>OX123182.2:93092902-94328178 GCA_944739405.2 Euclidia mi
GATAAATTACTATGATCATTGGAGATTTCAACGCAAAAGTAGGCAACACTAAACACGACGACCACCTTCGACGTGTGGTTGGCAAGTATGGTGTTGGTGAGCGTAATGAAAGAGGTGACCGCCTATTACAATTTTGCAGCGAGGAGGATTTTACTCTCACGAACACCTGTTTTCAACACCATATTCTTCGATTATACACGTGAATTTCCCCGGGTGATAGACATAGAAACCAAATAGACTTTATCTTAATAGGCACGCGGTGGAGATCATCAGTTACAAATGCCATTACTTTTCCGGGAGCTGACTGCGGCAGTGACCACCAATTACTGGTCGCCACTGTTAGGGTCCGCCTGAAGATGATGCGGAAGTCCCAGCCGATCCCAAACCTGAAGAAAGTGGATTTGAGTACGTTTAGCACAGAGGTGGAGAGGAGGATAGTGAGTGGACCCTTTGAAAACGCAATAGACCCCAATTCCAAACGGGATCTTCTGAAGACTACAATCATTCAGACAGCATAGGAGCATACCCTTGGGGAGCCCGGCATGAAGAACTTCATCACACCTACTACGAGTCAGATCATCCTAGAGCGTCGAGAGCTGAAAGAGAGAGAAACGAGCTCTGCTGAGGATCAGGAGCGCTATTCAAAACTGAGCCGGGAGGTCCAGAAAAGGTGCCGACAGGACTATGATGCGTATATTAACAACATCTGCCTAGAACTTGAACAGAACTCTGTAAGGCACGAAACTAAACAGCTGTTTCAAAAAGTTAAGGAACTCACAAACTCCCGGAGCATCAAGCCTATGGCCATCGAGGATGAGGAAAAGCGTCTTCTCATTGACATGACTCAAATACTGGAACGTTGGAAAAGTTACTGTCAATCTTTATACGATACCGGTGAAACGATGAGCCGGCTGGGCGAATGGATAGCGGACGAGCCCAATATTCTGCGTTCGGAGGTCGTACATGCCCTGAAATCACTCAAGCACGAAAAGTCCCCAGGCAAAGACGGTGTTCCCGCAGAACTATTGAAGAGCTTGGGGGATGCAGGGATATCGATTCTTCTGGATATATGCAACGGCGTCTGGAAAACAGGGCAATGGCCAATGGATTGGACGGAATCCCTCTACATTCCCCTTCGCAAGAAAGGTTCCACCAAAGTTTGCGGTAACTACAGGACAATCACTCTAATTTTCCATGCAAGTAAGATCCTTCTGCATATACTAAACCAGCGACTCTGTCATTACCTCCGCCACCAGATTCCTGAAGAACAGGCAGGTTTCGTAAAAGGTAAGGGTACAAGGTCATCGAGAAAAGCAGGGAGTTCAACAGCCCGGTTATCTTGTGCTTTATTGACTACACCAAGGCTTTTGATTGTGTGCAATGGGACAAGCTGTGGACTGTACTGGACGAGATGGGGGTTCCAAAACACCTGCTTAATCTCGTTCGAGTTCTTTACAGCGATAATCGCTCTTACGTCAGAATCGGCACCGACTGTTCTAATGTGTTCGAAATCAAAAAAGGAGTGCGACAGGGCTGTATACTGTCCCCAGCTCTGTTCAATATATACGGAGAACACATCATCCGCAGGACCCTTGAACACTGGGAGGAAGGGTTCCCGATCGGTGGCAAAAGAATATCGAATCTGAGATATGCCGACGACACTGTACTCCTCGCTACCTCTGTGGAAGACATGCGAGAACTGTTTCGGAGACTAGAGACCGAAAGTAACAAAATGGGCCTCGCAATGAACAAGACAAAGCTCATGATGGTTGATCGCGCTGGTCACTTAAATAACCCGACTAACATCATACCAGGCGTGGACACAGTAGATCACTATATTTATCTAGGTGCTCAAGTCAACAGGGCTGGGAGTTGTGTACCCGAAATAAAGAGACGCATTGGTATGACCAAGGATGCTATGACCCGCCTAAACAACATATGGAAGAAAAGGGGAATTTCTATTAATACTAAGATCCGTTTGGTACGAGCCCTAATATTCCCCATTTTTCTATATGGAGTTGAAACATGGACGGTACGAGCTCGAGAGAGGCAGAGGATTGATGCTTTGGAAATGTGGTGCTGGAGGCGCATGATGAGGATACCCTGGACCGCCAAGCGCACCAATATATCGATTCTCGCGCAGCTTAAGATCAAAACCCGCCTGTCCACAATATGCCACCAGCGAATTCTTTCATATTTCGGCCACACAGTGAGAAGAGGAAATGAGAGTCTCGAAAAACTGATCATAGTTGGGAACACAGAAAGTAAGCGAGCTCGTGGCCGTTCCCCAACCAGATGGACCGATCAAGTAAAAGACACACATTCCTCCAAGTTTTACTCGGTTGTAAAGAAAGCAATGGACAGGACTCGATGGAGGCAAATCATTCAGTGATGACCACGATCCTCAGTCATGAGGGAATGACAGGAGAGAGAGAGACATGAAATCTGCGTCCAACCTATTTTACATTTTCTATTTTGTAACATCAATATTTTGTAAATATTAAAATTCTTAATTGGCCACACAGTATTTGTATTCAATCACCAATCCAGTTACACCAAATAGCGGCGGTTTGGCCATTTTCCGGCGTGCCTTATCTATGAAATGTGGACTTGTTGCTGTGGAGAAAAAAAATAAACTTTAAACATTTCCTTTTTGTACCCTACTTGGATATTAAAACAGCAAATGATTTAAATAATATACAATATTTAAACCCAGAATTCTATAAATATGGTATTATTATCATCTTATTAAATGTAATCACGAAAATATAAAATACATTTTTCACAAGATTTCATTTTTTTTGAGTTTATATTAAACATGCAACGGTCATTGGGCATATCTGACCCGCTTTGCGAACAGTGGCGGACATTAACCAATATAGTTTTAAACAAAGGGGAATAATATGACCTTTCATTGCATATAATTGTTTGATTAAAAATCGTCGGAGAAAAATGTTCAGGATCCTTTGAAAAAGAAAACAAACGGTATGAAAGGTTTTTATTTCATCTTATAAAGGCATAAAAATAATATCCAAATGAGCTAATGTTTATAGATATGTTATACGCTGTCTCATTCACACATTAAACAGGTTTTTTTCGCACATTAAATAGCTGCGCCCATATCGTTAGCATTGTTTATTATCTGACTTGGGACATACACCAGGAAGCAATTGACGCACCCGCTGCCTTTTTAAATGATCTTATGATTGCTTTGGATCAAATTGAATAAACATTATTTTAATGAATTAGCATTTTATTTTTCTTACCTATATCATTAATTAGCGGACGCCCGCGACATCATCGGCCTCATTCAGTGATCTCGCGGCAATATCGGGATAAAAAGTAGCCTATAACCTTTCTCATGAATGTGGCTATCACACACAAAAAGATTTTTTCAAACCGGATCATTAGTTTCAGAGATAAAGAGTATGGATATATACATAGATAACACTTGATTTTTTTGAGATTCCCGTAGCTCACATTAATGCGACTAATGCCATAGTAAATGAGAGCCATAGAATACACTCTGCTATATTTTGTTTGTGTCCGCCATGGGTATGGTTTCCATACTAAGGTGCCCATTTACCTTTTATTCCTTTTGTTACAGTTTGCTACAATTTTTTTGTAACGTAACATTAATGAAGTAACAAAAAGGAAGTAAAGGCTTATGTACACCGCTTGAAATTGTAATTATTACCTTTTCCTAGCAGTGGCTTAGAAGGCCATTGCCTAACCCGTCTAGCTAATTATAGCTTAGTTTTAAAGAGTTTATGATAAAAAAAAAAAACACTGATGCGAAATAAAAAGCCTAAAAAAAATTATTAATGCCGTAAATGCCTAAGTCTAGAAAAGTAGAAATCTTTTAATGGGTAGGTGTGATAACACAATAAAAATACAGTGATTAAGTGGCTTTTGGAGACCACTTTGTCGGATTCTAGATATTTTACACGTGTAAATGTAAGAGAATTTTGGTACTGCGAAATAGACTACACACATAATAATTATGTGACTGATTAATTTATCTCCAGTTTTTTGTGTTACAAGTTTAGGACCAAAGGTAAAGAAACTTCCAGAGATGTGTTGATTGCCTATGTGATTTTTTTGGTGCTTAATCATGCTCAGCAATTTTTAAAAATGTATAATAATTTGTTGGTAAAATATTTTGAAAGGGTCTCGATTTACACATTTTTACAAATAACAAATTGTTCAGAGTGCGCAGTGGAAGTTTGTATTACATCTACCTGACTATGACAAGGCAAAAGGCTTAAACTATATACTGTGATTGCACAGTGATTATATTTCAACTGTCCTTGTCAGCCACAACAAATCTCTGACATATATGTACTGTGTTTTCACAGCGGTGAAATCAAACTAATAGGTACATGTGCAAATTTACCTGATATCTTCCTGTGACGTTCCGGAGCAGACCTATAAGATTACACTCATAATTTTGGCCAAAATAATAAGAAAATCGTTATAGTTACTCAGCCGGTCCTCAAACGATGTTTTCGGGCAGGATACACGTGGACGAATTCACACAAGTTTTACAAATGTTCAGTATGTTACAAGTTTATTACAATTCTTGCCGGTAATGTTCAAGGGGCAGCAAATACAAGAATTTACGACACAAATTCATAATATAATTCAATTCCAAAACGCAAAAATTACAAGACACGGCGTATATATGCGCAAGACAACTTTTTCCGGAAAACGACAAAGAATGAATGATTTGACAGTTCATAGTGTGACCAGAGTCAGAAATTTTCAATAGACAGAGTAAACCGCTACTATACTGATATAATCGATTTAACTTATCATAAACAATATTTCTATTTCAAACATCCACCCGCCCCGGACCGGCCTACCGGTCCGCTAATCACTTGGTAGACGTGACAACGTTGCAACCGCTCTCCTCAGAATCGAACCGTCCACCAAGACCTCAGCAAATCGGGGAACTCCATCAGCCCCAGTTACCAAACGAAGAATGCGCCCCCTGCGCCATCTGAGTGGCGGAAGGTTAGCCTCCTTGATCAAAACGAGGTCACCAATCTTGGGTGGATCGGTTTTGTCAGTCCACTTAACGCGTTGCTGGAGTATGTGCAAATATTCCAAATTCCAGCGTTTCCAAAAGCTCTGAGTAATCTGGCGTACCAATTCAAAACGCGAGAGATGATTAGGTCTCGTATCAATATGAGGGTACTCAGGCAGGGCGACAAGTGGGAGACCAATCAAAAAATAGCCCGGCGTAAGGGCCTCCAAATCGGAGATCGGGCACAATGGCCTAAAGTTCAAAATGGCCTCAATCTTACAAAACACAGTTGCGAGCTCCTCAAATGTAAGGACAGATTCACCGATTGTCCCGCGCAAGTGTGTTTTGGCCGATTTTACAGCGACCTCAAAAATACCACCCCAGTGTTGACATTTGGTGAGGAAAACAACCAATTTATCCTACGTCGGGCAAGCCTATTGCCTATATCAGCCTTGTTGGTTTCAAGGAAATTAACAAGGTCATTAAAACAATTATAAGTGCCCTTGAAGTTAGTGCCGCAATCAGAACGGATCAACCCTCTGCGGGATACAAATCTGTCAAATGTGGCTACAAACGCCTCGGTCGTAAGCAAGGAGACCAGTTCCAAATGAACGGTTTTTGTGGAGACGCAAACGAAGACACACAAGTATGCCTTGACAGTCTTGCTGTTTCGAAGTGTCGATGTTTCCACCAAAAAGGGACCAGCAAAGTTCGTGCCTACACCGTCAAACGTCCTGCTCGCAGTTACGCGATCTGCCGGTAAGTCTCCCATAAAGGGCTGCATGGTAGAAGCCTTGAGCTTATAGCAAGAGATGCAGCGAAAGACTACACTCCGAATAATTATTCGGGCAGACTAAATCCAAAACTCGCGTTGCAAAATGGCCAACAGAGCATTGCAACCAGCATGCGAATTCTTGAGGTGACGGTCAGTTACCAACAAGCGTACCAAATGACCGTCCTTGGGTAACAAAAGTGGGTGACGTGCCGCGTAAGGGAGGTTGGCGTTCTTGAGACGCCCTCCGACGCGCAAGAGTTTTGTCCAAAAAGGGGTTCAATTTAGATACAGCTCCCGACAATTTTGATCTCCCTGATTTAAGGATAGCAATCTCCTTCTCAAAGTGCGCCAATTGCACAGAACGAACCCAAAAGGTGAGGGAATCCTGTCGCTCCTGTGGTGAGAGAAACGGTGTCAGTCATTTCTGTTATGGGTGCCTAAAATTAAAAACAAAACGCTTTATCCAAGCAGTAACACCTAACAACTTGTCAAGGGAGCTGTAGCGATTCAACAAGAAATCGGGGTCGAAGGCGCATTCTACCTTCTCAAGAGCGATTGTTCGCAGACCCGGCAAATTGGAAGTATTCAAAACTGGCGTTCGGGTCCAATCAATTTCTGGTCGACTCGACTATTCCGGACCCCACCACAGCGAATGGCCTATCAAACTAGGCGTCAAGCATCCGCGCGAGGCACAATCAGCGGGGTTGAGCTCACCTGGCACGTGTCTCCAAACAAGCTTGACTTCAGATTTTTGTATTTGGGAAACGCGATTAGTGACAAATACTTGCAAAGTGTGGACACACTCCTTCAACCAACAAAGAACAATTTGGCTGTCTGTCCAGGCGTAGGTCCCATTAATACAAATTGTTTTACCCAAAGTGTTAGACACGTGGTTCAATAATCGTACGAGCAGGGCTGCTCCCGAGAGCTCCAATTTCGGAATGGTCAGAGATGTCCGAAGGGGTGCAACCTTGCTCTTCGCCATGATCAGGGAAACCCTCACCTGACCTGAGGCACTGACTGTACGCAAATACACCACGGCCGCGTGACCACGTTCCGAAGCATCACAAAACCCGTGAAGGGTTGCCTTGTACTTGCCGGTAGGAAGGATGGTACGAGGCAAGGAGATCTCATTGACGGCAGGAAGTGAGGATACAAAAGAGGTCCATTCCTCAACAAGAGTACCGCGGAGAGGTTCGTCCCAAGTCTATCCGTCCAAAGCCTCTGCAAGAAGCATTTTGCCCAAAATATAACTGGCCAAATCCAACCATTTGGATCAAAGGTTCTGGCGACAGTAGACAACACGAGACGTTTAGTCCAAGAACAAGGCAATTTCAAGTCTACGTTATATGTAAAGATGTCTTGGACTGGACTGTAATGAACGCCGAGAACAGCCATCATGGCGGGGTTATCAACAATCTCAAACAAATGTGGATCCTGCTGATGATCCTCTGGCAAGCCTTCCAAAAGCGCTAGTGAGTTGGAAATCCATTTGCGCAACTCATAACCAGCGGAGGATAAAATACCTATCAATTCGTCCCGCAGGAGGATCGCCTCGTCGTGGCCTCCACGACGAGGCGATCCTCCGGCCCGAGCAAATGTCATCGACGTACATATCGTTCTTCAAGATGGCGGAGGCTCGTGGGAAACGTAAGCCTTCGCGGTCTGCGAGTTCCCAAAGAGAACGTATTGCCAAGTAGGGGCTCGACCTTAACCCGTACGTATTGGTATTCAGCTCGTAGACGACCATAGGATCACGAGGATTCCCTTTCCAAAGGATCAGCTGGAAACGACGGTCATCGGGGTGGATAATCGTCTGCCTAAACATCATTTTTATATCGGCCACAAAGACAACCTGATGTCGTCGGAAGCTAGTGATGACGTCACAAAGATCCTTGACCAACTTGGAACCAGAATGCAAGCACTGATTCAAGGATACGCCCGTAGAAATCTGCGCAGAACCATCAAACACCATGCGCAGCTTGCTAGTTGATGGCTTCAATACCGCATGATACGGGAGAAAGTAGTGCTCCACCGAACTCCAATCCAAATTTGACACAGACATGTGTCCCAATTGTTCATATTCTCACATGAACTCAATATACTTCTGTCTGAGCTCCGGATCACGACCCATGCGACGCTCCATAGCTAACAATCTCTTTTCGGACTCACTAAGCGGAGGCCGAACAGACAGAAAAGGTTACCTTGTAATGATCCGATCAGAACGGAGTCGACCAGTGTTTTTCTGGAAGAACAGCTCACACTCCTCATGTTCTGGATTCAAATGAGCAGCTTGAGGGGGCTACTCTACCTCCCAAAACCTCTGAACCGCATCAGGGAGAGCGGAGCCTACCGCCGACAAATTATCAAGTTCGGGTGGAGGGGGGTCCCTAGGTACAGGTCCCATCAAAGCAAATCCAAATATGGTCGGGATGGCAGTCAAACCATTTGGCACCAAGACCCGTTTTGCCACCAATCAAAATTCCACCGAGCACATCAGAGCCAATCAACAAATCTATTTGTCCCGGTGTGTCAAATTTGGGGTCTGCCAGTTCTAATCCCGATGTCAAATTCACCACAGCAGCAGGTAGCTGTTTCTGTGGATGCATACCCAAAATATTCTTCAGCACAATATCCGAGGTTTTAATCCTCGGGTGTGAAGATTCAACAGGGGCAAACAAAACCTTAACTTGCCCTTTAACATTAGAGGCTACGTCACCTATTCCCCGTATACAATTCGGAAAAGAACCCATATTTAATTTAACCTGCCCTACCAAATAAGTGGAAACAATGCAACCTTGTGAACCTGTGTCCAATATAGCACGGACAACAACAGAGGTCCCCGTGGGTCCCCAGACCCTAACAGCAACCGTTGGTAGGATAACGGTCTCAATGGGGGTGGTTGGCGTTATAGGACAGGAGTCAATGACCTATTGTTGCCTGGGTGACGACCGTTGGTCAGGACCAGGCAAATCAAAACGAGGGTGCGGCTTGAAGTCCTCAAAGGCGCGGTGACTCGATCCACGCGCCATCTGTCATAATGACGCACCCGCCCAAAACACGGTGGGCGCGAGTCAAGGCGGGGACGCTCCGTCAAAGGAGGGGATTACCTGGGGCAGCAGTCATGGTGCTGGTGACGCTGAGCAGTCGCACATTCAGGTGCGCGAGAGAGAGGAGGCGTACGCACGCTACGGTTCTCCAAGCGGGGTGAGCGGCGATCAATTGAGCGAGGCGAATCTCGGCTGCGCGCCGGTAAGCCTCGGTTGCCACCTTCAAAACACCCGCCCGTGCGCGGCGTCGGCTGATTGGTCAAGCGGCCTGCCTCTCTGGTATTCATGCAGAGTCCAAATGCTGTCCTCCACAATTGAGGACAGGGGCGAGAGTTTGGGCAGTCTCGCTGGTAGTGGGATCCCAAACATGAGAAGCAAAGGCGGCGGGCATTTGCGATGCGCCTACGAGAGGTGACATGAAGGTCCAAGAATGCCCTAGAACTGGCCGTTCTGTGTCCCGTGGCCTTACAGTAAGAGCACTCCGCTGGGCTCTACGTGACTGCAAAGCGAGGAGGGTGCCGATCAACATTTCCTCGGGTGTGAACGCGAGCCTGCTCCTTGACCATGGGCGGCTGCAACTTACCCGGCGTGTCACCACCGGTGTTGTCCAAAACCCGGCACTGTTCTCTAAGAACCTTTCAGGTCTGCACCAAAGCGCTGTTCAAATCGCGACCTTAGGTCGGCAGGCAGCTTTTTGAGCACAATGTGCACCAACAGGTAGGACCATTGGTCCACGGGTAGATCCAGGCACTTAAGTGCGTTTATTGCCACCAAGAGCGGGTTCAAAAGTTGGGTGCGCAACCCAAAGACCCGGGTGAGCGTGGGCAAACTCAAAATCTGCTCAATGTGGGTGTCTGCGAGGCCTCGCTTGTTGTGGTACCAAAGGGTAATATAATCCCGAGCCGTCTGGTAGGCCTCGTCAGACACGGGCAGATGCTGGATGAGGCCTTTGGCCTCCCCATCTAGAACCGACATCAAGTAGGCCAATTTTTGTGCCGGCCGAATGTCAGCCCTGTCATCGACCAGGCTGTCAAATGGATGTCAAAGCTTCCTAGGCAGCCATCAAAGTGCGGGAGGTCCAAGGTGGGAAGCATACTCACCAGTCCCGGTGCTGGCCTAGGAAGCTCCGGCTTCAAAGCGGGTTGCCCGTCCCTCTCGGCAATTAACTGTCTTGCACAGTTGGAGACAGCATCATAGAGATCCAAAATTTAGGCATAATCCTCACTGACTATTTCGGTGGTCAGCGGTGAAGTCAACAACTGACACTTCGAGACAGCAAGCGCTGAAAGTACGAAATTGCTGTTCCACACTTGCCAGGTGATCATCGATCTGCTCAAATCTTTGTAATAAGGCCTGCTGGCGATCAGGCCGGTTCACCAAAGCACTGACTGAGGCAAACCAGCTCAAATCTGATGCAATTGCACCAGCAGCCACACGCAAGTCCTTGATAGCTGACATAATTATGTTCTCAAAAGAGCTCGGACAAGCGTTAAACTATCAATTAAAACTTAATATTTGTTAATTCTTTGAAACCAACAAAGTATTAGCCTGTTTACTGCTGGTGCAGGCAAGTGACAGGTATTTACTGCCCAACAAAATTAATAGTCTCAATATTATATTGACACAAAACAAGTTATCAAAGTTATAACTTACAACAATTTAATAAAGTTGAAACTTGAAATTAATTAATTAATTACTTGCAACAGGCAGGTTAAGTGTGTTATTTGAGATATGATACAACCCTAAGTAACAATGATATGTGTTACTTAACAATATTATCAATATATTATAACAAACAATGGTTTATCAATGTGACCCGCCCAAAATGCAAGGTCAAGTTTGGTTGTTATAATGTTTCAATCTCAATATATGCAATTAACTACATCAATTGACACATATAACTGTTATGTATCCAATCAAAGCTGACTTATTAATGCTACAACAACTGATTCAAGTTAGATTACAACAATACAAGTCAAACAATTACTGATTTGAGGTTATGTATGACAATGTGTTTCAAATTAAGTAGGTCAACTAATACAAATAAATATTATGTATTTTAAGCAAAACTGACCTGAGAACACCACAACACTGTTAACAAATGAGATATATAGCTCAAGATACAAGCTTATACAATACCAATCTGAGTTTAGGTACAATCAACAGCGGCTAAGTACAATCAACCGAGCTCTGCTACCAACTTTGTTTAGAGATGCCGTAGGCAGGTAGGAAAAATATTCAGAGTGCGCAGTGGAAGTTTGTATTACATCTACCTGACTATGACAAGGCAAAAGGTCTAAACTATATACTGTGATTGCACAGTGATTATATTTCAACTGTCCTTGTCAGCCACAACAAATCTCTGACATATATGTACTGTGTTTTCTCAGCGGTGAAATCAAACTAATAGGTTCATTTGCAAATTTACCTGATATCTTCCTGTGATGTTCCGGAGCAGACCTATAAGATTACATTCATAATTTTGGCCAAAATAATAAGAAAATCGTTATAGTTACTCAGCCGGTCCTCAACGATGTTTTCGGGCAGAATACACGTGGACGGATTCACACAAGTTTTACAAATGTTCAGTATGTTACAAGTTTATTACAATTCTTGCCGGTAATGTTCAAGGGGCGGCAAATACAAGAATTTACGACACAAATTCACAATATAATTCAATTCCAAAACTCGAAAATTATAAGACACGGCGTATATATGTGCAAGACAACTTTTTTCCGGAAAACGACAAAGAATGAATGATTTGACAGTTCATAATGTGACCAGAGTCAGAAATTTTCAATAGACAAAGTAACAGGCTACTAAACTGATATAATCGATTTAACTTATCATAAACAATATTTCTATTTCAAACAGAAACCTTAGAATGTGGAAATAATTTAACTATGAGACTGATAAATAAAAAGTCACTGTGTATTGTGAAAACTGATTGTTCACATTTGTATAATATTTTTTAATTTGATTTTATCAGGAGTTTTGCAGTTACAATAGTTTTTAGAGTGAAACAAGTTATCTTTTGTGATTTAAAAAAGCTTTGAATCTACCAACTATTTTATTTACATTGTGAACTAGCCCTATTACTTCCTTTTTGTAACCTTTTTGTAAAGCCAGGATCAAACCGACGTCCCCCCCGTGGGATCTCCATCTTGTCGTGGTGGGGGGGCTCAGTAACCGTGGATTGGTCACCCACGGCGAAGCTAAGAGGGATCCAGGAGGGGACGCTCCGCGTGGGCTTGGAGGGGCCTGCGCAGGATGCGTCCAATGGTGCGGGTGCGGGGGACAGTTCTGTCTGTCCCTCGCAGTCGGATGCGGTCGCGGGAGGAGAGGCGTGTCGGTGTTGCGTTGCCGCGCGCCCTATCTCCCGCGACCAAATGGGGGCGCACCATTCGATGCGTCGCGGTGGGGCCGCAGAGGAAGAGGAGATGCGGTGTTGCGTTGCCGTCCTCCCTATCCTCTGCGGCCGCTGGGCGTTTTGGCGGCGGAGTCCAACACCTTAATCCGTCGCTAAGAGGGTTTTGTTCGGGGCCCGCCTGACCATCTGGTGGGTCAATACCCGTCGGAGTGTGGCGACGAGTGCTTTGGTGATGCCTCACCCTCCGACACACGGGTACATGGCGGAAGTCGAGGTGGTTTTTAGTGGAAACACCACATACTCCGGCTCTTATTTCCCCCAAGAGTCGGAGATCCGAAGGGATTTTCCAACTCTTAAAAAGAAAAAAAAGAAAAGGATCAAACCGACGCGTTCAGCTCGCGTTCGCGGTGGCGTGCGCGGTGGCGATTATTGCGCGTGCAAAAGTTGTGCACACTGTCGCGTTCGTTCAGGCGTTCACCACGCTGTAGTCGCGTCACTAAAATGCTGTCTGATACCGATAGTGAAATTGAAGAAGTTTTACTTCTGTCTGCTATTATTGAAGACGAAGAGGAACAAGAAGTGAACTTGAGCTGGGTATAATATACTGTGCCAGTGAAGTAAATATCTCATCTTTCGATAACGCCTTATTATTATTTTTTCAGAAAA
The DNA here is from genome assembly GCA_944739405.2 of Euclidia mi. Classification (NCBI taxonomy): domain Eukaryota; kingdom Metazoa; phylum Arthropoda; class Insecta; order Lepidoptera; family Erebidae; genus Euclidia; species Euclidia mi. The sequence goes on from OX123182.2 coordinate 93,105,793, forward strand.
ACAAGATTTTGATTAGTTTTCATACAACAATGGGTATTTGTGGACCTCATTTATAATTTCTTGCTTTTACACCATACGTAAAATCTACAAATCACAGTGTCCTCAACAAATAATAGCTGCGTGCAGCGTCCTAACGTAACAAGCGCGATCTGATCGCCACCGCCGCGTGCGGACGCTGCACCGGACGCCGCGTCCAATCAGAGGACGCGTAGATGTGAACACGTCGCTATAAGTGCATACACAACATCTGATCGCCACCGCACACGCCACCGCGGACGTGAGCTGAACACGTTGATTTGGTCCTGGCTTAACTGTTCTCATTTTTGTAATTCTCATTTTTGTAACTCTCATTTTTGTTACGAAAATAATTTCTGTTTCTTTTTCGTGACTTGTACAATTTTTTGTAATATGACCCTAATAAAAACGTACATTGACTAGTTACAGATTAACCATATTTTTAAGATTGTAACCGAGAAAAATAATAAAATGCTAATTTTCAACGCAAATGTTAAGTGATTGTATTAGTATTATATATCAAATTATTAAAATATTATATATATTATATGTTTTAAATATTTTTAGCCAGGTATAAAAACAAAGACTGAGAAGAGATTTACAAAAAAAGTGTTAGTAATTTTTGTCATGCAATTTTCGGGCGTTGGCCGCTAGCCGTCCTCCATATTTTAAATGATTGTATGTAAGTATTTATTAATTACTTTTCTAAATATAGATAAGTTTCTCACAGTTGTCTTAGAATCTATTGTTAATTAGACATTTCGTATTGTTTTTGCTATAAATATGTTTTGTGAGTGAGAAATATTTTCCGTCGGATCGTCAAAATGGCGCAAACTTATCGATGCTATGAATAAATGGTTATTGTGAAGTGATATCTGTGACCTGTGCTAAATTAATGTATCTAACTGTCGTGTTGTCTACCCGTGTCAATATTAGTGCAGTGAGAAAGTGAATTTCGTGAATAATTTATTTGTATTGTGGAAAAATATTTCACATAGTGTAAGAAAAACCAAAGGGACCTGCATTTATCAATTTTTCCGACATGAAAAGGTTAAAGGTAAGCTATTTTAATATAATTCTCATATAGAGTAACTTCTGAACTCTATACGGTTTAAAAAGAGATGTACCATTTGGCCATACATTATGGGCTTGGCAATGACAAACACGAAACCATGTGTATTTTGAAGATAAATGACTACTCTATTACCCTATATATATATTTTTTAAACTAACCCTTGGTGGAAATAAGATACGAGATATTTGAAATGGAAATAATTCTACTACTAAAAATACCTCAAAACTGAATTTTAACATAAATATAACACCTAGATGTAAATAAAGGAATATATTTGTGGCATATAGAACAAAATCTACATAAAGAGAGGCCAATAATAATTAATAATCACCTGTGTACTAGGGAACCTCGTACTATACTTGTCCAAAAAAACTAACCACAAACACCGCTGCATATTCTTAGCATAGGTAGAAGGTAGTGATCATTATTATTGAATTTGTATTTAATTACCAGCATATTCAGAGCAAAACATTCACGATGCGCCGTAGTATTCTACACAAATGGTTTTGAAAAATATTTATACTATCGTTTAAAAAAACAAAACTATTATTACCAAACAATTATGGAATATATAATAAATTATATATTTCTTGATCCTTTTTACAAATATATTTATAAAATAAATAAAAGATATTGTTTGTAATATAATTATAAATATATTATTTCCTTAAAAACAATTTCTCCCTACCATACTTCATTTTATATATAATGCTGGCAACATAAGACATTCATCCGCTATTACCATAGCCTATAATTCAAAATAATAATCTATAAAACTAAAATCTTTTACCGAAGTTCGATCAAGAAACAAAAACTATGTATAAATTTTAAAAATTATATGTTTAATTTCAACGATTCACAACTTTGTGGCCGCTGCAGGCCGTCTTTGGTATTTCTCCTTTATACGTCATATAATTACACGAAACGCGAGAAAATTTAAGTTTTATAACCTAGGATCTTATAAACATTACATCCTCAAAATGGCTGGACTGGGTACAGGAGCTGTCTAGTCTTACCGATAAAGCCTACAGCCTAACTTTTCACATAGTTTATTTAATTTCAATAGTTATCGATTTATTTAAAGTAACGTTTAACCGAGCATGACTTTTAAGTAGAAATAATTATCTTTTATAAATTTATAGCATAAGCTCTACTACTACTACTACCACTTCGTCAGGGTAAAAATTAGCTTAACGAGTCAAATCAATTTAGCTTAATTTCCCAAACAGAATGATACAAACTAGTATTCAATCTCCTCATCGCAGACTGCAATAAAAGTCTATTAGACTGCCACATTCGATACGATATCGTCATGTTAATGCAATTAAACTGTAAAATATTTATAATTACACATTCTTGAATATTGAAACATTACTTACACAGTTTTGATGAAATATTACCTCTGAAAGTTTTAAATTCGGTTGGTTATATTGAAAGCGATATGTTTAAGTTTCCCCAGCGACGTCGGCACGAATAATTAACAACGCGTGCATCCCTAGAGTGCATGCCGATTATAATTTGTACCGTGTTTTATACCGGCTCATCTCGTTAACTACCATTTATATGGTAAATTTAATTTATAAACCAAGCTTGCAAATGAGTTTGTGAATTATTTCGTATGCATTTTGTGTGTGACTGTTCTAGCTCCATTTGTGATCAACATACTGTTTTAACAAAGAGTTTTGAACCAATGAGAGTAAGTATTTTCTCATCTACAAAGTCTAGTAGAAAAGTATATGTCAGAAATAACGCTCCTTATAGAAAATTCATTTAGCTTAAAAGAACATCAAGTTAAACCAATAATTCATGTCTTTTTTTAACAGTCCACTCCTACACTAGGAATAAATCCCGGGAAACATGCAACCAACGGACACAATGAACATCCAGACGATCGGATTTCTTTAACTAAGAGGTCGGAACAGTTGTGATCTGCCCGTTAGGCAGCTATAGCCTAGTGAAGATACAAACAGACTGTCATGAAGAGTATCGGGTTCGAATCCACGGCGCGCACCAATGACTTTGCGGTATTATGTGTGTATTCAATTGTTAAATAATATCGCTGGCCTCGTGCCTCGTAGAGCACGTTAAGCAGTCGGTCCCGGTAGTCATGAAGATCTTTGACAATCGTTATAGGGCGTCAGTACCTCTAAATAAACTGACACTAGTCTTAACCATGCAATATCGCTATCCCTTCGGGTTGCGGAGGTCAGACAGGCAGTCGCTCTGTGGAAAAGCTAATATTCAGCCAAATCCGGTTAGACTAGTAAGCGGACCCCAGGTTGAAACTGAGATAACGCTAGGAGGATGATAATGAGTTGTGATCTACCCGCCAGCTTCAATACTCTAATGAGCATTGTCACCACTTCCATATAGGTTTTCGTCTGCTCAGAAGTAGTTAAGACATAACGCATTATTTGAGGGATGACTATTTTAAAGACAAGAAAACCATCAGTTATATTCATAATCAAAATGCAAAACGCTCTACATCAAAACAGCAAAGTATTGGGCATCAAAGACCATATGACCTGTGTGATATCAAAACTCACATTTTACTAATTCTATATGTCTGTTTTAAACTTTGTGTCAGCTTAAAACGAGAGGAACAAGCACGAAAGGAACACAAAATATAGCATAAAAGTACAAAACATTCAAATATGAATCTCGTGTCGATGTTTCAAAGTTACAACAAATGGTACAGCATGGTTGACGCTACTTGAACTCTCAAAAACTTTACCTGGAACCATACCACCCACTAAAATATACGGACAAAGCTTTGTAGAGAAATAGGTATTTTAAATAGAATGATCTGCGACTTTCGCCGCAATGCAGTTAGTAAGATACGAAGACAGCTAAAAAAAAATAATTATGAAGTGTCAGTAACATAAGCAACGAAGCCGACGGAAAAATTGTTAGCAGCGATAAATAGAGCAATTATTTCTCGGGTTTCTACCCGGCTTTTGACGACCGGTTGGTGCAGCGGTAGTGTAAGCGACTGCTAAGCCGAAGGTCGCGGGTTCGATTCCCGCACAAGTCAAACATTTGTGTGCATGAACATGGATGTTTGTCTTGGTCTGGGTGTTTCTATGTATAATATGTATGTATTTACAAAAAGAAAAGTATATAAGTATGTTTATCCATTATCTAGTACCCATAGTACAAGCTCTGCTTAGTTTGGGACTAGATGGTGTTGTGTGAATGTGGTAGAATATTATTATTATTACTTAGACTGGTCGGTTATATTCAAACGTGTTCTGTCAAAATTGTAATAGCTACTGTAAATAAAAATAAACTGGAGTTGCCATAACGTGGCGTCTCCAGGGTATTTTTATTTGAATTTGTGTGGATGCACGTGATCATGGCTGCATAAAAGATTATTTGTAATGTGTGGGTCTTTTTTCAAATAAAACCTGATTTTTATGTTTTTAATCATACAACCATAAAGCAAGCATTAACCTTAAGTAGACGTATTCTAATTGAATTCGAATATTTTCCGGCGTAAATTGGCTCTTGCTTATATGTTTACAAACGATAATATGAACAGGATTCGTCATTAATTTTTTGAAATTTTTCTTCTCTGAAGTTTCTCTTCAATTGAGATTAAGAAACATTTAAAACAAAATATATCTGATATGCAATAAATCTTACAATTACCCAAACCATTTTCCAAGCAATTTTTCTCTTAGTTAACCTGTTAGTGAATTCAGTGCAAATTTGTCCGCTTTACTGTACCGCACCCACCATTAGCCAAATCGATACTAACTTTTCCAAGAAAAAAACATTCCCCCTGGCAATACCTAGACGCTCTTACCGCACCTTCTTACTTAAAACTTATAAATGCGTATTCATATTTCAACTAAACGAAGTTGGACAAACTTGAACCGACATACTGCGACTTTGCGTTATTTTGAACACTTCGAACTAAAACTCTTTTGGTCTAAATGCGAAAACATCTTCATTGCTAAATGGTAAGAGTTTAGAAGAAAATATTAGAACATTTTTGGTGGGATATGAAACGTTTGTAATTTTTGTCTTATATGGAAATATGTTTATTATCTCTAATTAAAGAACTAAAACTTTATTTTGGCTACGAAAGTACATGAGAATGAGTTCATAGCTTTGGTACTCCTGAGTTCGTGTAGGTAGGTATGTGTCCTTGTAGACAACATTAAATAATTGTAATGTCCCGAGTAAGTTTTTGAAAAATAAAGCGGAGCCGTTTGAATTCGCTTTCAAATTGGATTACTGCATAGAATATTTTAATTTAATATACATATAATTCTTCCGTTAATAATAACGCAGAGCCTAAACTCTTATGCCAAGCTGGAAGCTTTGCCATGTATGGTTGTTGCGGAGAGTAGAGTAGCATTAACAGTGGATTTCTCAAAATTCCCAATTCTCAATGTGCGGTTGTAGCTGCGGGCATCTTCTAGTAGTAGTATATGAAATGAAACGTAATTTCTAGCCTAGTGTAATTACAATGAAACGTTGCCTCGCAACTAGTTACACATTACTATTCCTAGACGACATAAACTTACTCTCATATTGCTACCATTTTAAACCACTCTTTGTTAAAATACTACGTTGCTTACAAATGCAGCTAGAACAGTCGCACACAAAATGCATACGAAATAATTCACAAACTCATTTGCAAGCTTATTTTATAAATTAAATTTACCATATAAATGGTAGTTAACGAGATGAGCCGGTATAAAACACGGTACAAATTATAATCGGCATGCACTCTAGGTATGCACGTGTCTTTAATTATTCGTGCCGACGTCGCTGGGGAAACTTAAACATATCGCTTTCAATATAAAATATAATAAAATTAAAACTTTCAGAGGTAATATTTCATCAAAACTGTGTGAATAATGTTTCAATATTCAAGAATTTGCAGTTTAACTGTACAGTATAATTGCATCAACATGACGATATAGTTACAAATGTGATAGACTAATGGACTTTTATTTTGGTCTGAATTAAGTGGACTGACCGGTCCTTATAGCGGTTTGTTTAATTTACTCGTAAAATAAGAATGACATTAACGCAATAACTTTTCTGTGAATACATAGCTAGATGCTTACTTGAAGTTCGTGATAACGACCACTTAGCTAGTTCAATTAAATATTATGAAAAAAAGACAGTACAATGCTATGCTTGTTGCTTTGAATATGCCATAAACTTCATATTACATAATTTCGACATTATATTCTGAAAGACAAGACACTTAAAAAAAAAGTGGCAATAAAAACAGTCAATACACTCCTCCTCTACAATTTCATTAATTATCACGTTAGGTACTTGTTTCTCAGCATTTGATTATCTGGATTGGTTAACAGTAATACATACATTAATTTTATAATTACTTACATAAATTAATTTTATAATTAGTTATTTCTGGTCAAACCAGCCTTTTACCGTTCGAAATTACTTTATCTCTTTTGGGAGGAAAATAAAATAAAGGTTTTATTCTGCCACGTTAAATCTTATTAAGGCTAGCAACAACTTAGTTAAAAATAATAAATTAAATCTCAAGGCACTAGTCAAAAAGAAATAACAACGGAATATTTTCTTGAACAACTGTTAACTTTTAAAACTTCTATCATAAAATAAATGTTTGTGTATATACATAGAGACGGACAACACGAATTCTGTTCCACAGTTCGCCAAACAACTAACACCGATTTTGTATGAATCGATGTGAATCGAAACAGAAAGTCTTATAAAACGAGAAAAGACAACAATATTTACGGTGAGGTCCTCCTGAGATTAAGACGACCAGATTTCACATTAATACAAAGATTGAATCTGATAAGAATAATAAAATGTTTAAAACTGTGATTTCGTAATATTAATGGCGTGAATAGTATTTTGGCTTTAGTTGTATCTCTGTGTGTCTACACTGTTTCTTATTCCTCACACGAGGTAAAAACAGTCTCAGTGAAAGATATACCGATTCCTTTTGTTGTAATGCTTGCGCCACAAGATATCTGGAACGAATATTTTATTCTATAAATCTAAGTTAATCTGCTAACAAAACTTTCTTTAACCGGAACTTAAGCTTCTTTAATTAGGCATTAAACTACTTTTATTCATCTTTGCTATGTTTCTGCAAATGGTAAATCTAGAATAATTAAATAAATCATTTGGTAGATTGACATTCATAAGCATTATATTGTTACCTAATTGGTTTAGACTTTTACTTTGCGAGACATGGTTTTAATAAAATATTTTTTACAGTACCAAATACCGCCAATCAGATGATGAAAATGATGAAGGTTGACAGAATAATAATTATAATTCAACCCTACCCAGATGACAATTATATGACCAAAGTACCTCTAAACATGATGGATTAATTCTTGTGGTTAACGTACTGCCACATACAGTCGCGGTCTGAAAGTGTTTACCACCTTAAGGCTTATAATTGCATGAACACATCAATGACACAAGGACGACGATATTGTACTAGGCAACCCAAAGAAATATAACCTGCAACCAATCTATGATAACATGCGTTGCGTAGCAACTGGTGTCAATAACGATTTATTATTCCACATTTATAATATACGTTCATTTAATTACAAGCGTGATATTTACACTGAAACTAAAATATTTGTAGTCTTCAAATAATGTTTTTTTAAACTTGCTATTTACGATTTTGGTATTTGTAATTAATAAGTTTATCAAATGACTTTTACATTGACAGATTATAATGAAAGGGATGGCGAAAATACGACATCCTGAATATAAAACCTTTTTGAATAAAATACAATATTTATATCGTCTAGTGTAAGACTGCCTCGTTGGTCTAGCGGCAGTGCATACAACAGCTGATGACTGATCATGAGGTCTCGGGTTCGATCCGCGGGCCGGGCTCGGAAAATGTTGCTAAGGTTTTCTGTTAAGAATTTCTTAGTGACAAATTATCAGGAATTTCTGTCAAGAAATTCTTAATAATTAGCCCGAAGTTGGCGGTGTTTCAGCCCCGTGCATCAGAAAGCACGTTAAGCAGTCCTGGCTGTCATGATCTATGGCAGTCATTAGTGGGATGTCAGTGCCCTCAAATATACCTACTGACTACTGGTCTAGCCTTAGAATGATGTAAGATGGCAGTCGCTCCGTGTAAAAACTGATATTCAGTCAAATCTCGGTAGACCAGTAATATCAGGTCCCTGGGCTCCGAAGCGCAAGCTTGGGATGCAACTAAAAAAATGCTAGGGTGATGATGATGATGATGATATCGTCTAGCGAAAATCAGGGCGCGATCAGACTGTGAGCTATAATGATAGTGGATGGTATGCTAGTCACCTTAAAGCGCATGCTGATCACATAAGTGAACTTTTGTTTAGATAATACCGTTTTATTACAATAAAGTAAGTGTTTTTAAATGGTTTTTAAAAATAATATTTAAATACAGAACTTTTACAGCAAAATAAATGCAATTCTGTCATTATGTCAGATTATTTCATCGACCTAAAAATATTCATACTCTTTTGTTGGAATCGATGACTTACCAATGATTGAAAAGTAATAAGTACTCAGATATAGCATTTTAGACCTTGCTGAACCCAGCGTGACAAAGAATGTAATTTGAAAAGTGGTAAACATTTTTAGACCGCGATCGTACTTACAATTTTGAGCTCATGTGAAACAAAAGCATGCATACATTATATGGTAATTATTTTGTCCATGACTTTAACATTAATCACGTACCTTGTGTCATACAATATACGTTGAAAGTGCTACTATGACATAATAAAGCACAGTAGTAAGGAGGTTTACCTCACCGGTGTTGAAATAATTATTTTATTTATTTATTTTATTTTATTTCTTTATGCACAAAAGATGAGTACATAGGCGGACTTAATGCCATAAGGCATCTATTATCTACCAGTCAACCTGGGTGGTGGAGAGATAAGTGTGGTAGGTGCATTTAACATAGTGTAGAATTTTTAAATTAAAAGGATATTATACAATAATATAAGAGTACCTAAGTACGTAAGAACGAATGAAGTGATATAGAGTGAGCGAAACAATTGTATAAATAAAGTAAATACATAATTATATTACATAAGAGTACATAACAAATATACATACACATATGTACATAAATACTATTAAATATGTCTATAAACATATACAATATACATATATATTTATATATATATATATAATATACTATAATTGATGAGAATGATGGGTTGATTCCTTCAATTTGTTGAAGAGAAGCTCTCGTACTTTCATTTTAAATGCATAACGGTTAGTGGACATTCTGACTTCAGGAGGGAGCCTATTCCAAAGCAGTACAGCTTGTACTATGAAAGAAGAGTTAACGAAAACAGAAGAATGTGTGGGACACGCAAGAAGTAAATGATGAGAGGAACGAAGGGCTCTATCATGAGTAGAAGAGAGATATTGAAAGTATTGCGTCAAGTAATCAGGGGGAGAAGAAGAGTGAAGAAAAGAAAAGAGTGTAGTAAGAGCACGCAAACTACGGCGCTGACGGATAGGTAATCATTTTAATTCGGAACGAAAAGTAGATACATGATCATACTTACGAAGATTGTATATGAATCGAATGCAGTTATTTAGAAGCCGGTCATACTTGTTGAGATATTCTGCATTCAGGTCATAATAACACACATCACCATAGTCGATTAAGGGAAATATTAAGGTCTGCACAAGCATAGTCTTGGTTTTGGGCGGCAGGAAATTCTTGAGACGATATAAAGCCCGAAGGGTACCAGTGACTCTCTGACTTACGTCGGTGACCTGGGGCTTCCAGTCGAGAGTGGCATCTATGTACAGCCCCAGGTCTTTGACGACTGGGCTGAATGGAATAATTAACCCATTGAATGTGACTGGCGGTAGGGATGTTAGGTTTAATCTGTTTGTCATGCGCTGACTGCCTACTATTATAGCCTGACATTTAGTTGGGTTAACGTCAAGGCCGAAATCATTGCACCAAGCCAGGATGGTGTTCAGGTCTCTGTTCACATCAGCTATCGCTAATGTCACGTCCTCCACTCTCGCCTGGTAATATAACTGCAAGTCGTCGGCGTAAAGATGATACGAACATCGAAGTTTAGGGGTCAAGAAGTTGATAAAAATAGAAAATAGTAAAGGAGAGAGTATGCCACCTTGAGGAACGCCAGAGCTAAGGTCACGCCAACTTGATGAGGTTTCATCAATGCAAACAGCCTGCTGACGTCCCTGAAGATACGTTGAGAACCATTCCAGCAAACCAGGTGGGATCGTGAGATAGGAAAGGACTGATAGAAGGATATCGTGACTGACGGTATTAAAGGCGTTCGAAAAGTCAACTAAGGCTAACACTGTGACCTTAGTCTCCTCCATGCCCGCCCTAATATCGCCAGTCACTTTAAGGAGAGTGGTAGAAGTGCTATGTCCAGGTCTGAAGCCAGATTGGTACGGACTTAGAAGCTTGTTTTGGTGTATAAAGTTGGACAGCTGCTTATTGACACAAGCCTCTAGCACTTTGGCTAAAAACGGTAAAATGGAGATAGGTCGAAAATGACTAGGGAGTGTAGGATTCGGAATTTTTGGCAATGGGATAACAAAGGCTTTGCGCCACAAGGAGGGAAAGGTACCGTTGTCAATGGAAAAATTAAAGATGTGGGATAAAGGAAGGATGAGGTGATCAAGGATAAGGGTGATCATACGACGGCTTATGCCATCATATCCCACCGCGTTGGACTTTATGGAAAGGATAGTTTTCTTGACCTCACCTGGAGTAACTGGAGAAAAATTGAGGGGAGTTACGTCGGGCCGAGGTAGATCAGCCAATTGATCAACAGTGCGACGTCTGGTTTGAAGATCCAACTGAGCAGTAGAGGAGAAATGTTGGTTTAGATCGTCCAAACCAACAGGCATCTGCGAATCAATGTGACGTTGTTTGCCAATACCTAGGGTCCCGAGGAACTTCCAGATATTGGCAGAGGAAGAAGAATTTATGTTTTCTAGAATATGGCGGCGTTTAGCGTTGCGTACCATCTGATTACACCAATTCCTTGCAGCTTTGAAAAGGCTCCAGTTTTCGTTGGTTCAATCCTTTCTGAATAGCCGGAATGCTCGATCCCTGCGCCTCATTGCCATTTGTACGCCTTTAGTAAGCCATGGAGCAGGAGGGCGTTTTAATTTAACCTTCCTGATAGGGGCATGTTTGTTATAAAGGTTCAGAACAGTGTTATTGAAAATATCCACCTTATCGTCTACAGTGTCAGCGGTGTAAAACTGATTCCAGTTAAGTTCCGAAGCATCCTTTTCCAAGTTGTCGCGATCTATACGTCCAAAACAACGCCTGTGCAGAACCTTAGGACGGGGTTTAGGGGGTTTAAGGTTATAAGAAAGGAAGAGGAGATCATGGTGAGAAAAACCAGGAACAGGGAATTGGCCATGAGAACGGATCAAGGATGGATCAGAGGTAATAATTAAGTCTAGCCAAGTGTCTACACCTTCAGTGTTGTGGTGAGTGGCACCAAGAGGAAGGGTATGTAGACTGGCAGACTCAATTATTTTTAGGAGTCGAAGGGAACGTGGTGAAGTGGCGGCAAGAAGGTCGGTATTAAAATCTCCCATGATGATATGATGTGCATATTCTGACCCTAGAGATTCCAGAATCGATTCGAGACTGGAGAAGTAGTTGATGGTTGGAGGGCAATAAACCACTCCAAGGAGTGTTTTGGCTCCATTGACTGAAACCTCGAGGAAAAGATACTCTGCTGAAGCAATATAATTAGGTGGTGAAGACAAGATAATTTTGAAAGAAAATGAGCTACGTAGGTATATAGCCACACCACCCCCTCTTCGGTCCACCCTGTCGTTACGAATCAGAACGAAACCAAGAAGAGAGTAGGTGGTAGAAGGAAAATGAGGTTTCAGCCAGCTCTCTGAAATCAGAATGGCATGAACGTTAGCATTACTGAAAGTATCATACAGGTCGCTGTAGTGACTAGGTACGCTCTGCGCATTGATGTGACACACATTTAATAAGTTTTTGGTAGGTTGGTCGAATGTACGCTTGACAAAGTCCCCAAGCGACTCAGTGAATGAGCAAAAACTGTCATTATTTGAAGAACAAGTGGAATCGTTAGTGGAGTGAAACGAATCACCATCAGAAATCATATTATAAATATACCTAATATACTTAATATAAATATATAATAAACTAATATTTAAATAAACTATGCAGGAATTTAATACGGTATGTACTTATAGAAAAGGGCAAGCACGCGTATAGATGCAATGCCTTATCGCTGCACCACCCGCCAGCAGACACATACACAAAACAGTACAAATGTTTAAGAAAAATAAAATGACTATAAACTAAACACACTTAAAATATTAAAAAAATACATATTTCCGGCGGCATGCGGGTGGCTCAAGACCGGTCTGTGTGGAGAACCTTGGGGGAGGCCTATGTCCAGCAGTGGACGTCGTTTGGCTGATATGATGATGACATATTTCCGAACGCCACTATAATGTCAAAAGTAAGTTGACATTGAAAACTTTGACAACTCTTAATGAGAAACGTAAACAAAACAAAACATTTTACAAGAAGAGGGTGTGATAAAAAGCTTAAATAACTAGTATAACAAAGTTACTGTGGCGTAGACTTAATAGTAACAGATTCAGCGTTAAATAAAAAGTAAAGAAAAATAATACATAAAGACAAGGCTATTTACGCGGAATGTTCTTTGCGGCGTTTGTAGTAGCTCCAGAGGGTGCTGCGTTCCCATCACCGTCCTTAGTCCCCGATGAAGTGGTACTTGCTTTAGGATACTTTTGCATCAGCCCGCTTAGCTCAACTTCGGCAACTATCTTGTGGCGGCTTCCATCCGGCGCCTTTATTATAATATTGCCATCCTGGGTCCAGCAAGTTTTGATGCCAAAGTGTGATCGGGCCTTGCCAAATACAGCTTGTCGTGCTTTGGTCAGGAATTCTCTTAACGACACCGATGTTCCCTTGAGAGCTGTTTTGGCGCGCCATACGGAAGACCTGATGTCTACTTTAGTGAACCGAACAAGAACAGGCCGCTTACTGTCCTTCTTGGAAGCACCAATTCGGTGGCAACTGCTCAGATCAGCGGCAGCTATATCTTTCAGCTGAAGCTTATTGCGTATCAGATCCAGGATGGTTGCAACACAATTCTCCCCTTCAGCTTCTGGCACGCCCAAGAAGAGGAGGTCCTTACGTCGATGCCTGGTTTCCATGACGTCAATCTGCTTGTGGCATTCCGTGATCTGTTGACGGAGTAAACCGAGCATGTTGAAGACTAACTCGCGGAAAGTTCTAAACTCTTCAGCAACACGCGCTACAGTGTCCTTAGAAGAACCCCCGCTGTTTAACTGAGCTTCAAGCGCTGCCATCCTTTTTGTAAAGGTCTCCTCTAGACTCCTCTGTGCTGACTCAATGTCTTGTAGTTGTGACATGATGGATTTATTTTCTTTGTGTGATGTGATATGTGCAGGTGCTTAGCTGGCAGGTGGTAAGTTCTACAACTTATTAATGAAGTGTCATCAACACAATCCCATAAGTGCTATGCTAAACGTAACTTTTATACACTATTTTATTAAAATATAATTAGGAAATACTGGTAATTTTAAAATAAATTCAATTTTTAAAATCGCAAAGACGTGTTCACTTTTTCGTCACCTATCGCCGAAAAAAATTATGTGATCGAAAACAATTTTCTAGAGAATTAGGACATTTCATAAAACATTCTTGTTTCAAAAACTCAGCATTTGTATAGGTAAGTATCTAAAAAATGTCTAACACTGAACTTTCACTAAATAAACTTATAGCCAGCAAAAGAAATACACGGTATTTCTAGATATTTAAGCTGGCATATTCCAAGGCTTCTCAGATCTCGGCAGCCTTGCGCACTTTACTCCTAGTAATATCATGTAGGCATTGAATTCGACAGTTTACTGCTACCAATCGAGGAAACTTCACTTCTCATTTCGTTTTTAACGAGGCAGTTGCTATTTGACGTCTGCTTGCCAAGGTTAAGTCACAGGTATCAAAATATTGAGACATTCCAATACCCCTTATCCCTTAAAATTGTTCACTAATGAAGTCACTAGTTTAATGCTCACAGAAAGGCTAACAGTCTAAGATCCCGCAACAAATAAGTGCACTCTAAATTTATGATTAGGAGAATATTATATATTTACTAGGTTGCCTATTAAAAGTAGATGACAGACAGACAGACAGACAGCAGAGGCTTAGTAATAGGGTCAGGTAAATACTTGATTTTGTATCTGCTACAGAGCGTCTTGTATTTTTAAGTACCTTTTTACAAATTTTCTATAATTATCGCACTATAGAGTTATTTCAGTCTATTAAAAATATTGATGACCTACATTACCTGTATCCTAGATCGTTCGCGTGTCATTTATAATTTGCAGACGGCTGAAGTCAATCACATGATATCTTTCAACCCAGTGAACCAGAAATATTTAGTTTCGTGTGCTGACTACATTACGTAAAAAATGTTTTGTAGACCTAAACTTGTTATGTTAATACATTGATCTACTTGTAGTTTTTTGAAAACAGTTTATTTTGCAAACTTAGTAAGAAAGTTATAGCTCCTTAACAGTTATAGCTCTCAACCTAAACTCTTACCTATTTTAAATCTTTAAAGAATAATTTAGTTTTGAACTAGTATACTGCTAATAAAAAGGAAACCAATATACTTCTGATTAAATTCGTTGCGGGCTCCAAGACAGCATAGTTTTCACTAAAACTTACTCACTAAACCTAGCTAACCTTATTTTCACTAAACCTAGGTGTCCTCTATGGTCTCAGTTACCGTATTTCATCAGATACTAAAAATCACCTTTAAAAACTAAATCTGATTAGCAGTTTTCGAGTTTATCACGTTTGTACAGACAGGCAGGACGCTATTGGGATATTATTTCGTAAGTTGTATAGAAGCGTTGTCATGAAGATCTTTGACAGTAGTTGCAAGGCGTTGGTACCTTCTTAATCAACTGACACTAGTCTAAACCATGCAATATCGCTATCCCTTCGCGTTGCGTAGGGTCAGACAGGCAGTCGCTCTGTGGAAAAGCTAATATTCAGCCAAATCCGGTTAGACCAGTAAGCGGACCCCAGATTGAAACTGGGATAACGCTAAGAGGTTGATGAATTTGTATTATTTGTATAGAAGTGTTCGCATCTCATACCTGCTTAGCTAATGTCTAACGTAAGGTTCATATCTTTATATGGACTGCCAAGACATCGTTGATTTCAGTTACACTCTGTATAGTTGTAATCTCAGCATACAGTAGAAGCTTACAACCCAAATCTGTCAGTGTACACATGGTTAGCATAAATCATATTGTGGCGTAATTATTGTGTTGACATGACATTGGTGCCGCATGGCAAACTATCCCAAACCTTGATTCAATAAATTATGAGTTTAATACATCTAAACTATCAAATTGTCCAATAATTTTATTGTACAAACCTTGGCAAATATCTTTAGTCGTCCAGGTTGTCTAACCGTTTTACATTTGGTCCTCGTTGGTTCTTCATCGCTGCACTTGTCTATACCTTTTGTAAAATTAAGTCTCCGCCGCGACCTGTCTGTCTGTATAAATACGATATAGTCAAAATTTACCGGACGGATTTTTTTATTGCCCAGGAAGATTCAGCTGCAAATTTGACGCGGGTGGAGGCCGCATATAATTATAATACAGTCGTCTACTAAATATTTAAACAAAATATAGAAGACTGCAAAGAGAAGTATGATCTGACTTCCTGCCATATATTTTCTTATCTCACAAAAATTTCCAAGCGGTATCAGCCCGGTGAGGTATCCGGGCCACGTACAAGGGTAATGAATCGAATTTGTCATGATTTCGTACCAGACCTTGCAATCTTTTGACGGCTTTTATTTCTTATGCTGGCTCTACACTGTTTGGCAAAACTGTTAATGCCTTGCCATAGCTCTAATATCCTAGTCTATTTCCTAACTTCGTGACGATATCTATGCCAATTCATAATAATAAGTTTCACAAATCCATCGTTGCCGATTTCATTATGGATGTATTTCTAAGCTGAAAAAGTGCTCATAAATTTCAGTTCGTCACGCTCATACTTCTTCTGCAGCTATAATGCTAAAACTTCGATTTTATACATAATATTATAACAACGAAAATACAAGTTTATTAACGGGGTTTAATACCACAAAATAAGTAAGTAAACGTGATTACCCCCGTTAACTTGTATGATACTCAAGTATATTCTAAAGTTAAGATATTCATACTTTCAAACCGATTTATAAAGGATAAGATTTTTTTTGCTTTAATTAATTGATTTTACAACCGCCTGTGTAAGTAGGTATATGGCGTCAATGCTGTCACTTCCATGCCCACTATGATTAAGGTTCGCTTGAGTTCGGTCATATATTCACCGCAGATTGGAAAGGACTGTAGATTGATCAATAGAATTTCCCTATCCTGTGCCGGGTGGTTCTTTGTTGATCAACCGACTGTGTACATCTGCCATTATTCGAGAGACAAATTAACGCATACAAGCTTAGAATAAAAAAATATACGTTTTTCTATATATACTTTTTTTTCTTCCCTTACACTTAACACTAACGTCGAGCGGTAGGAAAGCCAAGACTCGGTACTCTAGTTATAATAATAATATATCTACATAGAAAACATTTCAAATGAGCAACGTGTTGTATCAGGTTAACAATTGTACGTTGGTTTACAATCTTCTTAAGTTTTGAGTTGATTGTGGTTACCGTAGACGAGTTTTTAGATATTAAAGTAATTTATTGCAGAAAAACCACAAACTGATTGAGGGCAATTGTCTCAGGACGCAAATAACATAACATTACTCCACGCCTTTTTCCTCAAAGGGGTAGGCAGAGATGTATTACACACCCACACTTTGCCAATTATGTTACAGTCCCAATGTAATATGGGGTGAGCCTATTGCCATCTACCGTGCATATTATTAAGCGAGCTATAGTTAATATTTTTAATACACACACAACTTCGAAAAATCGGAAGTGTGTGCCTGGGGTACCTGGGGATAGAACCCGAGACCACCGTCTTGGGAGCCGGTTACGTACCCCACTAGTCTATCGCCGCTTTTCTTGTAAGATATAGCGTCGCACGGTAAATAATATTCTCTTAATGCACCCCCACGATCCCCAAGGAACAAACATACTAAATTTCAGCCTCTGGCACCCAGTAATTTTGGCGGTCCGTTGTCTGTCAGTCAGTCAGTAACGCAAAGATTTAATATATACAGATTTATATGACATTGATGAATATACCGTCAAAATAGACAGCAAGCACGAGCGTGCAAAACGTGTACGATAGAAGTTCAAATCTAAAATTTAACTAGAATGCCCGTCTTGGACAGTATCCAATATAATTTATTAGCCATCTGACAGATTTGTGAATCTCCGAAGTTAATCGCTCCATATGCTACTTTAAAATTATAACTCTGTAGACAAAGTTACGTAGGGATACATTCCCATGGTGCTATAATATTAAAAACATTATTTAATTATATAATTGTACGGTGCTTGTCGACATAGCCATTATTCAACCTGAAGTCACCAGATTCATCAGAATAGGTACCTTTATGGAAGAATAAGGGATTAATAGCACCATTCAGGATAGTTGCGTCTGTGTCTGTGAGATGTGGCAAGTGTTGGTTGCATTCACCATTGTACAATTAAATATGGCCTCAGTTTTATTTAGCTACACAATCTCATGGCATTTTCACCTAACGTAGAGTTTGTTTTCTCTAGCAGAAATGCTTCAAAATGCTACAATTATATTAACTGATGGCTCGTCAGTCATTTATACCGACGATATTATAAACAAACCGGACATATGTGATGTAACACTATATAGTAAAGAAACAAGATCAGCGCTTTAACTATTATGTTTTAGTATTTAGCGTTAGATCGCTACTGTGCTACAAATTTCATCTAAGGCCGTTTTTTTTGGCTATTTCTTAAAACAATCATCGTTACGCCATGCTGCGATGGCACTAACTCTGAAAATGCGTAGTGATTTAAGAACTCTGAAATGCACCTAATTATAATTGACTTAATACCTAACATTTACGATATTTATTATTGAATGAAATAATATTTAAGTAACAATGTTTTAACTATTAGCAAATATATAAGCAAAGTACAGAATTACTCGTGAAATATTAACATTTAATCATCCGAATGAGAGCGGGAAACTTGCAAAGCCTGAGAGGTTAGCAAAACATATCGTACCTTTCATTTTCTTCTCCAGCAAAAATATGAGAATCTACATATTTACAGACAGTTTGTTATTTATAAAAGAAGTATACCGAAACACCGATATACTTCTTTTATAAATAACAAACTGTCCATTTGTATTATGTTCTATGTAAACAATGATTACATAAGCGCACCGCGCGCGAGCCAATGCGCTGGCTGTATGCCAACTATATGCGGCGCGAGACGCGCCGCGTCCTTCGGACCGGTTCGGTTGCCCACTCCCGCGCCGCTGCATAAATACCTATTATGCGTTGAATAATATAATATAATCCATGGAATTGATATATGCGCCGACTTAATTACGAAGTAATTGAGTCGGCGTATATATTATGCTACTCTATTTAATCTTATATTGTTTTTAATACTTTTTTTATCCTGTTTTTGTGTAAGAAATCATAATAATAATTGTTTGTTGCCTAGATACACATGAGTATAAACTACTCTGTTTCTAGATTGTGTACCTATATATATATATATATATATATATATATATATATATATATATATATATATATATTTGTTTTATATGTTCTCTTTAATTATTGTGCTGTTTAACGTCCGTGCGGCATTTAAGGTGCACACAGAATAACAGCGTTGTATTGTGGACACTACCACAATGCAACAATATAGCTGAGTGTGCACCTATCTGTCACAGATTACTGTTATTTCTTGTGATGTTTTATTTTATGTTATACCTTTACAGTGTCTGTGACAAATAAATAGTTTTTCTTTCTTTCTTTCTTTCTTACATAACGCAAAAATCTTCCAAATTACCTTGAAGCCTGACAAAAGCCATGTAAATCAGGCACTGACAGCCGCTTGTTTTGAATGGCCCAAAATTTGTCACAACAAATTATACAATCGTGCTGGTGAAAAGGGTGGCCCTTTTTTACACGACGCGAAATAATTCTGTAATTGGAGGTAGAATTAAATTGACCTTATTTGAACGAAGGCTTGTGGACGTATTGAGTGGATAATACCCAAATGTTTCAATATAATTTATATGTATTTTAGCTTTTTATTCACGTCAAAGATATATAAATGAGCACAATTGCATAATAATAGAAGAATATTAGCGTGCCATGGTGACTTTTGACGTCAATCGAAATTTATTTGGGTCTTTAGAAATGAATTTATGTAAGTTTTACTTATCACTATACAGATAGATCTTGGCATCAGCTAGGTGCTTGAAATTAAATGACAAATTGTTTAAAACTCATTAAAAAAAATGGTTGTTAAGAAATGTATTTTATAATATCCACGACCTTTGGTTCGGCGTTGCACCGAAACCGAATGTGCTAGGTGATTTGAAAAAAATATTAATATTGTCGACTGTATGAGGATGGCTGATAATCGCCTAGGATAGGACAAAGGTGAGGAGGAGTTGGAAATTAAGGACAGTTAAAAGCTCTTCGTAAGAGAGGATCTGTTGACCTATAACTTTAAAGAGATGCGTTTTTATTACTTTGACCATGCTTTCCCAACATCCACCGAAATGTGGTGATGCTGGCGGAATAAACTTCTAGACAATATGATTAATGGAAAGTTCCTCCTGAAGACGCGTACGATATTCTTCCCTGAGAAACTTATAAAGGTCGCGTAAATAAAAGCTTGCGCCCACGAAACAAGTGATGTTATCCGTGTACAAACACTGTATAGGGCCGCGCCGTGAAAGAAATCGTTTAAGGGCTGCCAGGAATGACACCGTGCTTAAATCCGTCGCAACTTCAATGTGCGTGGCGCGCGTCGTTAAGCATGTAAAAATACATAGCCAAGCTTTATGGCTTTTAACACCTCGACCACGCACTGGCGTATACTGCAGTGGTCCTGCGTAATCACAACCGGTATGTGTAAACGCTTTATCAACCTGATTGACGCGCTGGCTAGGAAGATCTGCCATGGGAGGGAACGTCGGACGCGGACGAAATTTGAAATAGACGTTACATTTATGTATTCTGTCACAAATTATTCGCTAAAACCCAATATTTATGCCTAAGTAAGGACATAAGCAACTCTGGACCAGCATGGAGATGCTTCTTGTGATAAAAATCAACAAGAAGGTCGACAACATGATCATGACGCGGGAGAATGCAAGGATGCTTGTAGTTAGAAGGTTCATCCGAATTTGACAGACGACCACCAACGCGTACGACGCCGTGCTCATCGTGAAACGGCTTGAACCTAAGAATAGCGGGAGAACAAGGTACATTGTTTTTCAAATTTTGAATGTCGTTACTAAAATGAACAGCCTGTACAGCTCGTAGTAACTTACATTCTGCAAATTCAAGATCAGTACTTGAAACAAAGGTTCCATTAGGTAGGTGCCCAAGAAACCTACAGACATAAACGATGGCGCGGAGTAACTGAGAGTCTGAGACTACGATGACATGCGTAATGCGAGTGCATAGATCGGAGATTCAGCAACCTCCACAATCACAGGATGAGAAACAGACTTCTGTTCGGGTACATCCTCGTCCTCTGCACTGTGGTCAAAGGGTTGCATGGGCCACTCTGACGGATCATGGGAAATCCAAGAAGGTCCATGATGCCACAATGGATGATGCAGAAGATTAAGTGGAGTATCACCACGAGACAGGCAATCAGCGGGGTTCTCAATACCCGCGACGTGATTGAAACAAGTAGCAGGAACAGGTTCAATCAATTTACTAACGCGGTTGGCGACAAAAGTCTGCCAGCGGTGAGGAGAAGAATAAATCCAAGCGAGCAATACTTTGGAGTCAGAAAACGCGTATATTTTGTTGATAGTTTAGTGGGGCAAAACTGTGTCTTGAACCTTGCGGAGCAACTGAGAGAGCAGAAGGGCCGTGCACAACTCCAGTCTCGCAACCGAAATGGTTTTAATAGGTGAGACCTTGGACTTGGCACAAACTAACTGCACCGAGTAGTTAGAACCAATGCGGACTTGCAGATATACGACTCCGCCGTAAGCACGCTCGCTGGCGTCAATGTCTGTGTCAGGTATGCGTGCGAGAACCTCCTTAGAATTGCTTGTCCATTAGCCAAGATCAAACTGGCCTCGCTTGAAAAGCTAAATAAGCTCTTCACAAAGCGAAATTGCTAGCGGAACGGATATGACACTACAGGCAATGTCATCCATATACAAAGCGGAAGTAGCAACAGCTGTTGCGGCGGGGAAGTGATCGCCTTCATCAGCGATCAACTGGCGAAGAACTCGTAACGCGTGATATGGGCTAGACTTGAGTCCAAAACAAACATGATTGAACTGATACACGGATAAAGGTTCCTTATTGTCAAAACGATAAAAAAATCCGTTGAAATCTATGGTCAGATTCGCGAACGCCGATCCTGAGAAACATGTGGCGGCAATCAGCTGACAGGCCGATTTGGAAAAGAAGAAACTTTATTATGATGTTAAATAAATCACCCTGTAGATTAGGGCCGGCATGCAACATGTCATTAATCGACTGACCCGATGTAGTCCTACAACTAGCATCTAAAACCACACGAAGTTTAGTAGAGGTCTTATCTTCGAAAACTACGCCGTGATGCGGGATATAATATGAGGGAAGAGAATTGGCCTTGTTGTTTACAACTACACTCAAAAATCCTTTATTTTGGTAGTCACGAATGACGTCATTATAAGCGCCGCGTTACTTAAATGATGCATCAAGTTTTCGTTCTAAACAATGGAAACGTCTAAGCGCAGCAGCGTACGAGTCGCCTAACGAATAAGGGTCACCATAGAATGGCAACGCCACAACGTATCTGCCACTGTCGTCACGAATAGTGGTAGCGCGGAAATGTTCTTCACACTCGAAATCCTTACGGCTCATCGAGGGCGGTGCGGTAACCTCTTCCAGCTCCCAAAATCGCTTGAGAAGAGAATCAATATTATTTTCTTGAGGAACAGAACAACAACAAGACGTAATATAATGAGAAGTATGTAACGTAGGTACGGTACCCATAATCACATACCCAAATACCATCTCAATAGCGGGCGGTAAATTATACTGCTCACTACGTACTACTTTAGTTAGTAGCAAGTGCGGAAATATTGAAGCTCTGATCAAAACATCAATGTCTGCCGGATTTGCAAATTCCGCGTCTGCTAGCGGCAGTGTCTCGAGATGTGTGAGTAATGATACGTCGACATTAGCGTTCGGTAATGTGTCTGTAATATGCTCCACGATAAGCGAAGAAATGTTAAAATTAATATTCCTATCAAAACGCGAATGTATTTTAATATCTACGGAACCCTTGCAATGTTTTTCTGAACCCCCGATGCTCTTGACTACGAAGTTAGTATTTTTAAAGTTATCCCACAGTCCGAGGCGTTTGAAACAATCAGAAGTAATAAAATTACTCTGTGACGCACTATCGAGCAGACAACGTACCATGTGCGGCGCGCCATTAATATCATAAACGATAACTTGCGCTGTCGCTAATAGAACCGTTTTGGACGACGTATACTGCGGCTTAGCACCGCGCTGAGCACTACGAGCGCGCGAGGGCCGACCGCGCGTGCACGCCGCCCGCGCAATGGACGTCGTACACAACGATACTTCGCCCTGAGACGCGGAGGGTGGAGCCACCGTGGCCTGCACCTGCGACGTAAGTGTGTCAAGGTTACCGGATTGCCCCGACAACTGATAACTTTTATCAAAGTGTAATAATGAGTGATATCGTTGATTACATGAACGACACTTCGTCTTACTAGAACAATCACACGTTTTATGTTTTATACTTAAACAATTAACGCAAGCTTTGTTTTCTCTTTTACACATTTGTAACGAGCTGTCGGATTTAAATTATTAAAGACCGGACATTAATAGAAATGGTCGTGTACTATATTACTGCACAGACACTTCTGTGAATTATTATTATTAGATTCCAAGCATGCTACGTAAGATTGCGGATTAGGGACCGAGTTATTATTGCTATTTCGCGCTTTATTCGACTTTTATTTGCTATTATTATTATTAGACGAGCTAGATGAACTAGACTGCGTATTATGAAATATTCGACACTGATCTTTGATGAAAGAAATAAAACTATCTAGTGTAGGTATTTTATGATTGCGTTCCGTCATCTCGAATGCGCGAATTGTTTCAGTGTCAAACTTTTTTAAAGCGAGTTGAAGAAACATAAAGTCGGAAAGATCTTCTAATTTTAAGTTTTTAAGGGAATTAATTGCGGTAACAAAGTGGTCTATAAACAGCTGGAAATTCGAAACAGACGCGGCACCGGACAATTTAAGATTTAAAGCTTGATCAAAGTAAGTAGACGCTAGAACACTTGTATCTTGTACCTATCAAGTAGTGACTGGAATATGACCTGATAGTTCTCAGCACTGGGTGTGACACCTGCAAATATGGACTGGGCCTTCGGTGACAGCTTACCTATCAAATAGTACAACCTGTCAGCATCTGTCAGAGAACCATTATCGTGCACTGTAGACTTTAAACTCGCATGGAATAACGGCCAATTTCGTATATCTCCGTCAAACGACATAAGCTCGATTGGCGGTAATCTTGGCTAAAACAAAAACTAAATAAAAAAATCTAAATAAACTTAGCCAATTCCCAAAAAACATATTAGCAGTAGCTTGTTTGTTAGCTGCCAAATAGAAATATAGAAAAAATTGGTACACAATTAAAGCAGGTAGGTACATTTTCTTAGCAGTTTTGACTTAGCCTATTTATAAACTCCTATAAGTAACATATTTTCTTTAAAGTGAAACATTGTAACGGCAGTGAAAGAAACTGTGCCGTCACGCTTGAGTCGGTGATATCTGAGCTAAGCTCCTTCCGGGCAAAGCCTTCATCTATAGGTTTTGTTGAAGAGAATGATTTTCAAATAATTGATTGTACTGGATTTTGATGCCACCACGCTTTTGTGGTTCTTAAACATTTTGCGATCGGCAATTATTGTTTAAGAATTTGGGTATTTTTGGTATTGCTTGTTCGACCGTCTTTTAAAGCACTAACAAAGAGGTATTAATTGGAAACTGCTTTGGTAGCTCAGGTACAATGCCTTGAGTAGCGATATTGATCCATTTCAATTTGAAGGTTTTGAATTGCGTGATGGGTTGCGTTGCGGTTGGAAAAACCGGCAAAATGTGTTTATAATTAAACTCTATATCGGTACATATTTGACGATACAAAAGACTATTATCATTAAATTAGATAAGTATAAAGATTTATTTATTGCACAACTGTGTACATAGGCAGATACGAGGGTCAAACTGAAAGTTCTTAGAACTGGCCACTTATAAACAATATAATAAAAAAAATATTCTAAAATTTGAAAATAGAACTCGTTGCCAATATTACTGAGTATATATTTCATTCATTTGTCATTAATTGTTTTACGATTTGGCGGCAAATTGAAAATTGTCTGTGTCACGTCAACATGAATTTAACACGAGAAAATTTTCGTGCAATGATTTTTTATGACTTTCGATGTCATTTAAGTCAACAAGAAAGTTATGATAGACTACGATTGGCCTTTCACGATGAAGCCCCATCTTGTGCGACTGTTTACAACTGGTTTAATGAGTTTAAACGTGGTCGCACTAATCTCACTGATGATGTACGTGAGGGACGGCCTTCTACGGCGACGACTGAAAATAACATCTGTGTTGTGCGGCGTATGATAGAGACTGACAAAAGAGTGACCTATCAGCAGATTCGGACAAGCTTAGGCATCGGTATGAGTCAAGTGCACAAAATCCTCCACGAACATTTAGCGGTCAGGAAGCTTTGCGCCCGGTGGATACCTCATAATTTGACTAAGGCTCAAAAACTCCATCGTGTGGATTGGTGCCGTAAAATGATTGAAAGATTTAACGGAGGTGACTCAAATGCTGTGTTCGACATACTAACAGGTGACGAAAGCTGGATTTACTGTTATGATCCTGAAACCAAAAGACAATCTGCTCAGTGGGTGTTTCCTTTTGAGGAGTTGCCAACTAAAGTGAAGAGAGATCGAAGTGCGGGAAAAAAAATGGTGGCCTCGTTCTTTGGAAGGATAGGTCATTTCGCAACAATTGTGTTAGAGGATCAAAAAACAGTTTCTGCAGAATGGTACACTACCAATTGTTTGCCACTTGTCTTGCAAAAAGTTCGAGAGAAACGACCTCGCAGTAGGATCCTCCTTCACCACGACAACGCCTCGTCGCACACCGCCAAGCGAACGATCGACTATTTGGCGACATCAAACGTTGAATTACTGGGTCACCCGCCGTATAGCCCCGACCTCGCGCCTTGTGATTTTTATTTATTTCCAAAAATTAAAGAAAAACTTAAAGGAAAGCGGTTTATGAATGCTGAAGAAGCGGTGGCTGCGTATCGCGATGCCATTGAAGAGACTCCTAAGGATGAGTGGGCAAAGTGCTTTTCCCAGTGGTTCCATCGCATGCAGCGGTGTATTGACGTCAATGGACAATATTTTGGAAAGATATAATAAAACTAATAACTGGCTAATGTAATCAGTTTTTGATTTTCTAAGAACTTTCAGTTTGACCCTCGTATTACAGTTTTGAAAAGTTTGGTTTTTACAGTCTACCCCTGTCGGGTATGCAATATAAGTATATAAAAAGAAAAAAAGTAACTTGTTTGAGTAAGCCAAGTAATTACAAGATTCAAAAGAAATTACAAAAATACAAATGTAAAGTTACATATTGCGTTACGATTTTTTTTTTACCAAAAACGTTGGTAGCGCCATCTATCTTTCTATTGATAATTAATTACATCAACGTCAATCATTCCTCGCTTGCTAAAGAAATCAATGTTAAAGTCACCGAAATCATATATTAGTTATTTATTTACATTTAAAGATTATTTATTTAACTTTCTCATCACCTCTCATGTTGTTTCAAGCATTTTGGCATAATCACAATACTGTGATTATGCCAGATTAAAAAAGGGAGTGAAATCAATGCAGCTAATTCTAATAAACCTCAAATTTCATCGAACATTCTAATTAAACCTGGTAGGATTGACCTTGCTGATAAATTCTATGAAACCAAGCAGCACCTAGCCCATACCTAAACATCAGACATTGAATTGCCCGAAAATGATAGCTTCTGGACGCAAGTGTCGTCAAAATATTACTCCGATAGTAATGAATGAAGTTACATTCTCTAACATTGACAGCAGTGACGAGGAATATAACATTTTTTTAATTCAAGATTGAAAACTTGAATGAGTATAAAGTTTTTATAAGCTTTGTTACATTGTTAATTTAATGCTAGGTGCTTAATATACCTAAAACTATTTTAATCGTGTTGCAACCAAAAGGCAATGTAATATTTTTAATACAATTACAAATATTATTAGTCAAATAAGTGCCTTCTAGATAATTGTTGATGTTTTTGAAAGACCGATTATAAGTGATTTTAAAATAATGATTAAAGTATTCTCTGTGATTAAGATAAATCTCAACGAACACTTCAGATTTGTTTAAATTCCTGTATTGTCAGTTTTAACGACTACCTACTACTTTTATTAAAAGTTAATGTAATAATTTAACGCTTTCTTCCAAAGTTGATTCTTGTAAAATTTCTTAAATGTTAATAAATGGGGCTTTAGTCTCGGTAAAATAAAATAATGGTTTCTTGTATAATTACCTAACCTGCAATTTCTTACCTAGTACGTATCATACGTATCTACGTAGGTAGTAGAACTCAAGCAGTTAAAACATAGGGATATTGTAATAGTCTTCAGATTATAAATTATTTGATATGTTTGATTTCGGTGATGAGAATATTGATTTCAGTGGACACCATTTCAAGAAAATTGAATTCCTACTTACCCATTCAGCCGATGTTGTTCCCTTCTACTAATATGTTTTAAATTAAATCTAGATTTGATATTTCATGCTAATAATGCCTAAATTAGCAAAAAAAGAATTGCCACCGAAGTCATCCAAATAATGAGTAACCTGATAATTACCCTAAAATATATGAACTGTAAATCTTAAGTATAATTTCTATTCATTCATATATTTTATTGAATACATACTAATATAAAACATCACATTAATGGTAACATCAACGCTTACATCGCTCATTACCAATACTAGCATTTGCTGAAAAGTAATTAAATGTAAATTCCTTCGAAACGGGAAGATGTATTTAGCACAGAGGCACTATATGCATTTGTCTTAGACGTACAATGTTGTGTTTGTGCATTGTCTACGTACTGAGAATACTAATTGAAACATTCATGCACTCCAATGTGTACATTGTGCTCGAAGCTTGCTGCGAATAATGTTGGACAAGCGTTATTGGGAATTTATTACGCAATCTCGTATTTTCTTCCTTTTTGCTTTAAAGCATTACCAAGATTTAATCATGGTTCATTTGTTTTTTTAACTATTTATTTCGGTTCAATCCAAGTAAGGTAAGATTAAAAACGGGGTAAGATTAAAAACGGGGTAAGATAAAAAAAATATAATAACGCCGAATATCAGGGAATTATTTTATTGCTGGTAATATCGTTGTGGACACCATTTTGTCTTGCCCCGCCTCGCTGTCTGCGTCAGTCGCTAAGTGAGGGTACTCGTGTGTTATTTGACATTTTGCCAAACTAAGTAACAAAAATTTTGTTTTGATATTCGTAATTAGATTTGAAATGTAATATGCTCTATAATGATTTAACGGTGATTAGTATATTTCACGTAATTTAAGATTGATCAAACTTTCCCCTGCAAAATTTAACGGGGTAAGATGATAATATAAAACTTTCCATCTTACCCTGTTTACGAAACTCATACAAAAGGTCAGGGGCCTTCAATCTTCTTCAGTTTTCAGTGATTTCTTGCGTTCTGATGAACGCAAAAACGGTGTTTTTTACAAGTATATAGAATTTTAATGTCAATTTGGCAGTGATTATAATAGTACTGTTTGCCAACGTTTATAAAGGCAATAGTGCCTAGTTTTGTTTTAATTATTAAGGGACGCAAAAGTACGAGTACGTGATTTTTTACATTGTAGTTACTTACTTCTGCTTTGCGGAATTACCAACTGATCTGAAAAAGCCAAATTTTATATTTTTGATAAGAGGTTATTTTTAGTTTTAAAAAGAGTACTTATAACCGACTGATTTTATTTAACTGTGATGTTTAGGAATTACCTCCTTTGAAATAATATTTTTAATAAAGTTTAATTGTATTCTGCTGTCGTGGTTTATTTTATAAAAATAATTAAGTATAATGTACGCTACGTGGTACTAAATGAAAACGTGTGTTTTATTAATCGACCCGAGTTAGACTTGACAGTCATGCATGAGCATGATTTGTTTTATTCTTTTAATATCCATTACATGTTGAGAACCCCTGACTGCCAGCCGTTCCAACGGGGCAAGATCAATATATTTTTTTTGATAAATTATTTTTCTTGCATTTAGAATGCGATTTTTGAATGTAACTGATTTTCCAAGTTATTTAGGTTATTTAAGCAGAAGGTTTATTGATCACCACACAAGCATAATAACCATGAATACGATTTTAGTCACTATTTCAATCTTACCCCTTCAGCGTTTCATCTTTCCCCTACATATTTTTTTTCTTAAGACCAATTTTACTAACGTTTCTTTCATAAAATATTGTTTCAAAAAGATTGCTGTCAACATGATGGAAACAAGATGACTATACTTTTTTACCCAAAACATAATTTTATGCATTTGACTTAAATCCTTCCTTCACGACAGTTTAAAATCAACACTGTTTATCTGATCAAAAATCCATTCCGACTTACCCCCACTCACCTTAGTTTTAGAAACAATGATTAAAGAGCAAATATTTAATTTCTTCTGCAATTCTGTATAGCAAGAAGCAAACAAAGATTCGAACAACGGACACAGAGCAAGTGCATCCGAAATAACGCCGCCACAAAGTGCTCTCACGCGTGGGGATCGAACCCAAAACACTCGGCGCAGCGTGAAACGGCGGGACGGATACTACGCCATTATGTATGGCGTAGTATCCGTCGGTCGTCAAGAAGTGGCCCAGTTTTAATTGTCATCAAAATAACGCTAAATTTAAGTTGGTACTGTCAGAAACTTGAAGTACTTATAACTTATTTAGTGTACGGTATTTTCAAGTTGACTATACAGTCAACAACCAGAATTAGCTCTAGATTAAAACCTTTAAAGATATTTTTAAGGAGGTAGTTATAGTTTTCAACTTACCGTTTTTTTTAATAAATGCTTTTTAAAATTTTGCTTTCGTTTATTTATAGTATAATTAGTTTTCATACACTTAAGACTTACTTAATTGAATTCCAAACCATATTTAGTCCTAGTTTTATTATAAAGTCCTAAGAGTTATAGTGCATCACAACTATAATAAGTACGTTAGAATCAAACCTGCTACCATAGCCTAACCATGCACCATGTTTAACAAGCATTCTCCGTAGTATACAGAATATATTCTATTTCATTTGCTTTTAAACCAAGCTTATTACGTTATTAAATTGTCCTAAAACCCGAGTGATGAGAAACGTTGGATGTAAAAGCGTTTATTTTATGAGTTCGAGTGAACCTTCTTTCACAAAATTTCATCCCATACAAAACATTATCTCGCGTACTAAATATACGGCACGTAATTTATTTCTTTTTAAATAGATTGCAATGACCTTATTTTAGTGACTTTGAAATGGAAATACTTAATCGTCCATTTAATTTTAGACTTCATTGTTGTATTACGACCGAAAGAAAAGGGAAATAATATCGCTTTTTAATATTAAAAGAGTTGCCTAATGGTATAATGAATTTTATTAATATTAAAATATTCAAAAAACTTTTATTTTTATTAATAATACTCAAAAAGCAAAACAGTCATTAAAATGCTTTGCTTTAGACTTTTCGTGCATATTTAAGAATATTTTCTCTTTGTGTGTACTTTTTGTGACTCAAGACTGCCGTCGAAAATCACCAAGCCGCTTTCAGCCAACACCATGAATTACCTTGTAGGCTTAATGCCACGTCACTGTTACTCAGCTGCCTATTAATTAATGAACAGTTAATTGTCTGATAACTCTCCGCAGCTAATAAGTCATTACAAATTATAATTAAAAGAACACAAATTCTGACAAAAAGAAATCTCCTCCAAAGCCCTTGCAGAGCCAAATAACATGCCTCAACAGTAATGAGTTTCGCCTCCAAAATGACGAGAATAAATCACCCCATAACCGAGGCATATTTTGCATAAGATAAGGCGAACATTAGAGATGACACCATAAGATTGCATTATTGCAATAAATAATGAGATACACTCGCTATCTCGGAGAATGAGTTGTTTAGACGGCACGGCCCGCAATCTTGGGTCGGACCATAAATTTTGCTTGTAGAAACTACTCCAGCGAAATATGTACCAAGTTTGTAGTTAGTTAAGCTACCTACAAATATTTTGGAGTTGATGAAGCTGCTTTCACTGCTGAATATAATTTAACTGGAGCACTAAATTCTGCTTTTCTTTTAATATACGTAATCATTTTGGACTAACTTTATTTGTTTCACGCTATCGAGTGAAATAACTAACAACTTACAATACCTTTATTTCTGCCAACTTTTGCCTTTACTGTGACATTGCAAAGATAGCCGCTATTTTAGAAGATCATTGTATTACTTCGTTCATGGGTGTTCATTAATCATTACTGCAATGTAGAATAACGCCTGTGATAAGTAATTATTTTTATAATGTTAATATAGCGACTCGAGACGTTTAATGATCAAAGTGAATGCTTCATAGTCATATTTAATTTGGTTCTTAAGTTAGTTCTTATTTCACGAAGACAACTATCAATGTATTTTAGCATATTGCACTCCGTTTAGGAAATAACTCGTAAAACACATTTAAAGGTTGTTGCTAACGAGAATACGAAAGCACAGAGGAGAAAAACGAATAAACTCAGGACACAGATAAGCATAAAAGATAAAAGGAATAAAGTTGATTTAAAGCTTGCGACCCAAATTTAACGGGTCAAAGTTTTTACAATAGACAATTAGCCGTGTAACTTGGTTTAAAAGGTAATTGAATGGCCTTTCATGGTAAAATGCATGTATATCTGTGTACCGGTTTATAAGTTTAAAAGAAGCCTTTTTAGTTTTATGTAGTTAAACTTACAAAGTAATTAAATAACCAGGTAAAAGCAGAACCAAGTTTCATAAACGGCAAGTTAGTTTGAAAAAATAAAATGTAGTTCCTTAATTAATATTGTACTCCACTGAAACCGAATAGGCTACAATGTTTTCTTTTGTTGTTCTTCGTCATGAAAGTTGAGGTTTCTCAAGAAGGTACCGAGTTGTTTGATCTGGTGAAGTACAACAATAATTATTGCTCTTAACTTGGTTGACTTACTAATTCAGAAAGCATATGAACCATTTCTGCTTGAGTACTAAAAACTTAGAGGATTTCGGTAGCCAATAAAACTGAGAGACTGAGCTCTTTTATAGGAGAAATAACAAAATGGTATAAATCTACGATGCAACTGGCATAGTGATGCTAGTCTCAGCTATAATAATATCTTAATATGGTAATTGTAGTCTTTTCATGTAATTAAAAATATGTCTTGTGGTCGATCCACGGGGGCGATTTTTCAATCTAGGAAGGTCAGTTCAGTGGGTGGCAAATTATTTTGACTATTATTATTCACTAGGTGTGTATTTAGTAGTTCGTGTCTGTTTATTTCAAAGGGATGGACAAAGGTTAAATACAGGGTGGCGCTACCATAGGGGCACTTTTTAAACAGAGGCATAGCGTACAACATTCTGAAGCCTTGTACCAAAAATCAATTAAATCGGTGCAGTAGTTTAGCCACAATATCGATTTTAAGTTCAGCAATTTTTGCACATGCTTTGAATTCCACACAGCTGATACAAAACGGTCAACGACCCTACATT
Organism: Euclidia mi; assembly: GCA_944739405.2. Lineage (NCBI taxonomy): Eukaryota > Metazoa > Arthropoda > Insecta > Lepidoptera > Erebidae > Euclidia > Euclidia mi. The sequence continues at coordinate 93,138,090 of OX123182.2, forward strand.
GTGCGCCCCGACTCGCTACAACGTGACGCCTTGACGTCGTCCGAAGTTAGGCTCAGCGCAGATAAAACGGAGCGCAGTGGAGAGGATTTTATTAACGCACTTGAATATAAACTTTATTTTTTTACAATAAAGTGCATAAATGAACCTAACAAAAAACATTCGCGCGTCCTCGAATTTACGCGGGAATCCTCGCGCGGCGTCGAGTCGGCGCCCGCGTCGTAGCGAGTCGCAGCGCGCAATGTAGGGTCGTTGACCGTTTTGTATCAGCTCTGTGGAATTCAAAGCAAGTGCAAAAATTGCGGAACTTAAAATCGATGTTGTGGCTAAACTACTGCACCGATTTAATTGATTTTTGGTACAAGGCTTCAGAATGTTGTACGCTATGCCTCTGTTCAAAAAGTGCCCCTATGGTAGCGCCACCCTGTATAATATGACTTTTATTAACACCCAGCTAATGAGAGTAACGTCATAGAAAAACCTGATTACTCTGTCTGTCCCTAGTATCAAACCGATTTTGATTATTTTCTGTGTCTGCCGAGATTAATCTTGTCAATAATCATCAATAAGTATAAATTACACTTCTCATAGTGACAAGAGGCCCGTGCCCAGTAGTGGGACAAATTATATACAGAGCCGATGAAGATGATGATGTCCATACCATTCAAGCGTTAAAGTGTATGACGAAATTTTTTTTAACTTTTAGTGACTTCTTTTTTCATGTATTTGTATTCAGTTATAGTAGTACATTCACCTCATAAAATATTTTGCAAATGCAAATCAACACCCTATATATTTTCGTATCGACTTCTCGAATGACACAATGATGCTGTGATAGCTTGATCACTATGCTATCTCGACTATTATTGGCTTGAATGCCTCATGCAAAAATAAGTACTGAGTTTGGATCTCCTTTACGTGAAATACGATACTAAAATAATTATTAGCATGAATAAAAAACAATAAGGTTCAATTTTGTCTCGAAAATGAATATAAGAATGAAAATGAACAACACCGAAAAATTCCACCCGTGTACATGTACATATTTGTACGGTGAGCCAGGTTAGCTGCAAACTAATACCATATACTCGAAGAACTGTCCGTGGAATTGTCGCCAGTGACAAATCTGACGGATTGGTATGAGTAGTGCAACTCTTTGTGTAAATATTTAGTTTCTTGTGCGGTCCTTGTTTTTGATCGCACAAAAATAACAAATATGGCAACATAACTTCGTTATCCTTTTGTTCAAATAGGAATGCACGAAATCATAATATATAAAATCCTTGCGTTACTGACTGACTGACAGACAAGCTACAGCCAAAACTATTGGGCGCAGGAAACTGAAATTTGGCATGTATGTTCATTGGGGACCGTAGGGGTCCACTAAGAACACGAACACGGGATCGGTCAAAACAGATAAATTAAAAAAAATGTGCAGGCGTAGCTGCTGGCGTCCTCTAGTACCTAATATATAATTTTGACTAAAATTTTATTCATGTGTATTTCATATGTGCGTTTATATGTATAGTTTAGGTCATCATCTTTACAATCTATTAAAAGCTATAAATGTAAAAGTTAGTAGAAGAGGCATCTTCTTTATGTCAACACGACAACTTGTATGAGGCAGCTACAGATCACTATTAAGAAAGAAGTAACTTCACATTTGTGCCACGGCCACGGCACTCATGCAAATACTTGTAAATAGCTTAATGTGAAAGTAATTATTGTGTTGTGCTCTACTGTACTCTTTACTATCTATTTTATAATAATATTCTACCACATACACACAACGCCATCTAGTCCCAAACTAAGCAGAGCTTGTACTATGGTTACTTAAATAGACAATGAATAAACATACATAAATACTTCTTGTTTTATTTTTGTATATAAATACATATTATACATAGAAACAACCAGATCAAGATAAAGATACATGTTCACGCATACAAATGTTTGACTTGAGCGGGAATCGAACCCCTAACCTTCGGCTTATCAGTCGCTTATACTACCGCTACGCCAACCGGTCGTCAAATATTTATTACCATACTAGTCGGCAGCGGCTTCGCACGCAAATATTTTCGAATTGCCCGTTTTGTCCGATCCCGTGGGAATTTCGGGAAATCCCGTCTTAGTGCACCCCTACGGTCCCCAAGGAACATACATGCAAAATTTCAGCTTCTTGCGCCGAGTAGTTTTGGCTGTAGCTTGTCTGTCAGTCAGTCAGTAACGCAAGGATTTTATATACCTTTATATAATATACAGATTGCGCTATTCGTCCACTCATTTAGTCGACCAGCTTATTCATTGGTAACATTTCACAAGTCACCTAACGACCAATTCGACTGTATATATTCTAAGAATATTCGTATTCCTAAAGGCATGATAAGTTCGCAAAGCTCTGAATCATTTAGGACCGTTGTCAGTTTCTCTCTCACAATTGTCAGTGAGTCCACTTATATTGAAAAACTTCGTTCCGATGCTCCGAAGGGCGATATATCAGGCCCTTAAACTTTTTTGATGGCTCAGCAATAGATAAATTCGTATTCATATTATTGAAAGTCGTTTTAGCGTATAAGTTTGTATTATATCTGCATTTGGTTACGGCAATGTAATAAATCTTCGTCGTGTTTATATTATTATGATACCATTGGTACCTTCATTAAGTGAGCATTTAATGATTTAAAATAATGTTCCATTTTGTGGTCTTATTTGGCAGATCAAGCAAAGGTATTTCAGATTGACTTTCAGTCGTAGTGTACAAAAAGAGTCTAAAGGATTTCTTACCGTTCTTTATAATGACGTAGGTAAGTACACATGTTGTGTTTTCTTTCGTAGCAAGATCTAAGTATCAAGTTAGTGAAGATTTTTTCTTTCTGCCCAAAATTTACAAATTTTCTGTTGTTTTATCACCTGTGTGAATTATCTTCTTCAGGAATGACACTATCCATTGGTGGAAACCATACAAAAATCATTTAAGTAGTTTTGGACATACAGGCAGACAGGAAGAAAATGGGACTTAATTTTATAATATGTATAGATTAGCTGGTGTGGTTTATCAATATTGTTTCGAAAATGCCCTGTCACAGAATCGTGTGAAAAATAATGTATCAGATTTTAGCGCAGTTTCCACGCAACCCGTATGGAAAGGAGATGTACCATTTGGCCATACATTATGGGCCTGGCACGGCCAAACACAACACCATGTGTGTTTTGAAGATAAATGACTACTCTATTAACCTGTATAATTTCTTTTTAAATAACTTTTGGTGGAAATAAGATACGAGATATTTGAAATGGAAATTATTCCGCAGCTTAATATACCTCAAAATTGAATTTTAACATAAATATAATACCTACATGTAAATAAAAGTATGTCTTTGCGTCTTAAAGAACAAAAACTACATAAAGATTGACCAATAATAATGAATAATCACCTGTGTACTAGGGAACCTCGTACTATGTATACTCGTCCAAAAAAGCTAACTACAATCACAAACACCGCTGCATATTCTTAGCATGGGTAGAAGGTACTGATCATTATTATTGAATTTATATTCAATTACATTACATTAAAACCGTACGAAAACACCAATAAATCAGAACAAAATATTTACGATACACAGTAGCAACACAAATGACATAACAGATAAAAAAAGTGTTGCAAATGGTTTGAAAAAATATTTCTACTATCGATTAAGAAACAAAACGATTTTTACCGATTAATAATTATGGAATGTATAATAAATTATATATTTCTTGATTCTTTTTACAAATATACTTATAAAGTAAATAAAATATATTGTTTTCTAATATAGTAATAAAAATATTATTTCCTTAAAACAATTTCTGCCTACCATACTTCATTTTATTTTTAATGCTGGCAACATAAGACATTCATCCGCTATTACCATAGCTTATTCAAAATAATTAATCTTTAAAAACTAAATTCTTTCACCGATACTCAAGAAACGAAAACGATGTAAAATTTTTTAAAAATATATGTTTAATTTCAACGATTAACAACTTTCTGGCCGCTACAGGCCGTATTTGGTCTTTCTCCTTTAGCAGAAAACTGCGCGCTTTAATAAATATTGAACAATACCCGCACAGCATCCATCTTTTGACAGCTGCAGACTTACTTATGTTCGACAACTGCGGTATCAAGTGCTTATATTTATTTATTTACATGGTCATCATCATCATCATTTCAGCTGAGATAGGCCTAACCCCTTTGGGTGAGGCCTTTCTTCATCAGAAAACATTTTCTGCAAGCGCGCGCTATATATACATTGCGGATAATAAACTGTGTTTTTAAGCTCAAAAATATTTTTTGTTTCCCAGGTATTATTTTCGCGTAGTATGGCTTGGCATGATGTGCAAAACGAGTAGACTTCGGCTTGGTGATGGATCTTGTGACATCCTGTATATACAGAATATAAAAGTGTTGCCAAAGAAACAGATCCAAGCCGCTACTTTTATAATAAAAGGAGCATAAGTGTAATTTGCATTGGTAATTACTAGCTCGTGGCCTTATACGCGAATGTAAGGTAACATTACATGAATCAGGTGCAAAATAACCTATTTGTATCTTTAACTTAGGCACAGAGTTTAGTTAATAACTGTCCTGGACAGACTAACCGACAAAACATTTAAAAGGCCTTATGGCTTGGTTTCATGTTAATTAAAAGTAATTAACATGAAACCAAGCATAAAAAATTGGCGCGAGAAATGCATCTACCTACACCTCTAGTTATAGTATATTATCTACCTACAGCGTCGCCGCGGTCAGCGCAGGCTGGTACCTAAGGGCGGTTTCAGATTAACGGCAGTTTATGATCACGTGGTCGCGCGGCCGAGGGTAATGTACTCGCGTACAGCTCAGCTTATCGCGCTTAGGGAACTTTAAAACCGTTTATTTTAGGGGAATATTGAACATTTTGTTTATGTTTATTTAGAAGAAAGTTTACATTTATCATTCGAAACACGATTTTGAAATAATTAGAAAAAAATGTCGTGACTTTGAGCCTCAAAATGTCCTGAACCAGTAGTTTCCCAGGTATTGTGCCGAAGTAAAAAATGTTCGTAATGATTGGTACAATATGGGATTTCAGTTTTCGTTAAGGGTCTCTTTACACCTGTATAAACTACTTGATTCACTTGACAACGCACAGCCAAACTATTGGGCGCAAGAGTTTGGCATGTATGTTCTTTAGGAACTGTAGGAGCGCACTAAGAAGGGGTTTCTGAAATAATAAATAATTCTTGCGGTATGTGTGAAATGGTTAAATTTAAATTTATTTTGTTGGCGTAGGTGCGTGAATCCGCTAGTTTTAATATTTCAGAAGCAAAGGCAAGAATCTTGAAAGCAGTATTTAATTTCGTGTATGTGCATTGCAACGAAGTGTATCGTAACGGCAATCCTAGCAATATTTTCACTGAAATGCCGAGGATATCATTGCCTCAAAAAAGCTTGAAACATTTTCGGCTAAAACAGCGCTGAAAAACATGGAAAACTTGTCAACATATTTTTTTTTTAATGTTTTTTATACACGTCGGCAGCAAGAGCTTTCTACGAGTAATGGAATTATTATAAAACCGATGTATACATGTGTTTTACGATTTTGACTTCAGTGGTAAACAGTAAAATTATAAAATAACTTTTTCCTTTGCTTAATATTTATACAACCACTAGTTTCCACTAGTTACCACCAGCGGCTTTACCGTCCAGATGGTATCGATGAATTATACCTACTCCTAAACTTTCCTCATGGATCAGTCCGTCCACTGGTGGCAATCGTATACAAATCTATTCACTTCCGTAAACTGGAGACATTGTTATCTTAATATATAAAATTCTTGCGTTACTGACTGACTGACAGACACGCTACAGCCGAAACTATTGGTCGCAGAAAGCTGAAATTTGGCATGTATGTTCCTTGGGGACCGTAGGGGTGCACTAAGAAGGGATTTCCCGAAATTCCCACGGGATCGGCCAAAACGGGTAAATTTAAAAAAAATGCAGGCGTAGCTGCTGGCGTCCTCTAGTTTTTTTATAAATATTTAAGTACTCTAAACACAAAACAATGCCATACTTTTCGTTTACATGCCTGAAAAGCAAAGAGAGGCAGCAGAAAAATGGCGCACCCATTAATTATAATGCTTTAACCTCGCACTGGACGAAACGGACCGATTTAATTATGAGAAGAGGTGCACGACGCGTTCGCAAATCCCATTGTGCTGTAAATGACACACGTATGTCGGCAAGTGATTAAATATATCGCAAAATTTAAACAGAATTTAAAATAAAAATATTGATTGTTTTTTTTTAAGAACTGAAGAGAAAACTTTTTAAGTTATTAAAATATGACTATTTCATCATCTCAGCCTTTAGACGTCCCTGTAGGACATGGGTCACTCCCAAGGTTCTCCACACAGACTGATCTTGAGCTGGCTACATTCAACCGCTTGCCGCGATCTTAACCAAATAGTTGTTGATGACTACCAAAGCCAGGACCAAACCGCGTTCAACTTGCATCCGCGGTGGCGTGCGCGGTGGCGATCAGATGTTGTGTACGAACTTATAGCGCCGTGTTCACATCTACGCGTCCTCGGATTGCACGCGGCGTCCGGTGCAGCGTCTGCACGCGGCGGTGGCAATCAGATCGCGCTTGTTGCGTTAGGTCGCTGCACGCAGCTGTTATTTGTTGAGGAAATTGTGTTTTTGTAGATTTTAAGTCTGGTGGAAACGGAAGAAATTATAAATGAGGTCCACAAATACCCATTGTTGTATGATACGTCTCATTCTGATAAGGCGTTATCGAATGATGGTAGGTATTTACTTCACTGGCACAGTATATTATACCCACCTCAAGTTCACTTCTTGTTCCCCTTCGTCTTCAATAATAGCAGACAGAAGTAAAACTTCTTCAATTTCACTATCGGTATCAGACAGCATTTTAGTGACGCGACTACAGCGTGGTGAACGCCTGAACGAACGCGACAGTGTGCACAACTTTTGCACGCGCAATAATCGCCACCGCGCACGCCACCGCGGACTCGAGCTGAACGCGTTGGTTTGATCCTGGCTTTACTTTAAAATATTGGTTAAAATATAATTATACCTACGCTACACGTTCTCTTAGCTTTTAGCAAGTGTAACATAGCAGGAAATGGAGAGAACTGAACGCTTAATTTTTTGGTTAGAGTAGTATTTTAAGTTTTAAGCCGGTCGGTTTAGCACTTAAAATACTGCGTCAAGTGTTGTAGATGCAATCCCAACACGATATACGACCGATTTCGAGTCTGGATATTTTTTGTTCGTTTTGAGTTTACATAGCTAAACAGAGGCAGTAGAGCGTTTGTCACATTATTATTAAGGATTAATCTTGAGTGGCCTTTTGCTGTGCAGAAGCCCCCATTTCCGCCGATCTTTCGTTGTTTTTGCCCATTTCTTGTTTTAGCCTCGCCTTTACCAAAGAGCTCAGATATTTACATAGAGGCGCAGTTCCTATAGACGCTCTGAAGGCAAACTTTCTGTGACCCAAATTACCGCTTGGCGGCGTGGCAGTTGCGCTGTGACAGCTGTCTCTACGAGAGCAAGAAAGACGAACGTTCCTCCTGTGTCGCTTAACTACGAGAGCAAGAGAGACGGAGAACGACACCAGCGCTGCCAACGGCGCCAACTACGAACTAAACTGGAGACAGTCCCCAATTGGAATCGGCATACGAAATCCTTAAGAACTGCGCTTCTATGTAAATCTGTATTCATTGCCTTTACTTTGTGTGCGTCAGTTGTACCATGTTTAAAGGTCCCCTGCGACACAAGATTATTACTAATGCGGGAGTATCTTTAAAAAAAACACATCACGCTCCATAGATCACACAATAGTGTTGTTAATAAAATGAAAAGGAGGCGCTAGTCTAGTACAGAGCATGTCGTAGTAGCAAATGGACCACCTTATAAAGACATAATAGAAATGTACAATATAATTTACTTTACAGAACAAAAGTAGTTATACTTTTTGATTAACGCGCGCAAAGTTCGCGTTATATCAGAATGAACAAACAAAAGCTTACAAGTTACACTCGATGCCACTCATCACGAAGTTACAACAGTGCGTAACCACTGAAATAAACGTCCGCGAACCACATGACGGAAATTAAAGTTAATTTAATTAAGCTGCTTCCGCATTTAAGGCCGGCATCCACAGCACAGACAAATGAAATGGCGCACTGGCGGCGAGGTCGCAGTACGATACAAGTCTTTGTGGTGAAAGGTCTAAGTGAAATTTAGGTAGGTGTAAATGAGAGAGTATTTTTATGTATGGGTCATTTCTCAAGATCTACAATGTTACACCGAATTTGTTTGTTCCTTGCTCCCGGTTATGTCTGTGTTGCTAGAATGTTTGTCGAGTAGCTACTTACGGAAAAGACATTATCCTAATCCATTTTAGGAAAAAGTGAAGTAAAATGCCTTTTTCATAGCAAATTATGAAAAAGGTGATACGGCACGCCGCACTTCAATATTTATAAGAAAACGAACAAATTCAACCCACTGACTTGCGGCCAATGTACACACTGCCCGTAGTGTGCTCAAAGTTGCGGCAGATCGCCATAGACTTGGAACAAAGCATGTCAAATTCGTTCTATAATATGTGTTTATATTTGCTTTTTTCTCAAAAACCTGTTTTAGCTGCTATGGCTATCGTGAACATATTAACATCTACCTCGATCGATATATTAGAGTTAAGTCTTCATTAGTTTATTAGAAGTTACATAATTTTGAAAGGTACTTGTCCGACTTATACATTATATAATGTATGACGTATGACCCCACTTTATAAGACGACACTTTTGACCTACGTCTGTCACGACCCGGTGTCTGTTTCATATAATATTAGAATGTTCTGTTGTGTTAAGACAAATAAGCAATAAGTACAACACAAGTATTCATTATAACGTTTTACATGCATAGGGAAGGAAACATATACAATTTTAAGGAAGACGAGTGACATATAATTTTTGCACATAAAAATATATTTATTAGTCGCTCTTTATATGTGAATACATTTTTTTAACAATAAAGTAAGTACTCAATTTCCGTCTCTTTGCTTTTGATGTTCTTCTCCTCGATATTTTGTTTAAATGATTTAAAAATAGAGAGTTGCAAGGTATAATGTTAACGGTGTCTATTTTACAATATTCCACCTTCACGAGCTGCAATTAGTTTTGTAATATCAAAACGCCTGTACTCTGCTTTTATGAGGGACAATATACACGACTATTTTTTAATTAGTACAAAAATTTAACGGGGCACTAAGTATCTTTAACTGATCATATATATGTAGTTAAAAAATAAAAAACACTAAGTCCCAAAACTGTCTCAAAACAGCCCACAAAAATACCTAATAATTGGTAAATGCATAACTAAGACTATGACCGACTCGCGTACTATGAGTAGTATCAGTAGGTAGTAAATTGCTCCATTGATAAATTCCTCTGCGCCCGCGCCACGCCCCGATGCGACAAATAGTGTTAAATTGCTAGCGGAAGTGAGCGCATCCATTTTTTCGTCGCAACAGTTAATTGTTTGTCTACGTTTGCCCGACGCGATGGCTTAGGTATCAGTTTACATCACGAGAGTATGTAGCTATGCTTCGTGCGAATTTTTTGAGTGGACAAATCGCGAGTACAGCTGCGTACCCATGGACATCTTTTTGTTAGTGTACAAAAGTGAGCCGGTTAGTGTCAAACAATTAAAACAGCGCATATTGGACGCTTTTGACGAAGTGAAAAGACAGAAGCGTACTTCGTTAAAAAACAATTTAATAAAACGTGCCCGTCTGTGTATTGACAATGGTGGTGGACATTTCGAAGGACAATGGAAACACTTTCAAATACTTGTAAGTTTAGTAAATAATACCTACTTAAGTAAATAATAATTTGATGCGGGTGGCTCAAAATCGATCTGTGTGGAGAACCTTGAGGGAAGCCTATGTCCAGCAGTGGACGTCTCTAGGCTGACATGATGATGATGAAATACGATTTGTAAATAGCAGATGATTCTTACTTCATAAATACGCCAAAATTACTCTTTTCTTTTATTACAGAATACCTTCTTTTATTTTGATATTTGTTTTCTTTCTAATTACATATATACGTATTTAATTACATGTAACAAGGTAAATTTTGCCGGTCCTAGGCTCGGATGAAGTACGAAGGAGAAGTTAGAATTTAGAAAATTAAAAAGTTACTACCTACACTTATAATTTTGCTTCTTTTTATTGTCTAGGGCTACCGACATTATAAATGCGACGGAAAGAATGCGTATGAGTAGGACGGAAAGTAAGTACTATCAATGAAGTAGTGAATGGATTCTAAAATATGTCTATGATTTAGGTGAGATTTTCTACAAAAAGCAAATGATTATAACTTCGCTATTTATAGATATTATGAAATTCTTACGTAACATATGGTAATAATGTCTTCGCTAAATGTCCTTAAAGCTTTTGTACTAATTAAAAAAAAGTGGTATATACAACCAAGGTAACATATTGCATACAAGTTTATTTAACACTCAAACAGGTTTCAATAGCTTTAGCTAACGAATTTCAGATACAGTTCTCTTAATGTTTCGACCAGTTCACATCGGTTGTGGTCGCGGATTAGCTGACAGCAAACTGTACATACATTCTATTACATAAAACATGAAAAACTTTATTCAAATCCGTTTCTCTTTGAACTACGACGTATTCTAATACATCTATGCCAAACTATTTCCATAGTTGGCCCCCGAGTTGTGGATGTTTAATTAAACCCGAAGAGAGTACTAACCACAGACCGCTGACGGATTAGGGAATCAATAGAAGGAATTTTTCAGACCTGTGACAGCTCTGCGGCTTTGCGCTCTATATAAACAATATTGCCTACTCTCCAAAATAGTTTGTGTTCGGTCTCTATATGAAAGCTAAATGTCAAAGGCCTCTAGCTCTCTTTATATAATCCATATCAATATAGATATATACTACTAGAATAATAGATATATACTATTTTTATACAGAGAGGGTTTCTCACGTTATAGTAAAACTCAAGTTTTTAATAAAATGTTTGAATAAACCTGTAGCACAAATTCACTACTGCAGGAGAGAGGGTATCGATGAATTAAAATAATTAAGAAATAGAACACCTACACAATAAGAATACTTTTACATTATGTTTTCAATTTTCTTTTTATATTTATTTTATCTAGCTGGCAACAGTAGGCATGCATTTTCCTTCGAAATAAAAAAAATGGATTGATTGAACTGATTCCACACGTGGGCTTCATTGGGCTTATGTACTTAAGATATTGCACTTATGCACTAGGCATAATTTTATAGACCAACGGCAACCCCGGCATTGTATATTAATTTAGCAGTAAATGCTTGTTCAAAGTATTGGTTTGTGAAAACAATCGCAATGTAATCTTACCCAGAGAATGTATGACAGTAGTGAACTTTCTAAAATTTATTTTCATTTTATGGTCTCACGCCTGTATCCCCGAAGGGGAAGAAGTGTAAATATAACACCCACATTTCACCATGAATATTTTTGGTCCCACTTAATAGAGGGCGAGCCTATTGCCGTTACCGGGCACATCACCAGACTCCGGGTTGCTACTGAGTGTACGGAAAAACCATTAACACTTTTGGCCGACCCGGGAATCGAACCCGGGACCTTCGATCAGCAGTCGCATACGCTATCCACTGGACCACGGAGGCAGACTACAACTATCTAAAAATAGCAACAATAATGCGAATTCCTGGCAGAATTATATAAGTTTAAAAATAAATTATTAAAAATATTTTTCAGGAGTAGATACTTTAGTTTTGCTTTTCTAGGTTAAACTGTAACACAAGGTGGAAACAGTAAACTGAGCATACATTTTAATACATAAAACCGCGGCGTGGATTCGTAACATTCCTTAAACTGCTTGAAATTGTCTGTCCTAATACAGTGTTAATTCGGTGGCGTGTTTACGAAAGGACTGAATCATAGCGCATATCACATACGTACAGCGTTGCCCTGCGTGGAAATAGAACTCGCGATACCTAAGTCGTATCTCACAGGACCAGAAAGCTCATTAAATATGAATCTTATTTACATTTTGTCGTCGAAAGATTAAATGATCTAATGAAGACTACCACGCCATCGAATAATACCGACATAGAAAACGGTTCATGAGACAGATAAAGACAGTAAATCCCACAGCATATCCCGTTACAAAGGTGATTAGACGTAAATTCGTTCAGACATTACAACGTAATAAGACGTAATATACACAAATACTCAAATTCCGCTTTCTTGACTTAAGACTTAAGTAGAATACGATTGTAATTATCTTACATAATGGTAATATATGTTGTACATTTAATTGTCTGTTAAGTTATCTGTAATGTAACTTAATAATTTCGCTCATTAAGCCAGCAATGTATACGCATTGTGAACACCAACATATTAGTGGAAGGGACTACTTGCGTAATATATTCACTTACCTTAAACGAGAGTAGCCTGGTTCATTAAGGAACGAATTCAACTTGTTCAGGTTATGTTAAGCTACAACCAGTTATGCTATATAGCCTACTGCCTTCCTTGATTGATGGGCTATTCAACAGAAAAATAATTATTCGAATCGAACAAGTAGTTCTAGACTAGCGTGCTCAACAAAACTAGCTCTTCGGCTTTATTATAATAATATATTAAATAGGCTAGAAAACTCACGCACGGTCTCATCCCAAACTCAGCAGAGCCCTATGTAACCAAATAACTGATAAGAATCATATTTCAAGCTACAAAATTTCAAGAAATGATTGCGGATTATAAAAAGGCTAGCAAATGGCGCTCTCCTTGACCGACATTCAATTTCTGCCAAATAGTGTACGCGCCGCCTCCCAAGTCATAACGAGACGGGGCCCGCCAACACCAACGGTGGGCCAATCCCGGGCGGGGTCACAGAAAATTATGCTATCCGCGAAGCGCGTGACCCCGCCACTACACGGGACCCGCTGGGACACCGTGGTGGTTTTAGTGGGCATGCTACGCCTTTAGGGGAGAGCCTTCACACATCTCCTCCGCCAGTCCTAATTCCGGCCGATCACACTCCGGCCGGGTTGGCGTCGAGTTGAGAAGGCTCATAAGGAGAGTTTCCGCCGTAGTGAACAAAAAAAAGGTATAGGTACAATGGATCGGTAGTCAACGGAATAATTATTTTATTTAATAGAAATTGGCCTTTGCAGATTGATCTATAAACGTGTGTACTGGTTATGAGACATCTTCAGTACAGTGCTTATTATCAAGCGATTACAACGACTTTACTATGTATATTAGTATGCGTTACCTAATGCTATTGTTAGCTAACAAACCTCGCGCTTCAAACTATTTGACTGTACAGCATTCAACAATGTAAACTTGGTTGGTTGGTCAAAGTAAATATGATAAAGCTCTTTTAGTTCTTGTTAACTTTTATTAATTATTAACATTCTGTTTATTTGTTTATGAGATTTTTGTTTTTAGATTTGTTTGCAGTTTTTGTCATTTATTTAGTTACATATTTGTACCTACTAATAAATCCTAATAGTCTAGTTACTCTATTATTATTGTATTTTGTACCCAATTTTAAGACTTATTTTCAAACATGCCTTGGACATTTGTGAATACTGCCCATCATGGACCTCTAAGGTAATACAGTCACTCTTAATTAGACTATCGACGACACGTGACTTATTAGTTGTTACATTTGAAGAATGCCTTTGGATTTTTCATTTTAGTGAAAGTTCATAGACCAAACTTAGGAGCTGTGCTATGATAGCTGCCTAAAGAGCATACTATAGGCACTGCAGACATTTCCTGTCCGTCATTTTTGGTCTCGTGGTGAAACTTGAAACTTGATTTTAAGGCTGGTGGAGGATGTGTGTCTACAGACTCTCTCACACAGGTATTCGGGAACACTGAAAACTGTGTGTTGCGACGTCACTTGAATCGCGGCTAGCATACTTTACTACCGACACAGTAATCAAAGTAGGTAAACTAACAAACAAATTTGATTGTTTCGCATAATTTGTTTGTAACAACAAAACACTTAAAACAAAATATAAAATTTTAATACAGTCCATCCTTCATCCCTTTATTTATTATTCAAACAGCTTTCAAAAGGATCGTCCACCTTCGATAAATTATAAAATCTCGCTGTAGCGTTTCACGTTGATGAAATGCAAATCAACTAACACTTAACTAACTATACAACACTTGTTATCTTTTCAGTACCAGTGTAATATAATCATCATCTCGTTGATAACAGTTTACCTAGGTTCGAGACAATCTTTATGCAAATGTGATTCCAACTGAATATTAGATACGTTTTCCTAAAAATAAATCGGCCAATTCGTAAATGTGTGAAGTCTATGTACCAGTGAATTTTTCTTTTAACTTCCTTTTATATACTTACCACTATTTAATAATACCTACACACAGTATTGTGTGTAAATAATATTAAATAGTGGTAAGTTTATTGTATCGGTTTATTTGATAGAGGACGTGGAGATGCCTTATATTTGAAGCTTTATTTTTGTAGTGATAGCTACTTATATCTAGATTTTACACCAATAAACAAGTTATACTGCCAATGTTGTAACTAGATTTGGTAGCATTCGTCAGTATCTAACGAATGTCTTACTGTGTAAATATTTTTTTTATTTGTATTTTTACAAATCAATGTATAGTGCACGAAATACATAATTATATAGGTAACACTGTAATATCGGTCAGTGATACATAAGTGTAAAATGTCAGCAGCATAAACAATAAAAATACCCTAGATGTTTTCACACAAACACTTCCAAAATACTCGTAATATTGAAAATCATTCAATACATAAAATAACCATTATATTTGTTGCCCCTCGCAATTCCAAAGCTTATTCACAGCCATTGACCAGGAATGCGATCTACACTGTAATCAACCACTCAAACATACATTAATTCGAATTATTTATTAAGCGTTACAACATGGCGTAGTGATTTATACTATACTATAAACCAAATCAAACGGCGAATAATGAAATCAACCGTATATACGGAGACTAATTTAATTAGTAGTATTTGCCACGAACATGTTTTCAATTCGAATGTGTTTGACGTTTTGTGTTGATAAATTAACAGTTGCTACTCTTCGTTCGGATGGCTGTTCATCTGCTCATTTGTTTGCTGAATAATGAAACATATAACAATATTTTATTAATATGTGTAAGTTAACGTAATTTTTGTGGAGAAAAGAGGTGTAGTGTCTCTCTAATTAAAGAGAGGATGCTCTTTTCCTAATGAATCGCGGTCTGACGGGTGTTGTATAGAACTTGTTTATACAGACGATTGACGATCTTGAATCGCGCTATTAGTTGTGTAACTTCTAATACCGCGATTCAAGACCTTCAGCCGTCGTAGTTCCATCGATGTTCGTTAGATGTCACCAGTGCTGGTATCTTCACCATTAAACAACAGATGACATTAGTTACTTCAGTCACAATTTTAAAATCTCAAATAACTTAAAGCTTAATTTATCCAGACGTTAGTCTTTAGAACAAAGCATTTCCTTAACACAATGGCATGAAAGCCCGAATCTGTCGTCCAAAACAGAGGCAGTATCTTAATTCGGTTAGACGAGACGGAGGGAAGCGTTTCCGAGCAAAAAATTGTAAAGTATTCACGGGAAGACACTGATAAATTACCCCGTGTTTTACAGACACATCTGACGATTTATTACGTCGCCCACATACAAATATTCGCCATAAATTAGTAAATATTCGCTTACATCGAAGGTATGGAAGGAAGGAAGGATCGATTGCCGTTGAACAAGTCACGGGTAATGTTTTATTTTACGTGATTTTAGTAACATTAGACGAGATTTTTTACAGCCGATTTATGAGGTCGTTGTACTTTGAAATTGATGATGAGGTATGTTAGCTGTTTTACTTTATAACGATGGCATATACACGTACCACACATGTACGTGAATTGGCTCGTGGAGCCTGGTTTCGTACAACTGCACGTGACACTGGTAAGAAGTGTTAATGTAGTTTAATATGACTTCTTTAATCAACCATCAAATTTAACAACAGAGGCTAACTCAATATTCATTCTACAAAAAAGTGTATACGTATCTTGGCAAATATAGATAGTATGGAAAGTTGCAAGCCACACTTTATAAAATACAAAATTCTCACACTAACATCAATTTATATCTTAGATATCTGCCTTTTTGTCAAGAGACACTCGAATATATTCTCCCACGTAAAATACTCCCTTAAGCAACCCAGCGAACTAAGACATCAAGACAGACTGGCTCTGCCTTTGTCAACATTAGCCCTGTTTCGTTCGGGCCCATATGTAATGGCAATAAAGATATTTAATAAAATACCGGAAGTGGTTAAGGACTGCTCAAGCTATAGTATGTTCAAATATAAATTAACACAATATTTAACACAAAAATGTTACTATAGCTTGAAAGAATTCTTCGACGATAGGACATAAGAATGTAAATGTAGGTAGTTAACAATTTTGTAATGTTTGACATACTAATTCTAAAAAATAAACAAATTGAATATAAATTGTTTTGTTTTATGTAGTTTTGTAATATTTGACATAATCCTTAAAATTTACATAATGAATATTAATTGTATTATTGACATTTGATTAATTAATTATTGTATACTTATTTGATTTGTTAATTGCTAATATTATTTGTGTAATGAAATGAAATGTATATTTACTAATAGAAAATACAATTGTAGCATAATGCTGGTAAGGCAATTAAAACATAAAAGCAATATTGTAAATTTTTAAATTAATTATAATAAATTCATGCATGTTTTTAAATTGCTGTGCCCTGACAGGGTTTCATGTATAAAGATACTGTATTCAAAATGTAACAACTAAATATGTACACATGAAATGCAATAAATGATTTGATTTGATTTGATTAATCATAAAATGTTTGTTATACTGGACGTTATGGAATATTTTGCACAAGGGTGATATAATCCGCAGTACTACGGTAACACGGAGATTATTTTTTGTCTTATGAAAGTAGGTCACATTGAAATGATAGCGAAACCCCAAATATTTGGTGAATGGTATTAAATGTTATAGTGTTAGTTTTTTCTTGGGTTTACGCGAATTTTAATATTATTATTGTCATTAAAACAAACCATAACATATATCGTATGTCGCGATAAAATACGTGAAGCGCAGTTTAATTATAACACTTGGACATTTTATTTTTGTAGTATTAATACACATAGAGCTATTTTCATCTTTACTACACAAGAGCAAAGTTTTATCACCAAAGCCATGATACACAAGAACCATAGCTGAATTCGTAGCTTCATTCGTATGCCTGGCAGCAACTAGGAAACGTCACAAAAACTGCCGGTTACATTTGTCCGAGTCATTTTCAAATTTTTGCTCAAACTTAGTTGCCTTAGGGATTCATCAGACGAAACGTGCCACTAGATGTAAAATTCACACCACCTACTGACCACGTATTTTATTAAATGTTATGACAATGTATTGAGGTATACAGAAATTGTTTTGTAATATATTGAATATGATATAAGTAACACACCTATTTGATACATAATTATAAAACTAAGTTCTCGTCGTTCTCCCGATCGAAGATGTAAATTCTGACATACCCTGTAAATATAAAAATCTTCGAAAATTGGGCTTGGTGTGCGTACCAGCTTCTCGCCAGTTTCAAGATCATTTGCCCAAACGTGCGTTTATACATAGTTTAAATAAGGTTTTAAAATTAATCAAGCGGAAATCGATTAATCGAATGATATACCCAGATCGTCTTACAAGTGCAAAAACCGTATAATATTAACGACCAATGATATAAGCACCTATGAAGTGCAAATGACATTTGGCGCGTTTTTCTTATGCACCATAGGTGCATTTTACGGGAGATTGAAATATTTTAAGACGCCTATATTCAACAGTATACTATTAACAGGTAGAAGAATATGAAGAGTTTTACTTTAGAACTCAGAGTCATCTTTTGTCTTAAAAGATTTCCTCGCTCTCTGTATGACAAAGCTTTAACAAATGGCGCAGACAGGATCATCCGTTAAGGTCATTGCCAGACTAAAGTCCCTACTAAACCCTTTATTCTCCACAACAGTGAATATTAAACGGTCCCTTCTTGCTCCACAAGAAAAATAACGCTACACAAAAAGCCCTTCTCAAGACCCGGATGTGGGGAATAATTTATTAAGAAGAATGTCCTACACAAAAAGAGTTGAAGTGTTTTATGAAGCTGTTTGTGTGTTTGTGTCTCGCGGCATAAATGTGCGCGTGGGATTGGGAGGTCTCCGGTTCGATTCCCGGTTCGGACAAAGTGTTATTGGGTTCTTCCGTTAGGAAATTTTCAGTAGCAGCACGAAGTCTGGTAATGTGCCCAGTACGGCAATAGGGGCCGCCCCCTATTACGTGGGACCTAAAAATTCATGGCGAAATGTGGGTTTAATATTACACCTCTGCCTACCCCTTCGGGGATACAGGCGTGAGTCAATAAAAAAAATGCTTGTTTGTATAAAAAAACGAGTTCAACATTTCTACAAATTATCTAAGGGGCACCCGCAACAAAAAAATGCTGACTAATAAAATGTCTATAATTTTCTAGTGATTATTTTGGTCAACCCCTTCGCGACATATAAAATAAATGTCCACCGAACCTATATAATACGAGCAATTATTAGATTATTTAACAGGATGCAAAAATTCTAACGCGATTAATGGAAACTTTGACGTTCCGCTACAATAATAAATAATAGCAAATAAGCTTTTACGGTAATTGTTTTATAACTCTGGCTGTGTTGAATGATTTTTGGCGCTAGCTGTACCATGCTTTTCAAATATTGTATATATCTACAAAACATTAATTCAACTCGTGTACTAAAATAGTTAGTAACGAAATATAACGTCAGTGAGCAATATTACGGTAACACATGCAGCTCAACGTAGCAGCCGTAGCAAGCGTCCCTAGCACGGCTACGTGTGTAACTCAAGCGTAGCATTTGATAGAGTTTCAAGTGCAGCATTTAATTGCTAACGTACACATACATATATAAGGTAGGAATGCCTAACAATTGCATGGCAACATACTGCGAAATAAAATTTTATTCAAACTAAATTCGAATTGGCTTTTAAACCGAAATTTACGTACTTTTTAAACGACATAACTTTTACTGGAAAAGTTGGATATATTGTGCATAGTGATCAATTCTAATCAGCGTATTACGGCTACGTGTATCCATTGTTAACATATGGTGTCATATACTGGGGTAACTCCACAAATGTCGAATCAACTTTTATTTTACAAAAGAAATGTTTAAGAGTTATCTATAATATGCAAACCACCGAGTCCTTAAGAGTTGTATTTAAAGAAAAAGGTTTCTTGACGCTAACTTCTGTGTATATATTGGAACTTAGTCTCTTTGTTAAATGTAATTCTGAATATTTTGATGTTAAATTTAATCTAAAACCTAATGTAAGAACGCAATACAAATATAATTTAAGCATGCCATTAATCCATAAATCAATTTACTACAAAAGCACATATGTCACTCCTATAAGAGTATTACCTCTAGAAATTAAAGAGCTAAATGGCAATTTATTTAAAATAAGATTAAAAAAGTGGTTATTGGAAAAAGCATTTTATAACATGCATGAATTTTTTAGTTGTAAGCATTATTAAAATCTAATCTAATATAATTGCAATGCCCGTAACGGGTAAACTGTTGATACATTATACATATTAAACATCCATGTACTTTACTACACAGTTATGCAATAAATGTCTTTGTCTTTGTCTTTGATATGCGGCATCCGCCCCCGCAGAGCGTGCCCAGCCTCTCGTGCTTAACGGCACGCAACGCAACGCGCGTGCAGGTCGAGCGTGTGTCTGTGCTGACGCGACACGCGACATACGAGTTGCTATACAAAAAAAACACACATGCGTGGTCGTCAGCACATGTGTGGTATGGGTATGATTCACGCGTCGCGTGTTTCGGCAGCACGTTTGTATATTTTTCCCTAAACACGACTGTGTTGGGCTAGCCGCATCGCAAGCTCCGACACTTGGGACACACCATATAAGTTGCCAGCAGTCAATGTGTTAAGGATAGGTGAAAGTAAATAAAAAAATGCTCAGAAAATAAAAACTACTGGGCCTACATGAATCAATTTTTTATGGGACCAATTCGAAACTATTGGGCATCAAACAAAAAAAGAATTACGTAAATCGGTTCAGAAACCTCAGCGAAATCGGTGTACATACATCGAAAAAATAAATATACCGGCCGAATTGAGAACCTCCTCCTTTTTTTTTGTTTGAAGTCGGTTATTAAGAAATAGGGAGGTCTACTCTGGCGGGGCGTTAAACAAGTTATTTAAGAAGATTACGCGGTTTCATTAGAGCTATAAAATACTAATGTCATCTCAGGCTTCGCAGATACTGCAGCACATTACTGAAATGAGTTAGGGCACTGACCAGCTGTTCGCGGAGACAGATGGACGCCTTTAATAAATAAAATCGGCAATTTTAAGATGGAGGAAAATTTCGAACTATTTAAATAATTTTGTTATAAGCTATAGAGCAATATCTACGAAGCGGTAGGCATATTACATTACATTTATTTAGATCAGATACAACCATTTATCGGCATCCAGACATGTTAACATAGCACTTATGTTATATGTATAACGCTTTCAGAAATATGTCAATTCGGTAGGTCGATTGGTATACATACCCTCACTGAAAAAGTCACTGTGAGTCTTATTTTTCGACAGAAGAAAAAGCGTTACATTTCACTCACAAGAAGAGGCCCGTCATCAGCAGAACTGCTGCTTATTAATATTTTCCCAATCAATAGCAACCTCACTATTGCAACTAGGACTAAATCACTTAACGCGAGGAACTCTACAACACTCGAGCAAAGGATACATAGCACACCCAGACTCAACAAAATGTGGATCACATAGAGTATTTCCCAACGAAGGGACCGAACCAACAACACCTTTTATCACTGCAAGGCGGCCGCTTAAACCACTAGATACGTCATACGTGTAGTAGTAGTGTAGTTCGTGTTTATAAATGCAGATGCGAGAGACGTCCTTCAAATAAGTATCTTTTACTTTACGTACAGATACGAACCATTAATAGAATTAAATAATCGAGCATGATACATAATAATACATATGAACGCAAGAATATATTCAATATATTTTATCGTACTAGCTTATGTGTTTAGAGCCGGTAAAATACGGTTGGCTTGAACTTCGACCCCTGGATGGGGTCCAATAGGCGCTGGGTAGACTACAAGTACTTTATGACGTCACCATGTGGTCCCACTTGACTTATGTCTGAATTACATTACATCATAACAACCCTCTTGGATGCAGAATACAACTTTTGAAGTGTTATACCATAGCCCTCCATTATTTGGTTATACCCTATAATCATGGTTATACCACTTGTTCACAGGCTGTGAAAGCAAAGATGGAGTGCTGTGATAATCACAGCACTCCATCTTTGCTAAGTTTTAGTTTATTTTTATTCACACCGTTGTATTCTCAATTCCCCATATTTTTTATCAATCGCGATTTTTTAACAACAAAGGTATGTACAATTAACTTAAAATACGTAATAAACGCAATTGAGAGACGTTTACTAAACTTATACTTAAGTTACAAGGCTTTTCATCTCGTCTCATGAGCTTATTGCACCCACTTAACTTCTGGACGATCATTTTAACGAGATTAAAATATTCGAGTCGAGTTCACCTTTTTAGTTATATTTTTATTAAATACACCTCAAATTTTCTCAAGCATAGTAAATCACTACATCGTATAAAACAAAGTCTGTAATCTGTCTGTCTGTCCCTGTGTATGCTTAGATCTTTAAAACTGCGCAACGGATTTTGAAGCGGTTTCTTTTAATAGGTAGAGTGATTCAAGAGGAAGGTTTATATGTATGATATATACCCGTGCGAAGCCGGGGCGGGTCACTAGTTCTATAATTAAGAAAAGCTGGGTGACTTTGACTCGAGTTCAATAAATTGTCCAAGTCAATGCATTAACTTGGCGGTCGTTTCTTTTACTAGTTATTGCTCTCTGAGGCGCGAGGTACTGCGGGAAATGGATGTAATAAGATCTTTTGTAATCCCATTTATTAATTTTCGTCCCTCATAATTCTCAGCTCCTTTATAGCGACTGTTAGTCACCTTTATGATTTTTACAATGCTAAATACAATTTGTATTTGGAAAATATAAAGGACTAACATAAATGTGTATTTTGCGTAATTATTTGAAAATTAAGGTGTTCAAGCTGAGATTTTTCATTATTGTAATTGTTATTTTTTTTATTTTCGTATTTTTCTGCCATGACTCTAAGGCTTCTCCGCGTATATTCTGAGCACAGAAATACCTTAAACTTGACGTTCACAAACGTCATATTGATGGTTTAAGTGAATGAATGATTAATGGTATGGAAATAATCAATAAAATAACTAAAACAAAAAGTATGAAATTAATACACGCCGTGGCCGTCGTATCGCTCGGCCAATGCCCGTCGGCACCACGTTATTATTAAGTCTGAACGTGATAATGGCAAACCATTTATTCAACAGAGAACCGATCCCGGCTTAATTTGAAAATTTGATCGAAACGTTCCAAACCAGAAACAACGTTACAACAATTTGGCATATTTTTTTTTTTTTTTTTTTATTAGAAAGAACCTGTCAAATTGACTTCACGCTGCCTGATGGTAAGCTGACAGTGAAGTCCTATTGGGAAGGCCACCATCCCCAATTGCTGGTTAAGCAATGTGACATGATGGCCCTCACTTTGACGGCCTTGAGAGATGCTTTTTCACGCCCCGCTTAAAGGACCCAGGATCAAGGGAGGAAGGAAACACGTGAGCTGGCAGTGAGTTCCACATTTTTATGGTACGGCAAAGGTAAGACGTACCGAACCTTTTCGTACGTGACGGTATCTGATCTACCGTATAAGGGTGGCACCTTAACCCGGCACGTGTAGTTCGGGATAGGAAAGGAGAGGGTGGGATGAGTTGAAAGAGTTCTTCTGAACACTCACCGTGATACAATCGGTAAAAGACAGCCATTGAGGCTACGTCCCTGCGTAATTGCAGAGATTCAAGGGACTTAGTAGCCTCAAGGTCACCTATGATACGGACAGCACGCCGCTGCATCCTATCAAGGGCATCTAGCAGGTACTGAGCGGAGCCGTTCCAGAGATGAGAGCAGTATTCCACGCAGGGGCGAACCTGAGTCTTGTATAATAGACACAGCTGCTCCGGCGTGAAAAACCTCCTCACTCTGTTCAGGACTCCGAGTTTTCGAGATGCCGATTTAATGACACCCTCAATGTAGTTTCTCTGGTTGAGATTGCGGCGTATGTCCATACCAAGTATATTTAGACTGTCCTGTATCGGTAGTGGAGTGTCCAGAAGAGAAGGTTGGGGAAGGAATGGAGATAACTTAGCTGAAAATGCGCACACCTGTGTCTTCTTGGCGTTGAACTCGACCATGTTTTCAGCACCCCAATTCGAGATGCTGTTCAAAACCTGGTCAAGCTCAGCGACAAGTTTTCGCCTATTTTCCTCAATGTCGGCCTGCTTAGCCGCAGGATGGCCGAGATACCGCCCATGCACGGTACTGTCATCTGCATAGCAATGTATGCTCCCGAAAGTGAGCATATCATTGATATGCAGAAGAAAAAGTGTGGGCGATAAGACGGATCCCTGGGGCACACCAGCATTTACCTGCATAAACTTTGAATTTAAGCCTTCGCAAATAACTCGAACACGTCGTTCATGCAGGAAGCTAGCTACCCAGTTGCACAATCGAGGTGGCAAGCCGTAAGCCGGAAGCTTGGAAAGAAGCGCACGATGCCAGACTCTATCGAAGGCTTTGGAGATGTCGAGGCTGATAGCCAACGACTCACCGTGCCTGTCCATAGCCTCACCCCAAAGGTGAGTGACATACGCTAGAAGGTCGCCCGTTGATCGTTTCGGTCTGAAGCCATATTGTCGATCATTGATAAGAGAGCGATCTTCTAGGTAGCGAACGAGTTGGGTGTTGATAATCCGTTCGAATACCTTGCAGAGAATAGGGGTTATGGCTATGGGTCGATAGTTAGCTGGATCAGAACGATCCCCCTTTTTGGGAATCGGTTGTACGTTCGCCTCCTTCCAAGCCTGCGGCACGACGCCAGAGGAGTAAGACAGGCGATACAGGCGTGTAAGCGTTGGAGACAACTCGGCTGCACATTTCTTAAGAACAACCGCTGGGATAGCGTCGGGACCACTAGCTTTCCGGACATCGAGAGACCGCAGTATCGCGCGAACATCGCATTGCCTGATGCGAACATCAGGCATGGAGTGGCCGCAGTGGTTTATAGATGGCGGCATATAAAGTTAACGTGGCTAAAAACGTTAGTTAAGTGTGAGTAGGTTTAGGCGATTTGTTTTTTTTTATTTATAGCGTTTGTTATCAAATCTGCAGACCAGTCATAGCGATAAAAGTCCAATGCCACCCTTTTCACTAAATTATTCTACCGCACTTTAACCACGCGTCAGGCAGACCTCTATTTCATCATTTCATCTCTGGTCTTTATATTGTTACGTTTTAATGATTTTAATAATGTCCCACAACAAAATATATCAGAAATATAACCATCCTGGTTTTTTACATCGTAGATTGCTGTGCAAAGTTGTCACTGGTCATAGCGCCAAATAATAAATAATAATAATAATATTCTACCACATACATACATCACCATCTAGTCCCAAGCTGAGCAGAGCTTGTGTTATGGGTACTAAATAATGGATAAACACACATATATACTTTTTTTTGTAAATACATACATATTATACATGGAAATACCCAAACCAAGACAAACATCCATGTTCATGCACACAAATGTTTGACTTGAGCGGGAATCGAACCCGCGACCTTCGGCGGTTGGCGCAGCGGGAGTGTAAACGACTGCTAAGTCGCTTACATTCCCGCTGCGCCAACCGGTCGTCTAAGTACCTATCAAAATTGAAAAAGCAAATACGTCTTAGCTCGTTACCCATCACAATGCGCTGTCTATGAAGCCATAAATTTGATAGCAAATTGCAGTACACGATACTTATAATACCCCTAAAGACACATAGCTTAAGCTATAAGTATCCAATTGTAACCTAAGGCCTTACTTATCTTGAAAATGCAGTAATTCCCAGCGCTTAGAACTATAAGCAGATAACTGGTCTCGAAATGAGTCAATAATAATATACATCACGCTCACTTAGACAAAGATCTTCAGACGTTTGATCTGAACTGTAACCCCATCAGACACTGGCCCTAATATTGACGTTCATTTACTAAACGAAGACTAAGCTTATCATGAATAATTACTATTTTAATTGGTTTTCATCATGTCAGCCTAGAGAAGTCCACTGCTGGACATAGGCGGTCCAAGGTCACACACTGATTTTGAGCCGCCGATTTGTTTCACATACTGAAAATGTTTAGTTTTGATGTTTAGGAGCAATGTAAATACATAGCTTCTGAATAAGAAAACGTTGATTATAACTATTCGATATATTCAAAATTTATAGAAAGTCCGGTCCAAGCGGCAAGCCTAGCGAGATACGAACTTTATTCGATCGTTGACTAGAATCCACAATACTATGTTACGGGTTTCAATCACATTATTATTTGAAAATAAAAGTGAAATGTCACAATGTTCACTCCGAATGAAATGTCAAGAAATGTCAAGTAAAAAACTAAGTAAAAAATTAAATAATAATAAATAATTTGATAACTGGGCTTCTACTCGTGCTTAAAATTTACGTAATAATATTATTAACATAATGAACACAGTTTGCCTAACCAGCGAAAGACATATACCATCATAAATCTGTAAAACCCAAGAAGCCCCACCCACCTAAGAAGCACCCGCTGTCAACGTTCGATAAAATAGAATAAATATTGCCTACAATATAAGAACTGTTCCTGCAAATAAAAGCAATAAACCACCCACAATGGATAAGTATCCATTGTGGGTGGACGAAGTCGTCAGGCCCACTGCCGCAGCATGGCTGGCACACGCATGGCTGAGTGTGAGTTGGCGTACAGAAGTGAGAACATAGCAGACAATGGGTTAAAAGCTATCATTGAGTCTGAAAAGAAATTATTATTGTTTATAGCACTTTTAAAAGAAATTCCAGTGACATTGACAGTTTGTACATATTATTTATGATACAATGTTTGTGTCTATATTAAGTAAGGATTTTTATTGTGTTATTTCTGTAAATATTGTGTGTATGGAAGATTACAATGACACTGGCGATACGGGAGTTAGTGTCAGTCAACCTACCACATCGCTGACTGGTCTGGTGCGCTGTCCGGACTGTTCTCAGGACCGTTTTTTCAAAGGTAAGCGGGGCTCGAAAGTACATTTTGGCAAAGTACATAAATCCCAAAATGTGCTTTCTGGCCCTTCAATATCTTCACCACCTATATCAGGAGACAACAACCAAATTCCTTTTTGGCAAACTCTATCTAAATTAAAACATTCGGTTCGGCAATTCGGTGGGGCAAGACCATCAGTGTCAAAAAAATTGGCTGAATGCATTGGTCTTGGGTTAAGGGAGAACTCAAAAGCGACCTGGGAGCAATAATTGACATTCCCTTATAGGATTCTACATGTTGATAAAAATCAGGCAAGCAAAAATTCATTAACATTTCAAATTAAATATAATTGTCAAATTTTGGCCAACACTTTAGACCCTAAATTCACTTCAAATATACATAAATCTCTGCATCAATATGTGGAATCCAAATTGTGGGAAGGCGACATACGGGGCGCGTCTAGACTCTTATTCAGCAGTGATGTGGTGGCGCCTTGCTCTCCAGATATGCTTGCGGGTCTGAAGAGCAAGCATCCAGCGCCTATTAATGATCTTTCCTTTCCTGAAGCTCCCGACAGTGAATCAGAACATCTGATCACCACGGCCAAGGACGTCTTAGCAGCGGTTTGCTCCTTCCGAAGTGGCTCGGCAGGTGGCCTCGATGCCTTGACACCACAGCATCTAAAAGATCTGGTATGTGCAAGTGCTGGGGTGGCTGGCGATACACTTCTGAAGGAGGTGACTTCGCTAGTAAATATGATGCTCTCCGGTAATGTGGACGATGCTATCATTGATATCTTGTATGGGGCCAACCTGTGCGCCCTTAACAAGAGAGATGGTGGCATCCGACCCATTGCCGTGGGTTGCACTTATCGGCGTATAGCAGCTAAGGTATGCTGTAAATTTTACAGCAGGGAGCTATCTGATAAATTCCAACCTCTCCAACTAGGTTTTGGTTCCAAGGGAGGTTTGTGAGGCTGCTATACATGCCCTTTCGACGTATCTTGGAAGTGGTGATGGGGAGGTCATTCTGAAGGATGACTTGAAGAACGCCTTCAATTCAGTGAATAGGGACACTTTGTTGGCACAGACAAAATTAGAAGCCCCTTAAAACAAATATTTTTGGCAATGTTACAGGTATCCCACAAAATTACTATATCAGGACAATCTTTTGGAATCTGCAGTTGGATGCCAACAAGGTGACCCTCTTGGACCAGTTATTTTTAGCTTAGCTATACAACCCATTATTCGGCAAATAAATTCTAAATTTAATGTATGGTATTTAGACGACGGAACCCTAGGAGGAGATCTAGACATTGTATTACAAGATTTAGCTTTTATTAAAAATAAATTCGCATCTATTGGCTTGGAACTAAATTCTAGTAAGTGTGAGTTGTTTATAAATACAACAGACTCTACAAAAAAACTTTCGATAGTATCTAAATTTAATTATTTGGCACCAAACATCAAAATTATTGAAAAGAGTTCATTTCGCCTCCTAGGTTCGCCCGTATTTGAAGAAGCTTTTGATTCTTTTTTAGAAGAAAAAATACATTTTTTTTGTGAAATTTCAGACCGTCTATTCAAAATTAATATACATTCGGCTTATACTATTATTCGATATTGCCTTTTCGTCCCAAAATTTACTCATGCCTTAAGATCATCGCAACTTTGGAAAAAAAAAAACACTATTAGGACAAATCGACCAAATTATACAAGTTACTTTAAAAAAAAAATTCAATGTGGACTTGGACGACCGAGCCTGGCTACAAGCATCTTTATCCATACGTTTGAGTGGGCTCGGCGTTCGCAAAATTTCCAGTGGCAGTTTACCGGCGTTCCTGTCTTCCGTTCACAGCACGGAAGAGTTAACTAGGAAAATATTATCAACTACACTTGTTAACTCAGAAGTGCTGTGCAAAACCGAAGCTATAAACGCCTGGAAAATGGCTTGTCCAAACACTGATTTGCCCACCAACCTATTCTCCCAAAGACAGTGGGACGCGCCGCTTTGTAACATTGTGAGGAAAACTCTTTTGGATACATCTTTTAATGTTACAGAGCGTGCTCGTTTGCTGGCTGTGGGGGAATGGGAATCCGGTCTATGGCTTCAGGCACTACCATCGTCCAACACAGGAACCATGTTGGACGATGAGACGTTCCGTATCGCCACCTGTCTCCGTTTAGGTGCTACGTGTGTTTCTCCGCATCGATGTCATTGTGGAGAAGACGTCGATAGCCTGGTGGATGGGCTATCCTGCAGCAGAGGCGCTGGTAGAATTCCTCGTCATGCTCACCTAAATGACATAATCCGTCGTGCTCTTGTCGCGTCTGGTGTACCAGCTGTACTTGAACCAAATGGTTTGGTACGCGACGACGGGAAGAGACCTGACGGTGTGTCACTGATGCCATGGAAAATGGGTAGGCCTTTGGTGTGGGACGCAACCTGCGTAGACACTCTCGCACCATCCCATGTTCCAAGCTCGGGAGGCTATGCTGGCACTGCTGGTGCATCTGCGGAAACCCTCAAACGGCGCAAATACAGTAATTTAGTAGCTAATTACGTATTTGAGCCGTTTGGGGTGGAAACGCTAGGCTCATGGGGTCCGAGCGCTCGTTCTTTATACCGAGAAATATCATATGGTTTATTCTTTGCTCAAAGAATCAGCATTGCCATCCAGCGTGGCAATGCTGACAGCCTTCTGGGCACGTTACCCGATGATATTGATGCGGAGGCATTCTACGACGCCTAAACACACCTGTACATTATAATTATATCTATTTTTACTCTTTATTTTTACTTTTATGTACATATATATTCTTAGACAGTATGATTATTTAAGATAGTAATGTATATAGTTATAATTAATCATCTGCAAAGTGAAATACAATAATTACATGTATTGACGCATGATCCATATTTCGTCATACGTATAATTATGGGCAGCCCACAAAAGTGTGAGTGTATTTCAAATGTTAAATGGGTCCGGTTTACTTACAACCAATCGACAGAAGCTATTACGAACAGAAATGAAACACGAAAAAGAAATCAAAATTTTAAAATATATTCATATTTCAATTCGTATGTAGTATTGATTCGGCTATCTGTAATTGCTAAAGGGGATTTCAGTTTAGAGTGGTCCGCTATCGCCAATTTTAGGCAGTATTCCAAAATTTATTCTAACGAAAAACTCAATTAGATTGCCAACAACTATATTGAATTTGCAGCCGTTGAGCTATCCGCACGTACGAATGATTTCAAAATAAGGGTACAATGTTGATTTTATTTCATTTTCTTGTTATTTTGTATTGTTGAAGTATTGTTTAGGAACCAGCGGAACCGTTAGTGATGTGCATCGTCTACTTGTTATTTTTTTGTACGTTTAACCTGCCGAGATCTGTTTAGCTTTGCTGCCACTCGGTCAGCTACTTATAAATGATTGCATTATTTACTTTTTATTGATTTCTAAGCAGTTTGACTAAGCGATCACAAAATGAAACTGTAATACTAACTTAAAAATTAATGTGAATTACACAAGTGGTTTATCGCAACTCATTCTATTTTATATTTTTACTAGCAGTCCCGGCGAACTTTGTACCGCCATATATGTATCATACATATAAACCTTTCTCTTGATACATTTTATTTATTAAAAAAAACGCATTTTAATCCGTTACATAGTTTTAAAGATTTGACTTACTAGACTTCGTACTGCTACTGAAAATTCGGGAAAACTTTTGTCCGACCCGGGAATCGAAACCGGGACCTCCTGATCAGCAGACGCATACGTTATTCACTGGACCACGGAGGCAGATGTTGCTAATGAGAAAGTGGGTCTACCAGTAGTATCCATGCGACATTAGCAGCTTTCATCAGCGGGTCCAGTGATCCAAAGCGAGTGGCTTAGATCGCAACTAAGATAACGATATGATGATGTTGATGTATACAGGGTGTAAAAAGACCCTTAACGAAAACTAAAACCCCATATAGTACCAATTAATACGATAATTTTTTACTTCGGCACCATACCTGGGAAATTACTGGTTCAGGAGATATTGTGGCTCAAAGTCACGACTTTTTTTTCGAATCATTCCAAAATCGTGTTTAGAATGATAAATGTTCACTTTCTGCCAAATAAACATAAACAAAATTTTCAATATTTCCCTAAAGTAAATGGCTTTAAAGTTTCCGACGCGTAGTGTATGCGTACCATCAATCAGCTGCGAGGTCATTCCCCTCGGCCGCGCGACCACGTGATCATGATGCCATGTATTCACTAGGGGACAAAGTCGCTCGACTTATCGCGAACAGTCGCAGGACATTTACGTGCGACTGTCCCGCGACAATGTCGACCGGCGTAGGTACGATGTCTGCAAACGCGCGCTATACATTGCCGGTAATAAAAGTTGTAAATTTTTTTAAGCTTAATTTTTTTTTTTGTTTCCCCGGTATTATTTTCACTTAGTGTGACTTGGCATGATGTGCAAAACGAGTAGACTTCGGCTTAGTGATGGGTCTTGTGACACCCTGTATACTGCTGTTATTCTAAGTAATATTTTTCACACAAAATGTTCAGCTACAACAATAAACTAAATTCATCTCTTTGTTCCGCCCTGGTCCGTTGCGTTTATGTTGTAACCAGCGAGACGCTTTCACTCAGAACGTGATGGAAAACATACATATACTGGCTTAAAGATGTTGTAGATTGATAGATGTAACGTGGTAGATGCCGAATGTATAGCACTGGTCAAAAGATCTAAACAAACCACGTACGAGGTATTTTGCTTTGTTAGGTAAAAACTTAAACCCACAATGGTTAACTTCAGGAAATGTGTTAATGGTTTTGCTAAAGCTTGGATTATATCGCAGAAAGCAGCATTCCAATACGAAAAACGAATATTCCTCTAGGGTGACATTTTATTATCTGTAATTACTTGTTTCGATACTTTCGAAAACTTATGTTTATCTAGGAAACTCCAGTAGTACCCATCGCTTTTTAAGCTATAAGCACATGATAACTAGTCTCAAAATGAGACAATAATAATAAACAGAGCTCACTTAGACAAAGATCTCAGACGTTGTACTGAACTGTAAGCGCATCAGACACTGGCACTTATTCTGTTGTTCATTTACTAAATTAAGATTAGAGTATTGTTGTCTCTTACAAACATTATAAGAATAGATAAGGCGTTATTACATAATTGTCGAACAAAACTTTTGAACTGATTCGGAAATGTTTACAGCGCGATCTTAACCAGCAAAGCCCCATCATAAACTATCTACTTAACGTCGTGAAACTAAATTACACAGAGCAAATTTGTTTCCATCTCTTTCTAATTGTATCAAAGAGAATGCGAGAAAAATAATCTACTTTGCTCGTGCACAACAGACTCACAAACTACGTATTCGAACTAAGTGAAACTTAGAGTAGTTTAAGCTTCAGTATCGATATAGCACCGTCTAATTACCGAGCAAGTTTCACTATCTAATGTATCACTAATCCTAGGCTAAGAGTTACTCATAGAGTACTGAGACAATTCCTCGTTCAGTACTGCGACTTGCAACAGAACAGTTTGTTTATCCAGAAACTTTTTCGATATTTATATGGCTGTGCAATATACAATTAGGGACAACGTTTCAATTATTAGAAAGTGAATCCAACTTTGATTCCTTGTGTACTGGTTGTACGTAAACATAGTTTAGGAGATATGAATTTTCGTCGAAATTTCCAGATAACAATATCCTTTGAATACTGACACCACGGTTTAGTTATAATAGTTTGACAGTGGACAAAAAAAATGCGCTTAATTGCGCTTCGCCTTATGTGCGCCTCCCTAAGTACATATATATACTAGATCTCTAATAATATTATACCACTTTGAGACTACCAACACACATCATTTAAAAGGCTGCGTCAGTCGTCATTCCATCCACCGCCCTGGATGATAAGATTGCATACCTGATAAAAGACTCAACTCCGATTATACAACGGGTGTTAGGTTAGGCTTTGAATAAAACGACTTGATATGGTGAACCGAATCTTATTTCCAACATTTGTGTACAAACCCATTCACAGTGTTTTAATGTACATTCCCACGAATTATTTCCAGTATGAAAAGAGCTATATATTGCCGTGAGTGGTAATTTATTCATGTACGTGAAATGTTATTTTACCTAATTATCAAAATTGTCTTGTGTTGCCTTGAAATGGTACGGCCTCAAATGCGTGGATTTTGACGTAAATGGCACGATTTATCCGTATAATACTCGTCGTGACGTGGATAAAAACAACCGTGGTGGACTTTTATAACGGTCAGTTGTTATTTAAAAACAGAATATGCAGTTTAATTATTGCTGCTGTTTATCTACGGAGTCTGCTTTATTTTTCTTGGCTTGTCGGCTTGTAGGGGAATAAAGCGTAGTGCTATTTACCTGAATAATAAAGCCAGGCACCGCGGTGTAGTGAGTGTGAGTGGTGAGGACAATGTCGACATACGCTACAGACTGATTAGGTTAACACTAGTAACTAAGTCTCGCTTCGCCGATCTTGCAAATTTTCTCATGCCACTTTTATATACATCTACCATACCATATCTAATAATATGCTGTTCAACAATCAAAGTGTTTAATTACACGTTCACCCTTAATAGTAACGGCTTATTAGGGCTTGTCACTCTAATTCCTTATACCTAGTGTAGAACTGTGTTTAGCACTTTGTTTATATTAAACTTCTAAAATTCTAAATCGGTTTAGATGATACCTTAGTGCGAATATTTCCCCAATCGCCAAATTTAAGCTGTACTCAATTCCAAAATGTAATCTAAGGGAAAACCCAATTAGATCGGCTAAAACTATATTGAATTTGTAGCCGTTGAGCTATCCGCATGTACAAATGTTTTACAAATAAGTGTACAGCGTAGAGTTTATTCGATTTTCTTGTTATTTCGTGCTATTGAAGTGTTGCTAACGAGGCCCGTAATCTGCATGCGGAACACCTATGATACACTGGTACCGTCAGCAACAAAAGTAGCTCCACACTTCAAAATCTGATTCGTTTATAGATTAAAAGTCTTTGATAATCATTTTTAAATTATGATTTCTTTGCAAGTTTTCTGCGACTAGAAATCTTACAAGGTAAAATAATTATTTGGGACGTTCTGCCATTCACATGACGGAAATATATTATTATGTGGAATTATGTTGCTGACTGTACCTATTCATCATCCACCTAGCGTTATCCCAGTCTCAACCCGAGGTCCGCTTACTAGTCTAACCGGATTAAGCCGAATATTAGCTTATTCACAGAGCGACTGCCTATCTAACCTCAGCAACCCGAAGGAATAGCAAAATTCCATGGTTTAGACTAGAGACAGTTTAGTTAGAAGGTACTGACGCCCTGTAACGACTGGCAAAGATCTTCATGACCAGCGAGACGACGGCTTAACGTGCTCTCCAAGGCACGATACCCGATACGAATCCGATACCCTCTGCATGGCAGTCTGTTGGTATCTCCACGAGGCTATCGCTGCCTGCTGACTGTACCTATTGTTGAGCAGAAATTGTGCTGTGGCCATCCGTACTACTTACTTCATTGTTCTATTGTGCATTATCGTTAGACATTAATGGCTTTTGACATTACGCACTATGCGGTGTTAATGATGCTCATGAAATCTAAATAATTATTTAGAATGCGTGCAATGATAATTTTGAAAAGCCGACTTCGTATCGCTTGTAGCATAGAACTAATATACTTTTTATTTGATAGGTTATATATCTTAGGACGACTCAAATTTGTCTCAAATCTGACTACGAACCCGACAGCGACTGTGCTATGGTAACCAGAAACTACTAAACATAGTGAAATAATCGTGTCAATCATACAAAGATTTATTCTAGGTCATGGAGCTATTTATAGTGACCGTGATTGCTAAGCAGAAGGCTAAGTAGGAGTACTAAGTCGTTCGCATAATACCAAACCACTAGACTTACAGGTCAATATAACCATTAATTTGAAACATGATTACATTTGAGCAGAAAACACCTACATTAGGTAAAATCAAAACGCTACTTTTTGTTGCCACCCATCTATAAACCTGACGTGGATTAACGCGCGTAACTTAAGGGTGCATGCTGTAGAGTAATATGCGTTTTACTCAATGATTCATAACCATTTTCAGTCCATAAGGGAAATGCTATGTTATAGATGCGTGTTCTTATCAAACGCATGCAAGTCCCAGTCCGTCTCGATGCCATTTGATAAATTTTCAAGCATTCCGCTAAATAGTTACTTACTAATAATAAAATATCATTCGTGTACATGAATGCGCTGGGGAATCAGTGAAACACATGCAAATGTCACGCTGTTTACACGAAAGGCGCCTACATGTATGTAGGTACCTATATTATCATGACCTAGTCAAATAACTAATTAATAAAATTAATCATTAACATATTCCTACTTCATTTTATTTCCAAATAGACTCCGCCCTTGGCTCCGACCACGTGAGAATTTTCACCTCAGGGGTTTTCAGGGAGTTTCCAAAAATAGCTTCTCTACACTCTTCAAGAAACATTCATGCCAAAACTCACCTTTTTGCGCTCAGTAGTTTCGGGTGTGAGTTTTCTGTATGTCACTCAATAACTAAAGAGTTCTGAGTTTTATAATAATATATAAAACGCATAAATATAAATAAATATTTATGCGTTTAGCAAAATATTAATAAAGCCTGTTCTTGGGTGCGCTATACATCACAAAATCAAACAATGGAAATAAATATCTGGAGTAGATACAAAAAAATATGGATTACACAATGACGTCCCATGTGGCGACAAATCTCTGAACTGGATTTAACTCACTTTACATAATTACATATTTTTTTAAACAGATGTCTCTTTATTTTATTGCTTTGTCTAAGTATGTGTAAGTGACTGCGCGCACTACGTAGTCTTTTAAGCGGCTGTCTCGTTGATAAGCAGTGCGTCGACTGTTGTGGGTTCGAACCCATCGAACAAAACTATGTGACCATCAATTTGTTGTTTCAAGTCTACGTGTAAGTATTTTGTGTCCGTTATGTGAATGTTTGTAAAGTCCCCTGTGACCCAATACTTATTCTTAGAGCTGGAGGTAGTTTTTTGACAAAAAAAGCCAGTCTAAACAAGATGAAACGGTGAAAAATAAAGTGTTCGGTTATGCTTTTGTTCACGGCACAGTTCTTTTAAGTTTTTTGTTCACAGTTGTCGTAAAAGCTTGTGACCTTGTCAACGTCACATTTTGCACACATTGGACCGGCTGGAAATCCGGTTAAATGCAGCTCACAATTTAAATACATAATGATATATCTCATTACTCAAGAGGCAGAAATAGCCTAGTTAAGTTACAGCGTGTATCGTGTTCAAAACCAACGGCACCAACCACGAACTTTCAGAAAATATAATTATGTGCGTATTAAATTGTTGATGATTGCTTGGCCTGTGCCTCTCGGGGGATGTTACACCGGCGGTCCGAAGGTCCCATCTTTCATGAAGATCTTTGACAATCTTCATAAAGAGGTAGTTAGATATATTGAATATGTATGTACAAAATTAAGGCAATCTTGGCAAATATTACAATTCTGAACAATCGTATTCCATTTAAAGTAAAGTTAATGTTATTTAATGCCCTAGTACAGTCTCACATACAATATGGACTCAGCAGCTATGGCCGAACATATAAAACATATCTCGACCAGATCTATAACTTGCAAGTAAAAATATTGAAAACTATTGTTTCTAAAAATATAAAATTAAATTTCAAAGATAATTATAATGGGTTATACAAACACTGTAATATCTTACCAGTACATAAACAAGTTCAGTTGAACATATTAAAAGAAGATTTTTTTAATGAATCATTAAAATCACCAATCGAACATCCTTTATACACTCGTGCCATGTCTAAGAACCGGTTGCATACGTCACGCGCTAACAATGTTTACGGCGAGCGAACGACTAGCTACCTTGTACCTCGACTTATTAATAACTTGCCATATGAAATAGCTAATAGTGTAACAGATAAAAATATAAAATGTAAACTGAAACAACATTTCCTGAATTTATTGTAACAATTGTTTATTTAATTATGCTTATTAGTGGCTTATTTGAAAAAATAACAGTATTTTATAAAGTGTGAACTCGACGGCTCAAACATAAAACTTTGTGGTTTTCTCTGATGCTGTTTGTAATTATATAATTATGTCAAATTGTTTATGTGTTAAATAAAAAAATAAAAAATAAAAACAAAGTTGCCCCGAGTGAACTGACCTGACAATGATCTGAGCCATGGAATATGTAAAGGAAGGTTTTATATTGGTAAAACTAAAAAGTTTATTTATATTTCCTTTGTATGAAAACAGATATTTTTATTGGCGTAGACTTACGCTTCCCCTTGGTTCCGCCACTGAACCCAGAGATCCAAGGCAGAAATCTTGGATACAACCGGGATAACGATAAGACGAATGATGCACATCTCATCAGGCCAAGGTTAACAAAACTCGCAATTGTAATATATTTAATATTAATAGTTTATTTGTAGTCTGAGATTTTAAATACTTTAAAATTGTAATTTAATCGTTTTATAAAATCTATGCTATCTGATAAGAAGTCGGCGACGGAAATCAATTGGCTTATTTCGACCGTTGGTCAGACGGGCGTTTTCAAGTAATCTAATGTTCGTTGCACGGCTGTGCCTGTGGGGCAGGGTTGACCGACATACAAAGATTCTACATTATTTACTCAAATATTAGATATACACTAATTTTGCAAACGAGATTGTCTACAGTATGGGAAGTGTTTATTTTTTAACATACAACAAAAAGCAAAAAGTTGTTGTATTAAAAAAAAAAACAATAACAAATAAAAATCGTTTTCGTGTCATTAATAAGAATTTTACACATGATAGTTCTTTGTATTATAAAGTAAATCTACCTCCCGTATCTTAGTACTTTTTTCAGCAGACTAAGAGATAATAATTATTGATGGCTTCAAATGTTTGTTTGTATTCATAGTGTTTATTTTAAATAAATAAACTTAAATGGCCTTAGAGAGACATTTTTAAAAAACACTCTTTACTTAAATTCTTTACCGCGAGGGACTTTACAACAAAGAATACAAAAAGCAATCAGGACCTGCAACAAATATTTATGAATCACACAAAGTTATGTTAAGTAAAATCCTATCGACCCAATAAGAAACGGCAAAGCTACTGCTGAAACTACTACACTAGCCATGCTTTCAAAGTCACTTTACTAATGTCCATCTTCTAGTCTTTCAATAATAGATACTTTAAGATTAAGATAATAATAATAATAATAATCTGGCAACACCACCAATGTCAACGTGCTTTTTTCATCAAAGAATTTTAAATATTAATATTTCACGAATTACACCATATTTAAATTGTAATAATATATCACATATTAATTAGAATATCAAACTCAATCAAAAGAAGGAAATATTTAATAAAAAACGGCTACAAATAAAGAAAAAGTAGAGATGACAGCCGTCACAACAAATATGACACGTCAACCAAAAGCAATAACAATATTTACGAAACGAAAATGGATGTTATTAGCAATTTAGTATGTTGACGAGAGCCAGGAGCAAGAGAGCACGACCACCACCTCCGGGCTCGTCGCTGAGCTCCGCCTCGCAGTCGTCAGAACCTGCGCCGACAACACCGACGGCTGCAGTTGCGTCGAGCTCGTCACCTGCGCGGCGGCGTGGGAGAGGCCGGCCACCTGCGTGCTTGGGACCTCGGGGCCCACCGGCCCCAAACAGGGTCCCCGCTGCCGGTGGTAATGTGCAGCGCATGAAGTGGACGACATCAATAAACGAACAGGTCATGCGCGCATATTTTGGGGCAACAGAGGGAGGCACTAACCTCACTGCGTACCGTAGTCGCATGCTGTCTTTGTTTCAGGCCTTGGAACCAAGCATCAACGTCACGGCTCAACGACTATCGGATCAGGTACGGGTTATCCAGCGCAGTGGCAAGTTGGATAATGCCGTACTTGATAGGATTCGCTCAGAGTACTTACCTTCGAGCCATGCCAACCCCGGCCAGCCTAGACAGACATCTGGACTGGCCACCCCGCCAATAGGCGACAGTGCCATCAGGGAGGAGGATGACATGGCTGATAATGTAAGTACCCAGTGCAATGAGGAGGTAAAGGATGCTTTGGAATGTGCTATTAGGGACTACCGGTACACACCACTAGGTATGAGGCCTCGTCTACCGAGGTTGCCTATGCATAGGCGAAATATAGCGCTGATAAGTGCTCTTGACTCGTTATTATCAAATTATTTGGATAATAGCGAGGATCTCGGTGATACCCATTCAATCTTGTACTGTACCGCCGTGGCAGCTTGTCGTATAGCTGGTGTTAAGTTTCCAGAAACTGATACCGTTGTACGACAAAGGTCTGCTGTACCGGCGTGGCAGTGCAGGATTGAGCGGCGTATTGCCGAGGTAAGGGCACTTATTGGCAAGCTGATCTGTTTTAGGGAGGGGAATACACGCCCTAGGGTAATGCGCTTTGTGAAACGGGCTTTTTCGGGGACTAACATTGGTCCTCAAGATTATATAGCCCGGGTCACAGAGCGCATTGACTACCTAAAACAGAAAGTCTATGCATGGGCAAACCGAATTCGTAGGTTTAAGAAACGTGTGGACCGGTACGTCATTAATAGTGCATTCCAGAGGGACCAAAGGTGGGTATATAGAAGTTGGGAACGACCAGATCAATGTGTGACTAATGTGCAGCGGCCAGATGCGGACGCCACAGCCATGTTCTGGCGTAACATCTGGTCGATGCCCATTGGTCATAGCGAAGGTGATTGGATGCGAGATATCGAACGTGCATGCGAACATATTCCCGAAATGGAATCCGTGGCCATTTCTAGCCAGGACGTTACACAAGCAGTCCGTCCATTATCTAATTGGAAATCTCCAGGATTGGACGGACTGCACAATTTCTGTCTGAAATAGCTACGTAGTTCGCATAAACGTTCATGCGAAGGCATCTCAATTCCAATCAGCCGTGGAATCTGGGTCGTTGCCAACCTTTATGACGACTGGAATTACCCACCTGCTCCATAAGACTGGCAGTACTAGCGAGCCCGGCAATTATAGACCGATAACATGTTTACCATCGGTCTATAAACTTCTTACATCTATTCTGAGAGCTAAAATAGCTAAACATGTCGAAGACAACTCAATCATGTCAGCCTCTCAGAATGGATGTAGGAAGGGGGCTCGTGGTACTAAGGAGCTCCTCCTCATTAACATGGCCATTAGCCAACAAGTTCGCCGTAACCGAAAGGATCTGGCGGCATGTTGGATAGATTATAAGAAAGCGTATGACTCCGTGCCGCATACATGGCTTTTGAGGGTGTTGGAGTTGTATAAAGTAAATACAACTCTACGCACCTTCTTAAAGTCATGTATGGGGCAATGGAATACGACTCTTTGCTATCCAGGATGCCGACGGATCCAGAAGGACGGCGAACGTATTAAAATTGAGCGGGGAATTTTTCAGGGCGACAGTCTGAGTCCCCTTTGGTTTTGCTTAGCCATGAACCCTCTCAGTACTTTACTGGAGGGTTCAAGGTTAGGCTACAAGTTACAGAGAAGTGGTCAGGTCATATCTCACCTGCTGTTCATGGATGACCTGAAGTTATTTGCCCACTCTGATGCCCAATTGATAGATTTACTAAACGTAACCCAAAACTTTAGTAAGTCAATCAATATGGAGTTCGGTGTGGATAAATGTGCTGTCATTCATGTGAAGCAGGGAAGGATGGTGGAATCTGAGGGGATCCAACTCGCAGATTCCATTAACCTAAGAACGCTTCTCTTAACTGATACCTATAAGTACTTGGGTATGTCACAGGCTTTAAGTATCAATGAAGCCGTCATGAAGCAATCGTTGCAAGAGCGTTTCTTTGGCCGCCTGAATAAAGTACTAAAAAATCTGTTATCAGGTGGCAACAAGGTCCGTGCTTGCAACGGTTGGGTCATGCCACTTCTTGTATACTCCTTTGGCATACTCAAGTGGACTCAGTCTGAATTGGACGCCCTGGACAGAAGAGTCCGCACATTGTTGACGGCATATCGTATGCATCATCCACGTTCATCCGTGATGAGGTTGTACATCCCGCAGAAGTGTGGGGGTCGTGGCTTTCTGAATGTCAAGACCCTACACAACCGCGAGGTGTGCAATCTCAGAGAATATTTTCTCCGGGCGAACGTGGAAATGCATCGAGATGTTGTCGCAGTGGACAATGGACTCACCCCGCTCAAGTTGGCTAAGGAGAACTGGCGCATACCTGTAGTACTCAGTACTGATAATCGCAAGCGTGTATGGCAGAGCAAGGAGCTTCATGGCAGGTTCCATCGGGCTCTGTATGGACCCGATGTAGACCTATTAGCCTCGGTGAACTGGCTACGATTCGGTGACCTCTTTGGGGAAACCGAAGGGTTTGTTTGTGCAATTGCTGACGAAGTTATCAAGACGAATAACTACCGGAAATATATCCTGAGGGATGGCACTACCGATATTTGCCGTGCGTGTCACCAGCCCGGTGAATCCCTCAGGCATATTGTTTCCGGTTGTTCACGTCTTGCTAACGGCGAGTACTTGCACAGACATAACCAAGTAGCCAGAATCATTCACCAGCAACTTGCTCTGAAATACAAACTTGTAGACATCGAGGTACCGTACTACAGGTATGTGGCAGAGCCAATTCTCGAAAATGGCCATGTCACATTGTACTGGGATCGATCTATCATCACAGACAGGACTGTTGTAGCCAACAAACCTGATATTGTGGTGATAGATCGATCAGAGCGCCTCGCAATAATTGTTGATGTCACCATTCCCCATGACGAGAATCTCGTGAAAGCCGAGAAAGACAAACAGATTAAATATCTGGACTTGGCTCACGAGATTTTCGACATGTGGGATGTGGACTCGGCAATTATTGTGCCGATAGTTGTAACGGTTAATGGTCTAATAGCCAAGAGCCTCGATCGTCACCTTAAGAGGCTCGCGTTGGGTGCTTGGGTCAAGGGTCTGATGCAAAAGGCAGTACTTCTCGACACGGCACGTATTGTGAGGAAGTTCCTGTCTCTGGAGCCCTAACCACCAGCAGCTTGGACCCTGTGCCCGTTGCTGGTGGGATCCCACGGTTTTTTTTATATTTTTAAATGTATTTTTTTGTTATTGATATATTTAAAAATGTAAATTAAATTTGAATAATGATGAATAAATGAATAATAATAATAATATTCTACCACATTCACACAACACCATCTAGTCCCAAACTAAGCAGAGCTTGTACTATGGGTACTAGATAATGGATAAACATACATATATACTTTGTTTTTTTTGTAAATATATACATATTTCACATAGAAACACCCAGACCAAGACAAACATCCATGTTCATGCACACAAATGTTTGACTTGAGCGGGAATCGAACCCGCGACCTTCGACGTAGCAGTCGCTTACACTCCCGCTACGCCAACCGGCCGTCTATATATAATAAGTAAACATCGTTATCGAGCGGGTAAAAATGGTGGCAGTGCGGTAGTGCACGACAATAGGGTTGTCATACGTATGCGTCACGTAGGTGCACACATTTAATAAGCTTTATCGATTATGTTATATCGTACAATACCTTTATTTAATTAAAATATATTATAGTTTTAAATGTTTTTATTAAAGTATAGCTATATAGTATTGTATTTTTTTCGTATTGTAATAACTTTTTCACTAATTACTCTTAACTACTTCAATGTAATTTGAAAGTTAAGGTGAAATTATTTTCAAAAATATTAAATTATTATTTCGCAGTCGTCATATATTGGATCAAATTTTTACAAGCAC
Organism: Euclidia mi; assembly: GCA_944739405.2. Classification (NCBI taxonomy): domain Eukaryota; kingdom Metazoa; phylum Arthropoda; class Insecta; order Lepidoptera; family Erebidae; genus Euclidia; species Euclidia mi. The sequence continues at coordinate 93,180,523 of OX123182.2, forward strand.
TATGGTAAAAATATGTTTTAATCTATTCTTTACTTTCATATTTTTGTTGTAATGTTAAAAAGTGTTAACATATTTTTAAAATTGGCAACACTAACATTAAGTGAAAAATGAACAATATAAACTTTTCAAATTATTTCACAAGTTTAAAATAAATACGTCTTTGTTATGTCAAATGAAGTCGAAAGGTCATTTTCTTACTTAAAATGGTTTTTTTTCCAGCAGACATCTTAAACTAACAGAAAGCAGTATAAATAAGTTGTTGGTTATTTATTCCAAGTAGACCTAAAGATCTTCAAGGAATATTTTAACAAAAAATATTCAATAAAAGTAATTGTAAAATATTTGTGTTTTATTTCAAAATTATTTCTAACGAAAAACCTACATTAATTATTTTGTATTGACTTAGTTACGAGTGATTATTAAAATATAATTTAGTTTTGATATTTTAATAAGATACACAAGGACAAATTGAAATATAGATTTTTAATTACATAAAGAAATCAAGTAATAAGATTAAACTATTATTAAAAAAAACTGTGCATGCTATATGGGTACGCGCGGCAACCCTAGCGTCGAATGCCACGACCTTGACCCGCTGGATAACGATGTTTAATAATAAGTAACAGTCAGCTGAGTGTCGTGTGACATCAGTCCAATACCAACCGTCTTCGCTTCGAAAGTGCCGTAAACCTGTGGTTCTAGGAAAGACTCAATAATCTGTAAAGTTAAGTGTCCATTCGCAAATTAACGAGACAAGTAGTAAAACCAAGCGATTTATTTAGAATCTTTAAATTATGTATTCCATGTAGAAAAAGCTTCATTCCAACATTTAGTGACATCGTCACCTAACCAATAGTTTAAAATACCGCCGCACCTTCCCGTGACATGTTGCATAAGCCATTTTCATAATTAATATAAAATATTACGGCGTTTATCATATTTGCATACGATACATGCGGTTTTAAATATATTTTTTTTAAACTTCCCAAGCTACGCGAATATATTCATTTGATTAATGAAAATGAATAGCGTCCGTTGCAGTTTTAATGAAGATAATTAATATATGAACAATTTTCTTTGATATATTTACCTACACGAATCTGAGTTTTACTGCCAAAGATTGCAGTACAACTTAAGAGGCCGTTCCAAAATTCACGGACTGCGTGAATGGGTATTTTATGCCAAGCGCGCGGGCAACGCGATCGAGGTGTAAATGTGTGCGTCTGTGTAGCCCAACAAAATCTACCTTGCAGTGAACTCGCGGAGACAAAACAAATTGATACTTTGACCAATAAAATATATGATCGTAATACAGAATTATTTTGGCTAACGTATTTTGATGTTTAAATGTAATAATTCCAGGTAGATTCCATTGTTGCTGTTAAAAAACATCCGACTTCAAACAGTCGTAGAAACATGCAAAATCTCATTTACTTAGATTACAATAAATACTAATTCTAGTCATTCTGTTATAAAATGCAAAATACTGAACTGATTTCGGAAAACTTTTGAAGTAATATCATTATAGCCCATCCTATGAAATAAAAATAAATCCAAATCGGTCCATAAATTATGCATTAGTTAGGTAACAAACATTAAAAAATAATACAACCGAATTGTGAACCGCCTCCGTTTTGAAGTTGGTTGATAAATGAGATTTGAGGCAGCGATAGCCGAGTGGATATACCAACAGACATGCAGAGGGTATCGGGTTCGAATCCACGGCGCGCACCAATGACTTTTCGGAGTTATGTGCGTATTGAATTATTAATTATCGCTTGTCCCGTGCCTCGGAGAGCACGTTAAGCCGTCGGTCTCAGTTGTCATGAAGATCTTTGACAGTCGTTACAGGGCGTCAGTACATAGTATAAAAATAATAGTAGGATAGCTTCATACAAATCGGCTGCCGCCGGTTTGAATGTACGCGTGAATCCCCGGCGCCGTGTACGCACGTACTTTTCATGCACACAATCTCATAAACGAGCGCGACGAGCGCGGCGAGCGCGGATTCAGTACGGGAAGCGCCGCGCGTCTGATCACGTGCATTCATGTAGGTACTACATAGGGAATGGATCCCGGAAATCCGAGATTTCGTAGTTCCGGAATTTCGTACGCTTTTTTCCGATATTATAATATCGGAATTGAGGCCCCAAATATCGTAATTCCGGTATTGATAAATAATACAAAGTGATTTTTCTAGATAACATTTTTTGTGAACGTGGCCAATAATACACATTGTTAGGTCACCATTCCTTCCCCAGCGACTCCGCGCTTCCTCTTGAGTGTTTCCTATGTCCCCGACATTTTGTTAATTCCGCGAACGACACGAGACCATAGTTGACAATGAAAAGTTAAATGTGTTCATGGAAGCAGATCTAATGCAAACCACATCAGTTAGCTTCGGTGTTAAGTAGAAACGATTTATGAAACAATTCTAATTCTCTTAAAAAGAATTAGAAAGGAAACAATTGTAGAAATAAGCAAAATACTATATTTGTTGGTAACTCAACCGTCACAATATAGAGGAAACATTGAAATCTATCGTTTCGTCTGATGAAAAATTTGGACCGGTACGAGAAAGGAATTGCTCGTCAATGCGCTTGAACCAAGGAGAACCGGCCAAGACCTGCACAAGTGAAAACTCATTGAGAAAAAGTACTGGTTGTTGTCCGAGGGAACAGTGCTGGTATCAAGCACTTTAGCTTCCCAAGATATAGATAGATAGATATGACAGCATATTACAGTAGCAAATTTCACTGTGTACAATTGCAAACAATGATGGAAAGATGCCTGTTAAACAACCGACACCGGTCTCAATGGTTATAATCAGAATTATATCTTTATACGTTAGAGCCTTCTGCTGCTTGAGGACAACGAACACTTAGATTACATAGGTACTTCGCGCAAGACGGTAACTAAATTAGAGGGAGCTGAGATTTGAAAGTCTCCGACACCCTCCATACCGTTACCGTGTGGTTGACGGCATAGAATACAAGTGTCACCACCCCCTATCTTCCCGTGGGTGTCGTAAGAGGCGACTAAGGGATAACACGATGCAAATACCATCTTTGCGTAGAGACGGAAAACTCGACATCAAACCCTATACGACTGCCTCGTTGGTCTAGCGGCATAAATGTGCGCGTGTGATCGGGAGGTCCCGGGTTCGATTCCTGGGTCGGGCAGTGTTATTGGGTTTTTCTGTCACGAAATTCTCAGTAGCAGCACGGAGTCTGGAAATGTGCCCGGTACGGCAATAGGCTCGCCCCTTATTACGTGGGACTACAGTTTATCTGGCGAAAAGTGGGTGTAGAAATACACCTCTGCCTACCCCTTCAGGGATAAAAGGCGTGACGTTATGTATGTTATGTATGTATGTACCCTCCAAACCCCCTACAGCTTGTAACTTGCTCCAATATATCAACACATTTTTTGGAAAATGAACAATTTCATAAGGGAAAAATTCAATTTCAAATATTTTATTGATTCTCGCTCCCACGATTTTTCAGCAATTGAATCAATCCACTATCCATAAAATAAGGAAAGTGCATAAACTCACATTATTCCCAAATGTTACTTTAAAGTTTTAGTAATATTTGTTTTTATTTTAACCGTTATTATCCCACTGCTAGGCTAAGGTCTCCCGCACATTCTTCTTCTATAAATGCCGATCTTTTGCTTTATCTTGCCAGTCAGCTAGAAAAGTATTAATCGTTTTTTCGACCTGCCCCTGTCAACACTTCTCTTTCCTCCAGTTCTACTTCTCCTTCAGGGTTGCATTGTTTGGTGATGTATGTCCAATTTCGAGATGTTTCCTACAGACATATCCTACCCAATCCTACTTTAACTTCGCTGCTTTGAAGCGCACTTCGCTGCTTTGACAGTTTTAGTCTTAAACGGTACACCTAATATGCTACATTACATGGCACGTTGGCAAACCATGAGCTAGGAATTTCGCGAATCGGTCTGTTTATTATTTTAATGTTAAATTGTCTGGTTTTATAACAATGTTTAATTATACTATTTTTCTTCGTAACTTTTCCTACTAAGGCTTGAATGTTCATGGCATGTTAATTAATCAAAACTGTAGAAAATGTTGAGGTTCTATATAGTATAACGAATTGTAAACTGATGAAAATATATAACTTGTTTAATTTTTGTAGTATACACGTTTATTTTATTATAAGAAATATACCTTCTACCAATAAATATCTACCTACTTCAAGAGCATACCGATTCCGGAACCAGTACCGGAATTCCGGAATTGAGACTACAATATCGTAACTCAGTTCCGGAATTAAATATTCTCCGATATTACAAGCCCTAGTACTACACTGTAGGATGTCTCCAATATGGTCAGAGAACGTCCGCCTAGGTCTTCTCCTTCGTCCAAAAATGACGTACGTTAGGTACGTCATTTTTGGACGATGCACAACGCTATCTATTGTCAACATTTAGAATTTAAATTATTTCGTTCGTCTTAATTTATTCGTTCCATTAGGTACTGATAGTTCAAACTGATACATTTATATCCTCCATCATCCCTTAGTTTATCCCCATGGGGGTTGAATTTATCAAAATCTTATTTAAGCGGACGTCTTCATCATAGTAGCTCTAATCTTTAAAATTTCAGTTCAATCAGTCGAAAATCTAAGAAAATTTAAACAAACTTTTTTATCCCCTTAGGGGTGGAATTTATCAAAATCCTTTTTTAGGGGATGCCCACCTCATAAAAGCTATATGCATGCAAAGTCTTAGCCCGATAGGTTTAAAATTGACAAAGTTTCATACAAACTTTCAGCCCCCATTTTATCCCCTTAGGGGTGGAATTTATCAAAATCCTTTCTTAGGGGATGCCTACATCATGGTAGCTATAGGCATGCAAAGTCTCAGTTGGATCAGTTTAAAATTGACAAAGTCTTATACAATCTTTCATCCCCTATTTTATCCCCTTGGGGGTAGAATTTATCAAAATCCTTTCTTAACGGATGCCTACGTCATAACATCTACCTCCATGCCAAATTTTAGTAAGATCCCTCCCGTGGTTTGGGCTGTGCGTTGATAGATCACTATGTCAGTCAGTCACCTTTGAGTTATGTATATATTTAGATACAATTTCTGACATTCATAAGAGTCACCTTAAGACCTAAGTGAATATAGTATTTTTGAATCTTGCAGTATTTATTTTATAAGAGCATCGATTTCGTTACCATTATTTTATTATACATATTCAACAATAATAACTCACATCCAGAAGGGTTGGTCGCACTATAGTTACAGTGGTGTTTACAAGGCACGCACACAGACGCAGTGACGACGGCAAGCGGCACACGTCCTACCTCGATGAGCGCTCAGCGCGGTCTAAAGCTCTGTAGACGCGTACAGGATTTATATAACGATTTCTAGCTTCGTTTAAAAATTAATTTAAAATATTTGTAATCACATTTAGAAGCTGAATTTTTTTCCTAGCAAGGTATTATATCAAATCTTATTAGAGACTATTTGTTTTTTTATTTCTTAGTGTATTTTATGTGATAAAAATAATCCATTTAGACGTAAACTGACAAATTAATGACATTTTACGTAACATTTTTTGGTTTATTTCTGAATGAAACCAAAGTTTCTGGCACCATCATACCAAGGAGCAGGATGTTGTTATGTCGTATATGCATTTAAAAGTTAATTACTCACATAATTTTCGATGTCATAGACCATCGCGTAATGCTCATAAAATGATTTCTTCAAAACATGCTTTGCGGAAACTTGATTTTTCCGTTGTAGGTAATTAAACACTTATTTTTACTCCCATAGTACCATAGTAGACTACGTGATCTAATAGTATCATCGTTCATTTCGTAATTTGTTGATATATCTAAGTCACAATCACGTATCTCCGCGCGTGTTAACCGCTAAAATGGCTTAAAAAACGGGAACGGCCTCTTAAAATGAGTTGTAAGGACACAGTTTTCTAACCTTAAAACTTTTTTTTTTTTGTGTCGGGTTGGAAAATCCTCATGGAGTCCCTTCGCCCTGGGGGGGAAGGACGAAGGGGACTGTCAGACTCTTACTGACTAAAAACCAACCCGTGCTCCTCATGTACCCATGTGTCGGAGGGTAGGGTTTCACCTAAGCATTCCTCGCTACCCCCCGACGGGTATTGGCCCGCCAGATGGTCAGACGGGCCCCGAACGAAACCCCCTTGGCGGCGATGAAGGTGTTGGGCTCCGCTGCCAAAACACCCAGCGGCCGCAGAGCATAGGGAGCACAGCAACGGAACACCGCATCTCCTCTTCCTCTGCGGCCCCACCGCGACGCAACGATGGTGCGCCCCCATTAGGTCGCGGGAGATAGGGCGCGCGGCAACGCAACACCGACACGCCTCTCCTCCCGCGACCGCACCCGACTGCGAGGGACAGACAGAACTGTCCCCCGCACCCGCACCTATGGACGCATCCTATGCAGGCCTCACGCAAGCCCACGTGGAGCGTCCCCTCCCGGGATGCCGCTTAGCTTCACCGTGGGAGAAAATCAAATCCACGGTTACTAAGCCCCCCCACCACGACAAGGTGGAGATCCCACGGGGGGTCTAACCTTAAACCTAAGTTTTGTATGTTTTGTGAGAACTGTAGCTAGCTAGCTGGTTAACTATCTACTATCACGCATTAGTTTTTTTTTTTTTTTATAACAATACCTATTTATTTGCAATCAAATTAAAACTAACATAGCTAAATGACTATTTACACATAAAATAAGACAATAATTTCTATACTTAAATAACTAAAAAATACATTTAAAAAAAAGAAAGGAAAAGAAAATTTAGAGGGCGTCATGGAAATCCTCCACATCGCCGTCAATTGGGAGCGTGCCCAGAATGCTGGCAGCATTGCCACGTTGTATGGCAATGCTGATCTTTGGCGCCAAATACAGGCCAGCCTTCTGGTCACGCGAGGCGTCGACCAGTCTCTTTGAGAGATCTCTAAAAAGAAATCGCGCACTTGGACCCCATGGTCACTCCAAACGGCTCAAATACATAATCTCCTATTAGATTTATATATTTGAGCCGTTTGAGAGTCTCCGCTGTAGCTGCAGCAGCGCCCGCACAACCCGCTGTGCTAGGAAGATGAGATGGCGCAAGGGTGTCGACACAAGTTGCGTCCCACACCAAAGGCCTACCCAGCTTCCACGGCAGTAAAGACATACCGTCTGGTCTTTTGCCATCGTCGCGTGCCAAGCCCTGAGGTTCAAGTTGGGCTGGAACGCCAGCGGTGACAAGAGCCCGGCGAAGTATGTCATTAAGGTTGGCGTGTCGTGAAATACGACCTGCGCTCCTGCAGCATGACAGACCATGGTGACCAAGGCCGTCGACAGCCTCTCCACAGTGACAGCGATGTGGAGAGACACATTGCGCACCTAAACGAAGGCAAGAAGCTATGCGGAAAGTCGTATCGTCCAATATGGTACCTATGTTGGACGATGGCAGTGCCTGAAGCCAAAGACCCGACTCCCATTTTCCCACAGCCAGCAAACGAGCACGCTCCGCAGCATTGGACGACGTACTTAAGAGATTTTCTCGTACCACGCTGCAAAGCGGCCCGTCCCACTGCCTCTGTGAACATGGATTTCGGGGTAACTCGGTGCTTGGACAAGCCATTCTCCAAGCATTCATGGCATCGATCTTACACGGCACCTCAGGATCGACCAGTGTGGGTGCTAAAATTTTCCTGGTCAATTCTGCAGTGCCGTGGACCGAGGACAGGAATGCTGGTAAACTTACGTCGGAAATTTTGCGAACGCCAAGGCCGCCCAGGCGTACAGGTAAAGACGCCTGTAGCCACACTCGGTCGTTCAGGTCCAGATTTAGAATTTTGCTAAGGGTAATTTGCATAAGATTGTCAATTTGGGCGAGTAGAGATGGGTATTTCCAAAAAGGAGAACATCGAAGAGCATGTGTAAATTTAGGCACAAAAAGACAATACTTGATAATAGTAAAAGCCGAATGCATATTAATTTTGAGTAACCGGTCTGAAATATCACTAAAATTTTGAATTTTTTCCTGTATAAATGAATCGAAACCTTCGTCTAATATTGGGGACCCAAGGAGGCGAAGAGAACTTTTTTTAACGTGAATAATATTGGGAGCCAGATATTGAAATTTAGAAAGTATATGTGATTGGTCTAAGTTATTATTAATAAAAATTTCGCATTTACTGGGATTAAGTTCTAGGCCAATGGATAAAAATTTTGACTTTAGAAGTGCCAGGTCTTGATAAACTACGTCTACATCACCTGCAAGGGTTCCGTCATCCAGGTACCAGATGTTAAATTTTGAATTTAGTTCTTTGATAATTGGGTGAATGGCCAAGCTAAAGATTAGTGGTCTAAGCGGGTCGCCTTGTTGACAGCCAACGGCGGATTCCAAAACATTTTCCTTAAATATCAATTTTGAAGGGTGCCTGCACAGATTTAACAAACAAGAACCAGATGTAGCGCATTCGTCCAACTAAGTGAGGCACGTTAACAGCTATGTGTGCGTGACATTTGGCGACTGGCACTGTACGGACACGCGCGTCTATGTGTGTGTAAAGTTGCCACATTATGAATAATCTCCCACTATTTTACATATAGTTTTTGCAAACGAATATACAAATATTACATAGGTAATATTTTATATTCGTTTGCGGTTTTGACGAATTTACCATGGATTTAATTAATGCTTTAAATATGTAATGCTGTTGTGAAAATTATTCAAATAAAAGATACCATTAAAGTATGCTTTTATAAATACATTTCTTAAATGTAGGTACCGAGTTAAGTTTTAACTAATTTTATTCGTAAATTGAGAAATAAATAGATTATGTTTTGTGATTCATAGCCTCGATCCAGAAGAAATACTTATATAATACCAACTACATATATTTACGAATACCAATCATGAGGTTCAGATCTTAGATCGGCGAATATGTTGTTTATTTTTTGTTTAGAAATTCTCAGTATAGTATCTGGAAATGTTTGGTTAATTGCAATAGGCTTGCGTCCTAAATATTAATTAGCTAAAAACATTTTGTCATGCACATAACAAATTATGAATATTATGATTCATAAATCATAACCAAAAAAAATACAACTAAAAATAAATAATGGCTGCAATCAATAATTTCTGTTTCTGTACGTAATGTACACACGGCGCCAAGTCAAGCTAACAGTTGCAGTACGATTTTGATACTTATTCCCTACGCCATAAGAACGGTACAAAGATTTATTCTGTGACAAAGGTCAAAGTGTATAGTATATGGGGATCGAACTCAAAACAATGTATATACTAATGGAAATTCTATTACTTACTATATTTATAAGAAAAAAAAATCTACAATATACTTTTAAAATACGTTGATGTATTTTTCATTAACATGACAATAATAATTATTACCTACATAATCAATTGACAAGTGCATTTTCCCTAATTCAGGGAAAACGGTGTCGACGTAAACTGGCAACACTTACATATTTTCTGCAGAAATACGAATTTTATCGAAATAATATTATAAAACAGTCAAATAATCCATAGTTATCTGCAAAAATATATTCCATCTTCCCGTTTTTGCTTTTGGAAACAACTTTTACAATGTTTAAAAACGCAAGACGGCATTTTATGAATTTAAAAGCTGGATTGACCGTGGCGTGTGAACTGTGCGATGCTTCGCAGCGCACTGAGCCGAGTTTGTATTCGCTTTTCAATTTTGTATTTGCTTTAGTGGCCTCACGCAAGTGTTCCGCGCGCTCTGTCTGCCTTTTGTTCTGTAGTCTTAGGGTGCCTGTAACACTGCCAAAGAAAACTAAAAATTTCGGGTGTTTCTAATTTAGTTTGTGTTAACAAGGTGTACCTATTAACCGAGTTAAATGCATTCTTTAAGTCTACCTTCAGGACAACCTCACCTTGATTACAGCCAAGGTATGCCGACAGGGCATGTATGGCAGCCTCGCAGCCCCCTTTGGATCCAAATCCAAGCTTTAGGGGCTGAAATTTGCTACCTAAAAGGGTGTTATAATGGCGGCAGCAAATCTTGGCTGCCATACGCCTGAACGTACAACCAACGGCAATGGGACGAATGCCACCGTCGCGCTTCCGCAAGGCGCACAGATTTGCGCCATACAAAATATCGACGATGGCATCGTTCACATTGCCGGAGAGCATAAGGTTCATTAAAGCCGTAAGCTCCCTCAAAAGCGAGTCGCCGGCCGACCCGGCGCTTGCACACACAAGGTCCTTTAAATGTTGTGGTGTTAAACCGTCGAGGCCACCAGCAGACCCGCTTTGGAAGGAGCAAACGGCCGCAACCACATCCTTGGCTGTAATCCTGAGGCAAACTGAATCAGAGTCAGGTGGGTCAGGAAAGGAAAGATTGTCCTGTGGCGCTGGATGCTTGCTCTGGAGACTCGCGAGTGTGTCTGCAGAGCAAGGCGCCACCACATCGCTGCTAAATAGGAGCCTGGATGCTCCTCTGATGTCACCTTCCCTCAGTTTGTTTTCTACGTGGTGGTAGATGGTACTATTGCGGTATGGTTTGGGTGAATAGTGGTATAATTTTGACCAACCCATAGATTCAGGATATTTTTCGCTGCGCTGGCCAACCAGCCTTCCACGCCTGCCAGCCTGAGATGGTTAGTTTTGCTATTAGGTATAAGTTCCTTGGCTCCAGCAGTAGGTAAGATGCAGTAGGCCACGTAAGATGAACTTAATGGTCTTAAAACAGGTGTTGATGCTTCAAGGTATTTTATAATATAATATATTGATATTGCCTTCAAACTGTTTAAAATATATTGTTTTCTTCGGCTACTGTTGGGTTCATAATTGAATAAGGAAAAAAAATCTTGAAAAATTATTTTCCGGCTGATCTGACAGACGTCATTCACAACGCATTTGATTAAATCTTATTCTGGGTAAATATTATTTGCTCGGTAAATTACCGCTCGTGGGTTTGACCGCGTAGAAACTTTTACAAATATAAAAATCACCAACACGAGAATCCAGACTCGAAACAATAATTCATTGATCAAACAAGTGTAATTCCAGAACTCGAAACTACAACAGTTCGTTTAGCAGTAGCATACCGCTAGACCATACGAGTATTCAAAATATTTTTCAGCGTTACATTTACTGCTGACTTCAATATTCGATGTATTAATTTTTTTGACATTTTTGATACATATTTGACTTGAGCTCCGTAAAAAATATTTCAAACATGTATCTCGATTCTTCAAATCCACGGATATATCGAATATTGAAACCGGCCATTAGTGAACATTACATAACCCAAAAATAGTAGCATTTTATCTTCAATGAAGCCTACAATACACACATACCTGTACAAATTTTGTGCAGCCCTGCTCTATTCGAGCGAACCGTCGACTTGTCAATTGGGTTTGGGTTCTCGCTCGATATGCAGATGGCCGCTCGTTAGAGTCCGCTCCTATGTGCGCACCTTTACAGAGCCGCTATTACATTCTTCAATACTGTTCTACGATATTTATGATCTCTGTCATTAAAGAAAAGTGGAGAAAAAGGGTTTTTGAAATATGTACACAATAGAAGTTGAGAATAGTGGTTAAGATCGAGTTCTTAATTTGCGACCGCATACTGAACTTATAGTTTTCCGTTATTGGAATATATGCAACAGCTTGAGTAGTCAAATTTCGGACAGCCAACAGTACAGATAAAGTACTAGATACTATTACAAAATATCTACCCTGACGACAGAGCTTACTTAGATATTTATACCAAAAATAAGTTAATTATCGCGAAGAAGATCCACTAAATAAGAATGTATGATATCTACCCTGACATCTCAAGTTATCCGTATAATTTAATCAATCAACACATATTACATTGTTAGCGTATGTAGCTGGCATGAACAGTCTTAGTTTAGTTCACAGGATCTACAATAAACTACTAGAGCAAGCTGTTTGTAACGCTATTAATATATTATCTAGATATAAAGATACAATCATCATCACGATTGCTATCATCTTGTGTCAGTCGACCATCTTCAAAAGGCTTTTCCTAGGACACTACGCTGTGTTTATTTTCTTCTTCCTCCAATTTCTTTCAGCTGTGTTTCCTATGCCTTGTACACGGTTCTATATTGACATGTCTCTTAGATTTTTTGATATCTCAAACTCAAATATGTTTATTTAAATAAAAATGTTTAAATTTTTTGGACACGTCAGAAGGTCATACAAATAAAAATAAAAAAGTAACTTTAAATGCATATTAACATAATTGAGAATTGAAAAAAAAATGCCTGTTCAGAAAGTAAAGCCTCGTGAGAAGAATCAGGCAAGAAACGCCGGTCCACTCTTTTCTTCGTCTTGATTCTATATAGTTTAAAAACTTAGTAACTACATTGAATTTTTCATAGTTATATGAGCTGGTGTGTCTATAATGTTGTTGTCAATTAATAAGTTTTTTTAATAATAATATAAAAGTACTAAACTAGCATAATATAGACACAATAACTCACACTCACATGAAACTTAACACTAATCAAACATAAGTAGCATGTGAGACCGAGCAAATTAATCCCAAGCATTTTTGTCTTCAATATAATCTAGCACCGAATAGTACCCTTTTTGACAAAGTTTACGTTTTATAACCTTTTTGAATTTATTAAAACATAAATGTTGTTATTGTTGGCCAATGTGTGCGCTTTTACAATAAAGTGCCAAGGCACTTTAATGTAAAAGCGCACACATTGGCGTTGAAAAGATTTTTTATTTTCTCTAGCCGGGTAGCCGGCACTACTAGTTTGCTCTTATTTCTAGTATTCAAATTGTGGATATCACTTTTCTTTGAGTATGAGGCCTTGTTTTGGAATAAATATATTAGGTTGGAATAAATGTACTGGCTTGCAACTGTTAAAATGTTTATTTCCTTGAATTTATTCCTTAATGAAGCCGCATAATCCAAATTATAAATTGCTCGAATAGCTATTTTCTGCAGAATAAAGATGGTCTGAATGTCGGCAGCATTTCCCCACAAGAGAATACTGTATGACATTATACTATGAAAATAGCTATGATATACAAGCCTGGCTGTGTCAATGTCAGTTAACTGGCGAATTTTCCTGACTGCGTATGCTGCAGAGCCGAGTCTATTCGACAATTTACTAATATGTGGTCCCTATTGCAGCTTAGAATCTAGTATAATGCCTAAAAATTTGGTGTTATTCACAAGATCCAACAACTTAACCTTTACTGAGGTGTTCACTTGTTTGACGTTAGGCATCAAAAATCGAATACATTTAGTTTTAAGGCTATTTAAAGGCAGGTTGTTAACCTCAAACCAGCGAACCACCTTTGAAATAGCAATGTTTATAACGTCCATATCAATTTGTTGACGTTTTAATTTAAATAAAAGTGAGGTATCATCAGCAAACAGTACTATGCCGTGCTTGTCATTAACGAGGTGTGGTAAGTCATTAATATACACTAAAAATAAAAAAAGACCGAGGATTGAACCCTGTGGGACGCCCATTTTGACTACAGACCCATGTGAACGCGTCCCGTTGACATCAACTCTCTGTATCCTATTACTCAAATATGAAGTAAGAAGATGCAGAGCAGAACTACTTAAACCATAGTGATGTAATTGCCTGATCAATGTATCATGTTCTACACAATCAAAGGCCTTGGAAAAATTACAGAAGACACCTAAAGCATCATGTGAATCCTCCCAGGCATCAAAGATATGTTTTACAAGCTCAACACCGGCATTGGTCGTGGAGCGCCCCTTTGTAAAACCAAATTGTTTAGAGTGTAGAAGCTCGTTGTTATTAAAATAACTTTGCAGATATAAATAAATGTGTACATTCAATTAATGCCGGCTAGCGGTCATAAACTTCGGTGTTACGAACAAAAATAATTGTGAAATAGAGAACCCAAATTACCTTGGTGCTCTGTGCCTACAATAGACTAAATAGCAGACGGCGAGAAACAGTTATGTATAAGTTATATTAAACCCCTATTGACTAGCTAGCTATAGTTCCTCTCCGTTTTGTGTATAAAACAATTTAAGTATATTTCGTAGCGGTATAGAATCAAAAGATGGTCCAAATAAAAAAAAAATAGGAGACCTTGTTTCTTTTTTATATTTTCATCACACTGGTGTAACCAGAATACGTATGGATTATAAATAAACGATATGTCATGGTGAGTTGGTGAGTACACATAAGGAACACATAAAAATATAATATTATTTAAAATAACATCGCCAGGATACTTGTATACTGTGTCTGTGAGTTTTCCATCACAATAGTCATATGAAGTCTTGTCCCGTACTTGTCTAGTGTGCTGAACTATGGCCTTACCATTCTCATAGTGAGAAGAGGTTTGTGCCCAGCAGTGGGACAAATTATGAAGAAGCCTGAGAATTATGAACGCAATGTATACTATTATTACGAGCTGGGGTTCGGTGATAAATTATAACTCACTATGCCAGAAAAACTGCACTTTATTCACTAACACAATAACACTAGATACACACACTTAATTTTCACTCCACTAATAAAACACACTATTCACACCACTAGAACAACACTAAACACTTCCGACTTACTTCCTTCGCTTCTTGTCTATCGCTCCGATATTCAATTGTAACTGTGTCCGGTCCGTTCGCTCGCGCTCTATTTATACTGGCCAGATAACATCACTAGCGCATTCTAGATACTTCCACAAAACTGTCGAAATAATCGCGAACAGTCGATACTCGATACAGCAACGCCATCTAGTACAGAGTAGATGAATTACCTTTAAACCACCGATACATTCAATCTCTTCTAGTATATTTTTCATATTCACCGATAGATGGCGTAACACTGCCCCCCTCTTAAACGTGTTCGTCTCGAACATCGTTGGACCTATAGTAACGAGCCAACTGGTCCACATGAACTATCTTCGGTGCACCTCGCGACCCCTTCTGGATTCGATAGGTGACGTCGTTCATCCTGGTAATTATGCAATATGGCCTGTCCCACCTGGCTTTTAACTTAGGCGATTTACCTTTGCTTCGTACTGGGTTATGAAGCCACACCAATGATCCCTCATCGAAGCCTTTGTTGTTCGCCTTCCGACCGTAGCGAGTCTTCATCCTTTCAGACATCTGTTGTCCTGACTCCCTGATGTGCTCGTATACGTCGTTCATCTTGTTGCGTAGCTCGGTCGCGTAATCCGTTATATTACGTGGAGATTCTGGCGGAATACCGGTGATTAAGTCTGCTGGTAAACGTAATTCTCTGCCGAAATTGGCAAAAGCTGGTGTTACTCCTGTGGTTTCGTGGACCGCACTGCGATATGACAGAAGGAATGGTTGGATGTGCTTGTCCCAATCTCTTTGTTTGCTCTCCACGACCTTCGCCAGGTACCTTTCCAGTGATTGGTTAAATCGTTCAACCATGCCGTCTGATTGCGGGTGATAGGCCGTGGTCCTGGTTTTATGTGCACCCATCACGCGACAAGTCTCCTTGAACACCTCGGATACGAAGTTCCGGCCTTGATCGCTGTCGATTTCCAAGGGTACCCCGAATCGACAAAAGACTTCATGCACCAGCTTGTCGGCCACTGTGGCAGCTTCTTGATTTGGGATTGCAAACACTTCAGGCCACTTCGTGAAGTAATCCATCACAACCAAGAAGTATTTGTTTCCATCCTGGCTCTCAGGAAACGGCCCAGCGACATCCAAGGCTATGCGCTCCCATGGGGCTCCCACATTTTACAACTTTAATGCACCTCTGCTTCGAGTATGTGGCCCCTTGACAGCCGCACAATTTGTACATTTGCGGCACCAATCCTCGACGTCATCCCGACAGTAGAGCCAATCTAAAACCGCTACCCTTAAAAGTTACATAACAATTGGCAAATCTTCAAGGTTTCCAAACGTCTAGAAACATTTCTCATGCAAAATATTCTGTTTAGCGCTTACTTGTTTTGGTTGGTCCCTTTTTACTTGTATTTTAAATAATCGGACGGCGGTATTAGGTCGCCTGTAAACTTTAATCAAATATTGCATAAAACTCATTCTCTCAACGCTTGTACCACGCCCTAAGGGCTTTGTCTGACACAGCATTTGTTCCATAATTTTGTTTCGTTATTGGATATAAAACAAAATAATGTTTTAATATAATTACCTTCCAGCTGAGACATTTATCTTTTCATATTAACATCTGGCTGACATGGCTGCTTCGTTACGAATTATAATAAATCACACATATTGTTTCATTAAACGATTTAATTTTGTAGTACGTTTTTTGTTTGTTACAATGTTTTTATCAAAATGTGGAGGGAGAGGAGATAGATGATCTTCCTCGCACTCTCTAGAATTTTACGAAGAAAATATTCAACATGAATGTAAATAAGATAATATGGTTGCTCCTTGTCGTAATGTGCATCAGTTTATAGAAGCAATTATTCCATGACATTTTGTCTTTATGGTGAAATGGTGGTCAATGGAACCATAAATGGTGAAGTGGTGGTCTTTCAGCCGACTCTTTACAACCTGGCTGAAAGATCTCAGTCGTATTTGTGCTCCGTTTGTAAGATATGCACTAGAATGAATGAATTTAAAATATGGTGTTAAATAAAAAAAGCGTCATGACAAACGTACTCGTAGTTGTATAAATATTTGTTAAAAAAACCAGTAATTAAGGATATTCAATTGATCATGAATTGATAACTTTCTCTTCAACTTATATGATTGCTAAAGGTTTATCTTTAGTTTTACAATTTTTGATGATTAAACTTATGAAATCTCCTTCAGAATCTTCTTCGCAGTTACCATGACATTGCCTCAAGGACACATCTTGTCCGTATAAGATAATCTTATAAACCCATATGAGGATGACTGTAACTTGATAGCAAACACGTGTATACATCACACTTGACATTTTTTTTGTCTCAACCTTGCCTCCGTGACGCAAATCATCATAATAATGTATTGGTTATTTTATATTCCTGGAAGCCAAGTAGTACAGCAACCTTTCCCTAATGTAGGCTAATTGTTAATCTATTTTGTGATCTTTGATATAAATAGGTCTTTTTGACGCATGTAAGGATCAAATTACAACGTAATGGGTCTTATCGGGAAAAGGAAAAACAAGGTTTTGCAATAAGATATTATTATCCGTTATTCGTATACTCAATGTTATGAAGTATATGTTATTAGTTGTAATGAGGAAAGTATCTGTTCGATAAAAAATAAGTCATATTTTTCTTGACTTTTATATTGAATAGAATAATATTATATTTGAAAAAGTAATATTTTGAGTGGCCTATTTCTCTAAGGGCCTGGCCGCTAAGTTTTATGGGCGTGTCGGTTCAAAGCATAAAGGTCAAATAATGAGAATGATCATTTATTCTGTGTCTGGGTTTAATTTATCTGTATCTAGTATGTATTTAAGGATATATGAGGATGTTCGTCGGTTTCAGGTTATCATAGTATTTGCTCTGCCTAATTTGGGATCAGATTAACGTGAATGTATTGTCCTAGGCTAAGTAAGTTATTGCTTACACACGCGGTTCTCACCTTGCATTCACAGAAAAAGAGAAAACAGTACCATCAAATTGAAAATTATTAAAGTTTGTACAAATTAAGTTATTCATAGCCTTTATTCTTATAATTTAAAAATACAAAAACGTTCATATGGCACTTTATTTGAAAATCGCTAGTTGTTTATGCTATCGTAGTTAAATTACTCTAATTTAAACTATTTTGCTTGCTTTGCTATTCCCAATACGAATAAACGAGAATTTGTTTCAATATATTTTACTTTAAATGTAGTTTTATGTGTGCAGCAGTTATTTAGATTACTATTTATTTATTTTCATTTTATATTGCGCCCCACATGAGCTGCCAAGTGTATATTGGTTGTGTGTTTGATAGCGGACGTTACACCGCAAACAACGCAGTGCTTATGCCAAACAATTGAGTTAATCGGAACTCATTTATTCATAAGCATTGCGCTCTATCCACAGAACAGTTTGAATAGACACAAACCTATCTAGTTGGCAACTGCAGAACTGAGCCAATCGAATGAATTTCAAGTTGTTCTTTAGACGCAACAAAAACTAATGTTCATAATCATGAGCCTGCCGTAGTCCACTGCTGGATATATGCCTCTCCAATGGCACGTCACTGAGCCCAATTTTCGACTCTTTGTGTCCAGCCGCTGCCAGCCACTTTGCGCATATCGTCACTCCACCTAGCCGGAGGGCGTTCTACACTACGTTTGCCACGGCGCGGTCTCTACTCTATGTCTGAGTTAACTAGTTGTAACTCGCGGCTTCACACGTGGATGGCAAAAAACGTTCTATGAAAGAACAAAATATAAAATACGTTACTCACTTCTTTGTGCCTTACTTGTAAGGTAATAGTTTGCCAGTAAGAATTTTAACCTCTATTCCAAGACCTCAGATTTACTTTCCGCCACCAAAATGGTAGCCCAAGTTAGACTCTAAGGTCTTATCTATTTAAACGTCAAAATTAATAAATTTTTGTTGAGCCGTTTGTAGTGAAGACAATAAAATACATACACGTTTGTTCTTATGATATTCATAGAGATTGATATCAATCGAGATAAAGGTTGACATTGATGTAACGGACCATTAAAAAACTAACATATTATTTCACTTATTTAGTTTTAAATCAAAAATTCTGTGTAATATCAATAATTAAATCTTAAGGTCGTCTCAAACAAAGCAAGCAATTAGAGCCCATATTCCATTACATCATATACTAAAAATATACGGCTCTGACGCCAACGTCAGAGATACTCGAACGCGTCAAACAAATAGAGAGTACTTGACGTCGGACCAACTCTTTAAACGGACCGACCCGGGGAATGGTAATGAGTGTGCATTTTTATAATCGAACACACTTGATCTGGTAGGCTATAGGCTAGATGGGATTTAGATGAGTGTTTACTGTCTGTCTGATAGCGATCAGCGTCGCGTTTGATTGGGAGTATGGCATTGGACCGAAGAATAAATTTAATCTGGTCAAAGCTAAATTTTATCGGAGTATAATCATACCATTAACAGTACGAGGTATTTCACTTTTATCTTTGAATATTTACGCTGTTTAAAAACTTTTAACGAATAGATATAAAGAACAACTAGTCTCACGATACAAAACAACGATTTCTGGACCACAGTAGTTCAACTCTGTCTTGCCTTTGCTATTAGTGAGAGTCTTTGAATGTAATTCCCTAGTCGAGACCAATACGAATAATTCCCTAGTCGACATTTTTGAAATTCTTCTTTCATTTTTGAAGTCCTAAAAATACCTATACATATAGCGTTCTCAGGAAGATGCTCACACAATTATCTTATACTAATATATAAAGCTGAAGAGTTTGTTTGGTTGAACGCGCTAACCTCAAGAACTACTGGTCCGATTTAAAAAATCTTTCAGTGTTAGAAAGCCCATTTATCGAGGAAGGCTATAGACTATATAACATCACGCTGTGAGCGACGGGAGCGGAGCAGTAGCCTTAAATAACGCGGGTGTAACCGCGGCCATCCTCTAGTACAGCGGTCGGCAACCTTTTGTTAGGCAAGGGCCGCAAGGAGGCAAAATAAACTCAAGGCGGGCCACACTTTTGGCAATAACTAGACATAATTAGGGTTCCGTACCTAAAAGGTAAAAAAGTGACCCTATTACTAAGCCTCCGCTGTCTGCCTGTCTGTCACCAGGCTGTATCTCATAAAACGATCACGGTACAAGCTAGAAAGCTGAAATTTTTACAAATTATGTATTTCAGTTGCCGCTATAACAACAACTACTAAAAATAAAAAAATGAAAATATTAAGGGGGGTCTTATACAACAAACGTTTTTTTTTTTCGTATTTTTTGCTCAAAATTACTAACGGTAACAGGTAGACGCTTAAAATTTTCACAGAATATGTAGTTGTATATTACCTTTCAAAATAAATCATCAAAAAAAAGTTAGTGATAAAGGGGGCTCCCATACAAAAAACGTAATTTTTAAGCAATTTGCTACTCGATCTTAACAAACAGGTAGAAACTTAAGAAATATTTAAGTAGGTATACATACAACAAACGTGATTTTCTTTTATAGATAATGGTACGGAACCCTTCGTGCGCGAGTCCGACTCGCACTTGCCCAATGTTTTTTACAAATTGTAATTTTTACTGCATTCGCCTTTTTACTGTATCATCATTCATCAGCAAAGCGGAGACGCGTGACATGCCGACCATTGACATTGATGCCCATTCTATAACATTGCAGCGGATTGAATATCTCCTCTAGCGTTGGTAAAGAGTTTCGCGTATCTAGTGTCAAACCTTCCTATCTCTCAAAGCTGTTGGGTGGGTCTTGTTTAGTTGTTCTGGGCTTGAATATAAATTGTTGCCATTTGGTTTTCTTATATTCAACACATATTTCACACATATTACACCACGTATTTTCAATCCATATGGCAGCGCTGCAACAGCTA
Organism: Euclidia mi; assembly: GCA_944739405.2. Taxonomy (NCBI): domain Eukaryota; kingdom Metazoa; phylum Arthropoda; class Insecta; order Lepidoptera; family Erebidae; genus Euclidia; species Euclidia mi. The sequence continues at coordinate 93,201,025 of OX123182.2, forward strand.
CAGAGCAGTCTAGGTTTCGATGAAGTCAAAGGCTTTTTCGATATCCACAAAACACAAAAGCCGGATGTAATGGCTTCTCTGCCTCATCAGTCATCACACACACACATCAGCCTGTTGCAGTCCACTGCTGGACGTAGGTCACCCGCAGGGTACGCCACAAGATCTGATCTCCCGTTTTCGCCATCCAGCCACTACCCATATGCCGTCATTAGGCCACCTAGCGGGGGAGCACCCAACACTACGCTTGCCGAGACGTAGCCTCCACTCAAGAACCTGCCTACTTCACCGCCCATCGGTTCTGTGACATGTAGTCAGTGGACTAGCTTCACCGTCATGTTCCACGTCTCAGCTCCGTACGACATGACTGGCAGGACACATTGGTAGAAAATTTGGTCTTTGTTGCAAAAATGACTCGAAAATATGAAGCATTCCCCAAATGCTACCCAGCCCAGCTGCACTCTTCTGATGATTTCACTCTCAAAGTTGTCTCTATCTCTACAACTTTTGCATCAAGTATACATACTCCTAGACAACTTCGAGGGCTACATCTTCGATATAGATTGCTTTTTGTATGAGGCGAGTGTTCCGAGTTGTTGATTTTGGGTCTGAAAAGGAAGCCTCCGGTGCTTCCCGTCAAAATGCATCAGTTCCAGAGTCTCGCTAAAAACACTTAATATCTCGTCGCTTTTTTTGGAAATACCCGCATTCCCAGTTCACGTACTGCCACGGTTATGCTGCACAGGTCCTCACCAACATTTGCAGGGGTCTCCAGTGCAGTGAATCAGCTTTTCAGTTTCAAATAGAACGCATCATGTCCCGCTAAGGGGATAGTTGGACGAAGAACAGATCTCATCAAGTGGCTCCACTCGAGCTTATTTAGAGTGCCTTTTAAAAGGCGGTGATCGCTGCCAGTATTGAACCTATGTATCACTACGACATCCCTAAATATATAATATAGTCAGCTCTGTCAGATGACTCTTATCTAGTATCTTCGACCCTCGATGCCCAATCGCCCATGTACGAAAAGAGCGTTCCAGCTTCGGAGGTTACACCTAACTTAGTTCCAGATTTGACAGAGGTTTAACTTAGCTAAATACAATATCTGGATCACCTATAGTGCAGTTTTGTGTGGGAAGGAACTGACAGCTCTCGGCCCAGTAGGCAGTATTAAATGGATAAGTCAACCGACTTATCCATTTCGCCATTTGCACAAAACAACAAATAAACCAACACATTTATATAACGTAAGCAATTTTCTACGATTATTGTCACGTGTGTTACCACGCAATTTACATGTTTAATTGAATTTGAGTTACACAAGATTAATCAAAGTGGCCGTCGGGGCTTAATTGAAAAATCTGTTACCGATCAATCACACTGATAATAATCCATAGAAGTTTAACAGTCTACGTGTCGAGAACAGATAACATTTAATTTTGAGTACGCCGTCAATGTTTGTCTCGTTTGTAATACTGTACTACTATAATAATTACTGGATTTTAGTAGACCGATATAAAAGTCTTATTATATTATTATTATTATAAACGCCAAAGTCTGTGTCAGTGTGTGTTTGTGTATATGGATAGCTGTACGCTGCTCTTTCACGCGAAAACTACTAAACGTTTTTTGATGCAGCTTTGAGTAATATAGCTAATACACTTTGTCTTTATAATTGACTAGAGGACGCCAGCAGCTACGCCTGCATTTTTTAAATTTACCCGTTTTGGCCGATCCCGTGGGAATTTCGGGAAATCCCTTCTTAGTGCACCCCTACGGTCCCCAAGGAACGCACATGCCAAATTTCAGCTTCTTGCGCCCAAAAGTTTCGGCTGTAGCGTGTCTGTCAGCCAGTCAGTAACGCAAGGATTTTATATATTAAGATTATAAATGCGAACGTTTGTGTGGTGGACGGAAGTTTGCTACTCCTTAACGCAAACACTACTGAAACAATTTTGCTGAAAGTTTTCGGCAATATCGTCTATACATTAGACTAGCAGAGCCCGCGGTTACACCTACATCACTTAGGGCCACTGCTCCACACTCGTTTCTTATAGCGTAATGTTATACCTATAGTATAGGCTATAGGTATAACATCTTTAGACTGACAGTTGTAGAAATACTAAAGAGTCTTTATCCATAAATAGGCTTTCTAACATATTAGTACCTAATTATACAAAAATCATCCAGTACTTCCAGAGATAAGCACGTTCAATTAAGCAAACAAAAAATCTCTTCAGCTTTATTATATTAGTAAAGATTAGCACATGTGCTTCCTTTTGTCATAATTAGGTACTGGCACCGAAAAAGGCCGAGCCGAGCACAGAAGGCAGTATATCTGTAATGTTATTTTTTTTTTTCTAAAGGGCGAAGTGAAATTAATTCTTACCAATCCCTTCAATAAACTCCGACTAACTTCATAGCGGCTTCCTTCGAAGTTAAACTTTCAGAAGCCGGTGTATGGCCACTGGTGCTAAATCGGACTACATAGTTGGTACTACTGGTACTACAGTCTAAGAGATGCGGGTGCGATTAAAAAGTAGAATAGTTTAATAGATTACTATAGTTGGTGTATGGTCACTTTAAGTACTTAGCTAAACTTCGTTCTTTTCATGGCGCTACCTCTGCTGTGTATGATTTTATTTCGAGCTGATCACACATTTTTTATTTGTTTTATTAATAATATAAATAAATTGTCTGCATTTTTATTGGAAATTGATAACAGTTCATTTATTGTATAGTGATTTTACAACGGTAGACTTTTCGAAGATTTTGACGACCATTCCTTCCTTTTCAATCCCAGGTACTTTAAAGCTAAACTTATAAAACTATGGCTAGCCGCACATGACCTGTGATTAGCCTGTGATTCCAATCCTTATAATGACGGCGACGTCATGTTAATTCTATTGTCACTAAGATATTCAGTCTTCACAAAGTGCGGCGTAGCAGTCGCTCATACTGAGCGACTGCTACGCCGAAGGTCGCAGGTTCGTTTCCCGCTCAAGTCAAACATTTGTGTGCATGAACATGGATGTTTGTTTTGGTCTGGGTGTTACTATGTATAATATGTATGTATTTACAAAAAAACGTATGTAAGTATGTTTATCCATCAACTAGTACCCATAGTACAAGCTCTCAAGCTCTGCTTAGTTTCGGACTAGATAGTAATGTGTGTATGTAGTAGAATATTATACTTATATATACAATACCCTTGATGTCCTGTTACTTGCCTAAAGCATAAATTATCACCGTTTGGTTTATGGAGATGAAAGTATTCTGCCTTCGATCAGTACATTGTTATTCAGTACTTCATTTGGTGATTCCATCGGCAGCGGGCATCGTTCTAGTGAATTTTAGCTCCTTGCAATAACGTCAGTGCAACTAGGCACTGGATCACTGTGACTGGTATTTCATAAGATTTGAAGAGCATGATCGCCTCACTCAAAAATTACAAAACCACCAATCACTGATACTTATCTAAATAACGGGATTTGATCCTTAGCAACAGCCACTAAAAAGCCAGGAACTGAAAGTAAAATCCTCTATCCCATTGTTTTACTACTTTGTGAGGATGCATTAATGAAAATTTGTTACTCTTTCAAATATTAAATGGATTTTGATGAAACCTAATACCTAAGAATTGCACATGGGCTATCTTTTGTCCTGATAACCGGTCGCACGGGCGAAAGTGCAGGAAGCCAGTAAAGTATAAATTTAAATCGCTTTTTTATATTCCATATCTAAGAAGCGCATGATGTTGGCAAATTGCTTTCCTATCATATACTACGGCAATGGACGAGCCATTGACGTGACACATGCTCGGGAATATTATTTTCTAAATTAAAGTTCTTTATAATCTTCTCGAAAGCCATATGAAATCTGCCAACACGCTCTGGGCCAGCGTAGCGGACTATGGTACTTACCCCTTTTTATAGTGAGAAGAGACCCGTGCCCAGTAGTTGGAGAGTTTGTATACAGGGCTTATGATGATGGATATTTAATTAGTGTTTTCTTCTTCTTTCAATAAAAGGATTACACCTAGGCTAGTAGTGCGTCACGGTGCACTTTAACTACATCACACAACCAACTTCTAGAACATCACCATTACTGAAGTAAGCTTTCAGTGAAATCATAATCAAAAGATGACAGCTTCAGTGGCAGAGAGAAACATGTATACGGAGAACCACTTAAATATCAGTGGATCAAGCTATTTATTATTCCAGAGTCAGAATTAGTCAGAAATAAAAAAAAAGGAAAAAGAAGGTAAGTAAAAAGGAAATCGTAAAAAAGTGCAAATAACTTTATTAACCAGGCAAGTTTTCCAGCAATGGTTCCGTAGGAAACTGTCTTTTTTATTTTTCAATATTATAAGGTTGTGACGTCGCGCTGTCACCGTTCGCCCGCTCTTCTTGACCGGCCGCCTGCACCTCCGTCCCTCACCTCAGACACTCCACTTCGGGCCTTTAAATACGGCCGTCCAGCGAGGACAGCTCTCTTTCATCTGCTGGACAGCGGCGAAGACAGCTAAGTGCACCACTGCTTTCCTGAGCGGCGCCGGCAGCGGATCCCCAACAAGATTCCCTACTTTTTTTTTATAGTATAAGGCGGCAAACGGGCAGACGGATTGCCTGATGGTAAGCAATTACCGTCGCCCATGGACACATACTACGTCGAATCGCGCGACCCTGGTTCTATAGAATTTCCTTAATAGTTTTTAATTTAGTGTTTTGCTAAAGGATGTGTTAAATTCTTTACCGAATTAAACTGATTTTTAATTGTAACAGTAATTACGATTTTTAGTAGCTAACAACGTTACAAGGTTTTATAAGTCGTAAATTAATAAAATATGTTTTAACATATCCACATCAAGCCTTCTAATATATTCTTCACTTGAACAAGTAGCTTCAATTTTTTATTTCAGCTTATATTTCTATCTCACGCGTCCCCGAAATAAAGGGTTTTCACAGACGGACAACAAAGTGATCCTATAACGTCCCATTTTTATTTAATTTTTGGGTATGGAACCCCAAAACGTAATTTATCTTTATCCATTCCCTGTAATTAATCCAAAACAAACACAACACACCCATATGTTGACACACATATTTAACTCATATCTAGCTTGTTAGGCAATTTCTAGTTTGGGCGTTAGTGATAAGCCAAAGGTTCGCAACTCGTGTACATAGGACGAAGTACTGTCCCATACTTCGTAAGCAAGGGAAACAATTTACAAGGAACAAGTAACGTGTTCAGCAATTCTGTATTCATAATTATTATCCCAGCGGTTCAGTATTAGCCCGGGCGTTGCTATGTCATAATATGACTCGACATTTTTCAATTTGACATGTCTTATCAGAACTTAAATATACAAATATTTACTTTCTACGTAATTTTAGAGCATTCAAGTCGTAGTTTAATGAAATGGTTCCGTCGTTTCTTCATAACACCACTGATAATAAAACTATGCAATTATATTTCCAATAATACATGAAATAAATTCCATAAAAAATTGTCATAAAATATTGAATCAGCTTTTTCGAAAAGTCCACTGGCAAAAAATGATAAAAAAGTAGCCTATAACTGACACTTAATCTGCAATTTTACTTTCAGTAAAATAGTAAACACAATATATTCATTTCTATATAGTCCACTCAAAAGAGTACTCAACCCTGAGAGCTAGTAAAACATTGAATGGAAAGTTATCCTTTTAAATCCGTTTGAATATAATTTAAGCTTGTTTTCTGCATTAAAGGTACGTAAGCAAAGTCTCAAACAACTCGACTTACAAAAGAATACAGTGTAGTTTATAAGGAATTCCTTTTCCACTGTCCACTACATTTCCACGCGCACTTAACTCAGCACAATATCACGTGGCCTTCTACTTTCGCTGTAAATATTTATTTTGTTAACACTATACAACCGAGTTCGTAGTGAACTAATGGATACACATGCATCTACATTTCACCAACAAAACCTGATCTGTGCCTGTAGGAAATTTTCAAACAGAGGGAGACCAACTTAAGCTAGTTACGTACTGCTTGATGAATGCCAGTTTCATTTGGACTATGATTCTGTCGTCTTGTGATACAGACATAGACCTGCTTACACTGGTGTAGTGAATCTTGATGTAACGCCGTACGTCCTAAACTAACAATAAATGCGCATAACTAAAGGCAGCATCCCGTCGTTGTTATGTATCACGTCCTCAATAAAGACGAGAAAATACACAAATTGGGAACGATCTGTATACTTGTGATGTAACTGGGTTACAGTGCTGAGCTTCATTCATATAGGACGGCAACGCAAAATAAGGAGAGGTGGCTAAGGGTAACTTTCCTTATGAAAACAGGGTAGCTCGCATATTAAAAAAAAAGGTAATTTGCCATTGTTATCTATCCAGATGCAATCAAACTTTTGACTCGTTTCCATGTATTGTTTCCATGTACGATATCATTGATGTAGCAAACTTCGATAATAAAGCAAGTAAAACCTGCCAAATAAGTTTACATTACTGCACCTACAAGGTCATCGTGTTACTGATCGACGTAGAGCTCACCAACATAAGCTCAATGCGGAGTTTTTAAAGATGAAGAAGAAGGTTTTCTTAAAATCTTAAAAAGAAATATCTTCGAAGTGAGTAGTTACCTATTTCTTAATGGTGCAGTATTTACTTTAAGGATACAATCACGATCGGCTTGCATCGTTTATGGTCGGGATGATTGGTGAGACCTCAGGGACGCCTTAGGGCGGTTTCTGATTAGCGTATTTTTCTGCGCGTACGGTCGTTTCAGCATACACGCTTACACGCGCGCTACATTACGCGCTTCAAAAAACCGGATTGGCGTAGACGCGCATATTTCGGCGTGTTCGCTCGAAAAAGTAGTGACATCGTGTCAGTGTCAACATGGATTCTGACAGCTCGCGCTTATACGAGCTTAGAAGCGCGTCAACGCTCGTACGAGTTGCGCGTGCGCCAAAAGGCGCGCGTATACACGCCTACATGATTGTGCTTCCGAAAACGAGCTTATATGCGCGTGTAAAACGCTAATCTGTAACTGCCCTTAGTAAAGTACAGGCGATTACCTCCACTGTCACTGTCGGTAATTCGACACCTAACACTAACGACATCCATCCCTTCGGGGATACATATGTGAACTAATAAAATAGAATATATAAAGACAAGTGTGGTATAACTTAGTCGACCGCTAGAATTATTTTAGACATGAATGCAATTTAACATTACAATCAAAGACTCTAAAGTAAATTCATCTTATGTTCTAATCTTGTTCCTGTTTAAATCATTATTTATGTAGCAAGGTGAATTTATAATTAACTGGAGTCAGGTTCATATACGATAGCAGGTAATTAATTCCATCTCAATCTTACTCCAGTTACACTCAGCGCGTGGTATAGATAATTTGACGCTGCTCTTTAAAACAGCATCCGACGAAAACAGAGTTTCTGCTTACATAAAAATATGAGTCTAGTATAGAAATATATTAAAATAATTATACTACGTACATTAGCTTCAAGGTGGACTAGCGATCTTGTTAGGATCGCGGACAGCGAATGGATGCGGGTGGCTGGGGGCGGCCTATGTCCAGCAGTGGATGTCTTCCGGCTGATATGTTGAGACAAGCTTTATCACTACCAGAAATAAAAAATATAGTGATTATCAGCAAACCGTAATACCTCGAAAACAAATTAGTAAACTATAACAGAGTTATCGAGCTTAAATTACAATTCAAGGGTGCGGAGTCCGCGCCACTCTCCGCCAGAAATAAGTCACCTGATTAATTTAGATGGCTGTTCTTTCCACCGAGTTTGCGATTATATCTTCCATTTAATCTTCTAACTTGGGTCCTGGTCTCATTGGATTAACAAAATTCACTAAGTCGCCCATTTCTAATTACGGATCTCTTTCGAAAATATTAATTATGAAACTTGAGTTCCTTGGACTTTGAAAATAATTCGTGACCCGTACTAGGTAATCGAGATCCTATTGTCGCGATATTTAGCCACTTTGTATGATAAGTAAGAAGTTAAGTGGAAATTTATTTGCCGGAACTTTCTAGATTCAGATTCGCTACGAAGAAAATTAGGGATTTCATGTTCCGTTTCTCGAATGTAATAAAATGTTATTTGGTTTAAATAAGTTGAAGAAAAATATCTTACTGTGCCTTTGGCCTTTTTATTTGTTCTAATATTTTGTTGTTTTAGGTCATGTCGAAATTTCCAAGATGCTTTAATAATTTTGGGGTCGCAGTAAATTATGCTTATGCTAATTTTTAGTACGTAACACTCGAACGCATTTAGACGAACCATAACTCAGTTGATCACAGCCTTTTGGTCTAGTGGCTGATTCCATACGTCATTTAAAATAAAAGAAAGTCTTTAATATTATGTGCGCTTTTACCAGTCTTTTTTCGTAAAAGTAGTTGATTGATTCGCCTTATTTAATTAATGATTTGTACTTAGAAACGAAACCCTTGTGGAATCGAATATGCAAGTCAACCTCTTAACCGCATTCCAAGTGTTTTAGTCACAAGTTACGACAGCTTATAACGTTATCCACCACCGTCGTTGGAGCCCGAGGTGCGGTTTACTGGTTTAATTAGATTTGACAATTAAACATGACAATTAAAAATTTACTTTACCCTAGAGCGCCTGCCATCTGACCGCAGCCCGAAGGGATATTCCATGGCTTAAGGCCTGTTCAGACCTAAGCGGTATTCGCTACCGTCTGCGGCAGAGAAAACCCAGTGGGTATGCGGTAATATTACTGTTCAGACCTAAGCGGTATTCGCTATCCTTGTGGGTAGAATAACGCGCGGTAGTCCAGTTTCGCTCAGAGCGGTAAGAACTAGCCGCGGTACTTGATACCAAATACCTGAGCGAAACCCGCGCGGTATGTACCTCTACCCACAGCGGCAGCGAATATCGCTCAGGTCGCTCTAGCCGCGGTACTTGATACTAAATACCTGAGCGAAACCCGCGCGGTATGTACCTCTACCCACAGCGGCAGCGAATATCGCTCAGGTTTGAATAGGCCTTTAGGCCAGTATCAATAGTTGCAAGAGTAGACTCTTTATTATGACTGTCAAAGATCTTCATGACAGCCGGGATCGATGGTTTAACATGTGTCTCAAGACATAGAGCCACATAACGTTCAAAACGCACATAGCGTGGAAGTCAGTGTTGCGTGTCGTGGGCTTTGAACCCGTTACCTCTGCAATAGTAGGACGATGTTGTACATTTTAGTCAATTTGTGATAAAAGGCTGAGGGACGGAAACAGAGAAGCTACACTAGTTGCCGTGTTAGGTTCGGTCCATTTTACTTCTAACTTCTTTCTTCTAGGATCCTGACGTTTCTAAACGACATATCATTTGTCATAGCATGTTGGGTTACTCCCAAGATAAGCGGGTATAGGAACAGGAAATCATAACCCACTGTAGTCGAGTAAGTTATTAGAGACTGCTATTAAACAACAATACAGGAACGTTATGCAAAATCTATTAAATAGAGTTGAGATTATTATATTTAATATTGATTCTGATATCTGCTGAAGTAATTTAAGTGACTTGTTTATTAGTAAATTGAAAAGATTGATTTTAAAGTCATCGTCTTTTTTATCGATTCACGGTGGAATCCCAAACATCCTTAGCCTTTTAGGGTAGGCAGAGAGGTTGCATATTAAAAAATCAAAACTTTCTCGAGCAAATTTCAAAAGAACAATAAACGAAATAACAAAATTTAAATGACCAAATGTTTTATTTAGAAAAGAATTAGAATCCCAATGTATGTGACATCAAATGAACGACTGATCAAAAGTTGCTAGATGTAATTTTAAAGTATCAAATCATAACTAATCAAATTTTATAATCACAAATGATTATTATTTTATTATTCTTTATTTTATTATTATTATATAATATATTATTCTTATTAAGGATTTAAATGTAGGTATATATGGGCGCAAATTATTATATAATGATTATATTGTTACGAAAATATTAATAATATTTAAGATTGATATTTAAATAACTATTTGTGAACACAGAACTGAGAACTTCACTACCTTACAATATTAGACACTGTACTGGCTGCTTAACTGTTTTATAAAGTATTTAATTTATAACTTAGTTATTAAGATAACTACAGAAACTTTCGAAGTAAAACCAATTAGTATTAACCCTTGAGGTGCGATCAAACTAAAGGCAAAGTGCCACAAGTGCAAAGGGTCACGTTGCTGCAAATTTTCATTGGCATAGGTTACCGGAAAAAAAAAATTATGACACCTTAATATAATTATATCACATAAATTGCATATCATTGTGTTGGTTATAAAATCAGCTATGATAATAATAACATAAATTACTACTATATACTCACCTTGCCGGCAAAACAAGCTTACAAACTTAGAAGTTTGTTATTTTTCACTGGTTCGCACAAACATTTCATCACATATTAATGAATTTCATTACTTGTTTGGTTCATAAACACAAAAACATTATCACATATACCTTTAGGTTTTCACACAATACATTATTTATTTGTAACAAATGAATCTAACGCCACTAAAAAAATTATAATCCGAACGCGTAACAAAAAGTTCGCCGTGCCGGGCCGCCATGTTACTGTAGCGAACACTGTGGCTGTGAATTATTTACCATTTGAAACACGATAACACTGAAAACGTACAACAATACTAGTATTTAATTGCTAAAATATGTTTTCAGATAAATAATCTGGGTACTTTTATGTCTCTCATAACTATTAAAAGAGTATTTATCATAAAACTATTACGAAAATAGCAAGTTTCAAGAGTAGAAATAGCCGTTCTTAAAAGTTTTTGCCTTTTATCACTGTATTTCTTGTCTCTGTCACGAATAATGTCACTTCACAATTAATATTTATTTATTTCTGAGTAAATCTATATAAGTATCTTTATAAAATATTCACCGGTTTCTTCCACAAGACAACTTTTATTATAAAGATCGCGGAACAAAACACAACAATGGCGGACGCTTTCGCAACTAAGACACAGAAAATTATATTTCAATATTTTTTTCCACGTTTCGTTTCCCTCACCCTTCTAAAACGATTTAGTTGCATAGAATATGAACTATTCTAATAGTTACTACTTTCGTTTCTTGGTTTAAGTAAAACAAAACGTAAAAAATCCGCGACCAATAGGACGACTTTTTTAGAGCACGACCATGCGTGCTGTAAACTCATGGGACCACTTGAATTAGAGCACGACCGTGCGTGCTGTAATCACGTGGGGGGTTAAATAACATTATTCTGACACTTATTTTTACGGTAATAAATAACATGCGTTTATATTTGCATCCTGTTGATAGCGCCATCTGTTGACAATGTTGTAAAGCAGCGTTTGGTTAATAAAATAAATTTGTTATTCGTGTAAAATAAATCATTTGGTGTTGTGCAAAATTCATTACAATATTAATGTCGATTTTTGATTAGTTTATAATTGTACAGTAATTTCAATTATATATTGTAAAGGAAGTGACAGTTGTTAAAACATTAAGTGTAATGACGGTTAGTGTATAAAAAGGACTGTAGGTCACATTTTGTTTCAATTCTGTGCTAGAAATCAACTGATAATAAACCAAGTAATATTACGTGAGTGTTTTTATTATGGAGTCTGGACACCATAACCTTGGCGCATCGCCGACAGCAGCGGTTGGATAAACGCCCCCTAAGAGACTTCGGGATCTACGGTTGGCGCGAGAGTGATGTGGCTCTTGGCTTAGCCGCCATTACCAATGATGTCCTGAAGACTGATGCGACAAGCGCTTGGAAGCCGTGTTTGGCGCTAGTCATCCCTGATCGGAGATCGCACGGTGTGTCGGAGGAGTTATGGCGAGTACGTCTACACTTTGCGTGAGGCCACGTGCGAGCGAGAGCGACAGAGCGACTACGACGGGGTGCACGCACCGGGGTGTGCTGTGGCGTGAACGCTGTTCTGCTCCGAGTTCTACCAGAGGTTGCAGATGCGGGTTGTTGATGCACTGACCAGAAGTATTTATTTAGAGCTGATTTGATTAGTTTTTGAGAAACCTCCTAATTTTATAAATTATGGTGCTTACACGATTACCTACTGTCCCCGTAACGATTACCAGATAAACGTTATACAGTCAAAATTACGAACGTTACATCCCAAATAGAACTTATAGGTAACTGTTGTTTATCTACGTTTGATACATAGCAGTGCTACTGTGCTTATAGTCATGTTATGCCGTCGGCTGGGGCTCTTGTCTGTTTATTAATTGTTAGGCCATGTCAGAAACTTTCTGTAAAACTGACTTATCTACATAAGAAAGAGAAAATAGCTTTGTTGTTATGTGGTTCTACTAATGTAATTATTAGTAAAGAACGGTATAACTGCCCTTTTCAAGTTGAAGCTCTGATATAGATCCAATGTATAAAGTACCTGATTTGCTTTCAGTTTAAATAAGCTAATTGATGTGCTGAATATGAATTCAATTGGTAGTCAATAGGTTATCCCAATAGTAAAACATTAAAGGAATCAAAACATTATTTATAGCCCTTGGTTACACATTACATAAGGCTAACTAACTGCATTACTTATGGCCAGTGCTCACGGCGCGATTATATGAAGGCTCTCTTGATAAATGACTATCCACCACAAAAATAATTATTTGCATAAAACCAGCAGTTTCACAGATAAGTGCATTCAACAAAAAAACTTCAGTTTTATTATATAAGTACAGATAAATATTCAGAAGGAAGATATTAAAATAAATTTGTGATACACATTTTTAAAGCTAATGTTTGTAAAGTTACAAAATAGGTTTTACTATATATCTGTGGACTCTGTAGGTGCCTACATGATTTCATTTTAACATTATGTTGAAATTGTTACTGTCAACTTGCAGCTCAAGTTAAGGATATAAGACAAGGGAACCCATCATATCTTAATATTTGTCGTTTAATTTTATACCTGTATAGAATGATTTGTTCCGACCATGATACGTCCTTGCTTAACCCGAACTACTGAAGCTAGAAACATGAGATCTGGAGTGTAGATTTCTTTATGGACATATGCACTCACTTAGGTTCTATAATAGTCCACCTCTAAGCATTTTAGGTTGAAAGTCTTAAGGCAGGTGACTGCTAATATTTTATAAATACCAAGCCTTAGTGTTTGACTTGGTAAATACAATTTATTTTATTTGTGAGTTCATTTGCAAAGTTAGTTGCATCTATATTCAAGATGACAACCAGTGATAAACCAATAAAATTTGGTGCCGACCTTATTGCTTAGCTCTTGTGGGATGCAAGACAGATAGGAATATGATTATTAGGATAATGGTAAGTGGGTTTAAAGAACATGATGTGAAAATCCATATAATCTCTTTTTCCATTTAGCAGTATTTATTCTTGGCAAATAATAGTAAATGTATGGACTACTCATGCTTTATTTCTAAGTCAGTTGTGATTGGTCAGTTTAAATTTATTTATTCAGATAAACAATTATTAATTATGTATGAATAAATAAGAATTACATTAGCAGCACCACATGTTAACAGTTGAAAATAAATATTAACATTATTTAGAAAATTCCCTTAAATATAAAGTCAAATAAAACTATTGACATAAACTCACCATCATATTAACTATCTTGCTTTGTAATATTGGTAGCTTGTAAATTTATCTTTTATGGCTCAGTTGGCAAACAGTGCAACAATTTTACAGCTTGCACTATGCCTAAAAATATTCAATATTGGATTAAACATGTTCTTACATAAATAATAATTGTAGCACTAGTATTTTCGAAATCCTTGGATCTGCATGGTTTGAAATTATTTCATATTTATCACCAACAGTCCGACTGTTCACGGCTAAACATAGGCCTCTCTTTGTCTTTGCCATTTTGTTTTCCTGTTTGATGTGGATAAAACTAATTTTGAAGATATTAAGTTTTAACTGTTTTATCTAAACTGCAAAATATGGGTCTCCTGATAACTTTATATTTGATTATCTAAAATGGCACTGTCAGACAGAACCTGAGAAAATTCAGTGTCTTTTGTATTTTACCTTATGCTTAAAAAATGGGCTCCAACACTGTTGTAGCTAAGATAACTATAGACCAATGCACAGGTTGAACATGCCTGATATATAGATATAGCTTAATAGACCGGACCACTTTGTAAGAGTCGAACTTTATTTCATCTACAGTTACGAAGGTTCATGGAACTAATATTTGGGTGGGAAATGTTGCCCACCACCTGTCTTTTGAGTGTTGCAGGTTGATGATGACATCTTAGCAGATGACCTGACCTTGGTGTGAGGAGAGGATGGACGAGCGGTCCTTTACTGATTGGTATGTATGGATGACGGTGGCCCGCCCTTTTGACGTCGGTGGTTTTGTGTGTGGGCTGCGCGCACACATGCCGCATGAGCTGAGCTGGAGTCAAGCATTGTTTGCTTACCTTTGTTGCTGATCAACATCGGCGACTGTATGAGCGGCTTGACCGTATGGGCGGAGGATTCGTCAGATACCGATTTACGTGGGGGGGTCCTCTACCTCCTCCACTGTCGTTGTTGGACCTATGTAATTGCATTGTATTGATATGACTGAACACGACCAACGATGATGATTATTTTATGTATATGCATTGATGTGTTTATGAGGCAAATTTTGCATTTATGTGTTTGAGTAAAATTTTATTTTTCCTATCCAACATCCTTCCCAAAACGCTGGCTGGCCACCATGCGTATCCTTGATCCTGGTCTTGTTGGCTAGATCCCGTGATGGGTGATGCCGTGTGTTGGCTAGATCCCGTGATGGGTGATGCCGCGTGGGCTAAATCGACCCTATGTGGGTGATGCCGTTTGTGGGCTAGATCCCTATGTGGGTGATGCCGTTTGTGGGCTAGATCCCTATGTGGGTGATGCCTGTGTGCGCTAGATCCCGAAATCGGTGATGCCGTAATCGGCTTAGCCATGGGTGAAGCATTGTTTGTTAGATCCCGTGATGGGTGACGCATGCCTCAGGCTAAGATCCTATGACTAGGTGAAGCCTTGTAAATAACTTTTAGTTCATTCTGTATGATAAACACTTATTTATGTAATTTTTATATTCATTCATTTTGTTTGTTATGCTGTTTATTCTGTAACTGTTAAATAATCAGCGCGAGGAGCGCGCTGGATCAGAATGGCCGTATGGGCGCAAATTAATATATAATGATTATATTGTTACGAAAATATTAATAATATTTAAGATTGATATTTAAATAACTATTTGTGAACACAGAACTGAGAACTTCACTACTTTACAATATTAGACACTGTACTGGCTGCTTAACTGTTTTATAAAGTATTTAATTTATAACTTATTTATTAAGATAACTACAGAAACTTTCGAAGTAAAATCAATTAGTATTAAATAACATTATTCTGACACTTATTTTTACGGTAATAAATAACATGCGTTTATATTTGTATCCTGTTGATAGCGCCATCTGTTGACAATGTTGTAAAGCAGCGTTTGGTTAATAAAATAAATTTGTTATTTGTGTAAAATAAATCATTTGGTGTTGTGCAAAATTCATTACAATATTAATGTCGATTTTTGATTAGTTTATAATTGTACAGTAATTTCAATTATATATTGTAAAGGAAGTGACAGTTGTTAAAACATTAAGTGTAATGACGGTTAGTGTATAAAAAGGACTGTAGGTCACATTTTGTTTCAATTCTGTGCTAGAAATCAACTGATAATAAACCAAGTAATATTACGTGAGTGTTTTTATTATGGAGTCTGGACACCATAACCCTGGCGCATCGCCGACATATACTTATATTTGAAGTAGGAACATCACTAATTTTAACACATTAATTTGTCCAAAACTAGACGACTTGGCGACGCCCATGGGTCCAACTGTAATTCCAGTAAATAAATAAACCCTTAATCCAAAAATAGGAGCCCTGCGAAGCAGGGCTCCGTCAACTTAGGACACATTCTTCACACTAGTTTAATAAACTGAAGTTGACGGAGCCCTGCTTCGCAGGGCTCCTATTTTCGAATTGAGATTCAAAAGAGAACCTAACATAACCTATTCATTTAGTTCGCCGCACTTACCCTAGGCACTAGCACTAGGGATTTTGTACTTAAACGATTTGGTCAATAGTGTAATAAATAATATAAACATTGATATTCCAGACTTTGGTCAGCTGAACTTTTGATGAAATGATCATCGTTATTTTAAACTTTGTTGATTTGTACGTTCTTCTTTTGAAATTTGCTCAGAAAAGTTTTGATTTTCTAATATGCAACGGCAGAGAAGTGTGTTGCTGACAAGCAGTTGGGGCTTACCTACTAAAACCACGGTGTCATTTAAATAATTATGTTTATTCTAAAAACCATCGAGTATATATTTAGTCACATCTGTTTAGACTAGTAAGGGGACCTCTGGCATTAAAGGGTAAAAATAATATCGACAAAGCTATGACATTGATGATTCTCAGAAATATCAAACAAAGTTAAAGTAAGCGCCAAAACAATACAGCAGTAGATAAATAATGCTTTATTTAAATCCATGACCGTTATTTGAAGCTTACTATTTGAGATAGGCCCTATCCGTTTTCCGGTTATTTATGTCCTTCTCCTTCGCTCCTATATATCTGTCTCGCTCGCACACTCCCCACCAGGCAGGCCCGAGTGCAGTCGGGAGGCTCGTAGGCATTCTTGAACCATTAGCGTCTTGTTTTCCGGCGAGTACGGTTGTCTTCACCTTCACTAAACCGTAAAATAGAAGTACTGAAGTATCACCTGCGCGTGAGTTAATTTCATATATAAACGGTGTTACCGTTCGTATTTCAAGTCAATTTGATATTAACGCTCATAATTCAAATTGATTACGCAGGATGGATGATTTAGATAAGAATAGTACATGTGTAAATGTGAGTGTTGAGGAGTCGCGACATGATTTATCGCGGGATCGTGTGCCAAAGCCGGCTCAGTCCGGTTCTCGGAAACGTGCGCGCTCAGCTAGTAGTTCATCGTCTAGCAGCAGCCCTTCTTCGTCAAGTGATTCCACGGATTCCGTGAGCTCTTCCGGCCGAAAGAGGAAACGTGAAGACAAGCGGCAGATGCACAAGTTATTCCGAGAGGTGAGTGCATTACGTAATCAAATTGCTTTATCATCATCAGCGCCATGTGGCGGTGCGGAGCCCGCGTCAGTTATAGACAACGACTTGTTGATTGATGACATTGTTAGTGGTATCTTGTACTATGAGGGTAGTGACGCGTGTGCGAGTGAGCCTACTCAGGTTCAAGTGCCGTTTAATTTCGATATTGAAACAAAATTGAAAGAACCAGCGGTTCCTAAAGCACCCGATAATTTATTGAAAGCCCTTCAGGATATACAATATTTTAATAAAAGTGAATGGAGTGAGGTCAGGTACTCTGAGGTACAAAAATTATATTGCCATACGCCTGGTTTTATTGACCTAGAAGCCAATGAGGAGATTCGTGCGTATGATCAGTTGCGCCATTTGGCTTATGCTGACAAGGCTTACGCCGCTCTTACATTTTGTGCGCTGGAACAAATGCAGGCATTATCATCTACTTTGACAGAACTACTATCCTGGGCTCATGCAGAACAGGGTTTAAATTTTAATAGCTTGCAGGATAAGATCACGGAGATTTTTTCTAAAGGTGATTTCCACAAAGCGTCTTCAGATTTGTTGCAGCTTATCTGTGGACACAAGGCTGAAGTAATACAAATGCGCCGAGATGGAATAACTAACCACGTTCGTGATCCTTTAATAAAGGCAACGCTACGCAAGATCCCACCATCCGACCGCCACTTATTCGAAAGCGAATCGTTTACCGCTGCCCTTGAAAAAATGGGAGGGGTTAAGAAGACATTCGTGCCCTTAGTTAAACCTACAAGTGGCTCTGCTTCGCAAGCAGGAACAAGCAAGGCTGCACGCCACCCCCCGCAGGGGTTGGCTCACTATCATGGGCCCTCGCAGGGTACCAGCCATGGATGCTGCGCCTCTGTGCCTCATCCACATTATCAATACCGGCAGTCCACGCAGGACTGCTATCATGAACGTCCTCAGCGTCAGAGCAACCAGAGTGACCATCGCACGGCGCCTACAGGCAACAACAGAGGTTCTTTTCGCTCACGGGGTGGCCGCCAAAGCTACAAGCCTCAAAGTCAGGGCAAAGGAAATCGTAAACGCCCCGGAGTCTCCTCAGACTACAACTCTGGGAACAAAAACCGTAAGTACTGACTCGGAAGAATTCAGGGCGGGTCAACTAGCACAATTTTACAGTCGATGGAAGGAAATGGGAGCTCCAAACTTTCTGTTGCGCATAATAACAGGGTATCGCATACCCTTTCTTCTAAAACCACCTCTAATATTGCCACATTTGAAGAGAGGGCCCTTCATCACACAGGAGTCCGAATCGATGTCGGCACTCATCAGTCAGATGAAACACCAAGATGTATTAGAAGCAGTGCGACGTTCCCCGAGCTTCCTGTCAACAATGTTTCTTGTGGCAAAGAGCGATGGCTCCGCCCGCCCAGTATTCAACTTAAGAGCTTTAAACGACTATGTAATCAAGAAGCCCTTCAGCCTGATAAATGTATTTCGTGTACCGGAGTTCCTCCAGCCAGGCGACTGGCTTTGCAAAGTAGACCTTTCGCAAGCCTACTTTTATTTACCAATAACACTGGCACACAGAAGATTTTTGCGCCTCATTTACCAAGGGGAGCTATTAGAAATGACCTGCTTACCTTTCGGTCTCAGTACAGCACCAAAGGTGTTTGCTTCTCTGAGCAACTGGGTCGCTCAAACATTGCGAGAACAGAACCTGCGCATAATTGTCTACCTAGACGACTTTCTGGTAGTTCACCAGGAAAAGGTCACTCTGCAGTCTCATGTGCATACTCTTCTGAACCGTCTAGAATATCTAGGGTGGCAAGTAAACCTAAAGAAATCCGTTGTATCCCCACAAAAGAGTCTTGTGTATCTGGGAGTTCAGTGGGATCCTTGGACCAACAAAAAATCTCTGCCGCAAGACAAGGTCAGAAATCTTATCCACAAGGTCTCTGCAATGTTGAACTTGGGCAAGGCTTGCCTGCAAGAATTGCAAAGCCTAGTGGGCCTTCTAAACTTTGCAAGTTTTGTGGTGCCACAGGGCAGATTACATTACCGGTCTCTGCTCAGTTTCCTAAATGCATCTCTAAATATGCCAGCCAGGAAGGAGATCCACTTACCAGACGAAGCCCTAGAAGATCTTCAGTGGTGGCTTCACAACTGCCACCAATCATCTGCAATCCATCTACCACCACCAAATCACTTTGTGACCACAGATGCCTCCGATCTGGCTTGGGGAGCTCAGGTGGATGGTTACGCAGTGTCAGGTGTGTGGACTGCTCAAGAACAAAATCTGCATTGCAACGTAAAAGAGATGCTGGCAATAGTAAAAGTGCTCGAAACCCACGGTCCTCTACTGTGCAAGTCCACTGCTCTGTTCCAGTGCGACAATCGAACAGTTGTGGCCCACTTGCGGAACGAGGGCGGCACGAGATCACCACCTCTGATGGAAGTAACGTACAGAGTGTTCCGCTTACTAGATTGTCATCAAATAAATCTGACAATCAATTATATACCCGGCATTTACAACGGACATGCGGATCACCTCTCCAGACACAAGCTAGTACCAGAATGGCATCTTCTGCCACATTGCACGGAGAAGGTATTTCACAAGTTTGGCACTCCGGTGATAGATCTGTTTGCGTCCAGCCGAGCAAAAGTGGTAGCCAACTACGGGTCTCTAGATTTGACAGATACCCAAGCGTTATTCCACAATGCCTTTTGCCGGCAGTGGAACTACCACCTTGCGTGGGTGTTCCCACCACCATACCTGATACCCAAGGTGCTGGCCCACCTCAACTCGGCAGCCGGGCTGTACCTTTTAATTGTCCTCCGGTGGAGTTAGGTATTCTGGCGAGCCGATCTCAAAGCTCGAGCAGTAGCTGCACCGTGGTCGATTACCAATCTCAGGGAGAATCTTATAGACACCACGACCGGCCTGCCACTGTCTGTCTGGAAGTGTGGGGGTGGTCGAAGAGTTTGACGGTTTGGAATGAAGATCAATTACAATTACTTAAATCCTCATGGCGTACTTCAACTCTTAAAACCTATAAGGTCGCATGGGATCGATGGGTATCTTGGTCTAAAAAACATAATTTGGACCCTTTTCACCCAACAGGGCCCATATTCTTATAGATCTTGGCTGTCTCATCAGACTATGTTAATAAAGACACCCGAATTACATAATTTAAAGATGATTTTCTTGAATATTTTTGATTTGTTACCTGGAAGCAGCTGTAAGAACGCGGTAATCATACATTTTACATCTGGTGATCTCTGGTTATTTAACTGCTAATACCTTGACTGGATAATGGAATTTTGAGGAACTATACAAAGGAATTGTGAAAAAATGCCATTATCTCTAAATAAAATTGATCGTTGAACATTCCGTTGACCTACATATGAACCACACAATACCCGCCGACAATCACCTTTCGGGAATTTAAATACCTAACAGCATTTTACTACTTTTCTGTACTTTAAAACACAGTGCCTATTGGTAAAAATTCAGCATCGTGAATCGTTTTTCCGGCATTTCCACAAGATCGTCGGCAATTACGCCTTATCTTCTATGTGAATTTTCTGAGCGCCTTTAAATAGCATCATTTTCTCTTGTGGGTACAGAGAATTGAGGTGCTTCGGTTTAATTCTCAAAAACGGAGCAGTTATGAGGCTTATATTGTATGTTCACGTAGCAACATACTCGCTTGCGAGCGATTAACATTTACAATATATGTTGAGATGATTTAATATGACGTAGGAAATATGCAGATCCGATCGACACATAAGTAAAAGTATCAAAAATACAATTGATAGCTTCAAAGGCAAATCTACTCCGTCGTCAAAAGTACAACGGCGTCATCTAGTAGCATTTGCGTGAAACATGCTTTTCCTCTTTAGCAGATTTAAGGGAGTTTAAAGGATACTAGAATACTTTATGTGGAGCATATACATAATATTACATCTCACCATAATTTATGTACTATCGAAAGTAGTAAAAAGTTGTATACTTCATAGCCAAAATATATCAAACGGACACTCTACTATCGCCTATGGTGTCATAGTATTAATGCTTTTTTCTTCTTTTTCTTTCTTTTTTAGAAGACAACTCCCGCACTAGGAATAAATCCTGTGTCGCGGGGACTTTACAGGCATACAACCAACGGACACAATGAACACCCAGACTCGAAACAACAAATTATGGATCACACAAAGTGTTGTCTCGTGTGGGAATCGAACCCACAACACTCGGCGGCGCAGTGTTAAATGGCGAGGCGACCGCTTAAACCACTACGCCAACCGTGCAGTCAAATGCTTATTTATATAATTGTATAATAAATTATTTTATAATTATGGGACAGACCTCTGAAATAAAAGCCTTATACCACTTTTATAACTTTATTGGTTCACACAATCAATAATTTGCACTCACTTCAGGCTCACAAGAATAGTTTATACGGTTAATTATTTAATTATTAATTTATTATTTATTATCACTTATATAATTGTTCACACTTCACGCGGTACACAATAAGAACCTTTACAGGTCAGAGGTCTCACCCCGAATCCCTGAACTGCAGTAATAATTTATAAGAGTAACTGTTATCAATACAATATTAATCATAACGAAAGTTGATAAACTTCCGTCAAATATTAAATATAATATTTTATAAGTAACGTTCAATACAGTATAATAATAATAATATAATAATATTCTACCACATTCACACAACACCATCTAGTCCGAAACTAAGCAGAGCTTGTACTATGGGTACTAGACAATGGATAAACGTACATATTTACATTTTTTTTATTTTTTTTTGTAAATACATACATATTATACATAGAAACACCCAGACCAAGACAAACATCCATTGTCACGCACACAAATGTTTGACTTGAGCGGGAATCGAACCCGCGACCTTCGGCGTGGCAGTCGCTTACACTACCGCTGCGCCAACCGGTCGTCATCGCCGCGTATTTCATAAACGCGTATTTCCGCGTATGTATAATCAAATACTTATTTTACCGGTTGTTGTGTGATTATTTGTATATCATTAAATATGTTTCTTATAACTCGGCCATCCGCTACGTAACGAGTCCTCTCATTACATTAGGGCCTATGCAAACCACGTTTTTTAAACGCGCCGCGCCGTCGACGCGCGTTTCAAAAACGCGCGTCGACGGCGCGCTTTTATCCTACAGAGCAGTTTGTTGTCGTTTGTATCGATACAAACGCGCCGTACCATCGCGTCTGTATCGATACACACGCGCATTAGTATAGCGTTTGCTCAGATTATTAGAACAAAAGGCAGATGGAGCGCATTCATCAAAGTGAGGCACGCTGACAGCTATGTGTGCGTGACATTTGGCAACTGCACTGTACGGACACGAGCGTCTATGTGCGTGTAAAGTTGCCAGGTTATGAATAATCACCCACTCATCATGATCAATCAGCCTTTAACAGTCCACGGCTGGACTAAGACTCTCCTTTGAAAGGAGGAATTGTCCTACTATACCACGGTGGCCAAACGGGTTGGTGTAGGGTTTGTATCAAGTTTTCCTTCTCTTACAGTGCTGTTCTCTGCATAGTATGCTCCCTCCGTCGGCTCTTACGACACCCATGGGATGATATGAGGTGGTGACATTCCGTATTCTTAATCTGTCACCCAATCTTCTACTATTTTGCACATAGTTTTGTTATGTTTTTATGGAAGTTATATACTGGCATTAGTTTGCGGTCTTGAATAGTTTACTGTATAACTGTAATAGATTTGATTACGTATAATTTTCATGCACCGGAGACAGTGAACATTAATGAAAGCGACGTACACTATACAGGTGAATATAGACCAATTCTCTCACCCTTGTAAAGGTATTCATAAACCGGCGAAATTTTGTCAAGTACACAATAAAGTAAAAATATTATGATTTGTAGACAACACTAATTTTACTATTAAAAAATTTTAATGGTCACAAGTCACAAACATAACCTAAATTTTCAGGATCATTCCTGGTAAATATTGCAATAAAATGTTAAGATCACTGGTGAGCAAGATCAGCTCTGTGCAGCCATCATGCGGCTTCCATACAACAGCTTGTTTAAATGAAGTCAGACTTCTGACCCGACTGCGTGTGGTCGACAACTCCGAAATCGGCAAGAGAGCCATGGCTGAAGGGAAACCACCTAAAGTTATCTGCGTTTATAACAAACAACGTGTGGGTTACATTGGTGACAGAGTAATGGTAGCAATCAAAGGTCAAAAGAAGAAAGGTATTCTAGTAGGACTGAAGCAGACACAAAAAGTCAAAGTACCCAAGTTCGACAGCAACAACGTGGTTCTAATTGATGATAACGGCACTCCTCTGGGTAACCGCATCTATGTACCAATTCCCACTATTCTGCGCACCATACTGAAGGAGAAAACTCATTCTAAAGGAGCTGATTATACCAAGTTATTAGCAATAGCAACTAGATTTGTGTAATATTATTGGATTTAAGTAGGTAAACGTAGGATATAAATAAATATATTATGAAATATTAGAAGCGCATACTCATGGATATGATTGTTTATTCTGACCATTCCAACGTACGGTTCTCAAACCTGGTCACCTACCCAGCTTCACAGATCACGCCTAGGGGTCTGCCAAAGAGCCATAGAGAGCTGCATCCTGGATCTTAAACTTAAAGACAGAATACGGAACATCGAGCTGCGTTCCAAAACAGGCATCAAAGACGTGGGAAGAAAGGCTGCCAGTCTCAAATGGAACTGGGCGAGCAGCGTCAGCCGTATGTACGAGGCTCGTTGGGCAAAAGTATCAACACTGTGGGTACCAGAGGATAGGCGACGTCGCCGAAGCCGGCCACGAAACAGGTGGCGAAATGACCTAGACGCCTACCACAAGAGCTGGCTTGAGATTACGTGCGACAAGCATACCTGGAAAGATTTGGGGGAAGCCTTTGCCCAGCAGTGGCACAACGTAAGCTATTAAAAAAAATGAATGCCTGCAATCAAATATTTCTATTTCTACACATTAAGTACATGAATCTACTAGGAATAAATCTACTAGGGACGCTATGTTTTTCTTAGTTAATGATATTCTACAGAAAGTCAATGACAAAGTATATACAACAGTTATGTTCCTCGATATGTCAAAAGCGTTTGATTTAGTCTCACATAAACTGCTTTTGGAAAAATTGGAACAGTATGGTATAAGAGGACCAGCACATAACTGGCTAAAAACTTACCTAAAAGATAGGATTCAAAGTGTGGATATCTCTCAATTGAACTCAAATGACTATATAGAAACATATAAATCAGAATACAAAAAAAATGAATTCGGAGTTCCCCAGGGAAGTGTATTGGGGCTCTACTTTTCCTGGTGTACATTAACGATTTACCTGTTATATACTGTTATAGAACATAAAACACACAAACAGTATGTTTGCAGATGACGTATCGATAATAGTGACTACAAATAAAAATATGACAACCAAACAACATGAAAATGACATTTACAATACTCTGACTTTAGTTACTAATTGGTTGAATAAAAATAATCTTAAAATAAATTTATCAAAGACACATATAATTAATTTCAATAATTTTAATAATAATAATATAATAATTAATTATGATGGACATACCTTATCGAATACAAATTGTGTGACATTTCTGGGAATTATAATAAATTCAAAATTTAATTGGATAGAACAAGTAGAAAAAATTTGTAACAAATTAAACGGTTTTTCATATGCTCTTTATAAATTGGCAAAAGTAACAAACCAAAACATTGCACATACAGCCTATTTTGCATACGTGGAATCCGTCCTCAGATATGGGTTACTAATATGGGGCAACAACTCTCACATACAAAAAGTGTTTGTGGCCCAAAAACGATGCATCCGTTCGATTTGCGATATTGCCCCTGACGTATCATGTCGACCTTTATTTAAAAGATTGCGAATACTCCCATTAGCTTGTCTTTACATACTAGAAATAGGTAAATTTATAAAACAAAATCCAGATTCGTTTAAACAGGCAAAAGATGTCACTCGACGTGACAATATAAGAAATCCTAACAGGCTTGTTTTAAATATGATACCCAGAAGTAGCCGGCTTCAAAACAATTCATATGCCATGAGTATTAAAATTTACAACAAATTACCAAATTATGTAAAAATACTGCCCACAAATAAATTTATACCAGCGTTACGTAGTTGGCTCATGCAGAAAAACTTTTATTCTATCCAAGAATTTTTATCAAGCAATTATGATTCGGTGTAATGAATGCCTAATTGACCTATTAATAAATATTTATATGACATTAATACTATTAAATATGATTATTACAAATTCACTTCACATTGCATGTTCCTACATTTGCATGCTATTTAAAATTGGCTAAACGGGCTTGCACCTTTATATCATTATATTATCATTAAATCAACATCTGTAATGTACCCTGTTTACAGCAAATAAAGATATTCTATTCTATTCTATTCTATTCTGAATATTTAGATCGTATAGGGTTCGAACCCAAAACAATGTATACGGAAATGTATACGTAATTGGAAAGCCTATAACAATATTTGCTAATAAAGATATATCTAAAATATACTTTTAAAATATGTTGATATATTTTTTATTAACATGACAATTCTTATTACATATTACATAAATCAATTGACAAGTGCATTTTCCATAATATAGGGAAAACGGCGTCGACGTAAACTGGCAACACTTACATTTTTTGCAGAAATACGAATTTTATCAAAATTAAATTATGAAACAGTCAAATAATCCATTGACAACTGTGAAAAGATATTCTATCTTTCTGTTTTTGCTTTTGGAAACAACTTTTACAATGTTTAAAAACGCATGACGGCATTTTATGAATTTAAAAGTTGAGTTGATCGGGGCGCGTGAACTGTACGATGCTTCGTTTCGCACTGAGCCGGATTTGTATTCGCTTTTCAATTTGTATTTGCTTTAGTGGCCTCACGCAACTGTTCCGCGCGCTCCATCTGATTTTTGTTCTATAATCTGAGAGCGTCTGTATCTCTCCACACGCGCGTGTGCATCGCGTCTGTATCACTGCACACGCGCGTTTGAATTTATACAGGTGTGCAAAGGTCTACAGGCTGCGTTTGACTTGCGTGCGTATCGTGTCTGTATCGCTACAAACGCGCGTTGACGGCGCGTTTAAAAAACGTGGTTTGCATAGGCCCTTAATGTTACTCGTAACAAAAGTATAAATATTTTCGACATATATCTACTTCATAGTATAATAACCTTTACATATAGGTATAATACTTATAAGTAAATTAACAACATTATTCTGACACGTTTAACCTTAAGTTTAACATGTACTGCAGCCTGTGAGCTGGCTGAACGCGTAATCTGGAAATATGTAATCAAATTAATAGCCCGTATCCTGGCTTATACCCGTAACCTGGCATTGATTATACACGGCAGCCCTTGACCTGGCTGAACCCATAATCTAACGTGAGATACACATATAGCAAGCCCGTGACCTGGCTAATGCCCGTAACCTGGCACCATATGTGATCAAACTAATAGCCCCTAACCTGGCATTGCTTACATACAGCCAGCCTGTAACCTGGCTGAGCCCGTAACTTGGCACTGTATGCAAGCATCTACAACTGTAAGTTGACTTAAAAAACAATATCAACTAGTTAGCGCACGCTCTACAATGCAGAACTTGCCGATGACTCAGCTGTTCGTTACCTAGCCATATTAGCTCCAATCAACCGAGCCACCAAGCAATCCCACAATACGAAAGAGCACGCACACCAACAACTACAATACTTAAACACGCATTAATTAAATCAATATAGGTACGGTAACAACCAGCCACTCGGTAAATTATCATAACAAACTTGTATCTAAAAAAAACAAAATTAATGATATTAACTTTATCCAATTAACTATTTACTATCTAGAGCGATCAATCATTCTTATCAGTTTCATCTGATTTGGTTGGTTAATTCTTTGGTCTCACTATAAGTCCTGCTAAAAAAATATTTTCTTATAACTCTTTAGGATAATTAATAACATAATCACCTAAAACATTTGCTTTTTAACTGAATGTAATGAATTGATTCATTTCGTGCTGGTACAATAAAACAACTCGTATAGACCTTAGGTGACGTATATAAAGGTAAATCACAGTAAGTATTTAAGTGATTTAATCTTAAAATGAATTTTGCAAGTCAATGTTCGTATTGAACTTGGTCAGAATATCTAAACCAATAATACCATCTCCTTTACAATTTATCAAATAAATATAATTTATTCTGGTAAATTGAACCATCGAACACTTTCAAGTCAAGATAAACATAACCTGCTGAATAAATCTTACCACCTAAACCATTTATAACAATATTATCGCAATGTACTTTTACATGTTCCGATACCGCTTGTGATTGCACAGCGGAAATAGATGCACCAGTATCAAGTAACCAAAAACACTCCTTAACATATAAATTCATAGAAATGTATCTTACATTCCCGTTTGATGTTAAAATGTGTTCTTTATTCACGAAAAATACGTTTTATTATCTGCTACAACTATCTTGTTGTGTTTCGTCCGGTTTCGAGGATTGAGCAGAATAAAAATTATGTCGACTCCGTTGATTTTGATTGACACTACCCCGAAATGTACGAACACCGCTTTGTCCTCTCACAATATTCTGAGCACGCTTATTATAAAACCCTTGGTTAAAATAAGTACCTCTATAAGGTCGGCTAAACCGATTTTAATTTACATTCTAAATGTAGGTACCTTGCTGAACATAACATACTCGACACCCACGTATAGGCCTGCCTTTAAAATAATTTCTACAGTTACCTTTCATGTTGAGCACGGTGTGTGAGGCATGTGGCTGCTCTAGCTCCTCATCCTCTGCTCCGTGCACGGTATCTTTATACTTAATCGTCTGTTGCGTAATCCGTTGGCAATCTTAATAGCCAACTGTTCGTATGTGGGCTTTAGAATCTCGCTTGCTTTTCCATTTGAATTCGCCTGCGAGATTGTAAGGTTCACAAAAAGGTCTTCAACCTTTTCACCAAACTGCGAAATCGATAATCCTTCACATTTTGAAGTCCGATATTGCCTTCAGTGCCGTCGGAATACACGGCTTTCCCAACAGCTTTCCTTGTAGAAAGCCTGGACACCATCCGCCTGAGATATTCGGAATTGATTTGGCGCTGTAGCCACTTTTCCTAGTTCCTGCTGTACCGACGCCACTACAGGTATAGCACGCCCACTATTATAGTAGACAAATTGATGCCCAAAAGTATTCACTTGCAAGAATGATCTTGCAAGTGAATACTTTTGGGCGAGCATATGAATGCTCTGATTCCTGGGTATTCGCAAGGTTTTGCCCATTTTGGTTAATTAGTAGGCACTTCCTTCTCCTCTTGTTTAGAATAAGATTTTCACATTGCGAACAATAACCAGAAGATACTTATTATTAAGTATGCTAATACCACACCACATCGAACAGCACTCTAGTCGGCTATTCCTGGCCCAAGTCGGTGGGGAATAAAGGTACTCTGATCAAAATCATTACAGGTTTTTCATTAAAATCACAATTAACTCTTTTTCTCGAAACTGACATGTTGAACAACAGCCATGGTCGTTCAAATAATTGGAAACTCATTAAAATATTGCATCGCTCATACTCTGACAACCATCGGGTCTTCAACCTCACGCTATGCAACCTCCATCTGGTTACACAACATCCCCCGGATAATCATTTCGAGCGTTTAACAAAGTATGTTGCTTTGGTATACCTGTAAAGGCTATAATGGATTTTAGGAAAATCTTACTAGGCTGATACTCTACCTAGTATTTTACTAGTCTATTCAACGTTATCATTTTCGTCATGGCTAGTGTAAATACGAAACTTATTATAACCTACTCATTAGCAATCAGCAAAGGGCAAGCAATCGCGTTCAAAGAAATGGACAATGCCTTTGACACTATGACACCGCACCACGGGAAACTATGTCTAACAAAAACTGGTCGACGCACCGACAGCTCTTCAGTTCCTACCAATCTGCACCAATGGAAACGACTAACAAAGTACCCATCTTAATGGGAATAAGGTGAGGCGTACAATCATCACTAACGTTCACTGACCTGGTTCTACCTGCAATGAAAACTAAAATCGCTGAAAATGATTATCATAATGCACTACGATGATCATTCAATCACTTGCTTCTACATCTGATAAATTGAGTTTAACAGCTACCAGAAACCTTGTACTGAAGGTATCGTCCGTTTACTGTATCACTGCTAACCGCCCTAAACCTAACTTGGAATTGGTTAGAGAAATCAGGGGCACTTGGTAAACATTCCCCGCGTATCACATGAATATTCAAAACACACTGTAGGTAATTTTTACGCGTAAAATCTTAAAATTGAATTTAATTTTACTAGTGGTGCCATCTAATAATCACGACTAAGAAACATTTTTAAAAGTGCCATTTATTAACGTGTTAAAAATTTACGCACAAAAAGAAGCAGGTTTAATTGCAACACCGAGATCATCTATACAAATCAGAACTATCACAAGTAAAAGTGCCGCTTTTTACTTAGGCTTTGATCATGTTTAAACGAAAACCGTTAGATATTATCGTCATCACTAGTAATATCTTTCGACTATGTTTACGTTACTCTAACCAACCAACCGCACACGTCTAAACAGCACTGCAGTTCACACGTCTATTTAAGAAATAAAAGCTACAAGCTGTTCTACACAAAATCGGCTCGGTCAGCCGCAATAACTCAACACAGTCTCACATTATGAACTTAGTATGTACGACTCGATTAGTGTACCAACTTTAGCGCCGCTGCCCTGCGAAGACGGAAGAACAGTCTAGACCGGAGTTATTGTTCTAGGTTTAGCAGAAAACCAACCGAATCTGGGTGTTGGTTCTAAGACCAATAATGCAACTGTGCTATAACAATAACTAGTTACACTCAAACGTACTTGCTTGGAATAATGTAAGTCAGCCTATACGCTCACTTTCGTTACTATCACAGTCCATAAAGTAAGACCGAGACAAGGTCATCTATTTGTAGGCAGGCACATAATTTACTAAGAAAAAGAAAAAAAAACAATCGCTTTCCTTTAACCAGAGTATCGAACCCGAAACCTTCGTTCGGTATCTACGCTATCGCTAGGTCAGAGTGGTAGTCAGATACCCATATGCTAACAATCTAATACAGCAATGGCCGCAATTAAATCGTTCAGTTATTCATGAGATCATGTCATGGAAAACACGACACTGTTAAATTCAAACGGTACCACATCTCAGTGTCAAGTGTAGGAATCGAACCCACAACACTCGGTACGATGTGATGGCGATATCGCCACAACGATTACGTATATATTATTATTTATTTCCAAGGTTAAATGCGTAGTAGTATTCATCTTACCAAGAATGTTTTACATCTACCGTCACTAAATAAATTTACAGTACCAATAAAAAAATAGACAAAATACGCTCACCATGGTTGCAGTTGAAAGCTCAGCCGATTCACCAACGTAGCGGCGTTAACAGTCGCCTTCGCACGAGCACACAAGGCACGAGCCTTGTGTGCTCACTTCATTGCACAATGTCATCCCAGAAAACGACGCGGTAGATAGCCAGATCGAAGCTCCTCCCTTCAAAGCCCGGCTTAGTGCGACCATAAGCGAGGCGCAATGCGGGTCTTGATTATTCAATCGTATGTCTGCAGTCATCAGCCAAGCACGTGCATCCACATCTTGTTGCTCAGGATCGAGGTCCGGTAAACAAAGGCCATGTGACGATGTAGGTATTTTCATGGCTTGAATCATCGTCCGAAAATTCCGATTCTGTAGTTCCAACAGGCCCAGCAATTTTTCGTTACTAGCGTCTTCATTTTGAACACGTGGGACGTTCTAGTCCAATCCCGCTTCTGAGATATGGGACACACCTCGGAAATAAAAGCGTTATACCACTTTTATAAGTTTATTGGTTCACACAATCAATAATTTGCACTCACTTCAGGCTCACAAGAATAGTTTATACGGTTAATTATTTAATTATTATTATTATTTTATTATTTATTATCACGTATATAATTGTTCACACTTCACGCGGTACACAGTAATAACCTTACAGGTCAGAGGTCCCACCCCGAATCCCTGAACTGCAGTAATAATTTATAAGATACCTTTTAAGATAACTGTTATCAATATAAAGACTTAAAATACAATATTAATCATAACGGAAGTTGATAAATTTCCGTCAAATATTAAATATAATATTTTAGCCATATTAGTCAATATAAATCCTGTTAAATTACTAAATATTCTTATACTAAATGTCCTTACTATTATATATTTTTAAAATTAGTCGGTGTAAATACTTTTAATTAAAAAAAAAAAATCTATAACGTTCAATACAGTATGTATAATCAAATACTTGTTTTACCGGTTGTTGTGTGATTATTTGTATATAATTATATATGTTTCTGACATAATGTTATATTGTTAACCTTGATCCTCATTGCGAAATATTCCTTCAATCGTTTTTATTACGGATTTATCCTGGCCGCAGACATCCGATTTTCAGGGCCGTTTTTTCATGACGGAATTCCGTGAGACTAGCAAGCTTCATTTGTCGAATATATCAAATGTATTTTGTAAAATAAGCATACTAACCACCGCAAATGATAGATTTTGCTTTGATCGGCAAACACGCAATCGTTTCATTCCGTTCCGAACTGAAAAAAATCGGTGCCCGTTTTCAGGGACCGCTTTCAGGTTTGTAATGTTTTCGGGCTCTCAAAAGCATCTAATTAATAAAAAAATAGCTTACTGCCTACCACAAACGTTTGATTTTGCTCTGAACAGAAAACATTCCGTGGACTGAAAGAAATGAAAATCAAGCGCGCGCGGAACGGCTCGTGACGTCATAACGGAATTTAGCGCATGCGTACATCTTGTCATGTATCGATGATATATAGCATTGGTTTGAACAAAGAAATATATATACCTTAAAACCTAGTCCAACCTCTCTGGGTTTGAAGTTTATTTTGTCAGAATCAAAGAGTATACAAATACTATGTGTCAGAATCACACGACAATGTATGTGTAGTAGATGGTAGTAGACGTATATACTCTATGCGAGATGAAAACAATTAAAGAACGTAAACAATTCATATTCCTCAAATTTTATTGTTTGCTTCGAAATTGTATGGTTTTATGCATTCACATTCAGACATTCAATTTGACAATAGCATAAAACTTATTCTTCATAAATCAGACACTTGTCAGAATGGACGTGGCTGTTTCTGATGGATAGGGTTGCGACGCGCCGTCGCCATACAAAAATTATAAAACTTATCATAGAACCCACCAAAAGGCCAAAATAATATAAGGGCATGCTTTAAAAATAATGAAAAGC
Organism: Euclidia mi; assembly: GCA_944739405.2. Classification (NCBI taxonomy): domain Eukaryota; kingdom Metazoa; phylum Arthropoda; class Insecta; order Lepidoptera; family Erebidae; genus Euclidia; species Euclidia mi. The sequence goes on from OX123182.2 coordinate 93,233,656, forward strand.
TTTATTATAGTCTTCCACCTAAAATTGTCTATATATATACCTCTGACGCCAAAGAAATATAACCTTAGGTCCAACCCAAAGAAATATAACCTAAGGCATAGAAGTAACACTAAATAACAACAGCGGTTGCTATGATTGATATCTTCTTTCTAATGGCACATGCAGTATGATAGAAAGAGCTGTCGCTGTCGATAGGTTTAGCAGCACGCTCTTATAGCAGCATCGTGGTAGGCAAACAGTAGACAAAACATAGAGTTAGGAAACCGAGTGTTGTTCGTAACAGTGATGATTTATCGATAAATATTTTTGGTCAAATGTCTAACTTTAGTATGTGTCGATATATTTAAGCCGTAGAAGTAAACAACTAAAATATTGAAATTGTAGTTTTTGCTGTTGACGCCGGACAGTGCTTTGCAAAGACTTGCCAGACAGACAGTGCTAAAAAAATCACGTGTTTAATTGTTCGTTTTAGCCATAAAATCTATTGACAAAAAGTATTCATAAACTAATGAGCGATGCGTTGCGATGCGATGCTAAGAAACTGCTTTGGCAATTTGTTTGCGTCGCATCATATCACGTTGCTTGCTATCGCTAACGTTGGACAATGCTCGATTTTTTTTTTACCGACTACCATCCGACTACCACGCCGAAGCTTGTGGGTTTGATTCCCGCTCAAGTCAAACATTTGTGTGCATGAATATGGATGTTTGTCTTGGTCTGGATGGTACTATGTATAATATGTAATATATTTACAGAAAAGTATATATGCATGTTTATCGATTGTTTAGTACCCGTAGTACAAGATATGCTTAGTTTGGGACCAGATAATGTTGTGTGAATGTGAAATAATATTATATTTTATGGTAGAATATTATGTAGCGGACTACAAGGCAAGACTTCTGTGATCAGTCAGGATAGCACTAATATGATAAATAATATAGAAGTAGGTAGATTAATTTAAATAGTTGTAATTATTATATTTTATTAATGTTCAAACTAAAATTACACACTTTTTGTTTAGCTTTGGATAAATAATTCTACCGGGTGTGCAATGTCCGGGCATAAATGTTATGTAGGCACAGCTTTCGGTTTTTAACGACACCAGGTGCTTTCTGTCTTTAAAAAACAGTCTTTCTCAAAATGACGTGAACAAATACGATGGTACTTCTGCTAAATCAAACTAGGCCGTCCAACGGCATTTATCCAAAGTTTTCTTGTGACGTCATTAATAGGCAACCTGTAATAAAAACACCTTCTTAATAATAAAAAATGCTACTCACATTCCTAATCCATCTACTAATTTATAGATGCAAAAATGTAAGCCTACACACGAGTGCGTACACTGGAACACTTGGCTTTAGGTTAATAGATGCTACTTTTAAGGTAGGTAGCTAAGTAAATTATGTACATTGTACATTAAATTGCGCTTACTATTAAATGCGCGATAGAAAATTAGACCGCTGGACGTTTTTGTTTATTGCCAACTTAGCAACCGCGGCTACCCGCTGTCGCTTCCAGCTACAGTCTTACATTCATGTCCGATAGTTAGTTTCCGTATTTATCCCTCATTTAAAAACATCGATATCTCCTTTCACTGTCAAATCCCATCACTAAGGCTATTAAATCAATAAATGTACAAAATAACAATTTGTGAGTTAAATTCATAACACATACGTATGCAAGCTGTTCCCTTGATTTGCAATACAATGATATTGTGTAAACTTAACACTCATTATAGCATTAATACGAGAAAAGTAAATAAATTTGTTGGAAAATTCCGACTCACTGCTAGAAGATAAAGTTTCTCCTGTTATTTCCGTTCCGAGAATAGCGGAATCCACATCCCGATATCACATACACGATGTGTATTAATTAATGAGTACACTTTTTAATTATTATAAGCTTACTTACTATTTAAATGCAAAAAAGTTATTAAAGGAAGGAAGGAAGGCGGCGATAGCCCAGTGGTGTACGTAACGGACTGCCGAGACGAAGGTCTCGGGTTCGATCCCCAGTTACCCCGGGCACACACCTATGACTTTTCGAAGTTATGTGTGTATTAAAATAAAAATATTAATTATCGCTCGCTTAAAAATGTGCCCGGTAGATGGCAATAGGCTCGCCCCCTATTACATTGGGACCGAAACATATCTGGCGAAGTGTGGGTGTGTAATGCACCTCTGCCTACCCCTTCGGGGATAAAAGGCGTGAAGATATGTTATGTTATGTTATGTAAAGTTATTAAAAATGTAAACACAAACGTCCAACAAATTTTACACTGATGACAGATCACAGCCCGGCTATTTAGAGAATGTAGTCAAAGATATGAGTATGTAAAGAGCTCAGGTAAAGAGTCCATGCCTCTTTAAATGAGAGGCGTAATTTGACGTTATGATTAACCAACTAAGACCAACTGACATTACATGTTGCACGTTCGGTATAAGGAAATTTATAGGGCATGTTCTCTCTAGTCTAAACGTAGTCCAACCTCTCTGGTCCAACCTCTCTGTCTGACGCATACTTGACAGGTTTTTACACAGATTATACCCTACTTGCATATTTTTCATAAATAATCTAAACCTTTAAAAAGTTTTTAATAACAAATAGCAAAAAGGTTTTGTATTTTTAATTAAATGGGGTTATCGTAGCGGGTCTATTCTGCTTCATGCGACCGATGCTCAAGACGAACACGTCCTCTCCTCCGTTGCTGATACGTATAATACTATACTAACCAACGCACGGAAAATATCGAAACTCTGTGGTATCGAGTATTTTTCCTTTCGATATCCATAATTTTGTACTTGATACTTTGCATTCGATGCTTTTACTCAATAAGTACTTAATGGCAGGTATCGTATAGAATCATTATTATCATCCAAAGCCCGATTTCATCCACTGTTAGATATAGGCCTCTGTCTGATTTTGCGATTTGCAACGTTCGTGTGCCATTCATATCCAGGGATCATTTATTTTTAGGCATTATCTACATATCGCACCTACATCTTACAAATTATCTACTATAAAAAATTTACCTTACGCCTCATGTTTATGGCAAAGTTATCTTATAATAATGTAATTGGTACCCATAGTTGCTAGCATACTGGGCAAGAAATCTACTATATTTTTATAAGCATTGAAGCCACACTAGTTTTAGAACGAATACTTTGACTGGTCCGACTGGAGAAGAATTAACTTCTATAATATCGACGTAAAATAAGTTAGATCTTTCGAAAGTGAACTGACGTCACTGATTGTCTTGTCGTGAAATATAATTATGTGCACATTAGCCCAGGTTCTGCGTGACAATTGAGTGCAAAGCGATCCGATTCGTGTCGAACAAATTGTGACCTACGACTGCGTTGACAATAATGTGTTTGAAAATTAACGCAACGCGTCGCGCTCGAATCTTACTTAGAGTACGGACTAAGAAAAGTACTCGATACTTGAAGTATCGATATCTACTTATAATACTTAGCTATATTTGATACATATATGAGTATTGTTCAACACAATCATATCTTTTGTTGAACACGTAATAAATAGAACCTAGATGAATGAAAAAAACCTTTTACGGTCTGTCTTACATGTCAACTGCGACATGGAGACTTCCATTCAGAACTGTAATTTCACAACTTTAAAAGTAAATGATGCAACATATTTAGATTGTATGTGTACGCCTGTATGAGCCGATAGGCCAACTATCGGTGCTGTACGTCGGCAATTACTACAAGAGTCAACATCTTGCGTTGATATTTTTAAATTTTTGTGCAAAGCTCAGTTAGCACTGAAGCTTTGTCAGCACTGGCAGGTGTACTTTCGGTTGATTTTGAGGTCCAAAAACGTGCATCAATGTATTATACCATGCGAGAAAGCATGGATTCAGATTTCCTAGCACCTCGTGATAGAAATAAACTGCTTAGGTTGTTCAACCAGCACGCCGATGTCTACGTAGGCCTCCTCGACGAATAGCAGTTTCGTTGGAATACATCAACCAAGGGCCGTCTCCCTCTACCAATTCTTTCCAGACGTTCGTGAGCGACTGGCCGGACCTGGTTAGGGGGGGATTACTGTGTTGCTCAATTTCGTACGGGGCATGGTAATTTTTGGAGGAAGTTGCTTTGGTTTTTATTTTGTTTATTCACCATTGTGCCAATATTCAAGCTCTGACAACAAATGTGAGTAATCTGCACATCACATCTTGTGGGAGTGGGGTCTTTGGCAATGTGACATTAACAATATGTCTAATGATTTCCATGATCAATCACTCCTGGTCTAGCATATTATGCGGCTCTTGCGGCAAGCAGATCGAATATCCGTGCGTTTAGCCGTCTCTACCATGCATATTACTGGCAATAGGGACAGCTCGCAAATTGTCGGTAATAGGGCCATGCTGATTCCAGCACAAATGGTTTAGCTCGACCGGAGAAGTACTACCCTCTCACAGAAGATCGATGTCAAGCAACGGTATCTGTTATTTTGTGTTTTGTACAGTGAGTGAGAACGCCGGAGGCCCAATCACCTTTCCTTTCCCGGTCCCATCCTGATCCTTTTTCCTTCTCCTCTTCCTTCCGGTAGGCAGCAACTTGGTTGTACTTATTTGACATGGTTCCTGTAATACTAAGTAAATACAGCTAAGTATGAGCCACGGATACCACTTACCATATCACGTGGGCCCTTGGCTCGTCTGCCAACGGTGAAAGCAATAAAAGTTTCGTAGTAAAATCGCAGCGCCAGTCAGCTTGTGACCATGGGATGTGCAACCGTTCCGAAACGTCAAACGTAAATGGTATGTAAATACGTATAAAAATCGCGTTAATTCCCGTGTCGTGAATAATTAATCAAACATGAAGCACATTCAATGAAAATTATAAGGGCTCATTAGGCTTTACTAAGTATTAACTAGTAATATTCGATTAACATTAACTTACATTTGCAAGCGATTAAATTAATAATTATTGTGCTTGAGTTCTTTTTCCTTAGGACACTAGATAAAGGCTAATACGGGACCCTGCATTACGCGTGGCTCGATATACACTTGTCCGGATTTTTTAAGGCGCTGTTATACCGCAGAAGCCGTGAAACACCTAATTTTTCGTCGCGCATCTAGCCATAACCGTACATATTACAAACTAGCAAAAATTAGAGCTTAAAGTCAAAAGTCTGAACAAAAGACTTTTGAAAGAATTTTTCATGTACGTAAAACAGAATCACGGTAAAAAAATCACAAAATCGAGGCAGAAAATAATCTTTCGTCTCACTGTTTGCAATATTTTGATCGTAAGCTGTCATATTTTTTTTGATAATATTGTAGGAAATCTAATGAACTAAAGAATTACCCTATTTATTTTCATATTATACGTGTATATTTTGTAAAATTAAATAAAATCTGCCAAACGTCTATGATTTTGACGCTCGGTAGATCCCATCAATATCAAACGCTTCAGCAATTTAAACCTTATTAGCATAAGCGGTGTACTGAGTGTCAGTTGCTAGTTTACGCCCCGCCCAGACCTCATCATTCGGCTATGAGCCCTGTGAGAGATAGGTCATGTCGCTTGCGTCTCCGCTGCACGAAATTTTACGTAAACCTGTTTGTTATTATAATACGCCGATTTGAGTTCGTAATTTCATGTTTTATGTTATAGACTGAATACTTTGAATCAAATAGGCTTTTCATGTAACTATGGGCACATATAATTAGGGCCTAAGTTTATACTCTTGTTGCGTTTAATGTGTTATTGTTTCTGTGCTTATAAATATATAATTAGAAGAATAAAATATGGACAATTAGAGAAATAAAGTTCTACGAAGGATTTGTACAAGAAAGCGTCGTAATAAAATAGAAATTCATCCATGGCCAAGTGATTATGAAATATGTTACATTTTTACACAAATTATTTTCATAAGAGTCTTTGACTAACTATGTTACTTATATATTATCGATTATGCATAATATAATTATATAAATTATTCTCACAATACATAACTGCCACAGTTTTCAATTTTTGAAAGAGTAATAACATAAAATCGAATCATTTTATGTACCTATATTTCAAATTCATTAGCTTGTCAGAGCGCCTGGAGCGCTAAGATGCCGCCACGGCGAACAATAATGATGACAGCACTAATATGGCGCTCCGCAATCCGCACACAAGCGGTAACGAATGTTGTATTATTGTGTTTTGAACATAAACCTTTTTAGGTACATCGGGTAAAACTTTGATGATTCATAAACTATTAGGTATGTCTCAGTACATCTAATATCTTTTTAAGTTCTAAAATCAATCATTTATAAGTAAGAAGGTAACTTCTCTGTTTGCTATAACACAAGATATAGTATTTTTTAAATAATAAAGTACGTAACTAATTATCATTATTGTAATTACAGTGAAGTTAAAGATAACAGTTCTGCAACGTCTTACACACATTTGACTTCAGTCATTCCTAAAACGATCTGTTCAAGAGCTAGCCAAGAAATGCCAAACAATTTTTTTACCAAATTTGACTCAAATTCCGTAGTGATAAGCAAAAATTACAAGAGGGATAGCAGTGACTGGTTCGAATTGCGTAAGAATATGTTGACAGATTGATTTTTTTTTTATAGTGGTAAAAAGAAGAGATAACAGCAGTAAAACCAACTTAGTAAAAGATATTTTGTACAAATAAAATATACATACATAGACTCACGCCTGTTTCCCGGAGGGGTAGGCAGAGACTACGGAGCGCCATTTGCAACGATCTTGACATATCTCTATTGCTTCATTCACTCCCATCAGATTCCTCATGCATGCTCTTCTGTTCAGGGTACAAATAAAATATTTGCAATGTAAAATCAGTTGCGCATGGAATCTAAAATGAACAACTGGCTTTGCAACAACTGGCGAAGCAAGAAAATGTAACAATCGAGCCTTGTGGATTATTCGATTATTGGTGCCACGCCAGATGGATTAATAGGTCCAAACACGATTGTGGAAATTTAATGTTCTAAAGTTGCCTATAAAAATGGCCTGGAGAATAGTATAATAGCAAATAAAATACAAATATAGAAACATGATAAAAAAGTGAACTGACTAGTCTAAACAAATATTGTAATTGTTATTACCAAATTCAGGGGCAATGCCACGTTACACGCAAACAAAAGTGTTTATTTGCTGTGTGGAGTGGCGAAAGTATACCACTAAAAATAGAAATTATAGAAAGAGATGATGTTTTCTGGGAGAAGCTTGTGGCGTTTTATATGAATTGACAGTTGCCTGAAATTGTTGATTCTCGTCAAGCTCAAGGGATGGCATTGCGAGTTCACGGAGAAGAAAAATGTTTCATCAGTGCTTGAAATTTCTACAATACCAAGCCGTAAAAGGAAAGTAAATGAAACTGTGCCTCGTGAACAACAGCAAATAATAAGTCTTAAAGCCTTATCACCTCACACACTGCCTTTAACATTCGATGAGAATAAAGAAAACCTGCCGGGTTGTAGCAGACAGCTAACTTTTGATGAGTTGTAAACTCTGTATTTCGTTAATAAATTATAAATGAATAAATAAATATCTTTTAATATTTATTTTCTTTGAAACAACACATATTTGAAGCGAAAGATTTTTTTTTATATTTTTTCATACAAACATGTATGACGAGAGCTAACGAAAAAGCAGTAACTCAAATTCTAATTCTATAATTTTCTAAGCGACATAGCAGTATCTCATGAATAAGGTATATCCACATATTTTTGTGATGTTTCATCTATTTTGAAAAATAATAATGGGTTGGGTTTCGAAACGAGTCGCCTGAATTTGAGGGTATTGGTAGTGTAGGGGGCTTAAGGTAGTTTGTTTTAATCCCCTAAAAGTAATTTTGGCTGCCGGAGTTGCCTCTAAATATTTTTAAACAATTTCCAAAATTTCATAAATACTTCGGCAATTATGCAAAACGAATCATAGTTTTTATACTTTAGAACAGTTTTACAAATGTAATTTTTAGGTTTTATGTGAAAAACGTGAAACGAAACGCAAAACTGCCATCTTGGAATGATCATATTGACAGCTAATGTCAAATTTGTGCGTCATTGCTTTCGAGTGCCTTGGGTTAGGTGCGACTGTAATTAGTAACTAAATAGGTTATGTTAGGTTCTCTTTTGACCCTTAATCCAAAAATAGGAGCCCTTCGCAGGGCTCCGACAACCTTAGTTTATTAAACTAGTGTGATGAATGTGTAAGTTGGCAGTGCCATACACACCGATGTTTGGAGATTTTTTTTTCAGAGGAAACCAAGTATTTCCGGCAATTGAAAATGGTGAAGGGGGTTTCAAGACCTCCCCTGCTCCCTCTCCAATCACTCACAACCCCTAAAAACGGCGACGTATTTCGAAACCTTTGCCATAATAATTATACCTATAGTAACAATAAACATCCATAAATAAATAAAATAAATCAACTTTTACTAAACTTCAATTATCTCGTAACTCGCTTTAGTTGAGATACGGCTTTTGCGCTTAGTAGAGCAGTATTGTGTTTTTTAGGGTACCGAAGCCAAAAATTGTAAAAACGGAACCCTTATAGATTCGCAATGTCTGTCTGTCTGTCCACCCGTACCTCACAGCCAATTTATTGCAAAACAGATTTGAAAACTGGCAGGAATGGAATTAGATGTAGGTATTCTATGAACTGCTTCACTATTTTTATACAAAAACAAAACAAACATAATAATGGCCTCTCCATACATGGAACTGACTTAATTATTTTTATCATCTTACGGCACATAGGTATTTACCTACTTTCGTCAACATTTAATACCATAGGGTTCCCACCAAGAACTTAGGGTCCCAAGCCAACCTCACCTGCAAGTGGTGCACCTGCCGATCAACGGACGAGGCTCTGGCAAACAAAATATCCCGATAAGCGGCAATAGGCTCGCCACCTATTACGTGGGATCAAAACACTGGCGAAAAGTGGGCGTTTAATATGCCTCTGCCTACCCCTTCGGAGAGACAGGCGTGAGTCTATGTATGTATGTATGTTAATACCTATAACGTCTAATGTAAACCAGTTTTGCTGATGGCTGCACTGAGAACAAAAATTGCGCTATGCCTATATTGTACAAACAGATTGATGTATGTAATATAAATTTTAATATCAGTATCTCAATTCAATAGGCTAAAACGTTTTGCTTGCGATTTTGAAATATTGGAATACGGATGTCGCCAGAATACGGCCGCACGCGACGAGAATGAAGGGGGGGGCCCCGCAGTAGACGGAGCTAAGCTCCCTTCACCTCCCCTGCTTCACCCCCTCATTTACCAAAACAGTCGCTTAGGACAGCGCCTTAATAGGTACCTAGTATTTTGTCACAGGTATTTTTCACGCTAACAATTCAATCACAATCACGTTATATCTAATATTTCAATTACCTATATAACCCATGTCTAGGCCAAAGGTAAATAAATGAAAATAGCTTTGCTCACGGAATGAACTGAAAACGGTCCTGAAAAACTGATCTGAAAAGCGGGCCTGAAATCGGATGTGTGCGGCCAGGCTTAAGCTGCGCGTCCACTGGATCGGAATCGGAGCGTACGGAGCGGACGGAGCGTCGTCATTTACAAAATGCCGATGGGGTGCGTCTACTGCATTCGGATTCAGCATCGGCAATTTAGGTATTTTTGAAGCAGGAGGATAGTGACGAGGATATTGTTGTAATTAGATTAATTTTCGGAGAATATCATATATTATATTCTGATTTATTAGAAGATGAAAATAGATTTTATTTGCCCAATTTCGTCCCAAATATTGTCTCTCCTAAGTTGATTATGTTAATGTTCATGTTTTAGATTATAAAGTTCTTTATACCATTCCACTAAAGTAATTAAAACATCGTCGTTCATCGTGAATAAGTATTTTTGCCTACAGTTTAACCTCAAAACAAAGAAAGAGATGTACAAAAAGCGATTGAGTGAACGGCTGGACAAAATCTGGAGTGATGTAAATAAGGAAAATGTGAGTGATGTATGGTCGGTATTTCAAACCAACGTAGTGAAAAGTGCTGAAGAGGTATGCGGCTTGAGTAAAAGAAGAAGTAAGAAATGTGAGAAGGCTGACTGGTGGATTGATGAAACTCGAAGTATGGTTGAGGAAAAGAAAAAGGCATGGCTGGATATCCTAGCAATAGAAGCAACCAAAAGAGCTAGTGGTGGTATGAATGAAGATAGTGTTAAAGAAATGAAGGACAAATATAGGTGTGTGAAAGTTAAAGTTAAGATATGTATAGAGAGGAAGAAGAAAGAGAAAAAGAAGAAGTGTGAGGAACTATTCGGTTCAAGTTTCCGAAACAATATAAAACTGTTTTGGAAACTAGTGAAAGAAGCGCGTGGAAAAATGAATGCATCGATGAGAATGATTAGAAACGAAAGAGGTGAAGTCATGAATGAAGAAAGAATGATACTAAAGTGCTGGAAGGATTATTTTGACAGCTTATTTGAGAAAGATGTGAGTGAAATAGAACCAGAAGAGATGATTGATAAGAATATGGGTCCGAGTGATAAAATTGGAGTGGATGAAATAATGAGAACGATAAAAGGCATGAAGGTCAGGCAAGTCTGCTGGGTGAGATAAGGTGACGGCTGAAATGTTGAAGGCTGCCGATGGACTAATAGTAAGCCTGCTGCATCACCTTTTTATTCTGTGTTATGTACAGGGCCTGGTGCCGGATGACTGGACGAATGCAGTGCTCGTCCCAATTTATAAAGGCAAAGGTTCGCAGCAGGAGTGTCATAATTATCGCGGGATCAGCCTTCTTAGTGTTGTAGGAAAAATGTATGCCAGAATATTGATTGACAGAGTAATAAATGTGACGAATGAAAAGTTATGGGATGTGCAAGCGGGATTTCGGAAGGGAATGGGATGTACGGATCAAGTCTTTTCCTTGCGCTGCGTAACCGAAAAATGTCTGGCAAAAAACCAGAAGGTATATTGCGCATTCATAGACTTGGAAAAGGCCTATCATAGAGTGGATAGAAAGGAATTATGGAAGGTGCTATCTATGTATGGGGTGAACAATTTTATAATAAGAGCTCTGAAATCTCTGTATAGGGGTTATAGAGCCTGTGTAAGGATTAACGGTGCCTATACAGAATGTTTTGATATCTTCAAAGGTGTCAGACAGGGATGTGCAGCTTCGCCCTGGTTGTTCAATCTATTCATGGATAGCTGCATGAATGATATGAGAGAAATTGAATGTGGGATCGATATGGTAGGATTGCGTGCTAAGTGCCTCTTGTACGCCGATGATCAAGTCATTCTTGCGTCATCGGCGAATGAGTTGCAACAAATGATGGACGGCATGAACGAGAGCTTTAAAGCGAAAGGTATGAAATTGAATGTAAGAAAGACGAAAGTGATGGTGTTTGAAAAGGGGGAAAGTGACTGAGTGTAGTATTGCGATTGAACATGAACATGTTAAACAAGTTGAAGAATTTGTATATTTAGGTAGCATGTTTACAAGAGATGGAAGATGTGAAGGAGATATTGAAAAGAGAGTGAATGCGGGAAACTGTGTGAATGGAGCGCTGCACGCTAAATATATAAATAAATAAATAAATAAACGGCCAGATTGTGCCGAAAAAGGCGCAACTAGCGGTTCATAATGGTGTACTTTTGCCGACGCTGATGTATGGTAGTGAGTGTTGGGTATGGCAGAAAAAGCATGAAAGCAGAATAAACGCAGTGGAGATGCGATCACTGCGTAGTATGTGTGGGGTGAGACTGATTGATAGAATTCTGAATGCAGTAATACGAGAGCGATGTGACCTGAAAGAAGATGTTGTGACGAGAATTGAAAAAGGAACGCTGAGATGGTTTGGACACGTGGAGCGAATGAGTGAAGACAGAATGACTCACCAAATATATAAGGCAAACGTGTATGGGCAAGTCGGTCGCGGCCGACCTCGTAGGACATTCGTCAACCAAATTGGTGACGTTCTGAAAAACGGTAAGGTCCGAAGCACCCAGAACCGGCGAGCATGTATGAAAAGAGTAATGAATGTAGAGGAAGCGCGTGTGGTTTGTAAGGATAAATGCAAGTGGCGTTCCGTTGTCTCTGCCTACCCCGTCGGGAAAAAGGCGTGAGTATATGTATGTATGTATGTTTAACCTCGCAAACACGTCAGAACTTGAAACGCTCGGAATCTGTATGATGCGTTCACTGCGGATGACGTCATCAGCACAAATACCGGTCTCAGGCGCAGAAATGCCGATCCAGTGCACGCAGTTTCATAGAAATTAATACAAAGCAACAAATCCTTCCGCTCCGTACGCTCCGATTCCGATCCAGTGGACGCGCAGCTTAAAAGAAGGCTAATGGATATAATTATGAAGTACAATATCAGATTGATTTGGAGCCCAATGATTGATTTATTGAAGATCACCCTTGTAAGATAAGGTCGCAATCTGAAACGATCGTCGAGGTTACATAATAAGCCTCAACATGACAGGGATTTACGTAATAACACCGTTATGTAGGTACATTGAAATTTCTACAAAAATTATTTCGAATTCTTAGAGCTGTTGAGTGAGTTTTTGGATGGTGTTCACTGGAGTATCATAATATTGCAGTATATTTATGTCCATTCTACGCCAGGCGAAAATTTATTAAACAAAATACCTAAAGCAAAGTTTTCAAATAAATTCTTATTTGGTATCTTTGCTGTAGGTATTGTGTTTGATTAATTTTCAGTTATTGGCATTCGCCAATAACTACCTACTTTTACGAAATAACAACAAAACTAGATCCTAAAGCTTCAACAGTATAGATTTTTTAAAAGTAAGCAATACTAACAAAGGACGATATACCTCAGAGCAAAAACGTATTCTAATTCAGAAAATAGTATGAAGTACAGCCGCTACCGTCGGCTAAGTAAGTAAATTTAATTATTTTTACAACTTACATTACCAGGCATTTCTCTTCTGGATTAACGGATTTTTCCTCCCGTGGCCTCTTGTTGAATTATTTAATTTCTCATTAGCGGTAGCCCCTAGACGCAAACAAGATACAACTTGATATAAAATTCTGTTTACTTAATTATTTTGTATCATACTACGGATTAAAAGATTCCAGGGATTTCTAAGGAGGAATTATGGTTTATAAGAGCCATTATTGAGACACTGTTTTGAGGACAATGAATTAAGTAGTATTACGTTCAAGAATTCGTGCCCGATGTGACTGCTTCAATGTTAATGTTGGTAAATAGTCATTCAAAGTGTTGGTTTTGTTGAAGCAGCGGTAGCTCCATACCAAACCAATGGCGCGCATCACTAACTTTTCGAAGATAATATGTGCGTATTACATTATTAACTATCACTTGCTTAGTGTGATAGTTAATAATTCAATACGCAGGGTTCTTGAAAGATGTGACTGTAAAGTCTGTCAAACCACACTTTGACCAACAACTTTTCCCACAGTGAAATGGGGCCCGTCATCAGCAGTAGGACAGTTTATAGTCAGGGCTGATGATGATGATGTTATTTACTCATGTGATGATGATGAACATGAACTTCTTAGCCAAATGATCTGAATTTTAACAAACTGTTAATCAATACAACATTGAAATTCCTAGTATAATTATTGTTTATCTAAATTCCAGAAGTTGCAATGTTTTATTGTATGACTCTACTCTTTCATATCCTGTATGAGTGTATGTACTAATTTCTCCACAAACAAGTTGAAGAAGCGAACACATAATTATATAAATCGTTTAGTGTACAAGACTTAGTGAGCACCTGCCCGTTTTCAAGCAGACGCAAACTTGCGAACTTATAACTGCTTCTTAAGCGTAGGTTTTTGAGTCTAACTCGCGTTACACCCTGTCTTTTGTTAACAACTTTTGGAGTATCTCAAGGACCGTGGTAAACTAGTTCCTACAAGCACATTACAATAATGTTGAGAGCACTTTTATGTGGAGCTTTTTATCGCGTAGGGTCCTTTTCCTGCATGCGTATTATCGTCCGCGCGCGGAACTCATCCGCATGCAGGCCGCCCGCATCCTATCATGTCAATTGTCAAACATGCTTTTCCTATCATGCGGGCATCACGCGCGCGTAGCGCGGATTGGTTGCGGACGCGCAGCCTGCGTGCCTGCTATCCGGATGCGGACGGCGGTCTTCTGCCTTCAGTGATGGTTTTACTGTGACGCGGGTCGCACGCATGGCCATACTACGCATATAATTGCAAATGAAGGAATGAAAATTGATACAGAGAGATTCACTGGCGACACGCACGACACTGCAGCGGCAAATGAAATCTTTGTCCTTATTATTGCGTACTTATCTAATTCTGTTCAAATTAGAACAATAACGGTTCAATAAATGTTTGAACAATCAAAATGAGAACCTCCTTATTCAATGCGATTAAAATCTGACCCTACATTAAATCCTTTGTACCCTAGTTACTAAAATTTCTTATCGCGCCTTATAAAACGAGTCACAATAAAAGTATTCTATTGTAATATTTATTTTTACAGCACTTTCCGCCAACCCGCCTTGAATTTTTGAGATTGTTTCATAATTGTGTAACAATTAATTAACTTGAAAGAGTTTTGAGTTTCATTATTATAGCATTCATAATAAAATAAGGTAACCGTGAAATAAGAGCGTGTCGGAACACTTCTAAGATCTTTTCCTCCTTTCCTTCTTATAGAGATAAAATACACGATTTTTTTTTCTGCCGAACAAATTGACTCCATGCTGCCTAATGTTAAGCAGTCAGTGAAGTCCCATAGTGATGGACATCATCCCAGCAGCCAGCATGGCATTATGGCATGATGGCCCTCACCTTGACGGCCTTAAGTAAAGCTTTTTCACGCCCCGCTTAAAGGACCCGGGATCATAGGTGGAGGGAAACACGTGGACTGGTAAAGAGTTCCACATCTTAATGGTACGGCAGAGATAAGAGGCGCCGAACCGTTTGGTGCGTGACGGTATCTGTTCTACCGTGTAAGAGTGGCACCTCAACCCAGCACGTGTTGTTCGGGATAGGAAAGGAGAGGGTGGGATTAGTTGAAAGGGCTCTTCGGAGCACTCACCGTGATAGATGCGGTAGAAGACAGCCATTGAGGCCACGTCTCTGCGTAATTGCAGTGACTCAAGAGTCTTAGTGGCCTCTGGATCCCCGATGATACGGACAGCACGCCGCTGCAACCTATCGAGGGCGTCCAATAAGTACTGAGCGGAGCCATTCCAAAGGTGAGAGCAGTATTCCACGCAGGAGCGAACCTGGGTCTTCTATAACAGACACAACTGCTCCGGCGTGAAAAACTTCCTCACCTTGTTCAGGACTCCGAGTTTCCGAGATGCAGATTTGATGACACCCTCGATGTAGTTCTTCTGGTTGAGATTTCTGCGTATGTCCATACCCAGGGTATTGAGGCTGTCTTGAATCGGTAGTGGAGTGTCCAGAAGAGAGGGATGGGGAAGGAATGGAGATACCTTGGCTGAGAATGCGCACACCTGTGTTTTCTTGGCGTTGAACTCGACCAGGTTCTCATCACCCCAACGCGAGATGCAATTCAGAACCCGGTCAAGCTCAGCAACAAGTGTTCGCCTATATTCCTCAGTATCGGCTTGCTTAGCCGCAGGGTGTCCGAGATATCGCCCATGTACAGTACTGTCATCTGCATAGCAATGTATGCCCCCAAAAATGAGCATATCATTGATATGCAGAAGAAAAAGCGTGGGCGATAACACGGACCCCTGAGGCACACCAGCGTTCACCTGGAGAAACTTCGATGACTCACCGTCACAAAGGACTCGTATACGGCGCTCATGTAGGAACCTGGCAACCCAGTTGCACAATCGAGGCGGCAAGCCGTAGGCTGGAAGCTTGGAAAGAAGCGCACGATACCAGACTCTATCGAAGGCTTTGGAGATGTCGAGACTAATAGCCAACGACTCTCCATGCCTGTCCATCGCCTCACCCCAAAGGTCAAAAAATACATGTACATTACATTGTCAAAAACAGGAGTCTAAGTTAAATGATCACATATGCGGGTCAGTTACATTGAACTCCTAAACTAGGTTAAAGTACCTGTATCTTAGGAGCCATGTGACTTTAAAATGTTGAGTTGTTACAACTTATTAGACTCAGAGAAATATGCACAGTACCCGTGGCTATTAAAAGTTAGATGTAAAAATTACGAAAGAACTATAATTAAATCTTCTGTGTTATTGTATGTCAACTTCTGCAAATAATTTGTTAGCGTATACTTCACATTGTATCGCGTCAATGAGTAAATGTGAAGGATGCGATTAATTTTATTATAAAGACGTGAACTTTGAACTTTATAATGACGACGTGCAAATGTAGTGCGACATGGCACGGGGGCACATACAGCGGAGCTTTTGCGCCTATCTAAAACTCTGTTGTCAAAAGGAAGAGAGGAGTGAAGGCGTAGTATAGCACGTAGGATGTAAAGTTGACGTACAGTAAGGACATTACACTCTGAGTAGAGCAGAGTGGTGGGATAGTCTCTACGTTTAAAGTGCATCACTTTTAATACTGCTCTTTGAGCTCGCTCAGCTTGTAACAGTACGGTCTTGCAAGCACCGCCCCAGGCGGGAATACAGTAAGTGAGCACAGAGACACAAAGGCTTTGATAGACGAGGTCTAATGTTTGAGCGTCAGCGGAATGTCGCAACTCCTTAAATAAATATATAAGTTTTCTTGTACGTGCGCACAAAATCTCTATGTGTGGCCGCCAGCAAAGATGTTCATCAATATACACCCCAAGGTATTTGATGCTAGAAACCGAGGGAAGGTCCGAGCACGTGCACGAATCGCTATACGGATTCAAGCAAGTGTGGGCTTTCACAGTTGCAGAATGTACAGGAGGAGGTTTTGTTTGTGGGAGACAGAATCGGACAAGTTTGGTTTTGTCAATATTTACGGTCAGTAAATTTGCTGATAGCCACTCCATCACCTGACGCAGCGAGCTCTCAGTTTTGAGTCGAACGGTGTCCCAGTTGTCGTCATATATGACCAGTGCAGTGTCATCTGCATACGTAAATATTTCGCAGTTTTGTATAGACAAGCGGCAGAGGGCATCTATGTAGACAAGGAAGAGTGTAGGACCGAGAATACTGCCCTGTGGGACGCCAAAACTGGTGTTAGCGGCTATGTCGTCACTGATGAATGATTCTATTTTTACACATTGCGAGCGGTTTGATAGATAATCGGTGAGAAGTTTAAGAGTAACGCCACGAATGCCAATATTTTCCATCTTAATTAACAGGGCAGAAATAGAGACTGAGTCAAAAGCTTTTGTGATATCTATAAATACACCAAGGCATTTAAGCTTGTTGTCTAGCTTGGTGACAACTGTTTTTGTTAGATCTAGAACCGCGTCCTCAGAGGAGAATCCTTTTTTAAAACCATACTGATTTGGGGCAATCATATTGTGTTTAGTGAGGTACGCGGTAAGAGAGTTATTTATTATTTTCTCCAATATTTTAGATAGAGCGCTCAGTACTGAAATGGGTCTATAATTGGTGACGTTTGTCCTATCCCCACTTTTATAGATAGGGTGAATTATCGCTTTTTTAAATGCCTTAGGGAAGACTCCAGTTTCGATTGCGAGATTACAGATGTGCGTAATAGGTGTTGCTAATGTTAAGTTACACTGCTTGAGAATATTCACCGGAATATTATCATAGCCAGTAGCCGAATTATTTCGAAGACCGCAAATTACGGCCCTCACGTAATCTTCATCAACCGGCATAATAACAAAGGAACTACATGGCGGTGGATAAGACAACTCACTCCCATTAAACCCAGACAGTGAGGTGATTTTGGAGGCTAGACATTCTCCTACGTCAGCAAAGAACCTATTAATATTATTAAGCGAGGTTTTCATGTCGGCCGAACCTGCGAGAAGCGCATTCGATGATTGGCGAACGGGGCTCGTGTTGGTTATTGTTTTTATAGCCTTCCACGTCGCTTTGATATCATTTTTTGATTTAAATAATTCGTTTTTCTCATATGATCTCTTAACTTTTTTAAGAAGCGCATTGAGAAAATTACGGTACCTATAATAGGAGATTCTAATAATATGGTTATCTGGAGCTGCTTTTGATTTCACATGTAGCCTGTCTCGGTTTCGAATGCAACGTAGTAAGCCTATTGTCATCCAGGGTTTGATGATTCTGTTCTTTCTTGTGACCTGAATAGTGCGGGTGTGGGTTGAGATTATATTTTGGATGTTTGTGATCAGCATGTTGGCAGCAAGGTTACAGTCTAATTCTTGTAGAATCGGTCTGAAATCCATTTCGTCTATGTCTTTATAAATACCTTCGTAATTATACCGTGTCACAGTAGTTTGGTGTATAATTTTAGACTTTGTACCCATTCCTAAGCTAAGTAAGACAGGCAGGTGGTCAGTTATAAAACTTTCAAGAATTAATACAGTGGCAGGGCATTTGGTTCTTAATAAGACATGGTCCAGGCAGTTGCTAGATCTAGTAGGCAACACATGTGCGGGTAAAAGTCCTAGGGAAGAACAAAGTGTGAGGTAGCTACCTGAATTACGATCATTGTTACCAGATTTAATATCTATATTAACATCACCGATCAGAGCTATATTGGCAAAACTATTTAACGTTCGAACTAGGTTATCTAGGCCACAAAAGAAATTTTCTGGATCTGTATACGAAGGAGATCGATACACACATATGACAGCGGTTTGGCCAAATTTGCATACAAGGCAATTAGAATCAGCCAAGTTTGGTTCAAAGTATGAGCACTGAAGTGAGGTTTTTGTATATATAACCACACCATCATTTTGCGATTTATTATTACTGCTTGCCATTGAACTGTAGCCATCTATGTCAGGCAGAGATCCGGCTACCCTTAACCAGCACTCTGTTAGTAAAATTATGTCGAAATCAATATTAGTAGTTGATAGCATTATAAGAAATTGATCTAGATCCTTTTTTAAGCTTCTGATATTAATGTGAATTATATTTAGATTTAATTTAGTTTGTTTGATTAAGGCTGAGCACTGCTCTGGCGTACATGAATGAGATTGCGCTATGTGGAGGCCATCAATTTCGTTATATATAGTATTATTGAAAGCAAGCATTTATTTAATAGATAAAGTTATAATTAAGCAATGTCTTAAGCAATTCAAATTTGAAAATAAGCAATATGAAAGCGCGGCCATATAGTATGAGATTATAATAAATTGAATATATAAAGTGCAGTCTAGTACTAGAAATGAGTTACTATTGAATGTCGTCTTAAAATTACAAAGCACTATTTGAATGGGATTACTAACAAAAAAGTAAATTATACGCTTACTATTCGCAGAAGTTTCACCAATTGAAATTAAATAAAAGAATACATGCCAAATATAGTTAGGAAAAAAAGGCAGAATTAAATTAGCAGAATTAATAATACAAAAAAGGGAACAAACATGCAATATAAAATTAATTATTTTTTCAACCCCGATTAGTCAAATCTTTTTTATAAACGAGGATAGACAACGTTCAGATTTAATTTGTGTTGGTTTGTCATCCGGGTCTTTTTTCATATATATTTTACCATTTAAGCACCAACAGAACAACTTGTGTGTATGAGCCAACTGGCGAGCATCGTAGAAGAGCTTTCGCATTGAGGGAGTAAGGTGTTCTGCAGCATAAATGGGTTTCTTTTCTCCCGGAAGACCGATGGTGTGTGTATTAAGTTTTTCGTTCACGGTACGATCCTTATTAAAACGGCGGACACTAGATAAGAAAGTATTTCTACAGGAAACCGTGTTGAATTCGGCTACGATTGATCTAGGTGCCCCTGGTTTACCGGGCATACGATAAATATCTCGTAGACTCGATTCGCATATCTCTACGTCCACGGCTTTGCCGACTTGTGAAACGATTGCTACAAGGTCATCTGTTTTTTCGTGATCTTTAGTCGGGACATTACGGAGTTCGATGGTAGCCGGGCGCGACAGAAGGCTCAGGTCCAGAACCTGCTTTTCTAAGTGGTGAAAAGTCTCCTTTTTGTTGCAAGTCCATTTGTCCAGCGCAGAAATTCTACTCTTCATTTCTTCGTAATCTTTATGTATGTACGTCAGGCTATTTTCCAGCTCCATCGTAGTTTTGCGGATATCTGCACATTGTGTTTTAAGCTCAGACACATCTCTAATTATTGACGAAAGCATTGCGTCTTGATCAGCTTTCCATTTAGAAAATAGAACGTCTTGTTCAGCTTTCCAAGAAGAAAGTAGCTCCAAAATCTCAGATTTGTAAACACTGCATTCGCACGATGGCTGAGATGTCTTTGGAGAATCATCGATACGTTGACGCTTGGTTCGAGTAGTTACGTTTCCCTTTGGTTCAGTAGTGCTAGTATTAGCGCTAGGGTCCGGTTCCGAATGCAGCTGCACCTTTTTCTGCGCAGCTTTAGATGATTTTGGTGGAGTATGTATTGGAGGCATACTTTATTATTTCTTTAATACTCAAATGGATGTAATAAAACTGTGAGTATACAAATAATCGTGTAAAATAACGAGCACGAAGCGTCAGCACAGTTATTATGGATATGTGTAGTATAATATTTACGAGTAATAACAAGACTCGGCGCCAAACAACGCGTTGAATCAGTCACAGCTAGGTGCGCAAGCAGGTAGGCCGCGTCCTTGTGTAGTGGTACGAGTGACGTCACCGCAACGGAGAGCCGTCGCGGCCGGCGCGCGCGCTCGTAGCTGATGTTTATTTTGCCGCTCGGCGATAAGTTGTCGTGGCGCAGCGGTGGAGCGCGCGGGTCGCGGGATCAAACCCCGAGTGTGAGGGCCCAGTCAGGATTCTCACAAATTAATTGTAGCTCACAATTATACGTTTATTTCACTCTAGGACCGCCCACGGGGCGGAACCTTTGTATAAGGACACTTAAGGAGTAAACGAGAACCAGAGTTCAGAACAGCTGTCCAATCACAAATTAGCACTCGGTTTAACAATCTAACGGGGCAGAATGGGCTACTGTGCACGTCCACACTTAGCAGCGTCGCGCGTCAAAGGTGAGTGACATACGCTGGAAGATCACCCGTTGATCGTTTCGGTCTGAAGCCATACTGACGATCACTGATGAGAGAGTGATCTTCTAGGTAGCGAACGAGTTGGTTGTTGATTAAACGTTCAAACACCTTGCAGAGGATAGGGGTGATAGCAATGGGTCGATAGTTGCCCGAATCAGAACGATCCCCTTTCTTGGGAATCGGTTGTACGTTCGCCTCTTTCCAAGCCTGCGGTACTACGCCACAGGCATATGATAGGCGATACAGGCGTGTAAGCATTGGAGACAACTCTGCTGCGCATTTCCTAAGCACAACCGCTGAAATTCCGTCAGGTCCACTGGCTATCCGGACATCGAGAGATCGCAGTGTCGCGCGAACATCGCATTGCCTGATTTTAATATCAGGCATGGAGTGGCCGCAGTAGGGAATCGAAGGCGGCTGCGCACTACGATCTCCGATTCGGGAGTTGGCCGCAAAGAGATTGACAAGCAGGTCAGCTTTCTCTTGCGGCCCATGGGCCAGTGATCCATCAAGGCATCGCAACGGCGGCAGTGAAGGCTGGCAGAAATTATATTGCACGGCTTTGGCCAATCGCCAGTATCCCCGGCTGCCCGTGGGGTGCGACAAGAGTTCTTGACCAAACCGTGCAATGCGCTGGGCATCCTCTCTTATGTATGCCCTCTTGCAAACCTTGGTGGCTCTATTATAGGCTGCCTTGATGAGATGGACATTCGGATCGCGACGAGACCGAGCCCTGATCTAAGCGCGGTAAGTCGACTGTTTTTGTTTAACAGCATCGGCGCACTCGCGATCGAACCAGGGCCGTACTTTGCTGCTGCTGGCGACGTCAGTGGATGGAATATAATATTCCATACCCAACATGATTTCCCCAGCAACAGCAGACGCACTCTCCGACAGATCCCTACCACCAAAGCAGCGTGGAGACCACGGAATGGACGCATAATAGTCTCGCAGGCCATCCCAATCCGCTGACGAGTAGTGCCACAAGCGTCGCTTTGCCTTCACTGGTTGTGGAGGTGAAGCGAATGGCTCTGTAGTGCGAACCAGACAGTGGTCGGAGGAACCCAAAGGGGCTTGTACCGTCACACTGTACTGGGCCGGGTTACTCGTCAGCACAAGGTCTAACAACGAGGGCGCTTGACCCGATATCCTGGTGGGCTCGAGTACCAGTTGAGTCAGGTCATGCGTTAGAGCGAATGCGTGAGCAGCTCGTCCCGGGTGGTCCGTTTTGGAAGAGCCCAGCCAGGTCTCATGGTGGGCATTGAAATCTCCCAAAAAGACCAACTCGGCGGTCAGGAACTGCTCCTGCGCATTATCTGCTGCCTGACTTAAGTAGTCAAACAGTCGAGTTGTCTCGGCATCTCCGGTATGGGAACGGTAAAGGCACACGTAAATCCGGGCCAATGAACCCAGACTTACGTGTACCCATAGGACAGAAAAGGACGGGTCCTCTAGGCAGCGTAGATGTCGACAGCAAATATCCGCTCTGACGAACAAGCATACCCCGGCTTTTGCGTGGAAGTTATCTTCCAGTGCATAACCGGGATAATGCAAATAAGTCGTGTCGTCAGGACGGCGTATTTGAGTCTCGGTCAAGAAAAGCACGGTCGGGCCGTCTGGAGATGATGGTGGACGGCGTTGAGGTTCGAATGGAGTCCGCGGATGTTAGCGGACTCCACCTCAAAATGTGAGTTGGTGGGGAACGAAGACGCCGCTGTTTGACCGGAACCATTTCTTGAAGCTGCCATAGAAGAAGAAAAGGGGGCGTGAAAAGAGGAGGCAGTCAACGCAGCAGCGCGTGACAAAGCGCAGAGTATTGTATTGCCATTATACTGTGAGAACGACGGAAGGGCCCCCGTACCGTCCCGGAAGTGGTCGCCGGGTCCCACCGTCCGGTCACCAACCGGCACGACGAGCCACCCTGAGATTATGCGCGGCCTGGTGGGGCAGCCTCCCGAGATGGTTAGTCCCAGTTGGGCCCCTATACTATGCCGCGGGCGGCCAGCGGCACCACCGTTTCTACGGGTCTCCCTGGCCGGCGAGTCGACCCACACTACCCACACAATGACTCCACGGATACTCTACTGGTCCCACGTATGCTGCGGTAACCGCCCCCTCAGCTAATCCTCCTCATCCTCTCCTCCTTCCCCATTATATTTATTGTAAGCCAGTAAAGGTAAGGAATGACAGTAACTAAAATAATTAACTTGAAATTACTAACAGACTAATAATAATGTACTTACTTATAACTGCCTTTTATTCTAATTCTACACATTCTTATCCCTTTTGCTACCTAAAATAGATATAACAAAAAATATCGCCTTGCAAGTCAGCCGTCGTAAGGAAATCATAGCCCAATTCAACACATTCACAGCCATAGCAACTTTATAGATAACGGAAATAACAAATAAAAAGCCTCACAGAAACTGACCATTAGCTACTTATAACAAATTTTACTGCCTCGTTGGTCTCGCGGCATAAATGTGCGCGTGGGATTGGGAGGCCTCGGGTTCAATTCCCGGGTTTGGCAAAGTGTTATTGGGTTTTTCCGTAAGGAAATTCTCAGTAGCAGCACGGAGTCTGGTAATGTGCCCGGTACGGCAATAGGCTCGCCCTACGGGGCGAGCCTATTGCCTTATATTTTTAGGTCCCACGTAATAGGTTACGTGGGACCTAAAAATTCATGGCGAAATGTGGGTATAACATTACACTTGCCTACCCCTTCGGGAATACAGGCTTGAGTCTATATAAAAAAAACATTGAATAGTTGCAATCTGAATTAGACATTATCGCCTCGATATTTAGTTTTATTTTTCTATTCAATCTGCAATTCATAAAACTGCTAAAATCCAAACCGATTCGTTTGCTTGGCGACAATTCGCTTCATCTCTTTCGCTCTTTCAACGGATCACTAAGTTACTAAGAAAAAGTAATGAAATTCGCTCTCTCTCATTCTAACTAACTAGTCGTTTGGTAGAGTGAAAGAGAACGAAGGAATATGAAAACTATCGAAAACGTAAGCTTTAGATTTACTTTGTAGTTTGGTTGCACTTGCACCGTTTGGTTCGAATTAGATTGTTTGCGTTATCATGGTATTGTATTGTGTTTTCTAAAATCGGTTTTGTTATATTGGAATATCGATACGATACGATTTCTGACTGCAATCGGTTTTCAGATTCGTTTTGATATATCGGTCCCATGCCTAATTATCACCCGCATGCGGACCAGATCCGCGTACGGACGAAAATACGCATGACAGGAAAAGGGCTCTTAGAGCGTGAAGGCACTAGTGGCTGGCCGCAATGCGGCGCGTCGCATGTGGCTGACCGCACTACGATTTTTATGTGAAAATGCATGATGTCAACGCACTGACTTGCGGTCAACGTATATACCGCAATAGATCCGGGAGGGTTTAATTAACCGCTGACGGCGTGCCGTTGCGATTGACCGGATATACTGTGGCCGCATCTGGCAGGCCAGAAACGCACGGGCAGCTGCTAGTATGTTCAGGCTCTGAGCGAAAAAGAGCTCGACTCCCTGCTATTGCGTTTCTGCTCTTACTCTCTCTTTCTCTACGATAGGCTGTGGCTTTTACCATTAGGCGCTACTGCGTATTCTTCACTGAACGGAAGCAGTATCCAGAAGGCACATTCGACTTGCTACTTACCATGAGGCAAATTGAAACCATAGTATCTCTACGCTAATGTTTAATTTAATTTCCTAGTTTGAGAAAAGTCTGTCTTAAGACACATCTGATTGTTCCAATGCCTATAGACAATGTCTATACTATTTCATCTTACACACATATTACGCAAGTTCAATGGAACATATGCTTTTTTATAAATTTTCTATTAAATCTTTTATTTTATCGGATTTCGGCGGCTGTCTACAGGAGAAAACCGCATGAAAGTCCGTTCTTGTAGTTTTAGAATCTATCTCGAATAGACAGACATACAGATAATACTGGGTTATACTTTGTTTTATGTTAAAAAAGGAAACTACAATATGCTAGAGTCTGCCACGTAATGGCGCTGATACACTTGAGCATTCACCAGTAATGAACATTCGTGCGAATGTTACAAAACAGAAAAACAAACGAGTGTGTTTCAGCGAGCTTTCTTACAAACATTCTGGCGAGACTTTGAATTTAAAAATACATTGAAACTCCACTACAATCACGGTTCACCCCAATCCACCTTCTTACAAAACATGGACTTAATTTAAATCAGACCTTACACCTAGCCTCACCTGTGTAAAATTTATTATACGTAGACTATAGACGCAATTTTGTAAAGCTGTTGTCACTAAAATTCATTGGAACAAATGTAGCATTGAAATAAATACCTCTGTTCTTAAAAAGTAATTTTTTAAATTGTCAATCAAGGACTAAGGGTCGATTTTTCAATCCTCAGTTAAACAACTAGACAGTATTTATTCTAAGGTTAGCGTAATACCTATTGCGTTTTTCAATGGTCAGATAGGGTTTATTCGTCGAATAACTCATCAAACTAAGGAATAAATTTAACAGTCCGATCCTCGGTCAGATTACCGTTTACCTATTTGACTGTTAATTTCAAGTTGACGTGGAGATACATATGGTTAGAGTTTATTTTGAGTGTGGTATATTTTACGAAATATGACAAATATGGACATTTTTGATATTTTTGACGACGCAGCAATCGAAGAGGAGGCTATCATAAACGAATAGTATATAATATATTAATCGAGCTAGAAGGAGATAAAGAATTGTATGACCGCGGGCTGATCATTTTAATACCTATATTGGATTCAATGGAGAGCTGATATTACGAAATAGTGAAACAACTCAGATAGCATGTATTTCAAACATTTATTCTACTACACACATCATAAAAAATACAGATTTATATTTTCAAAAACGAATTACAACTTAAATACCTACTAACTCACTATTTCACTTTAGACTAATTTACAATTATTCAACTACCAAAATTTACATCATAGTACAATTTAACAGAAATATAACATTACGTTCATAAGTCTTGGATGGTACTTAAATGTAAAGGTGTCCTGTTATGTTGAAACAGATGCCCAATATTCTTTCCTTGGACATGCTGGGAGCGGTGGCTGTTGACTCGTCTTTGAAGAGACGATTTCTTTTGGTATTCTTTTAGACTCTCGTATTTAAGCTTTAATTTTTGTCACTAACGGCTATTTGTTAACACACCGCACAAATTAGAAGCACTGCGGTAACTAATAAGGACAAGGAATGTGCGTGGAAAATAGAAATCTTTACACGCACATCCCTTCTTCTTATAAGTTACCGCATCAGTCTTTTTAATTTCTATAAATTATCTCTATTTTTCTATTAAACTTACTAGTAGTTGAATATCTTTAATCTCGCATTAAAATTTGAGGAACTCAGTCTTTTTTTAATTGCTTTTTTATTATAATATTATTTTTGTCTGAAAACGAACAGCACAACACTCACAAATTCCGCGAAAATACCACAGTCCAAACATATCTAAGTACATAAACAAGCATAACCCCGAAATAATGACAACCATCATTTTGACAGTTAGGAAATAAAGCTTTTATTTCCTGTCCTGCTCTAATTTCCGGTCCTGCTCTAACATGCACTTTTCTGATATATTTGTTTCACCTCTCTGAAGTTAGTGACGGGTACGATGCTGTTATTCGGACAGATAGTTGCCCACGGAATAAAAGACTATTTAAAAATTGACTCAACTTTAACGGACTGTTAAACAGCCTAATATTTATTAGTGGAATGGTAATTCATCTCTTTAATTGAGGATTGAAAAATCGGCTCTACACCTGGTATTATAATTAAACCTTTTGTAATACGATCTGATATATTTACTTCACTTTGACTTATGATTTTCATCTAATGCAAGAGAAAGATAAATATGCAAATGACTTATCGAATCTTCGTAGGTTGTCACTAATGTATCTTGTCCTTACACTAGAAATAATTCATAAGTCAAAGTGAAGTAAATATATTGGGTAAAACTGCTGTTGTAGTGCGGTTTTTATATTTTATTCTATATTTTAAGGATTGGAGTGTTCGCTGGAAAAATCGTGAAAATATTTGTAGCAATGTTCGGCTCTGTTCGTTGTTCGGTTCGACAAAACAAAAACCGGCGAATGCTCGCTGTTCTGTTACAAGTGAATGCTTAGGTGTATCAGTGCCATAAGGCTTATGAAGACAAAAAGCATGCCATTCAGGTGTATTAGCTATACCGCTGCAAAGTAGCATTAAAAGGGGTTTTAGAAGTTCTTACTTGAACAAGCAACAACCAAACATCCGTCCACACTAAATTTCATGCTAGATTAATCTCAAAAGTAAACTGTACTATTTATCTGTAATACTCCATCAAAATACATGTCTATTTATGTGTATAGTACAGGAAAACTACTGACAATATAAATGGTAACTACAAAATAGTAATAAGATATTCCTATACAACACGCAGTTCGTTTACCTCTCCCGATAGTGGAATATGGAATACAATATAATTCTCAGTAACTTACTTGTACAATTTATTTGCAAACATAGGTATGTATAAAATATTTCGATTGATTACTATGTTATGTTTCTTATGATGATCAATCACTTAACCTACTTGCGTGTCAAATTAATGTCAGCATTGTAGCGTTTGTATAATCAATGTAATATTTATATTGACTTCCAAATAATTTGCAAACGTGACCTGTAATTTACTACTAAGAGTGAATGCTGCCATGCTACCTATACCATCTAGTTTGCAATCAGATACTTTGCCAACAAAGCAACTTTTACTTGATCTCAACATGATTTCACTAAGCAATAAAATCCACCAGAAATATTTTTACTATCTCTCAGCTGCACAAATAAGCCGAATAAGCAAAATACACACACATACTCAAAGCATCTGAAAATACCAGCCCGTAGTAACTTGTAAAAACATGAACGCAAATATTGATTCTTCATATGTGCACGTGTATTTAATCAGGCTATCGATTAGCGAGGCTCAATAAGGAAAAATTAAGTCCTTATATTTGAGAGGCTGCTTGTTTATTTATTCCAAACGAGAGCCTCCGGAAATAAGTCTGGATAGGCTTCCATTTGGCAACGGGAAATTATACTACAGATGTGACAGTTGTTTAAAGTTCAGGTATGTCTGATCTTCAAACGAGTACTGAAGGAAGGCAATCAATCAGTGTTTGATTTGCACATTGAACTTATTAAAAGTATAGTTACCTTATATGTATAAAGGTGTAAGTTTATTTACTTTTCGTGATAATATATTATGCCAATAATTATTGTGTTAGTTTTGGTAATATTAACAGGTACATAGACGTTTTATTTCTCTTGAATTCTAGACGTTATAAAACCAGATGTAGAAACTTCTATTACATATTTTATCATCATCAGCCCGCTGTATTCCAAAGACCAACATAGTGTCTGGTCAGTGAGTAGTGAGTGTTTAGGCAGCGACCACTTAATTATCAAAATTAGTGTAAAATATGAGGATTCTTATAGTTTCATACCTAGGCGTAATTTTAAAAAAGCAGATTGGTCCAAGTACAGAGAAACAATCTCGTCACTATTTTTAGAACCAACCCCCTTCAACTGATGTTCAAACAATGTACAAATCTTTGACCAAGCAAATGAATAAGGCCGCCGATACATCAATCCCTATGACTAAATGCTGTATAAATCCAGAAAGCAACTTCAAACCGAAACCTTATTGGAATCAGGCACTTTCAAAAGTAGTTGCCGAGCGACGGCTAGCGCTGTCATTGTTTCGTAGAAACCCTACGCCACAAAACTTAGATGTATTAAAATTAAAGATTTCTGAAGCTCAAAGACAAATTAGACGTGCTAAATCTCAACATTGGAATAATTTCTGTAATAGCATTGACCAGACAACTAGCTCTACAGATATGTGGCGGAAAATGCGTTGGCTGAAGGGCTCAAAGCAAGCTAGATTATATTCATCAGATGACAAAAAAGAGGAACTGTTGGTTACTTTGGCTCCAGACTTTACGCTGACTTCAACTCCCCAACTCAATCATGTGGAATCACCTCTTAATTGTGAATTTTCTTTACAAGAACACACAGACCTGTTTCAAATCTAAATATACTTCTCCAGGGCCGGATAATATCTCATATTCAATGGTCTCAAACCTACCTACGAGTGTTAAAAAGTACCTACTGGAAATATACAACATGATTTTTAATACCTCATGCGTCCCATCGGAATGGCGAGACATACATATTGTACCAATCCCCAAAATTAGTAATGTTTCTGACTGCAAACTTCGGCCTATAGCTCTGATGTCCTGCCTATGCAAAATATTTCATTCCTTGATCCTAAAACGGCTAGAATGGTTTGTAGAGAATAACAAGATACTGTCGCCTAGTACTACTGGTTTTAGAAGATCTCATTCTTGCCTCGATAGTTTGACTTGTTTAATCACAAAGATACAATTAGGTTTCACATTAAACACTCCTACACTTGCCGTCTTCTTAGACGTGGAAGGGGCATATAACAATGTACTTATCGACCACGTTATCCACATATTGAATGACATGGGGGTCGGAATAAAAGTATGCGCATATTTGTGGGAGTTTTTAAAAGAAAGACACCTCATAATTAACAATGAAGAAAATAACGGACAGCGTATTAGATGGACTAGCAAAGGAATCGCTCAAGGTGACCCGTTATCACCTCTTCTTTTTAATATCATTACAGCCAGTATTTGCCGAAACATTCAAAACGTGTACGTAAGCCAATACGCCGATGATTTTGTTCTATTCTGTAACCATAAAAAACTTTCTGATAGCATTTTTAACATGCAGAGTGCGTTAGATGTATTTGTTTCTCACATAGAGCCTTTGGGGTTAGATATCTCAAGTCATAAAACTAAATGTTGTTTATTTAGTAGAGGCCGTAAAAGAGTGTCTATCGATCTTAAAGTCAATAACTCCTCATTAGTCTTTGTTGATTGTTACAAATATTTAGGGGTGTGGCTGGATAAATGCTTAAGATGGGGCAAGCATATTAGTGAGGTGTATGAAAGTTCACAAAACAAGATACAATTACTCAAAGTTTTAACAGGCTCGTCGTGGGGTATACACCTGCTGCATATTCGAAGATTGTATATGGCCCTTATTCGAAGTAGGATTGACTATGGATGTTATTTATATGATAATGCCGCTATTAGTCACACGTATAAATTAGACAAACTCCAGAACCATGCATTAAGGATCATTGGTGGATTTATAAAAACCACTCCTATCCATGTGATGGAGAGTGAGGTAAGCATACCCCCGCTATATTTGAGAAGACAATTTTTGGCATACAAATATTACCTAAAATTAAAAAGCAGAGTCAATGACGTTTCTATCAATATTTTATCAGATCTTAGTAAAATGGCTCAGCACAGATACTGGAACAGAAAAAGGAATCCGCTTTTAGTTACGACACATCTCACGCTAGGGTCTGAGGAGATTTCCTCTTCTTACCCTATTGATATGTTTACTCTTGATACATGGGTGTCCAACATAAATGTTAAAGATGTTGTAAGATCTAGTTTAAGCTGTGTAAGTGGCCCAAAGTCACATTATAACTCTACTATGTTAAAATACAACGTGCTTAGCGAATTGTATGAGCGATATATGAACTGGCATTCAATATATACGGATGGTTCCAAAGTGAAAGGTGCAGTCGGTGCAGCTTATTATGATCCAATCAATAAATGTTACGAAATGTTTAAGCTAAACAAAAATCTTTCTATCATGACAGCTGAGCTACTTGCTATTTTTAAAGCACTACAATATGCATCACAATTGAGTGTCAATAAAATACTAATCTGCACCGACAGCAAAAGTGCTGTACAACACATATCTGGATGCAGTTTTGGCTCAAAAGGGTTAGCCGTTGCTTATAAAATTCTAAATCAAATTCATTCACTTAGCAAAGGCAGTAAAACTGTAATAATCCAATGGATACCATCACACGTAGGACTTTTGGGTAACGAGGAGGCTGACCGACTAGCCAGGCATGCTTTATTATCAGGCGCTCAATTGAATTTTCTTCCATCATACTCTGAAATCTTAACCAAATACAGGTCTCATTGCTATAAACTCTGGAAAACGTATTATGATGAAAGATCGAAACTTAAAGGAATTTGGTACAAGAGTTTACAAAGTGAGCCTCCTCGTATACCCTGGTTTGCTATTGCTGGACTGAGTCGACGTCAAATTGTTGTAGCACATCGGTTGCGGTCGGGACATATTCCTCTAAACAAGTTTGCGCACTTAATGCGTAAATCAGATACCCCTAATTGTGAGGTCTGTGGCACAGTAGAGGATGTACTACATATTTTGGAGGAATGTGTTCGGTACCGTGATAAGAGGCAAGCACTCATGCAAACATTGAATGTGTCGCGATTGGATGTAGGAACTTTCCATGGTGTTTTGGCGAGTCCTCTGTCAGATCCAGCAAAGATGTTGTATGCTTTTGTTTTAGAAAGATAATCTTGTAAAGTTCGTATGAGTTTTTAGGTGGGCACGATGGGACTGACATAGTCGCGCAAGCGCACTTAAGTCCCACAAAACAATAAAGAAAAAAAAATAAAAAAAAAAAGATAGGACCATTGGTCCACGGGTAGGTCAAGGCACTTAAGTGCGTTGATGGCCACCAAAAGCGGGTTCAAAAGTTGGGTGCGCAACCCAGAGACCCGGGTGAGCGTCGGCAAACCCAAAATCTGCTCGATGTGCGTGTCGGCGAGGCCACGCTTATTATGGTACCTACGGGTGATTAGGTCCCGAGCCGTCTGGTACGCCTCGTCAGACACGGGCAGATGCTGGATGAGGCCCTTGGCCTCCCCATCCAGAACCGACATCAGATAGGCCAATTTTTGTGCCGGCCGAAGGTCAGCCCTATCATTGACCAGGCTGTCAAACAAATTAACGAAGCCCAGGTAGCTTCCTAGGCTGCCATAAAAATGGGGGTGGTCCAAAGTAGGGAGCCTACTCACCAGACCCGGTGCTGACCTAGGAAGCTCCTGCTTGAGGCCGGGTTGCCCTTCCCTATCGGCAACCAGTTGTCTCGCACTATTGGAGATAGCATCATACAGGACTAAGACCTGGACATAGTCTTCGCTGACCTTATTTCGCTGGTCAGCGGTGAAATCGTTGACTGACACTTCGAGACAGCAAGCGCTGAAAGTGCGGAATTGCTGTTCCACACTTGCCAGGCGATCGTCAATCCGCTCGTACCTTTGTAGTAAGGCCTGCTAGCGATCAGGCCGGCTCACTAAGGCACTGGCCGAGGCAAACTAGCGCAAATCTGATGCAATAGCACCAGCAGCCGCACGCAAGTCCTTGATAGCTGACATAATCAAAATTTCAAAAGAGCCCAGACAAGCGTTAAATAATATTAACAATCAAAACTTAATTTTCTTAATTCTTTGAAACCAACAAAGTATTAGCCTGTTTACTGCTGGTACAAGCAAGTGACAGGTATCTACTGTCGAACAAAATTAATAGTTTCAATATATATTGACACAAAACAAAGTCAAAGTTATCAAATGTTGAAACTTCAAATAAGTTAATTAAAGTTATATATTCAAATAAATTAACTAATTACTTGCAACAGACAGACTGGCTGTGTTATTTGAGATATACAATAGTAAGTAAGCACAGAATATGTGTTACCTAATAATATTATCTATATATTATAACAAGGTTTAGCAATGTAAGGTTCAAACTTAATATATCAATATATGCAATAAACTAAATCAATTGATACATATAACTGATATGTATCCAATCAAAGTGACTTATTAATAGTAACAGGAACAAATCTATGCTAGATTTCAACAATTTAAATCAAACAATTACTGATTTGAGGTTATTTAAATGACAATGTGTTTCAAATTAAGTAGGTCAACCAATACAAATAACTGTTATGTATTTAAGCAAAACTGACCTAACAACACTACAACACTGTTAACCTGTTAACAAATGAGATGCTTAGCTCAGATACAAGTTTACAATATAGGCACAGTTAACCACGCTCTTGCTATGAAAAATTATGTCTAGAATTACCGCAGGCAGGGAGGTATTTTCAAGATGCGCAGTGGAAGATGTAATACATCTACCTGACCACAATAGACAAGGATCCAGACACAATGCACTGCGTTGCACAGCGATGAATTATAATCCTAATATTAATAAAATGTCTCAACTCACCTGATATCTTCACTGGTGATATTCTTGAAGTGGACTTATAGGATTAACTCATAATTTTGGCCAAAATAACAAGAGAATCGAATACCAGAGTCCAGTTCAGCGTAGTCCTTCTCCAGGCACCAAACAGGAATTCACACACGTGTTTTACAAAGTTCAATATTTCACAAATGTTCATTAATTTATCACAAACTTTGCCGGAAGTCAAAAGCGGCAGTTGTAAGTATTTGCAAGTTAATTTAATTCACGTTAATTCAAAGGGCGATCAATTTATTATAATATTACAAACGGAGACAGCCCTAAACCGGCGTGTTAATTTTTCAAAGCGGGAACGGAAGTGACAGTTCAGTGTGACCATTGTCAGAAATTTTCAATACACTAACAAAATGTTACTTAATCGATATAATCGATTTGACTTATAATAAAAACTAATTCTATTTCAAACAATTATTATTGCGGGTGATAGAAAGGATATTATTTTGATACTAAAATATCACGACACAAAATTAAACAATTTTGCACAATTCATCCGAAACACTTTGCAAAACATGTACAGTATATTTTCGTAGCATTTTTATAGAAATATCCCGTACGCACACGTGTACGCAGTGCGCGACTCCGTCTATTGAAATGGACTCACATCTGGCGCTTTATTGTAAGTAAGGTGGACTTGGCGAATGTTTCACAAAATCAGTCATATTATATTCGGTATCCAGAATAATCAATCATGGGAGGACATACTTAATAACTCTATTGTATGAATCCCAATACTGTAAGCTATTCACTTAGTATTATTATTGTATTGTTAAATAATGTAGCCAATACATAGTATTAAGCCTAAAACAGCTCGAAAAATAAATGCAGGTATATTTATGAAGTACATGAAATACAAACCATATAATAATGATGTGATGTAATAATGAAGTGTGTCATTAAAGGAGAAATACCAAAGACTGAAAGAAAGTTGTGAATCGTTGAAATTAAACACATAATTTTTAAAATTTATACGTAGTTTTCGTTTCTTGATCAAACTTCGGTGAAAGATTTTAGTTTTTAAAGATTATTATTTTGAATTATAGGCTAGTGTAATAGCGGATGAATGTCTTATGTTGCCAGCATTAAAAATAAAATGAAGTATGGTACGCAGAAATTGTTTAAGGAAATAATATACTTATTATTCTTATATTAGAAAACAATATCTTTTATTTACTTTATAAATATATATGTAAAAAGGATCAAGAAATATCGGTCGTTTTTTAATCGGTTTGTCTTTTATATGTTATGTCATTCGTGTTGCTACTACGCATTGTGAATGTTTTGCTCTGATTTATTAGTGTTTACGTGCGGTTTTAATTGTAATGTTATCTTAATATATAAAATCCTTGCGTTACTGACTGACTGACAGACACGCTACAGCCGAAACTATTGGGCGCAGGAAGCTGAAATTTGGCATGTATGTTCCTTGGGGACCGTAGGGGTGCACTAAAAAGGGATTTCCCAAAATTCCCACGGGATCGGCCAAAACGGGTAAATTAAAAAAAATGCAGGCGTAGCTGCTGGCGTCCACTAGTTTAGAATATAAAATCAATAATAATTATCACTACATTCTACCAATGCTAAGAATATGCAGCGGTGTTTGTGGTTAGTTTTTTGGACGAGTATAGTATTGATAATTATTGGCCTCTCTTTATGTAGATTTTGTTCTATATGACACAAAGACATTCCTTTATTTAGTATTAGGTATTATATTTATGATAAAATTCAATTTTAAGTTATTTTTAGTTGTGTAACTATTTCCATTTTAAATATCTCCTATCTTATTTCCACCAAGTGTTAGTTTAAAAAAATATACAAGGTAATAGAGTAGTAATTTATCTTCAAAACACACATGGTTTCGTGTTTGTCCTTGCCGACCCCATAATGTATGGCCAAATGGTATATCTCCTTTTTATAATCACATTGCTATTGCTATAGCAGTAGTAAGTAGTAAGTATCCGTTTAAATGAATAAGTTGCCTAAAAACTTATATTAATGTGTAATTAACTACTTTGCTAATGGCTTATGTAATGTAAAGACTTTTATATTCAAAGAATTTTCTTTCAGTATATTAAAACCGCAGTTCATTCCAGTCTTTTATCTCTAAAGAACTGAGATAAATACGCCCGAATCTGAGGTACTTGTGAAGTTAGTCCGTCAAAAGCATTCTCTATAAATTAAACTATATCATATTTCATTACTTACTTGTGTAAAGACGGAACGATGACTTGTGTAAAGAATAATAATTCATTTCACGTCTTGATATTATTAAGCTAATTTGATACCACCAAATTGTTCTAGTTCCTCATATTTTAGAGTGAAGTGAACTCTGGTGTAGGAGTTTATAGGTCGCCTGAAGACTGCCCGGCATGTTCCGACCATTCTTATTTGTGATCCAGCGCTCTGCCATGCTTATGTAAATGACACAAAGCGATCACCAATCCTAATGATGACCTCTGCAAGCGTTGCTTAACGTGGCCTACTACAAATATTAAATAAATCGTTGGTATTTGCACTACAATTCACTTCAAAGACCAAAGGGTTAACGGGTAGAGAACGCATAATTGAGTTAGTACAGTCATGTATCTACATACTTTTACCATGACGTGATCTGTTTTGTAAGTAAGTGCATCGGTAGGACATTTGTTTAAAGCTTGAATTGCACACCCCGTCGTTACTGACATTGTTGTGCAGTTTACTGCTTGCATCGTGCTGTGTTGTCTATATGTATTATATCGCTTTCCCTTGTAGTAGGTACGCGTAAAATATATTTAGATTCCAAAGTAAAGATTGTACGAATTAACTGAGGCAACCTGGAAAATATATGAGAGTGTGCGTGTGTGTATGTGCTAGGACTCATGCAATGAAAACACACTTTAAATTAGTTATTTATTTTAGTTACCGTTACTCCGTAACTTTACGGGCGTACAGTAAATAATACATTACTCTATAAAAAAGAAAAGAGAAAAAGATCTTAAGTGTTATGACACGTTCTTATTTCCCTGTTACCTTATTTTATTATGAATGCTTTAATTATGAAACCCAAAACTCTTTTCAAATTAATTAATTGTTACACAATTACGGAACAATTTCAAAAATTCAAGGCGGGTTTGCGGAAAGTGCTGTAAAAATAATGATTACAATAGAATACTTTTATTGTGAATCGTTTTATGAGGCGCGATAAGAAATTGTAGTAACTAGGGTACAAAGGATTTAATGTAGGGTCAGATTTTAATCGCATTGAAGACGGAGGTTCTCATTTTGATTGTTAAAATATTTATTGGACCGTTCTTGTTCGAATTTGAACACAATTAGATGAGTATGCAATAAAAAATAACTTTATGTGCACAATTATACAAATCACAGAGCCGTGAAAATCAGGTTAATGTATTAAGTGTAAAAATATAAAACTGGACGAGTGTGAGTCGGGCTTGCCCACCGATGGTTCCCTACTTTGAACGGAACCATCGGTGGGCAAGCCCTACACTCTTAGTTTACTGATATTTCTCGGACTACTTAAATCAAGTCCCAAGCTTATCCTAAAATTCAGCGGAAACATATATATTTTTTGTCATATTATGTACAATCGAACAAGCAGATCAGTTGAAAAAATATATCCTGTATTCATATATATTATTTTATGATTTAATTACAAAGTTTGATTATCAGATTTTTCCTTGAAAATGTACTCTTAACCTATTTTACTTTTTGATTACCTTGAGAGTGTCGAAATATGCATTCTTACGGCATGAAGTAGCGCTCATAGCGAGACTTGGCTTGCCGTTCGTAACAGATCGGCAAAGTTAAGCAACGCTTGCACAGGTTGCCACTTGGATGGGTGACCGTGTGTGGCATTTTCATCTGAGCGTTACCGTGCTTCGGAGGGCACGTAAAGATGTCGGTCCCGGCTCTTGTCTAAAGATAAGGGTCGTTAGGCCATGTCGGAGGCCTTCGGGCGGTCTGAAAACTCCGACACCAGAGTTAGCCACACACTCACACGAAAAACAAACAAACAAACGGCATGAACGATCGTTTTTTAATTTCCTTTTTTCACAGCTTCAATTGTTGATTTAAATATATGGTTTTCATTTCAAGTTAATATTTCTACACGTTGTCTAAATTATGGTTCTCGACAGATGAATGGACAACAAAGTGATCCTATAAGGGTCAGGTTTCTTTTCTCTTAACACGAAACCCTACAAATTATGAAAAAGCAAAAGTGCTAAAGATACCTATAAATTAAGCAATTTAGCAGTATATAGGGAATAATTTAGGATAAGAATTTGGACCAGGCTTTTGTGTCTATTTTGTCTCTAGTTTAACGTTTTCCCTGAAAATTATCCTACCAAATTATTTATAATATATCAGCAGAACATTATATAGTTTAAGTTCATTTAGAAACTGCATGTGATAAACTTGATAGTTGTAGCATAACCAGACTAGTTAACGACATACCTACGGCATAAATAGGTTGGGTCGCCTAAGATCGGATGTGACATAAGACCGGAAGCATAGAATTTACCGCGAATAAAGCGACATTTTTTATGAATAGCAACATATTTGCCTGCGCCATTAAATTTAGCCCCTCTCTTTATACCCCGGTACGGCCTGCGATGAGCAGGACGTGTGTACTGGTGCTTTGAAATAATTGTGTCAATTTTGTAACATTTTTGGCGATCCGATCTTTCCTCCAAAAGTTTGTTGTGAAATATTGGCAAGTATTCATCATTTTACTGCTTTCTAAGTTGATTTTTGCGGGGAATTAGCAAATGCTCTCTAGAATTGTATCCGTTGTTTGGGCCTAAGATGTCTGTAGGCGTAAATCCGGACTTTCCTCCTGTTGCCTAACATCGGACAAAAAAATCCGATCTTAGGATTCATAAAAAAATACAATGGTTCTCAATCTTATTCATATCAAATCCTGTTAATAATTTATTAAATTTCAGACGCCTGATTGCTATTTGTCAGAGGTCAAAGGCCAGACCGGAGGTCTGTTATGTCACTGATGTTATTTTTGTTAATCTACATGTAATATAGTAGTACTGGTATAGTCGGTATTTTAATCCAGTAGAGTAATTTGACTGGTGAAAATGTCTAGAAATTGATCATGCCTATGAAATACCAAAGACATTCATTTCAAACGACCACCTATAACGAAAATGACTTGGAAGAAGCTGTAAAGAAAGTAAAAGATAAAGAGTTATCTAATTATGCTGCCTCAGAAATCTACGAGATACCCACATCTACACTCAATGATCGAGTTTTGGGAAAAACTGGTACTAAAAGTCTCTTCATGCAAGCAATATATCAGAATTTCAAATACCCACTTTTTAGTTGTATCTTAAAGGTAAATTAGAACCAGCAAACTCAATTAAATATTCGCATAAAGCTTACCGAATATTTCGTCGAGTTTCTGGTTATGTATTATCTGGTTCTAATTTAACTTTAAGATACTACCAAAAATGTGGGTATTTAAAATTCTGATATGATGCTAGCATGAAGAGACTTTTAATAAGAAGAAGACTGTCTATGCCATAGAATAAGTACATTACATGCTAATCAAACATAAGACTGTAACAAATTATATGACTGTATTAGGTTAAGAGTAAGACACAGAGTACATTGGTATATACGGGAAAGTAAGAGTACAATAAAAATTTATTGATTCAGTTTACTAATACAAAAAAAAATATTTAACGATCAAAAATCTTGTAAAAAAATAATGATAGTTATATTATTTGGCTTCACTACATATCCGATCTTACCTAACTATCCTAAAGTACCCTTTCTGCAGAGTCGATAAAGTTTGACAAACTCAGTGACGCTTTTATTGGCCGTAGGAGGGAAGATCGGACTAAAAAAATAACAAAAATTTTTAAATGAATGTTCTAAGTGTAAATCGTGCAGAATTTCAAATCGGTTTGTATTAAAGTATTGTCAACTAAAGGCCGGATATTTCTCTATTATGCATTCTAATGCTATAGCTACAGATTTGAAATTAGACAATAGTCCGAACTTTGGCTTCATTGAATTTTTTTGAAGGACTATCAGATAAAATGTAATGTCACTTTGACGGCGTTTCTTACACTGACCGTAGTGTTTACGAAAATAAAAAAAAGATGTCCGTAGTATACTTTATTGTTGATAATTTACATCCAAGTCCACTGAGAAAATAACATTTAGAAATGAGAAAAAAAATTGTTTGCAACTTGCTCCTAATTCATAGACAAAGCGTCCGATCTTAGGCGACCCTTATACGTTAGTCCAACTTCGGCGTCTGTTCTCTCTAAGCTGCCTATAGTTAAGTTCTTGGATGCTAACTGCAAACTCACACCCAGGGTCTCGATGCTAATAGGTCAATATCAAGAAAAGATTTAGAGTAAGACTGCATACCCTAGATTTACGTTGATTTCTTTACAACGCGTGCATTAGACATGTCCTATGAAATGGGTGACTTTCATCATCAACCGATGGATAGATGGATTCATGCACACAAATGTTTGACTTAAGTGGGAATCGTACCCGCGATCTTCAGCAGGTTTTCGCTCTTCTTATCCATCTCTTATTCTCTTGGCATCTCCTTGGTAATAAAGATTTCAACAAATCTAGTCATCTGCGATACATACTAGTATAAACGTTCAGCAGCTAGTCTTTATAACAATTAAACATTAACAAAACTTAATTATACTTCGTAAAGCAAAACGCCGAGATCCGCCAACGTCATTAAGATAATTTCATCAACGAAATAAATGCGGCTAACTTCTGTTAAGCGTATAAAGCTGTTGAACGAAGTCATTTGCATTTTTCTCCGGTAGACGCTCAGATAGATTATCTCTTCGATTGTTCGATAAGAAAAATAGAATAAAGTTTTTTAATGCTATGTGAAATGTATTTGTTGATCTTATCAACTAATATAAAAGTGTGAATATTTTATATTAAATGCAATGTGACACTGTGTTTGTTTGTTTCTTTTACAGCTCGATTTTAAGCCTGTGTTGACCGTACCTAGTACCCTTCACATAGAAAAGTAAAGATATATACTAAGGTAAGTATATATGTAAGACTAGCTTTTGCCCGCTGCTTCGCTCGCGTAGATTTCGCTTAGACAAAATATTTTGTTCCAAAATAAATGCCTTTGTGTTCGCAGACGTCATTTGAGGAACAAATATGCAAAGTTTGAAGTTAATCCCTTGAACGAACACAAAGGTTTCATACATGCTCTGACTTTTACCCCCTTAGCGTAGAAATTTCCAAAAACGATTTTCTTAGTTTTAACTAAATTCATTTCAGGAACCGATATACAAAGTTTAAAGTTTATCTATTGAAGGAATAAAAAGTTTCATACAAACTCTGAACACCTGTTTTACCCCCTTAGAGGAGGAATTTCCAAAAATCCTCTCTTGGTTACCTTACACTCCCCAAGGAACACACATGCCAAAGTTCACCTACTTGCGCCCAGTAGTTTCGACTGTAGCGTGTCTGTCACTCAGTCAGTAACGCAAGGATTTTATATATACAGAAGATATACACTAATGTAAGCTATCCCACTACTGAGCACGGAGTTCGGCAGTAGGATAGCTTACATACTAGATTCTGATGTTGATATAATTTAATACATTTCATAATTCTTGTTTGGTAATAGATATCAAGTTTACAATGAGAATATCATTTATTGGTATTATCAATCGGTATAACTAAACACTATTGCATATGCTATAAAGTCAATATATGTAAGAACAATAGTCCTGTATAACAAGGCTGCGGTGCGTCTATGTTAGCAGACTCCAAAATTAACTCATTAACATACATAACATGACTGGTTAATAAGACGTTGCTCAAAGGGCTAAATACAATTGGCAATAATACTTGCACGGATAGCTAATTAGACAATAA
The DNA here is from genome assembly GCA_944739405.2 of Euclidia mi. Lineage (NCBI taxonomy): Eukaryota > Metazoa > Arthropoda > Insecta > Lepidoptera > Erebidae > Euclidia > Euclidia mi. The sequence continues at coordinate 93,274,890 of OX123182.2, forward strand.
TAATTACGTGCGATGTATGTATTACCTAGACTTTGGCTTTGTTCCCGGGAAAGTCAGTTGGACTTTTATTTTTTTAGACTTTGTTGAACTCTGCACACTCAAAAATCGTATTATGGCATGTATTTTACGACGTAAAAAAAAATAAGTTTAAAAACTATAACCCGACAACGAAATAAAAGGGAGTCTAAAAAGGACGAAACAAGAAAATAGCTCACTCAGATATAAATGCGGAAAAGTACAAGTACAGAAATGCTCAAGCTAGAGCCGTGGTCACACCTATTGTTTAGTTCAGTAATTTAGGCGCTACGGGGGAACATACAAACATACCAAAATACATATGTAGATATGTACATACATACATAGACTGCCAAAAACATAACTCTTCCTTTTGGCTTAGCCGTAGTCGGGTAAAAAAGACAAACAAACACACTTTTGCACTTATAATATTAATATGGAAATTAACGAGCGGCCCATCCCGGCTGCGCACGAGTAGTATAATATACATATCATTGATTTTCATCAAACCTAAATTGAATTTAGATTTTGATCATAATCAAGTATTTTGACCGTTTGAAAGTTTACTATATTTCGCATAGTGTTGAAATTATCACAGGTCTTAAAATTACCATAACAATACTATCATTCGCTTGAAAACCGTTATTACAAAAGTTAGACAATTAATTGTGATTCCTTTAAGAGCAAGTACTAACGTGTTTGGGCATGGTCGCATCAATGGGATAGCAAATAATATGGAAGAAAAATATTATTCTTCATCTTCTCGCAAAATAATAATACGCAGAAGTAATTGCGGGCGGAAATTTGATAGTTTATTGCCTTTTCGTATAAGCCCCTATAGGAAAGTGATAGCTTCGCTCTTTTTCCCGAGTATATTGTTTTGTTGAGTTATAAAATCAATTATTGTTTACGTAATGGGATTCGCAATGTCAAAGAAAATAAAATATATTCATAAGATATAAGTCCCCGTTTGAAACAAAAGGACAGACACGCGACTTATATTGATTTTAAATCTCGGACGGCGTAGTGGTTTAAGCAGCCGTCTCGCCACTCGACACTGCGCCGAGTGTTGTCGGTTCGATCTCCATACGTTATAACACTCTTGTGTCTCCGTGTACTTTGTGTCCGTTAGTTGTATATTTGTAAAGGTGACACAGGATGTAAAACTAAAGGGATAGTTGACATTATAAAAAATGGAAATAAAAAAGTACTGTAACGGATGCCAGGAATCGAACCTTTGCTAGTCCGCTACAGTGCGCTGGTAGTGTGCTGCTGACGTGTGCCTACGACGATGCGTGTTCTTCTATGTGTGTGGACTGTATGGCTTCGATGTGTAAGGGCTTCAGAAATGAAACATCTTCATACGTTGAGAGCGATGCTGTTCAGGTGTGCGGTGCTTGATGGTTACAAGATGGTGGTTGAGACGGCAACAACTGCCCGAATTGGTGGTCGCTTAAGTACCTCGAAACTTTACCTTATCGACGACCATCGCACCGAACACGTGCACAGGGAATCTTTCCTTTATTTTTATTTACAAAACAGTACAAATGTTACGTATGTTTCGATCCTATTATGCATACATACATGTTCTATACATCGTTAGATAGGTCTCATTAAGTTCTATCTATTGGTATACAATACCTAAACCTAACTATTTGCGTCACTAAGTTATTCCATAAAAACTCCCAAAAAATGCTGCCACACAAGGGCCCGCCCACTATATTTTCTATTGAAAAACTATCGTATACTAAATTTATATATATAATTTTGGTAGGCCGTTGTGTGCAACTATATGGGGCATCTATTAAAACAAACACCATGAAAATATCTTTATTCAATTCGAACATATGACATGATAACTTTGAAGCATAAAAAATTTACAGAATTTCTTAAGTAAATACTATCGTAAGTAAACAAATTTTATAATAAACATACGAATGTTTGTTATTATGCTTATTTTAACTATATAAGGTAATAACTAGCAATAAAAAGGTATCTAGACATGATTTCAAGTCTATATGAAGCTAAAAAACACTTATAAAACTATAATACGAATATGTAAACAAACAGCTGTTTTATGAAGCATTAACTCTTATCTGTCACTACTGATAACGCTATTTATGATTCGATATCTAAGGTCCCCACGGTTAGCACAAGTTTAAGACTAGTGTTCATGTATTACATAGTTGTTATATATTAGCAATCTAACCATTTACACTATTTTAGCTATTTTTTAACGTTTTGACACGTCCGGGAACCGAACCCGGTGTACCGCACGATTAGATAACACTGATTTTATTCGATTTTCACTCGCGGTTTCGAATACACTATTCACTGTCATAGTTTTAATGTCTGTCGCGAACATCTCTCCCGCCGTGCAGCAACGCGCGTGACCCGTCGTGTGGCGGTGCTGCAGAGCACCCGGTGAGCGACACCTCGTCACTTGGGCAGGGGGACCAGCTTCTTAGTCGGCCGTTTGAGGACGCCTGCTGCTGTGCGCACCTCGACAGTGCGTATGGCGCCGTCGGCGCCCGGGTAGACAGCCACAACTCGACCGCGCGGCCAGGTATTGCGCGGGAGTTGGCCGTCGGCGATCAGGACGGGGTCGCCGACCTCGAGGTTGAGCCCAGACCCATGGGGCTCCCGCCGGTGTTGCAGCTCGGGTAGGTACTCGCGCACCCAACGGCGCCAGAACATGTCGGCGAGGATTTGGGCGCGCCGCCAGTGTTTGCTGCTGTTGAGGTCAGCCTCGCTGAACTCGCCCAGCGGAGGGAGGCGAGCAGAACCACCGAACAGGATGTGGTTCGGGGTGATGGCCTCGCTGTCTGCTGCGTTGACGGAGACGTGTGTGAGGGGTCGACTGTTTACTGTGTACTCGACCTCACACAGTAGTGTAGCTAGGACTTCTTCGTGCGGATGGCGCTCATGAAGGACCGTATAGAGGGCGGTCTTCACGCACCTGACGAGGCGCTCCCATGCGCCCCCCATGAATGGCGCTGAGGGGGTGATGAAGCGCCATATGATGCCACGGCGACTCGCTTCCTCGGCGACGGCGTCTCTCATCTCTCGGTCGGCACCGTGCATGTTGGTGCCGTTGTCCGAGTAGATCTCTGCGGGGCAACCTCGGCGCGCTGCGAACCTGCGCAGCGCCAAGATTGCGGAGTCGGCGCTCAGGCTGGCGGCGACCTCCAGATGTACTGCCCTGGAAGTGAGACATGTAAACAGTGCCACATAACGTTTGTGACGCTGTCTACCGACGGTTACGGAGAGCGGCCCGAAATAATCAAGACCCGTGTAGGTGAAGGGCCTCTGATGGTGAGCAAGGCGCGTCTTTGGATGGTCCCCTGTGGCTGGCTCAGGCGGCTGCGTTTTTCTAATGCGGCATGGTAGACATCTATGTACTACTTTTTTTGTAGTCGGCCGCAGACGAAGAATCCAATAGTGTTGGCGTATTTCATTGATTACCAACTCTGTACCGCTGTGATGTAATTTTCTATGCGTCCAATCTATGTATAGCTGTGTAATACGATGATCGCCGTCTAAGATCGGCGGTCTCTTTGTTTGTTCGGAGATTTCTTCTGTAGCTATTATACGACTGCGTAGAGTGATAATTCCGTTGTTCATCTCCACGGGTAACGAATACAGGCGGCTGTCTCTGGCGACACCTCCTCCGCGCCGCAGCTCCCGAAGGTCGGCGCCGAAGGAGTCCTCTTGTACCGCCTTCACAAGAAGGTCCTCGGCGCCGCGGGTGTGTTCTGCGGAGAGAAGCACGAAGTTTCGGGAGTCGGCGGCTGGACGAGGTGCCGCTCTGCCCGACTTGATGTTGTGCTTCGTCTTCGTCACGTGACGCCAATCTGGATCCTTCTGTCTATTTTTCTGCGTTCTTTTATAGAGAACCTTCTCTGCGGTTTTCTTACATAATGCTATAAATTGTAGAACTCTTGCTGTCGCTCGTAAGAGCCTCTCCCATTTGGAAAATCTATACGGGTCCGGTACGGCTTCTATAATTCTATGTGTTTGACGTTTATCTACAGCTGTCAGTGTGCGCTCTTCGCCTGTCGCGTCAGGGGCGATGTGCTTCTCTACGGGCCATAGTGACGGGTCTTCGTACAGGAACGACGGTCCGGTGTACCATTCGTGTTCGGAGTTAAAGCTGTTTGGCACGTCGCGTGTAGCCGCATCCGCCGCGTTCAACTTCGTAGGTACCCAGCGCCAATCTTCAACTTTACTATGCTCTTCTATGGCGGCTAGGCGGTGCGCGACGAATGGTTTGTACGCCCGTGCTCCTTTTCTTATCCACGTTAGTACGGTCTTGCTGTCCGTCCAGTACACGACGGCCTCGGGTTTGACGCGATGTTCTTCTATTACCGCTTGAGCGACTCGCGTACCCATGACGGCGGCTTGCAGTTCGAGTCTCGGGATTGACACCACCTTAAGCGGCGCCACTCTCGCCTTCGCCATAACGAGCGTCACGTGCACACGCCCATCTGGTGTAGTCGCTCGCCAGTACACCGCTGTTGCGTAGGCCACTTCACTGGCGTCCGTAAAGACATGTACTTGGAGTGTACAGGCGTCACTGTACCCGGGGTAACACCGCGGGATGCGTATCGACTTCAACTGTTCTAAATGCTGTATCCACGATGCCCATTGCTCTCTGAGGCTTTCGTCAAACTTCTCGTCCCAATTTGTACCGAGTCGCCAGGCTTCCTGTAGTATCTGTTTGGCTCGAACAGTCACGGGCGATGCGAGGCCGAGTGGGTCGTATAGCGACATAACTATTTTCAACGCTTCCCGTTTCGTAGGCGCTTCGGTGCCGATGAGTCCGTCTGGAAGCCGTGCGAGTGTAAGGTTGAAGCTCAGCTCGTCCGCGCTCGTTTTCCACATCAAGCCGAGAATTTTCTCTTCTTGCCCCTTGCTGGCGAGGCCGACTGTCTTCTGGCGATGTTGACTTGGTTCTATTGCTTCGATGACGTTTCTAGAGTTCGACACCCATTTCGTGAGGTGAAAGTGCGCTTGTCTGTGTATGTCTCGCACCCGTGACGCTATACTCGTCGCTTCCTGTTCGTTCCTGAAGCTGTCCAGATAGTCATCCATGTAATGATTATCTATGATGGCTTCTGTTGCTTCCGGGTACTCTTCTGCGTGCTTGCGAGCGTTCCAATTCTTCGCGAATATAGCTGTACACGGTGAGCTTGCCGCGCCGAAGATAATGGACTTCATACGGTATTCCTGGGGCGGTCCCTCCCGCCGGTCACCTCTCCACAGGTAGCGCAGCGCGTCTCGGTCTTCTGGGCGTACTCTCACCTGCATAAACATCTCTGTTATATCGGCTGAGACGGCGACGCGGTGTCGACGGAACTTCATCAACACCCCCGGCAACGATTGTAGCAAGTCCGGCCCCGTGAGCAGGTAATCGTTGAGTAACATACCTCTGGTCTTCGCGGCGGCGTCGTGAACTATACGAATCTTCTCAGGCTTCATGGGGTTGTGTACATCGAAGTGAGGCAAGTACCAAGTCTTCCCTGGCGTACTATTCATGGGAGCTTCTTCTGCGTATCCCTTTTCTATCAGTGAGTTCATCTGTTCTGTATATCTTGTTTTCAACTCTATGTTTCTATCTAATTTTTTCTCTATGTGTGCGAGCCTCCTTGCCGCGTTCTCGTAACTATCTGGCATGACGATGTCTTCTTGTTTCCACAGAAGAGCCGTCTCTATATGTCTATCTTCTAATTGTTTCATATGTTTTTCTAACATATCTGTAGCCCGCTTCTCGGGGTCCGAGTTCGGTCGACGTGGGTTCACTATGAGCGATTCCAGTGCGAAATATTCTTTCAGTTGCGCTTCTATGTTTTCATCTATAGCGGAGAGACCGTTGACGAAGTGTACGGTGTTTCCCAAGGTGCGTGAGCGCGCGCCGTGCAGCACCCATCCCAGCGATGTAAGCGACGCCACCGGTTGATCGTTGGGTCCTCTTCGTTCGCTATGAGCAGGTGCCAGTTGTCTTGACCTATTAGCACCTTTGGCACGCCTATGTCATACACCAGCTTCTTCTTGATGCCTTCGAGGTGTTTGCAGTCTATCAGGTCCTCTTCGGCGATCTTCTGCGGCGACAGGTGTAGGCTGGCTACGGTGCGCGCACACAAAGGCACTTGTTTGCTGTCGGCGCCGGCTCCTCGTATTTGTATGTCTACGCGTCGCGACGTTGGCATGTCGATCGACGTATCGCCTATGGCACGGATCGTAAACGGGTCCAGGCTCCCTTCCGCGCCGACTTCCTTGGCTATGTCTTCGTCTATGAGCGATACGGTGCTTCCGTCGTCGAGTAGGGCGAACGTAGACGCCTCTCCCGCCGGTCCGACTATCTGCACGGGCACTATCTTTAAGTATGCTTGAGCCTTTGCACGTATGCACGAACTGGCGACCGTTTCTTGCTTTTCTATGTTCACGTCTTCGGTCCTATGGGCTCCTCTATCGTAGTGAAGCAACTGGTTGTGTGTAGCGCGACATCCCTCTACACCGCACTTCTTGGGCTTGCACGAGTGTTCTATTCGGCGTATGCGTAAGCAGCGAAAACACAATCCAAGCTGCTTAGCTAGCTGCCATCTCTTCTCTGCGTTGGCGTTACGAAACGTGCTGCAGGCCGACGAGTAGTGTCCTTTGCGTTCACATATCCTGCACTTCGCGTTAGACGTGTCCGTATGCGTTCGCTTCTCCGTCGCCGTCGCCGTGTACGTCCTCTGCACGGTACGTCTGCTTGGCGGCCCATCGGTGATGTTCTCAGCCGGCGCGAACGCGCTACAGTAACGCGCGTACTCTGTCACGAAGTCACTGAATCGGCTGAGGTCCGGCTTCGACTGGCACTTCTCGGTATACGTCTTGTACCACTGCACACGTAGCGAGTTCGGTAGCTTCTCGGTCAACACGCGCACTAGCTCCGCATTGATGAGGTAGTGTTCCTTTTTCAACGCACGAAGTGTGACGACGCCGCTTCTAATCTTGCTCGCGAACGCGCATATGTCCTTAGGTGCTTCGCTACAGCGTGGCAGGGTCCTCAGCTTGTCCGTCTCTGCCTGTGCGATCGAGTCTGGTCGTCCGAACTGCAGCTCCAACTCCTTCATGATCTCATCTGGTCGCGCATGCCCAATCAGTTCAGAGCTAACTGTTTCTAACGCTCTTCCCTTGAGACTTCTTCTCAGTCTCGCTGTATTCTCCACGTCGTTGAAGAAATTCTTGGTGGTGTCGTATATCGCCTTGAACGACAGCCACTCGGTGTGCGCGCCGCCGAACGTCGGTAGCGTCATGATGACTTTCGAAACCGCCGGGTGTGGTGCAACTATCGATGTGTCCGGTGGCTTCCTGTCGGCGAGCGCGGCGATCGCGGAGGTGAGATCCGTGATGAACGGCTTCAGCGAATCACCTCCCTGTTGATGAACGTCCATCTTCTGTGAGGGCGGTCCATCTACTATCTTCTGTGCCCCGTCGACGTCCCTCTTCTTAGTGGGTGCCGATATCACTTCTATATCTTCGGGGCCGGGCTGGGGTTCCGGAGCCTCTTCCAACCACGAACGTACGTAGTCTTGTTTCGACTGTCCATCCTCGTCGTAGTCATCGGAGTCCGCCTCTTCTTCAGCCTTCTGTAGTGCTAACTGTGCTAACTGTAGTTTTATCTTCAAAACTTCTTCTCGAGCCAACATCACATTTCTATTGGAGCGTCCCGTAGCTGCTGAGCGTTGGTCGTGTTCCCTCGTTGGCTTCTTTCTATCTCTATTTTCTATTATACTATGTTGCGCTGTACAAACGCTCGATCTATCGGATGGTTGCAACGTCCTTTCCTTGCCATCTTCATTTTTCGACTGCACTTCTGCTCGCTCCCTTGCATCTTGAGTGATGTTTCGTTCGTCCCTCCCCGCGGGGCCGGGGGGGGGGCCGGCGGCGGCGCGTCGCTCCCGACTGTTGTCGACGGCGATCGCGGTGGCCCGTCGTGACGGACGACCGCGGCGGCTGGGTTGCGGGCAGCGGCGGCGCGGGCAGGGGTACTGGAACTAGGCCCGGCGCCGGCCGCTCCCCCGGCGACCTCGGGAGCACGACCTCTTGAACGCGTCGTAGGCATTCTTCTTCAATCCGGCTCGAAGCGACCAACAAATGTAACGGATGCCAGGAATCGAACCTTTGCTAGTCCGCTACAGTGCGCTGGTAGTGTGCTGCTGACGTGTGCCTACGACGATGCGTGTTCTTCTATGTGTGTGGACTGTATGGCTTCGATGTGTAAGGGCTTCAGAAATGAAACATCTTCATACGTTGAGAGCGATGCTGTTCAGGTGTGCGGTGCTTGATGGTTACAAGATGGTGGTTGAGACGGCAACAACTGCCCGAATTGGTGGTCGCTTAAGTACCTCGAAACTTTACCTTATCGACGACCATCGCACCGAACACGTGCACAGGGAATCTTTCCTTTATTTTTATTTACAAAACAGTACAAATGTTACGTATGTTTCGATCCTATTATGCATACATACATGTTCTATACATCGTTAGATAGGTCTCATTAAGTTCTATCTATTGGTATACAATACCTAAACCTAACTATTTGCGTCACTAAGTTATTCCATAAAAACTCCCAAAAAATGCTGCCACACAAGGGCCCGCCCACTATATTTTCTATTGAAAAACTATCGTATACTAAATTTATATATATAATTTTGGTAGGCCGTTGTGTGCAACTATATGGGGCATCTATTAAAACAAACACCATGAAAATATCTTTATTCAATTCGAACATATGACATGATAACTTTGAAGCATAAAAAATTTACAGAATTTCTTAAGTAAATACTATCGTAAGTAAACAAATTTTATAATAAACATACGAATGTTTGTTATTATGCTTATTTTAACTATATAAGGTAATAACTAGCAATAAAAAGGTATCTAGACATGATTTCAAGTCTATATGAAGCTAAAAAACACTTATAAAACTATAATACGAATATGTAAACAAACAGCTGTTTTATGAAGCATTAACTCTTATCTGTCACTACTGATAACGCTATTTATGATTCGATATCTAAGGTCCCCACGGTTAGCACAAGTTTAAGACTAGTGTTCATGTATTACATAGTTGTTATATATTAGCAATCTAACCATTTACACTATTTTAGCTATTTTTTAACGTTTTGACACGTCCGGGAACCGAACCCGGTGTACCGCACGATTAGATAACACTGATTTTATTCGATTTTCACTCGCGGTTTCGAATACACTATTCACTGTCATAGTTTTAATGTCTGTCGCGAATAAGTACCTAGAAAATATGTAAATGGAATCCTCAGATGTATTTCAAAAGCTGCTGCTCTACACTTTGTACATGTTAGATCAAATCATAATCTGCTTAGATGTACCTACCTTCTTCCAACATAAATTACAAGTTTGATATGAAATGAATCTTATATACGTAACAAATACATATTCGAATCGTTACCTAATGGATTTGTAATTGTTCGAATGCTAAGTTAATCGCATTATTTACGACGTATAAATATAGAATTAACTAGCTGTTACTCGCGTTTTCACCGGCCTATAACTTCCAACCCAATTTTTCTCTCTTATATGTAAAATAAAAGATCGGCCAATTGTAGGCGACGAGATGACCTTGATTTCTTTGACAAGGACTATGCCCATAAGACACAAGATAAAGACAGATGAAAATAACTAATAAAACAACTAATAACTAATAGAACTAATAAAAAAAAGAAGCAGTGAGGAGCCAATGAACTGACCTGCTGTTTACAGTTGCATTGACATACCGATTTGGATGTGCTTTTAGCTAAATTATTTTGTGATGCAAAGAAATCACGGCCCTATCCAGGATCCGTGGTTGTCTCTTACTATTAAGAGTACGCTGACTATTAAGTAGCTGAATGTCAACCAAATATAAATAGTGATTACTGACATGCATTAAAGTTATGATGATTTGTCCTACATCAGAAACTAACAAAATATTTGTAAATTTCTGTTGTCCAAAGCACTTAACCTAACTGACAAAATTATACAATAAAAAATTTTTTCTACTTTCACCTTAAATTAATTTAACTCCAAACACGAATAAATCCCGCGTCAATCTAATCTTCTTATTGATACAAAAATCTAAGCAAGTAAAATGCAACGATTAATAAGAATAATAATAATTAGAAACGTTATTATGTTAACTGAAAAATTTATATGCTCCAAAATTCTCGCCTTAGCATTACTGAAGTCCTAATCAGCTCTTCGCAGGACGCTTAGTTTACAAATATGACACTATGAAATTAACTTAAGCAGTCATAACATCAATACTCTTGGTTGTATATCATTCGTGCAAGACCAACCAAGACTAGGTACATGTTTTTCCACTCGGTAAACCCTCGGTATTGTAGCCTTAGTATCTAGGTGACCTAAAGGATAACTTATTTATTTTTAACGCGTTAGGCTTTTTGTTTACTTTATTTATTCTTGCGGTGGAAACCCTATTATGGACCATCCCCACCGCTACTACCTATTTCTTTCGCGTTTGAGGTTGACGGAGGATATGGTTAACACTCTATCCTACAATTGTTCGGGGCACACCGCGTTTTACCTCGGCTTCCCATAGCGGATCACGTAAATCTCAGTAATAGCAAACATACACCCACTAGTTTAAGCTGTTAAGTTTATTTAGTCTCTACTCTACCCATCCAGCCGTTCAAATATCACGTCTCTATTTTGTCCCTTTCTCTGAATGATACTGCCAAGTCTGTATGTCTAAAACACTGCGAAAGAAAACTAACCACTTTCGATATTACGCACGTACCGCCAACGGCTCAACGCAATTTGTCAAAGCTTCTTATCATGATGCCTATCCCGAACATTTATTCTAAAAACAACAAAGGAAAATAAACTGTCTTTTCGTCTATCGTTTACGAAATACTCATACAGAGTGTCAAGCAGTTTAAGGAAATTTACGAATCCACGCACGGCGTGGTTTTATGTATTAAAATGTATGCTCAGTTGACTCTTTCCACCTTGTCTTACAGTTTAACCTAGAAAAGCAAAACTAAAGTATCTACTTCAGATACTTTTATAAATTTATTTTAAAACTTAAGAAGTAATTCTGCCAGGAATTATGTTATTTTTAGAAAGTTTACTACTGTCCTACATTCTCTATGTAAGAGTACAATGTGATTGTTTTCATAAACCAGTACTTTGAATAAGCATTTACTGCTAAATTCAAATACAATACCGGGGTTGCCGTTGATTTATAAAATTATGCCAAGTGCAATAACTCAAGTACGTTCAATGAAGCCCACATGTGGAATCAGTTCAATCAATCCCATTATTTATTTCGAAGGAAAATGTATGCCTAATGTTACCAACTAGATAAAAGAAATATAAAAAGAAAAACTGAAAAGATGATGTAATAGTATTCTTATTGTGTAGGTGTTCTATTTCTTAATTATTTTCAATCATCGATATCCTGTCTCCTGAAGTTGTGAATTTATGCTACAGGTTTATTCAAACATTTTATTCAAAACTTGAGTTTTACTAAAACCGTGAGAAAACCTTCTCTGTATAAAAATAGTACTCTATACTGATATGGATTAAATAAAGAGAGCAAGAGGATTTTAAAATTAGCTTTTATATATGAAACCGAAACAAACTATTTCGGAGAGTAGGTAATATTATTTTATATATCACACAGGTCTGAAAAATTCCTTTTATCGAATCCCTAATCCGTCAGCGGTCTGTGGTTAGAACTCTCTTCGGGTTTAATTAAACATCCACAACTCGGGGCTAACTATCGAAATAGTTTGGCATAGATATTGTTTGAGATAGAAATATTGTCTATGGTTGTTAAATGAGAATATTAGTTGGTATAATTTTTTTTTTGTCTATTGTACTTTTTTTACTCACTCATTTTTTATTCTTGTCTTGAAAAATTAACACGTATTGTCGTCTCGTAAATCATCGCCTTTTTGAAAAGCACATGGTTAAACCAGCTTCGCGAATTGTATTGTTAAATCTTATAAATTGCCGCTAATTGATTTGTCCGGCACCGATCAGCCCGTCGTATTGTAAATTGTGATTTTGAATTGAACATTGACATCTGCAAAAGTTGTGTAAATCCGCACCTCGTGCAGCGAGCCTTGAAGACGTCGCGTACAAAACCGGCACTAGGTAGAAGTATCACTTGCTAATATTGGCCAATATAGTCTTGTGTATTCTTTAGCTTAGTTGCAGGACCGACACCAGAAGATCTCAGGTAACTGTACATTGTATTTTAATTCTTAGCGCTAAGAAACTTGGTCATATATGTCAGACACTCTTTGCCTTGCTTAGAACAACTGGATGAATCTAATTAAGCTTCCATTGCCCTCTGCAAACAATTCCCAGTCTGTCTAGGCAAGCTCTGAACAGATATATAATATTTATGTATTTACAAAACAAAAATTATATATGTATCTTTATCCATTATCTAATACCTATAACACAAGCTCTGCTTAGCTTGGGACTAGATGGTGATGTGTGTATGTGGTAGAATATTATTATTATTATTAATACGCTACCGTAGCTCAAAGAGAAACGGATTTGAATAAAGTTTTTCATGTTTTATTATATACAATGTATGTAAAGCATACTGTCAGCTAATCCGTGACCACAACCGATGTGAACTGGTTGAAACATTGAGAGAACTGAGGTATCTATACCTGAAAATAGTTAGCTAAAGCTATTGAAACCACCATTGTTTGAGTGTTAAGTAAACTTGTTTGCAATATGTTACCTTGGTTGTATATATTGTTCCCCATACAAGTATAGTACAAGAGTTTTGATATTACAAAACTTTGTAACTGCAGCTCGTGAAGTTGGTATATTGTAAAATAAATATCGTTGACAATATAGCTTGCAAATCTCTATTTTAAACTCATTTTGAACAAAATATCAAGGAGAAGAACATCAAAAGCAAGGAGACGGAAATTGAGTACTTACTTTATTGTAAAAATGTATTCACATATAAAGAGTGACTAATAAATATACTTATATGTACAAAAAAATATATGTCACTCGTCTTCCTTAAAATTGGATATGTATCCTTTCCTATGCACGTAAAACGTTATAGTGAATAATTGTGTTGTACTAATTGCTTATTTGTCAAAACATAACAGAACATTATATTATTACTTGATGATCCCCGCGGTTACACCCGCGTTATTTAAGGCTACTGCTCCGCTCCCGTGGCTCATAGCGTGATGTTATATAACCTATAGCCTTCCTCGATAAATGACCTATCTAACACTGAATAATTTATCAGATTGGAGGTAGTTACTGAGATTTGCGCATTTAACCAAACAAACAAATTTTTCAGCTTTATTTAAACATAACATAACATAACTTCACACCTTTTATCCCCGAAGGGGTAGGCAGAGATGTATTAAACACCCACACTTCGCCAGTTATGTTTAGGTCTTAATGTAATAGGGGGCGAGCTTTATAATTATATTAGTATTAGATTAGATATGAAACAGACACCGAGTCGTGACAAACGTAGGTCAAAAGTGTCGTCTTACAAAGTGGGGTCATATGCCATACATTGTATAATGTCGGACAAGTACCTGTCAAAACTACGTAACTTCTAATAAACTAAAGACTTAACTCTAATATATAGATCTAGGTAGACGATCATATGTTCACGAGAGCCATAGCAGGTCAAACAGGTTTTTGAGAATATTGCAAATATAAAAACATATTGAAAAATGACAACATGCTTTGTTCCAAGTCTATTGCGATCTGCCGCAACTTTGAGCGCACTACGGGCAGTTGATGATTGATGCTTAATATACTTGTCTGACCAGATATTGTCCTGCCAAAAGACAATAAATGGCTTAGGCTTTTACAGCCAGCTGTGCCTCACAAATATTTAGCGATAGAATACGCCAACGTGGTATTACCTATCAGCATCACGTACGCCCTAGGAATGCTGTATTGTGCTAGAACAATGTCGGCACATGCTTTGAGGTTGTGAAGTATGTGAGCGAGTAATAGTGTAAAAACTGGTTAGAACAAAAAGTGGACCGACTGCCCTGCAATGCTGCCCAGTGCAAGGGGTTGGTTGAAATTGAGACACTATTAGATATCTAAGATAGATATTAGGTAAATGTTTATAATTGTTACGGTTGCACTATTAATATCCGTAATTAGCACAGCACTTGTGCGTGGCTATTAAAACTTTTCGATTCGCTCGAATAGTTCAAATAAACGGATTGCCTTGAGCAGAGACCAATAATAACTTAAATTTCTTCGCGACATCGCTGAAGTAACTGATAATATCTGTTGCATATGCCTGTTGCGTTTCTAAATTTAAACAGTAAGTAAGCAGAAACGTACATAATTAACGACAGTTGGCTTGACTCTGGCTCGTGTGCAACAATATTTAAATAGTTGTACTGGCAAACCTTTAGGACAAACGAATTAAAATGAGAACGCTTTTTTATAGGCGTTGCCACCGGCGTGCAGTCGTTTATAATAACAATTTAATTCTTATCAATCAGTTTGATGTAATCGTTTTTGAACCTATGAAGACACCTTGATAGCTTTAGCTACAGACACGGAAAGAGGTAATGCAGAGTTAAGCGACTAGAGGATTTTACCCTGGTAAAAGGTTAGGGCATTTCCAAGCAAAGGTTTCGGTTTCTTATCAAACCACTTGGACCTTAAGATAAAACTTAATAAGATTGATATCTAGCTCAACTTCTCTATTATTTTTCCCGCGTCCACTCTGTATGTGTATTTCATAAACGATAGACGAAGAGACAGTATATTTTCCTTTGTTGTTTTTAGAATAAATGTTCGAGATAGGCATCATGATAAGAAGCTTTGACATATCGCGTTGAGACGCCGCCGGCGCTACGTGCGTAATATCGAAAGTGCTTAGTCTTCTTTAGCAATGTTTTAGGCATACAGACTTGGCAGTATCATTCAGAGAAATGGCGCACAAAATAGATACGTAATATTTGAACGACTTGATGGATAGAGTAGAGACTAAATAAATTACAGGTAGGGCTTAAACTTAAAGTGTTTGCTATTACTGAGATTCATGTTATCTGCTATGGGAGGCCGAGGTATAACGCGGTGGTTTAAGTGAGTATGCCCGAACGACTGCTAGATAGAGTTTTAAGCACATCCTCTGCCCACCTCAAACTTGAACCACAGAGTAGCGGAGGAGATGGTGAACAATAGGATTTCTACTGCGAGAACAAACAAAAGAAACAAAAAGCTTAACGCGTTAAAACCTATGCTTTTGGTTATCTAGCTACTGAAGACTACAATAACATAATTATGATGATATGCAGGCTAGAGCATTGTTGCCCCGACTTAGGGATTTAGTGATCGTTAATTTCAAAGTGTCATTTAAAGCATCCTGCGAAGGGCTGGTTATTGTTTAGGCGAGAGTCTTAGAGCTTATTTATTTTTTAGTAAATATAATATTGTCCTTAGAATTCTTCTTATTCATCATTGCTTTTTATTTGCTTAGATTTTTATATCAATAAGAAGAGAAGCATGACACAGCAGCTTATTTGCGTTTAAATTTATTCAAGGTGAAAGTTGCTAAAATTGGTTTTGGAAAAGTGGCCTTAATGAACTGCGATAAGTATATTTTTGTCAGCTAGTTTAAGTGTTTTGATAACAAAAACTTACATATTTGGTAAGTTTCTGACGTTTAAAAGTATCTGGAGGCACGATAGTGCCCCCGCCAAGTCGAGAGCGAAGCAACACTGCCGTACCATCCTTTTCTTGAACCATTTCGCCGCATTTTCAGGCTCCCATTTCAGAACCTCTGGATGGAACTAGAACGCTGAAATTTTCGTCATCTAGTAAGCTATAATCATACACTTGAAATCCAATTTTAAGTCAGCAGATCATTTAGTTCCGAAGCAAAGCGAAAGCAAAGTTTCGCATTTTTTACACTGACACCCTGACTCGTGGATCATCAAAATTGAACTGGTACTTTCCATTGACCTAGAGCGCTGAAATTTGATACAGAGGTAGAGTTTAACGCCCACATAGAGGGAAAACTATCAAAACTAGGATTATGGAAGATCTGGACTACCTGATGAGAAACCATAAGGGCACACTTAAACTATTAGCGTTATCGACCGAGAGTCTTTGCAAAATTTATTTTGCGTAGTGGGACTCTACATTTAAAATGAATTTTCTGCAAAGAGAAGTGAAATCCTACCAAAAACATTCTGTAAAGAAAAAGCCTAGTCTCGATGCAGCTGCTTGTTATCTCTTAAAAGTAATGAAATCTCTAGACAAAGTTAAGCCATGTCTAAGGTTCGTTACAGCAATTTCTTTATTATTACATTTGTTGACCTGTATTGATCGCATTTTTTTCAATGTCTAGAGCCTAAAAAAATGTTCAACCGTTGTTCATTTTTTACACGTTAGTGAATAGTGGGTACAGGTCAACGGCCAAGTCACATAACATTAAATGTAATAATAAAGAAATTGCAGCAAGGAACCTTAGACATGGCTTAACTTTGTCTAGAGATTTCATTATTTTTTAGAGATAAACAAGCAGCTGCATCGAGACTTGGCTATTTCTTCACAGAATGTTTTTGGTGGGATTCATTATTCTTCTCAAAGCATTTCAGTTATTATTTTACCTTTATTTATTGACATTCAGCTGCATATTAGTCACCACGATCAGAGTTGACTAAGGATGTTGGACAAGGCCATGTTCTCCATACATTGCAAAATAATTGTCAAAAACACTCCAAATCGGAATCTATTTAAAGATGGGGAACAATGACAATACGACTTCCAAGAGCGGAGGTCGGTTCATTAGCTCCTCACTTCTCCTTTTTTTACAATACCGAAAAATCCTACAGCGAGACAAGTGCCTCCTGACCCGTCTATCTTCTTCCATCTGTCTTTTTTGTGTCTTATGGGGTCAGTCAAGTCCTTGTTAACGGAATCTAGGTCATTTCGCCACCACCGCTTGGCTCTTGATCTCATTTCCCAAAACACCCATAGAAAACAGTGCTTTGCTACTTAGCTCTATTGCTAGAAGCAAGCAGCTGTTCCCTATTTGGAATGGAATGTTATTCTGATGCAACGTCTCATATTTGATTGCGCTAAGTGACGCACCCGTATTAACTATCCAATTATATGACCTGTTACCAAGTGACAAAGGAATAGAATTATAATTATTATAATGACAAATATTCGCATGATTATTCGCGTTGTTCACGAAAACATTTTAGGTTCATTAGAGCTACTAGTACTGTCTTCTTGTGTATCACGCACACTAGCTGTTGCATAGTTTCTTCCCTGATTACCACGAGCATAATTTTATTACTATGTATGTACGTACCTCTAGAGCCACGATTACCTCGGTAGTAGCCACCTAACGGCTGTCCACGCTCTCGAGTAGGGTGACCACGAGAACGGAACTGGCCGCGCTGATTGTTGTAGACACCGCCTGCCTGAAAATACCGTCCTCTAGATGAATATGATGTATTGTTAGTGTTGCGCGTATATTCCCTGTTCGTCAATTTCATAATGTTGTCCTCTGGACACGTAGATGTCTCCTCGTCAGCCGCACCTCGAATGGCATCCTTCAATTTATCATAATTTCTGGCGGGAATAATAGTGCTTATGTGCCTATTTCGCAATCCGGTGGCAAATCGTTTTAAGGCCATTTTTCATTCAACGGCTTAAGTATGCTATACTTATTTGTATCACCATTAGCCTGCGAAATAGTAAGGTCAACTAATAAATATTCAATTTGCTTACCATAGTCCTGGATGTCCCGCTGATTTTGTTTACACCGCATCAGTTGTTCTTGTAAACTTGTGTCTAAGCGCGTAATTTATATTGGAAGAGGGTACTTCTATGCAGATTATTATTTGATCTACCATTCACAAATTTTGAAAAGCAGCTTTTGAAATAAATCTGGGGATTTTCCTGCCATTTACATAGGTACTACATACAGGGTGTCACAAGACGCATCACTAAGCCAAAGCCTACTCGTTGTGGACATCATGCCAAGTCATACTAACCAAAACTAATACCTGGGAAACGACTTTCTTTTAAGTTTTCACATTTTTTAAACCGTAATTAAAAGCGCGCGCGTGCAATGCTCGAAATACCTACTTATCCAAGGGGTCACATCTAAAGAACATATTGGCAGGGTAAATGCTTCGATTTTTTATCTAATTAGAAAAAATCCATACTAACTTTGAGCCTCAATATCTCCTGAACCAGTAATTTCCCAGGTATGGTGTTGAAGTAAAAAATTTTCGTAGTGATTTGTACAACATGGGCTTTCAGTTTTCGTTAAGGGTCTTTTTACACCCTGTATGTAGGTCCTTTGCTGCATTTGTTTTTTTTTTTATAAAGACATCTCCCCTTTTAGGTTTACATCCTGTATCGCGGGGGCCTTTACAAATATACAACCATTGGACACATAGTATACCGAGACTCAAAAGTATTATATCGGATGCGGATCGAACCGACAACACTCGGCGCAGTGACAATCGGCGAGACGGCCGCTTAAACCTCTACGCCATCCGTCTAGTCCATGTTTGAGATCAATAAAATTCATGTGTCTATCCCTCTTTCTTTCAAACGTAAACTTATGTCTCACAAATACCAAATGAATTCATAAGGTTTAGTTTCATAGACATTCAATTCCGATTACGTAAAAAATAATTAATCTGATAACGCAACAAAACTATATTCTCGGCAAAAGAGCGAAGCTATCACTTTCCTATAAGAGCTTTTTACGAACAGGCAATAAACTATGAAATTTCCGCCCGCAATTACTTCTGCGTATTATTATTTTGCGAGAAGATGAAGAATAATATTTTTCTTCCATATTATTTGTTATCCCATTGATGCGACCATGCCTAAAAACGTTAGTACTCTCTCAACGAATTCACAATTCTGTTGTGTAACTTCTGTATTAACGCTTCCTAAGTGAATAATTGTCTAATTATGGCGTTTTAAGTACTGTAAAAAATTTCAACGCTTTGCGAAATATAGTAAACTAGGTAGGTGATCTGGATTATAGTAAAAACCAAATTCAATTTATATCTGATGAAAATTTATTATATATTATACTATCCGTGCGCAGCCAGGATGGCCCGCTAGTTAATATCCGTACTAATATTATAAATGCGAAAGTGTGTTTGTTTGTCTTTTTTTTACGTCGCAAAATACATGTCATGATATGATTTTAGAGTGTGCAGTGTTTAAAAAAGTAAAAAAAAAGTCAAAGTCCAACTGACTCTTACGCGAACATAGCCGAAGCCTAGCAGCTAAGCCTAGCACGTAATTATATTGTCTAATTAGCTATCCGTGCAAGTATTATTGACAATTGCATTTAGCCCTTTGAGCAACGTCTTATTAGCCAGTCATGTTATGTTAATGAGTTAATCTTGGAAGTCGGCTAACATAGACGCACCGCAGCCTTATTATACAGGACTAACAAACAAACTCATTGTCACATTGCATTTAATATTCAAATATTCACACTTTTATATGAGTAGGTATAACAAATACATTTTACATAACATTAAAACCTTCTTACATTTTTCTTATCGAACAATCAAAGAGATATATCTGAGCGTCTGCCGGAGAAAAATGCATATGACTTCGTTAGACAGCTTTATACACTTAACAGAAGTTAGCCGCATTTATTTCATTGAGAAAATTATCTTAATGACGTTGGCGGATCTCGGCGTTCTGCTTTACGAAGTATAATTAAGTTTTGTTAACGTTTTATTGTTCTAAAGACTAGCAGCTGAACGTCTATATATAGTGTATATCGCCGATTACTAGGTTTGCTGAAATCGTAAGCACTCCTAATATGTACAGGTACCAAGAGGATAAGTTAATAGTACTGTAAACGTCCTCAATGGAAAAACGGTGACGTAGATACCTTTGAAAATATAAAAATTACATTGTCAGTTTTTTTTTTGCTCGTGCCATTGTCCTCTGCTCCAAATACCTTTTATTCGTCTTTCTATAGGAACTAAAAAACTAAACTATGTTTCCTATTTGTAATATTTAGCCACTATAATTATTTCCTAGAACGTTTCACACACGGTCTACTGATTCCAATTTAGGCACTTTGGTAACTATAGTTCATTGATATCATACTTACAAATAGACGTCTAAAGAAATTGTTTCCATCAGTCTAACATTATTTGGTCCATGAAATCAAGGACCTACGAGTTCTAGCTTAGCTGTCAGTATCACTGACCAGTACACTAATAGGCCAGTCATAACTACTTATCTTTGTTTACTGGGTGTCTGTTACAGCCAAGAATAATTGACTATCTGCTACATCTCTACTACGGTTAGAATACTGCTAAAAAAAAGTCAAAGTAAAAAATCATTTATTCATCTAGGTCACAACGTGACGCTCATGAACGTCAAATTTTTTAAGTAAATTAATAATGCTTCTACATTTACATTTACTGCCCATTCGCAAAGCAATAGGTAGAACCACGAGAAAGAACGGGCAATAAAACTCGTGGCCACTCTTTTTAATCGCCAGTGTTATGGTACATATTTTGTTTTTGTAAGGAGCTGCAACTGTTTCACATTGTAATTAATTACTTGTAAATAGTAAATAAGAACATACATATTATATACAAAATATGTAGTTATTAAATTAAGTGCTGTAGTAGTCTTCAAATGTGAATCTTGTGTAACAGGAGCATCCACTTACGCTTTATAATGTAGGCAACTCGCGACCATGTTCAGAACTATGGTGGAAAAGTATGTTACAGAAAGTGACGGTATATGAATACACGAAAATTACAAAAACGTTAGTATCCAGCCCATGATAACGAGTTACCTTCATCTAACACTGTAGCAATATTTAATAAAATTTGTGGAACAACAATGAAAATGTAAATGTAGTAAGTTGAATGACCTAATAATGCATGAATATTAAATTAATAGAACTAGAGATATTATATAAAAAAAAACTGAAAAGTAAGGTATCTATATAAATTAAAAAATCAAGAGTTGGCTAGTATAAGTGACCACCTATCCTTATCACTGAAATAATCATTAATGGTATAATAACCTTTCCTAATAAGGCAGTCTTTTATTTTACTTTTGAACGTACTAAATGGCAATTCTAAAAGACTAATTGGTATTTTATTGTATATACGAATACCTAGCCCTACAAAAGAATTATTAACTTTATGTAAACGATGATAAGGGGCATATAACTTATGCCTGTTTCGAGTATTTATGTTATGTACATCACTTTTTGTAGTAAATAAACCTATATTTTGCCTAATATACAATATATTAGCAAATAAAAATTGCGAGGCTACTGTAAGAATCCCTATAGACTTAAAGCGTTCCCTAAGAGTATCTTTTGCACCTAACATGTATATTGCTCGTACCGCTCGTTTCTGTAGAACGAAGATATTCTGAATATCCGCAGCTTTGCCCCATAACAAAATACCGTAGGACATGACACTATGAAAATAGCTAAAATAAACTAGACGAGCTGTGTCAACATCAGTAAGTTGTCTAACTTTTTTGACAGCATACGCAGCAGAACTGAGCTTACCTGCAAGACATGCTATATGTGCACTCCATTGTAACTTATTATCTAGTGTAATGCCTAGGAACACTGTCGAGTCAACTGTGTCAAGTTCCTCCCTATCTAGCCTTATATTAGGTCCCAGTTGTCTAACGTTAGGTAAAGCAAATTTAACGCATTTAGTCTTTTTAGAATTAAGCACTAGGTTGTTTGCTGTAAACCATTGTGTAACCTGTATAAGTGCATTATTTACATCATCAAATTGATTCCTATTCCTATCTACTTTAAAAATAAGTGACCTATCATCTGCAAAAAGTACGACATCACAGATATTTTTTAAATAAAAAGGTAAGTCATTAATATATACAAGGAATAGAAAAGGACCTAAAATAGAGCCTTGTGGAACGCCTAACTGTATAGGTAATTTAGAGGATGTAGTCCCATTTACATCGACGCACTGAAATCTTTGCCGCAGGTACGACTCGACAACACAAAGTGCGGTTTCCTCTACGCCGTAGTGGCGGAGCTTACGCAGCAGTGTGTCGTGATGAACGCAATCAAATGCTTTTGAGAGGTCACAGAATACTCCGATAGCATTTTTAGATGACTCCCAAGCATTATAAACGTGTTTTATGAGAGCAACACCCGCATCAGTAGTGGATCTACCTTTAGTAAATCCGTATTGATCTTTATGAAGCAGACTATTTAAATTAAAGTGTCTTAGTAGCTGCTTTAATAAAATCTTTTCAAATATTTTACTAAATGCCGGCAAGATAGAGATGGGCCTGAAGTTATTTACGTCATTTTTACTGCCAGATTTGAATAAAGGTATGATTTTACTTAATTTCATCAAATCCGGAAATACGCCTAAGTCAAAACATTGGTTAAAAATTATAGAGAGGTAAGGCGCAACAGTCTCAACTATAGTACCTAAAAGTTTAATTGAAATGCCCCAAAAGTCGCCGGTATTTTTAATATTAATTGAATTATATGCGATCAATATATCTCGCGGGGTAACGTGCTCGAATCTAAACACGCTCTTGCATTCAGGTACACTGCTAAGCAAAAAATTTCCAGCGTCTAAAGATGATGATTGTAAAGAGCTAGTAGTTGTTAAAGGTATGCTCGCAAAGAAACTATTGAACATATGCGCTACTTGAGTTTGATTGGTGACTAATAAATTGTTTTCTTTTAGTTCAAATTGGTTTTCCCGTGGTCGTGCTCTTCCAGTTTCATTATTTATAATTCTCCAAGTTTCTTTAATTACATTTGTTGAATGCTTAATTTTGCTAATAATAAATTTAGATTTTACCATAACACAAACTTGTTTAAAAAATTTTGAGTAGTTTTTTACATAATTTAGAAAAGGTGTGTCAAATCTATGTTGTTTCATACCATATAATTCAAACAATTTGGCTCTACTTCTGTATATACCTATAGTGGCCCACTGGTTAAAAGATCCGGTAGTACCCTTTAATGTGACAGTTTTACTCTTGAAAGTATCTTGAAACTCATTATTTACTATTCCAAAAAGTGAATTATAAATTGTATTTGGATTTTCTGAGTTCAAAATTGAGGGATTGAGTTTAGCGATAATATTGTTTTTAAAACGTATAAGACGATTGGTAGTTTGAGGCCTACATTCTACTGTATGTGATTTATCATATGTTGTACATGAAAAACTAGCTATCTGTCCACGGTGATCAGAAGGAAGAGAACTAATAACTACTGGGTTTTTAGCAACACAAGAACTAAATATGTTATCCAAACAAGTAGAAGATGTTTCAGAGACTCTAGTAGGTTCACAGAATAAATTACTTAAATTAAATGACTTAAAAAGATTCAGAAATCTAGTACACTGTGAAGAATTCTCTAAAATATTAATATTAAAAAGCACCACATACTATAATATTCTTATGACTACCTATAATTTTATTAAGACCATCTTCCATAACAGTCTCAAATAGATTATAATCACCAGAAGGGGGTCGATATACACAAATTATAATATATAAGTCTAGTTCCACACAGGACAACTCAATAGTGCGCTCAATAGATAAATTTACAATATCCTTACGTTCTTTGCATTTTAATAAATTTGAAGTCATTATGAGAGAACCGCCTCTAATAGCCTGCTTTCTTATATACGAACTCTGCACTGTGTAATATTCATTTATAACAATAACCTCATGGGTGCTTAACCAATGTTCAGTTAAGCACAAAACCTTAACGTCATATTTTTCTAGAAATAAACTTAACTCTAACTCTTTGCCCGATAGGCCCTGCATGTTTTGATGTACTATATTCAAATACTGCAGCCTAACTTTTGTCCTATCTTGGAGTTTAAATCACAAAATGTGTCAATAAAAACGTTGTTAGTACATGTACTAACCCTATCAAATAAATTGTCAACACAAGGCTCACTGCCTTGCTGTAAATTGTATGCTAATAACTTAGCAATTTGTCGCTTAATATAAAATGGCAGATACATTGTATCTTTAGTTAAAATAAATTTACTAATAAATTTATTAGCGTCAAAAAACAATATTGCGTCACTATGACGACAAGTTATGTTATACAATAACATGTTTAATGAGTGTATGTGCATATTTTGTGTGTGTGTTAAGTTGTTTGAGTAAGGTAAAGCACCTAAAATAAATTTACAACTAAATTTAGAATTAAGTTCTATCAACAATTCAACACATTCTATGATATCCTGTCTCTTTACAGTTAAACTGTTACCAAACAATAATATTGCAGTACTACTCTCATCTAAGGGGTGTAATTTAATCTGATTAACTAAACTACAGTAACTATCCCCTGGCCTACAATAATTTATAACACACTGATTTGTATATTCACTGAGAAGACTACCAAAATTGTGACCTAGCCAATCAGAAAAAATAAAAGTTTTATTAATAGATGTTGGAAGCCTAGATTTATTTAAATTTGATTGTAATGAGTGTGAGTTTTGTGGATTGCTAGAAAAATTCTCAGGTAGTACGGTACTCAATGGCTCTGCTGGTACAAGAGTATGAGTACAAGAACACGAGACTCACCTGCCTCCACTATACGCTTGCTCAGTTCTTGTTGAGAAGCTTGGTATTTGTTGAAGATCTCATTTAAGGTTCTTTCCCTAAGTAATATCTCTTCCCTTAAGCGATGAGTTTCCATATCATACACTGATCTGCTATGTTCCAAATTTCTAGAGTACTCAGAAAGTTGATTAACTAAGTTTATGCGCTCCTTTCTAAGATTTAAATTAACCCTATGCACATTATATTTCCTAATAGATTTATGATATTTTTTTATTAATTTAGTAATTTTAATGTAACGTTTAAGTTTATTACGACTAGAAAAGCTGGGTCTCATAATAATGGTATCCCCCTGGTCAGATCTATTGTCACAACTGGCTCCCTAATGCACACATGATCAGGCTCACTACTAACCAACTCATGATATAGGCTACAGGTATTCGCAATCTGTTGACTGTGTTTATTTATTTCTATGTTGGAGATGGTTTTATGAGCTTCACTCAATTCACGTTCCAGTTCAGCAACACGTCTCAGAGCTTCTTCATGAGTGTCCATGCACTGTTGGAAGTTGGACACCGTCAGTCGAAGTTGTTCATGTTGCTCAAGTATTTCAAGATGGTGTGTGTGCATTTCAGCCAGCTGTGCCTTGAGTTCAGTGTTCTTGTCTACTATTTTCTTTACTTCTTCTTCGCTGTCCTCTCTTTCCTGAAGCAGCTGGTTACACAGGCTTTTGGAGGATTCCAATTCCTTGAGTGTGGACTGTAATTTGTCCTCCAGAACTGCCATTCTGCGGGTCATCATTTGAACAGACCCACCCCGTAAGCACCTGAAATATAAGGAAGAGTGAGTAAAGTCAGCAGAGAGAAACTAAGAAATGGGTGGATAGAAAGTTGAGAAGGAAATAATGTAGGTAGATTATAAAAAAATAACAGAAAAGTAAATTAAATAAATTTGGGAACAGCTTATTTTAAATCTAACTATTGGGGAATATGAAAGTAATGAATAGGTACAAAAAATTTATATGTTTGATATTATACTTATAAAACAATAAAATAAAATTGGAATGTAGGTAGGTACTTCTATATATTGACCTGTGTAACACTATTGTACTCCTTAAATTAATATACTTATTTTATAATAAATAATTATGTTTTGTGTA
This sequence comes from Euclidia mi, assembly GCA_944739405.2. Classification (NCBI taxonomy): domain Eukaryota; kingdom Metazoa; phylum Arthropoda; class Insecta; order Lepidoptera; family Erebidae; genus Euclidia; species Euclidia mi. The sequence continues at coordinate 93,300,685 of OX123182.2, forward strand.
TAGTGTGTCATGTAGTATATGGTGTCTGAGGCAAATGTTTTTCGTCATCGATTTTGCTTCCACAAATTGTCAAGCAAAAGGAGACATAAACGGTGCCGCTGTGTATTGTAAATGACGTCGCTCACGTGCAGTGAGCAGTGTTTATGAAATGCATAGTGTATATTAGTTAGTATTATATCAATAAAACGATACAGGGATAAGTAAATAATTATGAAAACAATACTCCCCGGGTTTCCAGTTGATTTTGAATCTTGTTTATGTTGTATCAGTTGTCCGTTACTTTGACAGTTGGTCCGCCACAAGTTTTCCAGTGAGGTTTAGTCACTAGTCCTTTGATATTATGTTACACAAACAATTATTGCTAAGGTTTATGGGTATACACTTTAATTTAGAGATACAATTAATGAGGAAAACAAAATAAAACTATTTTTATCAATTAAATTATTATACACGTAGCGAAATGACAGCTGTTCGCTAGTGTTGCCAGCGAGGAATCTCCAAGCTAAGATGAGAGCAGTAGCTATCGATCAATAGAATTCAGGTTTACAGCAATCTTGATAGCCCGTAAGCGGCCGCCTCACCCACTAAGTGCCCTCCACAAACTATTGTTTCAGGTCTGGGTGTACTCTGTGTACATTGATTGAAAGTTTTTAAATTCACTCACGACATCATTATGACTTGTTTCTATTGCGGAGATTGCCAAAAGAAGGACTCTAAAATCTAGCGTTTGAGTTCCTAGCATAAAGTAATTTCTTGATATTGACCTCATCGCATCAAGGTATTGGTGTGAGTTTGTGGTTAGTATCCTCAACCAAGAACTAATTTTAATAGGAAGCTTAGAGAGAACGGACGGTGAAGTTGGACTAACGTATAATTTATGCCGTATGTCATTAACTAGCCTGGCTATGCCGCAACTGTCAAGTTTATTTGCAGATTCTAGATGAATTCAAACAATATAATATGCCGCTGATGTATGAAGGAAAAAAGGGAAAAAACTGGGAAAACGTTAAAGTAGAGACAAATAAGACACAAAGGCCTGATCCAAATTCTTATTCTAAATTTTTTACTATCAATGCTGCCGTCTAGCTTAATTTATATTTTTGCCGCTATAGATTTCCTCATTTCTAGGGTTCCGTACCAAAAGAAACCAGATCCTTATAGAATAACTTTGTTTCTTATAGAATCGCCTGTTCGTCTGTCTGCGATGAAACTTAATTTCGGCAACGTGTTTCGATGATAAGTTGAAATCTATAGCCCCTCCAAGTTGTAATTCTAGCTGTAAGGCTGTTTAAAAAAAATCAATCCTTTATGCCGCAAAAATGCATATTTTGGCACTCTCAAGGGAATAAAAATTAATTGCGTACTTCCCGTTACCTGGAACCATTAAATTTGCCAAGTAATGTCGTTTTATAGTAAAAGTTTTAGGAAAATCTGATAATTAAACATTTGTAATTGAATCATAAAATACAGGATCAAATTTTAAAATTGTAGCTACTGGTTCAATTGAGGAAAGGCGTTGATATGTATATGGCAAAATACATGTTTCACGAGGCATACCGCTGAATTTCAGGAAAAGCTCGAGACTTGATTCCTATAGTCCGAGAAATAACAGTAAATTACTTTATACGGAACCGTCTGTGGGCGATTGACTGACCGCACTTGTCCGTCCGGTTTTATATTTTTACGCTTAATTCATTATTATTATATAATTATGTGCACATAAACTTATTTTTTTATTGCGTACTTATCTAACTGTGTTCAAATTCGAAGAACAACGGTTTAATAAATGTTTTAACAATCAAAATGAGAACCTCCTTCTTCAATGCGATTAAAATCTGACCCTACATTAAATCCTTTGTACCCTTGTTACTAAAATTACTTATCGCGCCTCATAAAACGATTCACAATAAAAGTACTATATTGTAATCATTATTTTTACAGCACTTTCCGCCAACCCACCTTGAATTTTTGAGATTGTTTCGTAATTGTGTAACAATTAATTAACTTGAAAAGAGTTTTGAGTTTCATAATTATAGCATTCATAATATAATACGGTAATAGTGAAATAAGAGCGTGTCATAACACTTTTAAGATTTTTTTTCTTTTCTTTTTCATAGAGTAATATATTATTTGAAAATCGACGTAAAGTAACAGTACTTATAGTGTTGCGTTTCGTTCGGTGAGTGCGAGTGCCGGAGGCCCTATCCCCTATTCCTTCTTCCTCATTCCACTCCTCATCCTATCCCTTTTCCCATCCCAAGGGGCGCCAACGCACTTGTGACTCCTGTGGTGTTGCTTGTGTCCATGGGCGGCGGTAATTGCTTACCATCAGGTGATCCGTCTGCTCGTTTGCCACCTACTACTATAAAAAAAACTAAAATAAATAACTAATATAAAGTGTATTTTCATTGCATGAGTCCTAGCACATACACACACACGTACACTCTCATATATTTTCCAGGTTGCCTCAGTTAATTCGTACAATCTTTACTTTGGAATCTAAATATATTTTACGCGTACCTATTACAAGGGAAAACGATATAATACATATAGACAGCACAGCACAAGTCATTCGGACAAGTATTTCGGACACGTATCACGATAAGAGAACTTCATGGAGCGACTGGTCATCCAAGGCTTAGTGGAAGGCAAGCGCTCTCGCGGGCGATCACCTACGCACTGGACTGACCTAATTAAATCTGCCACTCAGAGTTCCATTGTAGAGTGCTCACGCAATGCAATGAACCGTAACAGATGGAGAAACATCGCAGAGGCTTCAATAGCCAAGCAGAAGGCTGATGACGACCCAAAACCCTCATGACAACTCACTCATGACATTCATCACGGAGCCACGACTACTCTGTCAAGAGTGTACGACTGAAGAGGGATAGAGAGAACACAGCACGATGCAAACATAAATTTCGCAACAAAGTCAGTAACGACGAGGTGTGCAATTCAAGCCTTGAACAAAAGTCTTACCGATGAACTTCAAAACAGATCACATGTTAAAAGTATGTAGATACATGACTGTATTAACTCAATTATGCGTTCTCTACCCGTTAACCCTTTGGTCTGTGAAGTGAATTGTAGTGCTAATACCAAGGATTTACTTACTATTCGTAGTAGGCCACGTTAAGCGACGCTTGCAGAGGTCATCATTAGGATTGGTGACCGCTTTGTGTCATTTGCATGAGCATGGCAGAGCGCTGCATCACAAACAAGAATGGTCGGGACATGCCGGGAAGTCTTCAGGTGACCTATAAACTCCTACACCATAGGAGTGGGTAATATCACTTTTTATGAATATCAAATTGTATCTATATATCGACATTCGATATTGGATTTTAAAACACTATATTTTAACCTAAAGTGATTTTTAATTTTGTTGTATCAGTGATGTGATATAGTATCAAAATTTAAATGAACTTGAATTTACGCCTAGAACGTAACGTTTGGAATCGTAGTATGTATTGTATATGTCCGTTTACAACTATTTCTGAATTATTATTCGCGCTCTCACTCTGTCGTCATGTCGTCGGCCGGCAAGCAAAATAGGCATACAGCTCGTATACGATACCATTTTTTCAATGTGATACGCGTATCGCTATATATTTGAGAGTATAGTGTTTCGTGAAATATATAGTTTTAGATTTGGCCGATATCCGATTTACGATATTGCATCGATATATAGATTCAATATCTAGGAACTAGAACACTTTGGTGGCATCAAATTAGCATAATAATTATACAATGCAACAATAATTAGCTTATACCAAGACGCGAAATGATTGACTATTCTTTACAGAAGTCACCATCATCCCGTCTATACACAAGTAAATAATTAAATATGATAGAGATCAATTTAAAGAGAATGCTTTTGAGCGACTGTACTTTCACAACTACCTCAGATTCGGGTTTATTTATCTTAGTTCTTTAGAGATTATAGACTGGAATGATCTGCGGTTTTAATATACTGAAAGAAAGTGCTTTGAATAGAAAAGTCATTACATTAGCCATTAGCAAAGTAATTAATTAAACTTTAATGTAAATGCGATAGCCCAGTGGTGTACGTAACGGACTGCCAAGGTGATGGTCGCGGGTTCGATTCCCAGTTACCCCGGGCACACACCTCTGTCTTTTCGAAGTTATGCATGTATTAAAAATGTTAATTATCGCTGGCTTAACAATGTGCCCGGTAGATGGCTATAGGCTCGCTCCCTTTTACATTAGGACCGAAACATAACTGGCGAAATGTATGTGTGTAATAAACCTACGCGTACCCTTTTGGGGATAAAAGGCGTGAAGTTATGTTTTTATGTAAGGCAAATTATTCATATAAAAGAATACTTACTACTACTGCTATACTACTACTGCTATATCCTTTTGCAGTACACTTCTGGACGTAAACCTTTCTTAATTTGCGTCACAATAGAATTGTACGTCAATAGGAAGATTTGGATTATTAAAATTTAAAAGGTACCACGCTGGCCAGACGGGTTTTTAATACAGGGCATGATGTTGAGTTATCCGTTTCTTCACAATTATATTTTCTTCACCCTAGCCGCCTCTTACGATACTCACGGATTGAAATCGGTCAGTGGTGACGCCGTCACCACACGGACAAAATATTTAAAAAAAATATGTTCGGGAATTGTATCAGACGATTTTTGACGAAGAAGACGACGAAGACGAAGACTAAGGTAACTGGATAAATATGGATTAGCAGATATTACATGGATTAAAAGATATTATGCTGGTTTCCTGGTGATATTTTCCTACGGCGTTGTTGTTCAAGTAGTTGTCCAAGCGATTACTAACTATTTAATAAAGTACCTAATTGTTGCGTCAATATTAAACCTGAGATTCTTTGCATAGCAGTCTGTTGGTCTCTTCACCAGGCTATCGGTGCCTAATTCATGAGTTTATTTTAGAATGTAAATAAAATTCATTTTAGTAATTTCCTACCCCAGGTATATCAAGTGCACATTAAAACAAAGTTGCCTTTCACGTTTTTAGGCAGAAAATTCTTATCCCTGTGTCACTCTGAAAGTGGACCACGTTATCAAAACAATGTATATTCAAGCGTTCAAAAACTTCCGCGTGGTAAGTATAAACTTATTTATTTTTTTATCGCGAAAACTTCTGAAGTGCACACTGAGCGAGGATTTAGCAATCACAAACTTAAAATGCTGGCAAACTATTCGACGTAGAATGTACTGACTCTCAGCAAATGGCTTTAGCTGTCTGTGATTTCGAATAAACTGGAGATCGTTGATGAATGTAAAATTATGGTAAAAGGAAATGGATGAATCTTAAAAAGAATTTTAAAGTAGAATGACATAGGTTTTCCATCTCTCATTCAGATAAAATTCTCTTGGCGATAGAATTTATGGCTTAATATTTATACGACTGTAAAATTAAGCCCAGTTTTCGTCCTATTTGTCTGTATGAACGCAAGAAACTTAGAAACATGCGAAAGGATTATTTTCGGTTTTCACCAATAGTATTGTAAGTTTCCTGGGTAGGTTTTAGGTGTATTCACATGGACGGAGCTGCGGGCGTAGTCTACTGACCGATAAAATGTTGTACATTTTAATGATAGAAACTGATTAAGTTCAGCTGTGTTACTGTTTGACTCCGGGCTATTGCTACTCATTGCCTAACAGCGCGAGTGATACTTTTCCTTACCATAATTTAATGTTCTTGTTCATTCATACGGTAGCCCGTGCTTTATTAATATAACATACTGACTATTACTGACTACAATCGAAGGCTAACAGGATTACCATCAGATAACAGTTACTTTGTCTGCCACTCTTAGCAATAATAACATTTATTTTTATATGAAATGCCCTATCCTTTAAAGAAAGAATGAACGTGCATCCAATGTAAATCACCTGTTTGTGAAATAGTAATGCAAATATCTTTATTACGGTCATAAATTTGAATAGGTAAGTATAATCTTTTGTAGTAAATATGTCAAGCACGATATATTGATATATGTTTTGTATTTCATAAATATACTCGCACTTATTTCGTGTCCTATAGGCTTAGTACAATATATTGGCTACATAATTATACTAAGTGAATAGCGTATAGTATTATATAATAGAGTTTGTCCTCTAATAATAGCTAATTCTGGATATCGGATATATGACTAATTATGTTACGAATTCACAAAGTTCACCTTAGTTATAACAAAGCGCCAGATGTGAGTCCATTCGAAAATACGGGTTCGTCTACCGTGTACACGTGGACCTTTTGTAATCGGTCAGGATATATTCGGAATATTTCTAATATACTGTAACAGTGTATTAGAGATTTAAGCAGGGCGTGAAAAGGCATCTCTCAAGGCCGTCAAAGTGAGGGCCGCCATGTCACATTGTTTAACCAGCAATTGGAGATGGTGGCCTTCACAATAGGAGTTCACTGTCAGCTTACCATCAGGCAGCATGAAGTCAATTTGACAGGTTTTTTTAATAAAAAAAAAGTGTTTTACAAAAATATATACTTCATGAATTAAACAAAAGTGATCAATTTTTCGCCGTGCTATTCAAGTACAATATTCATTTTATTACCCGCAATAATGATTTGACTCGTTAAATTGTAAACCTTACTTAGATGTCAGTTTTTCTTGCAACTACATTACTTTATTATATATTATAGTATTTGAATAGATTTAACCTACCTAGATCACTATTCAGCCGTATGGTCCGCATGAGTCAGGATAGGTTATGATTGATGTAAGAAATATTTCACAAGCGGCTTCCTGAATAAAAAAATTGGTTGCCTGTAAAGTCGGTATACGGGCGAAAGTTTTACGTGACAACGACTTTGAGTGGTAAAATAATTTTAATGTGAATATTCATTCGTATAGTAGGAAGAAGGATGAAAGACGCGTGCCTTTCACTTTTTATGTCTGTCTCTCTCGCTCTTAGGCGGGACGCGTGCCTCTCACTCGCTCTCATTGTGAGCGCATAACGTGAGCGGAGCGTAACGCAGTTTCTTGAAGTGTCACCCGGCAAACCAATTTATACGACGTTGTCACGTCAAAAGCATTAAAGAAAATCCTTCAGAACTTTTTAAGACCTATATTTAATGATAGTCCACGTGATGTAAACTCGTAGAGACGAGTTACAAAAATACTTTCATATTTACGAGTAAGACGGTGCTGCCACTTACATTAATTTCACAGCTTTAGCATTATTGATCGAAATATAACCACATTTAATAATAATAATTAATAAATTTATATTCTACCACAAACGTCAAAATCCAAACCAAGCCTTTCTGCTATTAAGTGTCGACGGATATGGCGAAAATATAAAAGTTCTTTTTAGTCTACAACAAAATTCAAAAGAACGAATACAAATGAAAAATGTCCAATTTATGCAACCAATTATCAGAAAAATGCATCAAAAATATTATATACACCTAATACCACGCATTCAAATATTACAAACTTGCCAGGTATAGAACTAACCTCAGGCGCCTCACCAGTGAAACGTTTCACTGTGCCATATTCTACATATAGGATCTGTAGTTCCAGTAATAAGCGTTTCAGCGTTTCAAACTAGAGTAGATATTCTCGACAGAAATGCCTACTTGCACTTACCCGTTCCCAGATGCAATAGAAACTCGGAATAGAGGTATTTACATAAATGTCTTATCTCTCATGAATTATTACTTACGTGAAGAGTAACCGGTGTTGACAGTGTTTAAAAACCCCATAATGCCAAGTACCATAAACAAGAAACACAGTAAAATTTCTGTTCATTTTTCCACCGCCGTAATTATGTGAAATCGGTCAGGAACGAAATTTCTGTAGGTGTCATCATCATCATCGCCCTAGCGTTATCCCGGTTGCATCCAAGACTAACACGCCTTGGAGCCCGAGGTCCGCTAACTGGTCTAACCAGATATGACAGAATATCAACTTTTCCACAGAGCGACTGCCGTCTGACCTCCGCAACCCAAAGGGATAGCGATATTCCATGGTTTAGACCAGTATTAGTTTATTTGAGGGTACTAACTCCGCGTAACGACTATCACAGATCTTCATGACAGCTGGGACCGTCGGTTTAACGTGCTCTCCGAGGCACAGGGCAAGCGATAATTAACAATTTAATACGCACTTAACTTCGAAAAGTCATTGGTTCGTGCCGTGGATTCGAACCCGATACCTTCTGAATGGCAGTCCGTTGGTATCTCCACTAGGCTATCGCTGCCTTTTTGGTAGGTGTAATAACGAAATTTTCATTAAACTGCACCCCGTCATTAAAATTACAATTTCTAAACATACTTTCTTAGAACACTATTATATATAGAATATTACCGTAACTAACTACTTTACATCGCAGCTTTTACAGCAAAGCAACCTAGGTTAAAACTGTACCTACACATTTCTGTGTAAGCTATATTGAAACTGGAACGTAATAACATAATAGGGGAATGGTATTAGAGGCGAAGTCGTGGCTCAACGAGAATCCACTCATACACGATAGTTTTACATGCCATGCACCGGGTAAATAACTAAACTGGCAACATGGTCGTACGGTTCGAAAATGCTGAGCGCACTTTTGCTAGAATCTAGGGTATTTTTGTCGGTTGGTAGATTTGATTTGTCAGTGTTTGTTATTGTTTTGTTAAAAAATAAAATGGTAGAGTACTTATTATTGCATAATAAAATAAGAAATGTTTCATTAAGTATTACTAATTGCAATGCAAGATCTGTTTTGTTAGTAAGGATTGGTAATATAAAATCACTAGAGGACGCCAGCAGCTACGCCTGCATTTTTAATTTGCCTGCAAATTTACCCGTTTTGGCCGATCCCGTGGGAATTTCGGGAAATCCCTTCTTAGTGCACCCCTACGGTCCCCAAGGAACATACATGCCGAATTTCAGCTTCCTGCGGCCCAAAAGTTTCGGCTGTAGCGTGTCTGTCTGTCGTGGATTTTAAATATTATGATTTTTGAATTGGGGTATATAAAATCAATGGCTTCTTTTTTTTAAATATACATACAAACATACATAGTCTCACGCCCAGTTTTCGCCAGGTTTATTTTAGTCCCACGTAATAGGGGGCGAGCCTATTGCCGTACCGGGCACATTACCAGACTCCATGCTGCTACTGAGAATTTCCTAACGGAAAACCCAATAACACTTTGCCTGACCCGGGGATCGAACCCGAGACCTCACGCGCACATTTCTGCCGCGAGACCCACAAGGCAGTTTTTTTTAATATGTATATGTTTTATTTCATTTCATAAAACCACTAGCTTCAAACACATCCAATATATGAAATCCTACAAATATATCTAGTAAGTAAACAAGTACTCTCCGCAATACGTCACATCCGAAATATGAGCGTCGCAAGTAGTTGATAGACAGCGCTCGATGCACTACGGATTCAAGGAGAAAAGACGATTGGGACGTAAGTCAATAAAACTCTATGCATATAATGTAAGTTAAATGTCCGTTCTAGAGTAGGACCTTATTTCGTTTGAATGGAGGTAAAATGCTTATGATAATATGAGCTTCCTATGAGGTATTACTCATTTTGCGAGAGTATATTTTTGACACATCTTTAGTATGGTGGACTAAGTGTGAATGTGACCTAGATCTCAGGGTGTGGTGGAACTTATAACTAGTAGATGTTTCTATCATTGCACGAACCCCACGTCCGGCCTAGTTCACTAACCACTAAATTGAGAACAGTGCTCATTACATTAATATTTATCTTGGGTTTTCAGCCAACGTTCAAACCTACCCCTCATTGCGTTCCAGTCAAGTTCACATACTTAATCCTTAAGTGTCGACCAACGGGCCAAGCAATGCAACAATCATAGAGACATGGTCTTTAAAACTTTTAATCGAATTTCGAACGCTCCGACGCTTCTCGTTTTAATAAGCAATATCCTGTATAATAAGAGTGCCAAAGCTGTAATATCACAAGTATGAGACAACTTGTGCCCCAGTACGGCAAAGTTAATTAAATACTTTAACCTGTGTAGCAACTATTTCGTTAGTCATATGACAAGTTACAAGCAATATCGGGCTCGTTACTATGAGTTGGCAACTAGCTCACAGGAGTTTAGACCGAGGTTGTTAGGTCACGGTAAATGGCATCTGAATATATTGATCGCTTGCGACCGTTTATTGCCCCCTAGTTAAGCCGTTTACTGCTTGAATATTAGTGTAGAATGTTGTGAGGTTCAGGTTGTGTTACACATTATAATCACTGCCGAAGACCTTGTGCATAATATTGTAGTGTAACATTTCAGACTTTAAGAAGTGAAATAGTGACTGGATATTTTATCATGAAGGTTGGTTGGATCTGGCTATCTACATCGAGTGTTTGTGTATGATATGGTATAAGATAGAAGAAACAATCGTTTAAGTATTAGAGGCAGCTTTAAAATTTGTGATAATATTTCTCAAGAATTACCGTCAGAAAAAGTAGTATGCACAAGAAAGGGTTGTCTAGGCCACGTAGATGTCGACAGCCAATATCTGCCCAGATAAACGAACAACTGCAATCTTCTTTTACGTAGATTTTCTTTGAAAGGGAAGTAGGTTCTGGTTCGATCGAGTCATTTGTAAGTTACGTAGCTCTACCACCTGTAAAATATAACAGCGTGATTTAGGCTATTTCAATAGTCAATAATAGCAATGGGGGTATTGTATGTAGTACCAAATCTAGTCGTATCTTCCTTGTGTTTTGGTTACCGCAATAATGTGTATCTATAGCATAGTAAAAGTACACAAATAAGATTATATTTTCACATCCTATATCGTGCTATCTTGCCGTGTGGCTGACGGCATAGAATACAAGTGTCACCACCCCCTATCTTCCCGTGGGTGTCGTAGGAGGCGACTAAGGGATAACACGATGCAAATACCATCATAGCGTAGAGACGGAAAACTCGACATCAAACCATATACGACTGCCTCGTTGGTCTCGCGGCATAAATGTGCACGTGGGATCGGGAGGTCCCGGGTTCGATTCCTGGGTCGGGCAGTGTTATTAGGTTTTTCTGTCACGAAATTCTCAGTAGCAGCACGGAGTCTGGTAATGTGCCCGGTACGGCAATAAGCTCGCCCCTTATTACGTGGGACTAAAGTATATCTGGCGAAAAGTGGGTGTAGAAATACACCTCTGCCTACCCCTTCGGGGATAAAAGGCGTGACGATATGTATGTATGTATATCGGCTTTATATCAATTTCTTTTTGCAGGTGCGAAAACTTGACTTTGGCTAAATTGGCTATATATTTCTAGATAAAGCGTTCAAGCAAAGCACAGCATGAAGATTAAACTTTTGTCAATAACATAATAAGTAAAAGAAGTATATATGAAAGAAAATTTCATGCAGATTTACAGCAATAAAACATATCAGCGAAAATATACGTATGTACATGCGGATTAAGAAAGAATTATATTTGAAGTGTAGCTGCGCAAACATTAAAAATTAGATCGGTTGGCGCATTAAATGTTTCTAACAGACGTCGTCGGTCGTTGTAATCGTGTGTTCGCGAAGCTTGGTAAACACTAATCTTTGCCCACGTTTTTATTTTCATAGACCAAATATTCAGAAGCGATAAATTAATGGGCGATACCTTTTGGCTGCTTTTTCTTTAAATCTCTGTGTTGTTTAATTAATGTCAAAAAATATACTTATTTTTTTTACTCTTACAGTATCCACACATTTTTTTAATAAGCTTTATGGTATGATTAGACAATAACTATCACGGAACAAATATGTGTGAGTAGTTGTGTTCTCAAATGAAGACGGTGCTAAACGTGGCCTAGGTCATCCTCCGGCATGGTGGAGTGTCGTTGGTGTTTGGACTACAGCGGGCTGATGATGATAAAATATGTAATAGAAGTTTCTACATCTGGTTTTATAACGTCTAGAATTCGAGAGAAATAAAACGTCTATATACCTGTTAATATTACCAAAACTATCACAATAATTATAGTCATAGTATATTATCACGAAAAGTAAATAAACTTACACCTTTATACATATAAGGTAACTATACTTTTAATAGGTTCAACGTGCAAATAAAACACTGATTAATTGCCTTCCTTCAGTACTCGTTTGAAGATCAGACATACCTGACCTTCAAACAACTGTCACATCTGTAGCATAATTTCCCGTCGCCAAATGGAAGCCTATCCAGACTTATTTCCGGAGGCTCTCGTTTGGAATAAATAAACAAGCAACCTCTCAAATATAAGGCCTTAATTTTCCTTATTGAGCCTCGATAGCCTGATTAAATACACGAATGAAGAATCAATATTAGAGTGCATGTTGTTATATATAACGATGTGCTCGTATTTTCAGATGCTTTGAGAATGTGTGTTTTTGCTTAATCTGCTTATTTATTCAGCTGAGATATAGTAAAAATATTTGTGGTGAATTTTATTGCTTAGTGAAATCATGTTGAGATCAAGTAAAAGTTGCTTTGTTAGTAAAGTATCTGATTGCAAACTAGATGATTAAGTATGCGTGACAGCATTCATTCTTAGTAGTAAATTACAGGTCACGTTGGCAAATGTTTTGGAAGTCAATATAAATATAACATTGATTATACAAACGCTAGAATGCTGACATTAATTTGAAACGCAATTAGGTAACGTGATTGACTATCATAAGAAACATAAAATAGTAATCAATCGAAATATTTTATATAGGTACATAATTACATACCTATATTTGCAAATATGGAAATGGAATACTGCTCTCATCTCTGGAACAGCTCCGCTCAGTACCTGCTAGATGCCCTTGATAGGTTGCAGCGGCGTGCTATCCGTATCATAGGTGACCTTGAGGCTACTAAGACCCTTAAATCTCTGCAATTACGCAGGGGCGTAGCCTCAATGACTGTCTTTTACCTATTGTATCACGGTGAGTGCTCAGAAAAACTCTTTCAACTTATCCCACCCTCTCCTTTCCTATCCCGAAGAACACGTGCCGGGTTAAGGTGCCACGCTTACAAGGTAGAACAGATAACGTCCCGTACGAAAAGGTTCGGTACATCTTATCTTTGCCGTACAATAAAGATGTGGAACTCACTGCCAGCTCACGCGTTTTCTTCCTCCCTTGATCCTGGGTCCTTTAAGCGGGGCGTGAAAAAGCATCTCACAAGGCCGTCAAAGTCACATTGCTTAACCAGCAATTGGGGATGGTGGCCTTCACAATAGGACTTCACTGTCAGCTTACCATCAGGCAGCGTGAAGTCAATTTGACAGGTTTAAAAAAAAAATATACCGTACAAGTACCTACTTAGATAAAACTTCGAGTTTCATTTTACGCGTTGGTGCTCACCATCGCAGTAATAAGAGGTATCCTCCCCGCGGGATCTCCACCTTGTCGTGGTGGGGGGGGCTCAGTAACCGTGGCTTGGAACCCCGCGGTGAAGCTGTCTGTCCCTCGCAGTCGGGTGCGGTCGCGGGAGGAGAGGCGTGTCGGTGTTGCGTTGCCGCGCGCCCTATCTGCAGCGACCAAATGGGGGCGCACCATTCGATGCGTCGCGGTGGGGCCGCAGAGGAAGAGAGATGCGGTGTTGCGTTGCCGTCCTCCCTATCCTCTGCGGCCGCTGAGTGTTTTGGCGGCGGAGCCCAACACCTTAATCCGCCGCCAAGGGGGTTTTGTTTGGGCCCGCCTGACCATCTGGCAGGCCAATACCCGTCGGGGGGTAGCGACGAATGATTATGCAAATTCCTACCCTCCGACACACGGGTACATGAGGAACACGGGTTGGTTGGTCCGGTACCTACCGCGTCTACGTCACAGTACCGTCCATATGCTCGGCCAATCAGAGAAGGCCATCGTCCGCGCTCGCGAAGCCTGACCAAATATGGTCATATAACGGACTCCAACTCTGATGGAAGGGCCAGTATATAAAGGGGCCGACAGAGAGGCCGGCACCGCTACTCTACTACCTAGCTACTATAATTACGCGTATCTACTGACCCTACGTCTTACGTGTATCCTGATCCCAGCAGCTGGGTTCCAGGTCTACCTTAAGGCTCCGGGCTCCTCTACCTAGACCGCTACACTTCCAAGTACCGTCCTCGACGTCACCTCTGCCGAAGAGTCTGGCCCTGCCCTGCTCATCGTACTCAGACCGCCGGCGCCTGCCAGCTGAGCCAACGGACTGCGAGGATCTGCCGCTACGCGCAGCCCTTCGAGCAACCTGCCCTGCACACTACAGGAGGGAACAGCGTGGGAGACTGCAGCCCTTAGTGTTCAGGCCAGTGTCGTGTTGTTGGTCGCTCATACTCGTGCAAGGGAACTGAGACAATACTCGGCAAATAAACGCACCTAGAACCTCTACTACAACTAAGGGAGGAACGCTTGCGCATTAAGTGTAGTGTGTAGTGCTATACTTACGCGGTATTTATTCATACACAATGGGCTCACACCCCAGAAAATACTTCCTGCTAAATAAGAGCGAGTTAGCCTACGAGGTTGCGATTAGAGGTGAGGAGCCGGCTGCCTCTGTCCTAGGTCTGCGGAAGCAGCTCCCTAAATTAATGGAAGCCATTCCAAATGATGATATTTTGGAGTCGGGCCTAGCCATCGCGGTGGACTTCGAGGGCGCTAGCGAGGCCGTCTCTGAGCTGGCCAAACGAGTGGATTCATTATCCTCGTCTTACGACGCGAACCTAGCTAGGAGGTCTACCGCACTGCACAACCACTTATTCCACAGACTCCGTAGGATGCAACGTCCTACGGCGTATTGCAAACGTATTACCGAATTGTGCAGCCGGTTCGACAAGCTCTCGGCGGAGCTGTCCGCCATTGAGCAATCAGGTGTTCGCTCAGCTGATGCTGTAGCTGAGGTCCAACCTGCGCCGTCTACCTCGACGCAGGCAGGGTTAGCCCCAGTATTGCATTGCGAACATTTGAGAGTTAGCGAACTGTCCAAGTTAAAATACGACGGTACGGGATGCGTCCGAGCGTTCCTACAACGCGTAACGGAATTCCAAACCGCGCGTAATCTACCTTCCGCTAAAATTTTATCGTATGCCTCCGAAATATTCACCGGCAACGCACTTCACTGGTATCGCGGCCTAAAAGAATAGTTCACTACATGGGAAGAACTCACCACTAAAATAATAGACGATTTCACACCGTACGATTATGACTACCGGTTATTAAATGAAATCCGCCGACGCACTCAAGGTGCTACCGAAACTATAATAATTTATCTCTCGATAATGAATCAGCTGTTCGCTAGGCTGTCACCGTCAAAGCGATTGTCCGAACGCGAAAAGTTAGACATCCTATTGCATAACATACGTCAATGCTACTCGCTAGTGCTAGCTCCGTCAATATCTTCAAGTTAAGTTACTTTTCAAGTTCACACAGATGCGAGTGTGTGTGGCATCGGTGGGTTGCTTACACAAGAAATAGATGACGTGGAACTACCTATCGCTTACATGAGTAGGTCACTAAATGCATAGGAACAAAACTACAGTATAACAGAACGGGAGATATTAGCAGTTCTAACAGCCCTCGAATATTGGCGCTGTTATTTAGATAACGGGTTAAAGTTTGTTGTGTATACTGACCATTCCGCACTGAAATGGTTCCTAAACTTGAGCAACCCGACTGGTAGATTAGCTCGGTGGTCGGTTCGTCTGTCAGCCTTTAACTTCGAAATAAAGCATCGGCGCGGCGCAGATAATATTAAAGCAGATGCGTTATCACGATCCCTACCTGTAAATATAATAAACGCGAATAGTAATAATAATAATAACGTGAACAACCCTAATGTTGACACTGATCAATGGTATTCAGCCACCTACAATGGTTGTTTATCTTCGCCTAATGACTATCCAGACTATTCTATTAAAAATAATAAATTGTATCGTTTGATAAAATCTAGGTGTATGCTACGTAAGGAGTTCGAATGGAAAGAAGTGCTACCTTCTTCTGATCGAAATAATGCCATTTCGGTATATTTAAAACTTACAAGCGCTTAGCGCTGCATTACTATTGGCCCAAAATGCACGCTGACTTGGTAAAGTTCATAAATTCTTGTGACACTTGTATCGCGCACAAACATCAGAACCATGCACCATTGGGAACCATGGGACGACCCAAAGTGTGTTCACGACCCTTCCAAACCATTAGTGTAGATTTGGTGGGGCTATTACCCGTCACAAGAAAACAAAACGCCTACATCTTTGTGGTAACTTGTTGTTTTAGTAAATATTGTCTTCTTTTTCCTATCAGGCGCGCAACTGCTGAAATAATAACTAATATTTTGGAAGAAAAAATATTTTTAGTTCATGGTAAGTATACCATCTACAATTATGTTGGACAATGGTAAACAGTTTGTAAGTGCTACTTTAAAAGCTATGTTGCACAAGTACAAAGTTCCTAATCTTCATTATACTCCTAAATATTCTCCACATGTGAATACGGTCGAACGCTATAATAAAACCATTGGTTATTGGTCATTGGTCATGGTCATTGTCATGGTCATTTCCTACAAACGCCGCTAAGGTAGAAACCTTAGCGGCGTTTGTAGGAAATGACCAGAGATTATGGGACACTCTCCTACCTAAGGTGCAGTTTGCATTAAATACCGCAGTTAATGAAGTCACGGGCTATACACCTAGTTTTTTAGTCTATGGACGTGAATTGATTCCATGCAGCTCACACTATGTCGACACGGACGCTGATGATATAGTATACATACCTAGGGACGATTACGCAGAAAACATAGGTCACTTATCAGGCATATTTGACAAAGTTCAGGCACTCCTCATTCAAGCTCATGCTAGGAATTCCCAAACTTATAATTTACGCCGTAAACCAGCTGAGTTTAATGTGGGAGAAACTGTGTGGAAAAGGACTTTTTATCAGAGCGACAAGGATAAGTCCTTCTGTAAAAAACTAGCCCCTAAATTCGTGAAGTGCACAGTGATTAATAAAAAGTCGCCTCTCGTTTACGAGTTGTCGGACGCGTCTGGAAATTCTATTGGGTTTTGGCACATAAAGGACCTAAAACTTATACACTATGGTGCCTAACTATTTGTTACAAACCGTATAAGACTTTCCCTTCTTTCTTTGCCGTCTTAGCTTGGACAGTAGCGGACTCGTAGACCTAACGCAGCTAGTCGGTTTTTTCTTGTTAGTCACGCAAAATCCTCTCCTAAGGCGGGCGGTATTGTGACGTATGTCCGGTACCTACCGCGTCTACGCCACAGTACCGTCCATACGCTCGGCCAATCAGAGAAGGCCATCGTCCGCGCTCGCGAAGGCTGACCAAATATGGTCATATAACGGACTCCAACTCTGATGGAAGGGCCAGTATATAAAGGGGCCGACAGAGAGGCCGGCACCGCTACTCTACTACCTAACTACTATAATTACGCGTATCTACTGACCCTACGTCTTACGTGTATCCTGATACCAGCAGCTGGGTTCCAGGTCTACCTTAAGGCTCCGGGCTACTCTACCTAGACCGCTACAGTTCCAAGCACCGTCCTCGACGTCACCTCTGCCGAAGAGTCTGGCCCTGCCCTGCTCATCGCACTCAGACCGCCGGCGCCTGCCAGCTGAGCCAACGGACTGCGAGGATCTGCCGCTACGCGCAGCCCTTCGAGCAACCTGCCCTGCACACTACCGGAGGGAACAGCGTTGGAGACTGCAGCCCTTAGTGTTCAAGCCAGTGTCGTGTTGTTGGTCGGTCATACTCGTGCAAGGGAAGTGAGACAATACTCGGCAAATAAACGCACCTAGAACCTCTACTGCGTTTTAATAGCAGAACCCGTTACAGTATATCTAGTTAGAGACATTTTTTTCTATCACCCTCAAGAATTACAAGTCAATCACCTCAATCCATATGAACAGTTTTGACACATTACTGGCCAGTGACTACTAAAGAAGAAAAGTATTATAGGGATTTTCACAAGAATTTTCACGTAGGAAAAGTAACAGGGCGTTGGTAATAATATGAAAAGTGAATTTTCCTATGAAACGTCACATTAGGTCGGGAAACTCGGGACGTATTAAATCGAATCGACATGATAATGTGCCATACCTACTGAGAATTATATTGTATTCCATATTCCATTATCGGGAGAGGTAAACGAACTCTTAGTTGTATAGGAATATCTTATTACTATTTTGTAGTTACCATTTATATTGTCAGTAGTTTTCCTGTGCTATACACTTGAATAGACATCTATTTTGGTGGAATAATACGGATAAATATGTATAGTTTACTTTGATATTAATCTCGCATGAAATTTTGTGTGGATGGATGTTTGGTACTTTTTCACGCAACAACTTCGCAAAGCATTTTAATGCGATTTTGCAGTGATGTATGCTTATATACCTGAATGGCACATGGGCTATGCTTTCTGTCTCAATAAAGCTTCCGTGCAGAATCTAGTATATTAAAGATTCTTTAAAAAATATGTTATGGTTTTCTTTATTCATTCGTATTAGTACCTACATATTTTTTAAATAACTATTGTGGTACAAAATAATATCTAACATTCAAGCTCCCTCGCTTCTCATTTAATGACCGACAGTGCACAAGTGCGTTTACGCCCTAAGCGATAAAAAACTCCGCATAAAAGCGCTCTCAACATTATTGTAATGTGCTTGTAGGAACTAGTTTATCCACGGTCCTTGGGATACTACAAACAAAAGTTGTTAACAAAAGACAGGGTGTAACGCGAGTTAGTCCCAAAAACCTACGCTTAAGAAGCAGTTATAAGTTCACAAGTTTGCGTCTGCTTGAGAACGGACAGGTGCTCACTATGTCTTGTACACTAAACGATTTAGATAATTATGTGGTTGCTTCTTCAACTAGTTTGTGGAGAAATTAGTACATACACTTATACAGGATATAAAAGAGTAGAGTCATCCAATAACACATTGCAAATTCTACAGTTTAGATAAAAAAATATGTTAGAAGTTTCAATGTTGTATTGCTAAATTGTTAAAATCCCGATCATATTACTATGAGGTTCACGTTGCTTCATCATCATCATCAGCCCTGACTATAAACTGTCTTACTGCTGATGACGGGCCACATCTCACCCTTGGGAAAGGAACGGTTATGGTCGACCGCGTTGGTCATGTGTGGTTTGACAGACTTCACCGTCACGTCTTTCATGAACCCTAAAGGCTACGTCCGCACAGGCTTAGCGCCTAGAGCCCAGTGGTTTGCATTTTGGCTACTTGCTAGGATCCACGGTGGCCGCACTGAGACCTGGTTTGCGTGGTGGGTCGTTAGGTGCCTTGGTCATTTGCTTGTCGGCACGTTGACGATATGTAACTTTTAAAAATAGATTTAGATCAATTTAGATCTCAAGAAAATTCGTCTTTAAATATTCCTAATTTCACGGCATTTTGATATGATGTCATAAATAAGCCACGGTCAAGTAATGGGGAGTTAATTGTGCTACATAAACAATTGCGAAATTTTTGCGACTTTGTTTTTATAGAGTTCGGTAGCTGAATTTCACATAGATTCTCTTTTTTTGGAAACTGATGTAATTAATGTTTGTTTTTTTTTTTTAATTTATTTAGAATTATCGAAATTTATTGTACCTAATTAATTTGTAATTATTATTGTACGCCTTAAATGGCAGAGCAGTGAGGTCGCACTCTATGCTTCAACTTCAACACCTTGTAATAACCACTGTCTCACAATAAAAAATACTTTGACTTTGACTTTGACTTTAATATTTCATCCATTTTTTAATTCTATAGTTACCTCGCGCCTAGTGACAAAAACCAACACGTTCTTTACTTAGATAGACGCTAAGCGACTAGCTAAGTGCCAGTAGCGCAGTGCGGCCAGTTCTGAACGGCCGGTCCAGAACCTGTCTGTGCGGACGTAGCCTTAAGCTACGACCGCACAGACAGGCGGCTTGCTTAGCGCCTAGAGCCTAGCCAGTCACCAAGCTTGGCGCCTCGCTAGTCGCTTAGCGTCTCTCTAAGTAAACAAAAGTGTTGGTTTTTTGTAGCTAGACGCGAGGCATTATGCCTCGCGCCTAGTGACAAGAAGGAAAGAGAAAAAAGAACAAAAAGAAAAAAAAAAAAAAAAATTAATTGCATCAGTTTTTAAAAGAAAACCTCTGTGGATTCCAACTAATGCACCCCATAAATATGCAGTATTGTTATAGAAATTATGGGAAGAGGTAGCAATCGAAGTAGATAAAGACGGTAGGTACTAAAAAGTGATTAATTTATTTATGACGTGATAATATTTCTTTACAATGATAAGTTAACGCTGTTGATGTATATTATGGCGTTAGATTATGTTTTCAGGCAATGAGTTGTTCTGCCAGGTAATCGATCCCCCGTAGGACCTCCACCTTGTCGTGGTGGGGGGGCTCAGTAACTGTGTTAAGGTCACCCATGGTGAAGCTAAGCGAGATCCCGGGAGTGGACGCTTCGCGTGGCCTTGACGGCGGCCTGCGCAGAATGCGTCCAATGGTGTGGGTGCGAGGGAGAGTTCTTCTGTCCCTCTCAGTCGGGTGCGGTCGCGGGAGGAGAGGCGTGTCGGTGTTGCGTTGCCACGCGCCCTATCTCCTGCCACCAAATGGGTGCGCACCATTTTTGCGTCGCGGTGGGGCCGCAGAGGAAGAGGAGATGCGGTATTGCGTTGCCGTCCTCCTTATCCTCTGCGGCCGCTAGGTGTTTTGGTGGCGGAGCCCAACACCTTCATCCGCCGCCAAGCGGGTTTTGTTCGGGGCCCGCCTGACCATGTGGCGGGCTAATACCCGTCGGGGGGTAGCGAGGTATGCTTCGGGGATACCCGACCCTCCGACACACGGGTACATGAGGAATACGGGTTGGTTTTTAGTCAGTAAGAGTCCCCATCGCCATTCCTCCAGGGCGGAGAGGATTTTCCAACACGACACCAAAAATAAAAAACAAAAAAAATGTTTCTCGATCCAATTCCGTTAGTCTACTTTGTAATGAACTGTTTGAAAATCTATATGGAGTACTGGTGGGTATTGGTGCACTAGTAACAGGGGAATTCAAGTCCTGTTGAAGCGTAGATCGATCTTCCGTCATAACATAATCTCTGCGCATAATAATAATATAGTGCATGTAGTAATCTTCTATATGTAGTGAGACACTTAGATTTAAGTTTACTATGTATATTATACCTTAAATGTTACGGTGTACTCATTGTTGAAGAGCCAATAAAATAAATAAATAAACAAAGTTGTGTAGAACACATACAACTTTCGTAATTGAAATAGCAGTATTCACCTTCGTCTCAATGGCTTTCTGCAAAATCCTCCATTTTGCTGCCATTATACCATAACAGCATTCAACACTTCTGCGAGCTTCTTCTTCTGCTTTTTGATAGTCGGCAGTTGTAAATATTTTTTCTGTCATCAATATTACGAAAAAGGTCTCATCAAATAATTTAATAGGGCAAAATATAGAACATTAAAACTCTCCGTTACTTGATCGTTACTTATTTATATCATAAACCCAAAATGTTGGATAAGGCCGTGAAGTGGTATATTTTAAAGCCGAATTTTCTGTAAGAAGCAGTTTTAAATTTATTTTTGAAAGTGACATCTCCACAACGTAAGACAAGCAAATGACCAAGGCACCTACAAACCGTGTATCCTATCAAGTAGCTATAATGCAAGCCACTAGGCTCTAGGCGCTAAGCAAGCCACCTGCCTGTGCGGACGTAGCCAGGGAGAACTCTCGCTAAGCAAGTGATAGTTAATAATTTAATACGCACATTTATTATTATCTTCGAAAAGTCAGTGGTGCGCGCCATTGGTTTGATACGAAGCTACCGCTGCTTAAACAAAACCAACACTTTGAATGACTGTTTGCAAACATTAACATTGAACCAGTCACATCGGGCACGAATTCATCAACGTAATACTACATAATTCAATGTCCTCAAAACAGTGTCTCCATAATGGCTCTTATAAACCATAATTCCTCCTTAGAAATCCCTGGAATGTTTTAATCCGTAGTATGATACAAAATAATTAAGTAAAAAGAATTTTATATCAAGTTGTATCTTGTTTGCGTCCAGGGGCTACCGCTAACGAGACTTTAAATAATTCAACAAGAGGGCACGGGAGGAAAAATCCGTTAATCCAGAAGAGAAATGCAGCCGGCTGGTACCTAATGTAAGTTGTAAAAATAATTACATTTACTTGCTTAGCCGGCACTAGCGCCTGTACTTCATTCTATTTTGTGAATTAGAATAAGTTTTTGCTTTGAGATATATCGTCCTTTGTTAGTTTTGCTTACTTTTTTACAGAAGTTCTGTTGAAGATTTAGGATGTTATGGTGTAATTTCGTAAAAGTAGTTATTGGCCCTTAAAACATTATTTGATGGTTTTAGTTGGAAGTTCTTAATTTAATAATTTTTCGCCTGACGTACTGTGGGCAAATCCAGTGAAATCGATCCAAAATATTACTCAACAGCTCTAAGAATATGAAATATTTTTTGAAGAAATGTACCTACCTAACTGTGTTATTACGTCAATCCCAGCCATGATGAGTTTTATAATGTAACCTCGATGTTCGTTTCGGATTGCGACCTTGTCTTATAAGAGTGACCTTCAACAAATCAATCATGGGGCTCCAAATTAATCTGATAGTGTACTTCATAATTTTATCCATTAGCCTCCTTTTTATCAGTAATAAAAATGATTGAAGGAATACTTTGCAATAAGGATCAAGGTTAACAATATCTTAATATATAAAATCCTTGCGTTACTGACTGACTGACAGACACGCTACAGCCGAAACTATTGGGCGCAGGAAGCTGAAATTTGGCATGTATGTTCCTTGGGGACCGTAGGGGTGCACTAAGAAGGGATTTCCCGAAATTCCCACGGGATCGGCCAAAACGGGTAAATTTAAAAAAATTGCAGGCGTAGCTGCTGGCGTCCTCTAGTTACATTATAAAACTGTGTATTACAAAATTATATAAACAAATATTCGCTACTTTGACGTCATCATTAAGGCGATAAATAAATTACCGTTTGATATATTGTGGTAATGAATGATCTAACTTTTTGATACTTTCGATAGTATATAAATTACGCCTGTGCCAAGACTTAACATCAGTTTCATATAAAGTATTCAAGTATCCTTTAATCTCCCTTAAATCTGTTAATGAGAAAAAATATATTTCACCAAAAGGCTACTAGATGGCGCCGTTGTACTTCTGACCACCAAGTAGATGTGCCTTTGAAGCTATCAAATGTATTTCGATTATGTGTCCATCGGATCTGCATATTGTCTACGTCATATTGAATCATCTCAACATGTATTATAAATGTTAATCGCTCGCAAGCGAGTCTATTGATACGTAAACATAAAATATAAGCGTAATTCGCCTTATAACTGCTCCGTGTTTGAGAATTAAGCTGAAGCACCTCAGTTCTCTGTAGCCACAAGGGAAAATGTTGGGTATTTAAAGCCGCTCAGAAAATTCGCATAGAAGATAAGGCGTAATTGCCGACGATCTTGTGGAAATGCCGGGAAAAATTCACGATGCTGAATTTTTACCAATAGGCATTGTGTTTTAAAGTACAAAAAAGTATTAAAATAGATACTGTTAGGTGTTTGAATTTCCGGAAGGTGATTATCGGCGGTTATCGTGTGGTTCATACGGTCAACGGTTTAATCACTATTTTATTTAAAGGCACTGAAGTTTTAATTTTACTCTTTAATAACCGTCCCATTGAATGGTTCTTCAAATTCAACTATTCAGTCTAGACATGAGCAGTTATTGCTTTATGCTGTGAAATAAAATAGTTTCAGCGAGAGATCACCAGATGTAAAACGTATACCTACCTACTGTCATTGATCCTATTGTGTTCTTACAGCTGTTATCTACTTACGTAAAAGATTTTTTTGGATGTTTATTGGGTAAGCAAATAATATCACAATATTGTGTAAATTGAGTTAGTTTGTGGCTATACAGTGCAGCCATTGTGCTATCGGTACCGTTTACCACGGTATAACAATTAAGTGATGGTATGCGAAATAACTTGAGAAAGAAAATAATATAAAGATCCGTTGTAAGTGGTGACTCACAAAAAACTGAAATTAATTTGTAAATTATCTGTTATGATAATTATCTGATATGTCTATAATTTACTCTGTGTCAGCCAAGATTTATAAGAAGAATTAAAACTGCTCGCATTCTACAAACAATATTTAAGTTAAAATTTAAAAAACTTAATATTGGCACACATTGTATTTAGAATCTATATTCCGTGACAAATTACTCGGTAAGAAATTGCTGAATAATCTAAAGTACCAATATCTAATCTTTTAACAATAAAATGCGAGGAATGCTGAATTTTTTGCTTACTGAAAAACGGAGTTATATGATGTCCCAATGGGCCGATGCATCGGAACTATCGTTACGGTAAGCCTTATCGATCTGCCACAGAAAGCTTTTGGTTTCTTCTTATCGGTATTTGGTATTGCAGCTGGGAATAGGTGTGTATTTAGTACAACAACGCATATATTATATTTGTTTAAGTAACACAGTCTTCTTGAAATTATTTCTATGTTTCGTCGTTGGATTAAGTAGAACCAGAAAATAATACTCTCAAATAGGTATATCAGTCTTACCACTACTAATTTTTAACTAGACAATACTAAGTGTCAAAATATTACACGTTAGTTGTACAAAATAACAACCATGGTGTTCAGTGTATAAGCAAACTCTGTAGGGCGAATATGTATACTCTATAGTAGCTAAGCAGAAACGAGAAAATGTGAGTGCAGTACATATCTCTCTTCAGAGTGTGGTTAGGGATTATGGTGTAAGGTTACGTAACACCAAAGTCAAAGAAGAATGTAAAAATCCAATTTAATGCTATGCCCTTTCTGAGAACAGGAATATAAGAGTGTGAACTTAGAGTTCGTTCTTTTGGATTAGCTTCTTTCTCTATGTTAGAAGGAATTAATAATTGATACTGCACAGATGGTATATTGGCTATTTATCAGAAACAGAGGAAAGAAGAACTATCGTAGCGATAATTTAAAGTCCGTCCTTTATACACGAATAAACAAAAGCGTCGCTAGTAAAAACTAAAGTTTCTTTCTGGTCACATCTGGCACACGGTCAAACCAAGCTATCCAGATCTTAGGTAACTTACTTCGAGTTTCTTGTTGACCCTATTTCCATTTTATTATTAGATATATACCCCGTAGCAACAACACCAAATTACCGTGCCAAAACACCTGCGGAAAGATCGAACGAGACAAGACACTTGAACATTAGTCACGTTTTGTCGTATAATTAGCGGCGTATCGTCCGCATGTACTAATTACCTCATATCAATTGTGTCGTCTCTGTCCGGTGATTTGTCTTGGCGACGTTTCAATAAGACTGGAGCATGACTGGCGCTAAAGACTTAAGGAAAAATGGATGGCAAAACAAAAACTTTTTCGTGTTTATGTCGTACATGGTAGAGAAAATATGGTGTTTTGTCCATGTGTTTCGATATTTATATGTTAAGTCTGCATAGAATGCCTTTTGAAGATATGTTTTACACTGTAGATATCCAATTGTATTAAAAGAATAGAGGTTAGAATCGGTTTCGAGTACGCCAGGAAATACTTGCTTATTTTAAGATTTTGGCTGTAGTTGGACTAAAACTTTGTAAACTTTACTGGTTCAGAAAAGTAAAATATTTAAACAAGCAAGAAAATAAAAAGAGAGATTTCTTGGTATCTTTTGATGAATGTGCCACAGGCCTCTTGTATATTAAGTTTATTGGAAGAATATGCAAACATTTTATTTCTTTCATACTCATAAACATTGTAAATAAAATATTTTTTTAGCATTCGAATTAAAAGGTTGAATTCGGATGGCTCTAAATCAGTATCTATGGACAATCTTGAAGCAGGCCTATGTCCAGCAGTGAACGTCTTTGGGCTGAAGTGATGATAATTTCCATCGACATCTGTGTATGTGCGTGTCGCGCAGACTAAGCGGGAAATTGGACGCCACTCGCTACATGTGTGTGGCGATTCCATACATAACGTAATAAAACTCTTGGCAACAGCTTATCGCTAGCTACAGTCAGCTGTGGAGCAAATCGATTAGACAACGCTGACCACAGCGTTGTCTAATCGATTTGCTCCTAGTTCTACAACGACCTGTCATTGAAACGGTCGAATCAGTTAGTCAAGCATCAATCGAATCAAAGGAAACGCAAGATGGCTTAAGTTGTAACAAGCGTACGTCCTCAAGCCTGTAGCGCGTGTCATGGTTTTGAACCCTATACCCTCTGCATAACAGTCTGTTGGTACCCCCCTAACACCAACTCTGCCTACGCAATGTCCAAACCGATATAATGATAAAAAATAAGTACACATTTAAGAATATATGTACGAAATGGAGGCTTTTCCTTTGAATGTAAAAGAAATAAATGTTTTGTTATCTTTATGTTTAATTCAAAGCCGACGGTGGTGTCCGTATGCGGAAACATTTGCTTTTATGAGTGTCGTGATGAAACCTTTTATTTCATCAAGGCGCCTTGAATGTCTGCGTGTCTGATAAAATTATAGCTTGATAATATAATTACATTGGGATAATTGGTACGACAGAGTCAGTATTGTACATTCATGGGAAATCGACTTGAACTATTTCCACCATTCTACTTCTATTTGTACCTCTGTTGTGGTAATCTGTTTTTTGACTAAAACTGTGGCGTAGCCGTTATAACTGGCTGAATGTTGAAGGTTCGATTCCCACACGAGATAACCTTGTGCTCGTTTGTTGATTTTTTTATTGAAATCATCCATGACACAGGACTTGCACATAATTCTTAGTCAAAAACTTATAGTAAGTACATGATAGTAAATACGAGTAGGCTGTGATAAGATTATCACTCTCGCTTATTAGAGTTTCAATTGTTCGAAGTACGACGGATGTAATTTGGTACTACATTAAGCTAGAACATTACGTACTTTGATGCTACTAACGCGCATGGGTTCCCTAGGTTAAGTTGCAAGAGACTAGTTCATAAACTACAATTAATTTACTATAATGCAAAACTTGCTCGCTACGTAAATTAATTTACGTTGTACTTTTGAAAGCACGTTTGACGTTTTGGTTCTTTCAGGTAGCTGTGACACTATTAGGAGACCGAGTTTCGTGGCTCCGATTTATACTGGCTCGAAATTCTTAGTGTAATTCTATTGTTTAAAGTATGCTTTAAGTAAAGTCTTTTAAAATTGCAGTAGCTCTTTGCAACACATCAACTTGAACCATTGCCATATTTGTTATCTGTCTTGAACTTTTTGGTGTATACTGAACACATAGAGAAATAATTTGAATAAAGCGAATGGCGTCTCAATTCAAAGATAGGATTTCTAACCAATTGTGTTTTCATTATAGTTTGATACAGAGCTGAAAGTAGTTAAATATAGCTACTGTTACACCTAAATTATATTTGATTCGACTCGGCGATAGAATTTGGAATCTTGCGTCCTTGAAATTTTACAAATTGACAAAATATCACGATATGCATTTTCAATAATATGTCAGCGTGGACCTTTATCAACAAACATTCTCGCATTCGGGGTTAAGGTGTTTTGGTTAGCAACCCCTTAGGGCGGTTTCAGATTAGCGTATTTTTCATCGCGTATACGGTCATTTCAGCATACGCGCTTACGCCCGCGCTACATTACGCGCTTCACACAACCGGACTCGCGTAAACGGGCATACTTCGGCGTATTCGCTCGAAAAGGTAGTTACATCTTGTCAGTTTCAACATGGATTCTGACGGCTCAGTCCGTCAACGCTGGTACGAGTTGCGCGTGTGCCAAAGGGAGCGCCTATACGCGCCTACATGCGCTTCCAAAAACGAGCTTATACACGCGTATAAAACGCTTATCTGAAACCACCCTAAATATAGGTGCGTCATCTAAATCACCAGAGGCGAATTTAATATTTTATTATGAGGTGGTACCGTCAAGTGCGGCGTAAATTGTGCTCGGTGTGTAAACACCGCGGTCGGTGAGCTTACCTCACTCGAACAATATACACCGATGTATTAATACTAGAATATATACATTTTGTTTAAGTTGTGTGTTATTAAAATCGATTTATTCCCAAATCTAGTATATAATATTCTGAGAGTGCCGGAAGCTTCATCACCTTTTCCTTCTCCTCCGTTCCTCCTTCTATTCCTTATCCCATCCTCGTGTTAGACACCGCGTTTGGTTGTGCTTTCGCACAAAGCCATGTCTTTGAGCAGGGGTTACCTACCACTTATAATAAGATAGCCTTTGACTCGTCTATTTATTGAAAGCAAATCCTGTGTTTAATTTTATTGCGGGTGCCAAGGCAGTTTAATTTTTCCCGAATTTTCATGAGTGCCAAAGTCGGGGTATTCTATTGTCACTGCTACTGAATCTAGCTACTAGGCTTAGACTATGCCCAAAATACTTGCTGTGCTTCTTGAATTAACGCGTCGCATCGCATAGTTATATCACTCTTTTTGTTATGTAACAAAAAGAGTGATATAACGATGCGATTGTTAGGGTTGGTACATACCAACCCTAACAATTTAAGATGTAAAATGCAAATATATTTTTTAAATATAATTTTATTAGTATTCAATCATCATTGTCCAATATCCAGGTTACAAGCAATACATACATTCATACCAGACCCAGGGATCCGCTTTCTAATCTGCCCCCTTAGCCAAATGGCATTCGATTAACGATATCGCTAATCGCTAAGTGCAAAAATGTATGGAACTGACATAAGCGTTCGTTATATCACGTGGTCAACGAAGAAGGAATTCCTTATGTTGCCATGGCAACCAAGCGTTAGCGAAAATAGATATCAGAGCGTATGCCGTTTGGCTAGGGCCTCTTACCAGATATGACAGAATATTTAAGATTTTAATTATACCTAAGCTGAGAGTTTGTTTACAACGTGCTTCTTTTATATTAAAACGGAATAATGAATCAATGCAATCTTTAGGATGGAAATAGGGGAAGGGGTGGTGAGTGACTGTGCTAAGCGTTGTCCAATCTAGTGTGTTATAAAATGCTTGTTCTTTGATTTCAACAAACTGTTTTACACCATAACATCGTAATTTTTGAACACTTGCATAAAATGTGGAGATTTTTAATTAAATAACCTTGTTTGATATTAATATTTAAAAAATAGGTGCGTAGTTGCGTACGTTTATGAAAATAACCGTTCTAAGGTTAATATTTATTTTAATTGGTTCTTTGAACTCTTAATAAGTGTTGGGTAGACCTGTGAGTAAAATCAAATAAATAAATATCTTATATTTGGTCAAAGTGTACCACTCAAAATTTTGATTTTATTTAGTCATAAGTGTGACATTAGCACTTTTTTATTCTTTATAATTCTTATTTACTTTGTAGTAGAAGATGCCCACAGCTACGCACGCCAGCAGATTTTATTTAATTTAACCTATACTACCCAATACCATGGGAACTAAAAGTTACGGCTGTGCGTTATCTGTCAGTCAGTCGGTCAGTTATCAACACAATATTTTAACATATATTATTACTTCTTGATGTAACAATATACTCTCAATGGGATATGATGATAAGGATATGATCCGGAATTTGAGATTTTTTAATATCGCTGGTGCCTTTTGCTGTAAGAGGCTTCTCCGAACACAAATTCGGTTTGTACGATCGTGAAAATACAACTTAAAATATTTATCCTCCTAGCTTTAACACTATACCTATTGTATTAAAAACTTTTGGCTTGGAACTCGTGGTCCGCTTTCTAGTGCAGCCGGATGTGATACTCCTCGCAACGACTGGCAAAGATATTCATGACAGCCAGGACATCAGTCCTGGCTATCATGGATATGAACGCACTAAGCCATCAGGCTTAGTGCGTTCTCCGAGGAAGGGGTAAACCATAATTAACAATTAAATGTGCTCATCGACACCCTCAGCATAGCAATCTGTTGATAGATGATCTGACAGACTGACTCACAGACAGTGTACAAGCTATTGGGGAAAAGAAGCTGAAGTGTGACATGTATCTTTTTTCGGCATCGTAGGGATGCACTAAGTTTCGGAAGAAAATGTTAAATTAAAAAATGAGCAAGCGTAGCTGCAAGCATCCTCTAGTATAACATAATTAACTTCCTATTTCAGGGCAGAAATTTTCTGAAAAGTAAATAACTCAAGCGAACTCTTGCAAAAGCCAAATCAACGGCATAGCGGAGATATAGTTATCTTGCACATTTAAAAAACATCTTTGAATATTTCTTTGCCAAACGTACATGATAAAGTATGTTTCAAACATGCACATAACAGTTGTAGCTTAGGTATGAACAAAGGAACAAGATTTGCTTGCAGATTAAAAATGAACGAGTGAAGTAGGGAATGTTTAATTTAGTTCAGATTCAACTGAATAGCGGTTTTGGACTAGGTCTACGTGCCTTAAACACACAATTTCAATGCATTTTTACTTCGATAAATTACGACCATAAGCATTCGTTCTATAAATGTTGTTTGGTGGTAATGGTGAGCAAACTAGTGTGTTTTGTTTCTTAATGTTGTAAGCGGTTCAGCTACGAAAATCCCTACATTTCTGCTAAAACTATGGGTATTTACGTGCTAATATTTATTACTTTTGACCATGGTTTTGTTCATAAATAATAAAATAGGCTTGTGTCCACTAAGAGTAAATCGGTTTGATTGTAGTATCTATAGATTCATTATTATTTGTAGTGGTCAATAAAGTTTATTATTTCTTATAAAAACGTAAGATTTGTTTTTGTGACAGTGAACACCAATCAGAGAGCATTACATCACACAGTGCGTCCGACATTGATGTTGTTGACGTTTTGGTAGTAAATTCAACTAAAACGTCAAACTTTGTACCTGTCAAATCGAATATAACAAACTAACAGTGTGTACACCAAATTGACTCGGTTTGTTTTGTTTTGCAGTGGCATCACTCAAACGCCATGATGGTTTATAGCGTTTTCGCGTCAAACTCAAAAAACTTTTTAAAAAGCAGCAATTGGTAATATGGCTCATCGATTTTTAAAGGAAAAGCAGTTATTTCGTTTAAACATCTAATAAAGTGTAGCGACCCGAATCCGCTACCATATATCGTCGCGAAAGTCATCATATTGGGCCTTGTAAAATCACGCCACAATTATGACTAGACCACCGGCGACGATTAGGCCGCGCCCCCGAGAAAAGGGTCAGCTACCTGCTAGCTACCTGCTATTGTCGACCGGCGCCTGCGCAACATGGCCGCCGCAGATCTTTTGTCTACTTGTATACGCCCCTCGATAAAAAGTGTCAAGCGCGAACCTTTTTTATTATTAATTACAAAAGTGCCAGGCGTGATCGGTAATTATTATTAATTATTTTTAGCTATAAATACTCATGCTTGAAATTAATAAATTCATTACGCATTCGTCCTCTGCCTTTACTTTCTTTTCCTCACACGCTTCACCTTCTACCACAACACTTAAACACGCATATTGTAAGTGACAACTATCACTTCAAAAGGAACGAATCACTTACTCATTACATTTTAGGACACAAGCCTATTGTGCATGACGAGATTAAATACCGTCGATCAAAGCAACTCCATATAGGTGATGAAAAGTAGGATCGTTTTTTAATGTAAAAAGTGCATATAAAACTGCTTTATGGAAAAAAGTGCTTTATGCCGTCAAGTTATATCAACCAAATCACTTAGAAAAGTAAACTAAAAGAAAACTACACGAATGTTGTTGCATATTGTAGAACACGAAGGTTAGCCAGAATTCTTTTAAACTGAAAATAATTTACCTGACAATAAACTAATAATATAGCAATTGGTTGCTAAAAGAAGGTTTTATTTCTCAGTTTTACTGGCACTGGAGTTACCTAGTGGGGATTAAACACCCGTCGTTACAAAGAGCCTTACTGCGTACGCTGTGACGCGCTTCAAAACTATCCGATATACAGTTTGATGTGGGTATTCTTACTTCCGACGTGCGAAGGGTTAAGAACGAAATAATGAAAGTTCCATCTGTTTCTAAATGTTTGAGGAAAATATTACGACTGTAGTTTATGTTCTGCTTTTATTTGTTACTTAGGAATAAAAAAGAGCTTGCCTTGTTTGAACAAGTCACTGCAACGATTTTACTTGTCGAAAATGCTTTCTTAAATAAAGGAGAACTTCTTCAAGGAGCTGTGAATAAATAGTTTAAATATATTCATGTAAACACAAACTGTAAATTTATGGCAACAAAGTATTGTAAATCTTAAAGCTTGAAGTTTAATAAGTAGTGCAGAACAAAATTCAGGCTGTTTGCGAGCGAGCCAACTTAAGTATTAAATACATTTAAAAAATTATGTGTTCTACCGTTTTAAACACTTTTTAATAGCGTTCCAATTTCGTGTATTGGACTACTGGGTTAAATGTATGTTTAATGGTGAATGCTTTGGAGAATATATCAGGGTTAGGTTTTTCTATTGTGATATCTTCATATTACACAAACCTAAATGCCGACGTTTGGCTACACCGGTAGGTACTTTTTTCTAATTTGTTCTTCTGGTCATGGTTGATAGATTGCAGAAATAAAATGAGTAAATTTGAAAATTCGTGGTGATATGATGTGAATATTTTGTTAAAATTAAAATAAAATATAGCGCTTAGTGAAGCTCATCTTTAACCTTTTTTTAAATCGCAGAACTCGGTAACTTACTTGGAACTTAGATTATAGTATCACAAACTTGTTTATAACAGTAATAACCTCCTTAAGTTTATTGACACTTAAGTTAGAAAATACTAGCTTATTATTTTGCAAGTGACTAATAACTTAAAAGGTGACTAAATGTTTGCAACTAATAAAATAACTTGCTAGCGATTAAATATTTTCGCGACTATTATATTAAACTAGAGGACGCCAGCAGCTACGCCTGCATTTTTTTTAATTTACCAGTTTTGGCCGATCCTGTGGGAATTTCGGGAAATCCCTTCTTAGTGCACCCCTACGATCCCCAAGGAACATACATGCCAAATTTCAGCTTCCTGCGCCCAATAGTTTCGGCTGTAGCGTGTCTGTCAGTCAGTCAGTAACGCAAGGATTTTATATATTAAGATAAGATTCAAAACTAAGGGAGTTATATAAACTAAAAACTAGCAGCTGCGTTTAGGTAGTGAATAAACTATACAAGTGAATTGAAATATTAGCCGAGGAGCTATAAATAATTACTTGGCGACTAATAATGTTAGGGTGGTTAGGTAGGTAGGTTATGTTAGGTTTTCTTGTGACCCTGTACCCAAAAATAGGAGCCCTGCTAAGCAGGGCTCCGTCAACTTAGCTTAAAAGACTGACGCGTCTTATTTACTTATACGAAATACTTCATTAAAGATAAAATAATTTGCCAAATATTGAAATTTGTATTATTTATGAATGCGCATTTTCTATTTTTTATTCATCATTAAGTTTCCGCTTAGATACTAATTCTGTTCCCAAAAAATAAATTACTGCTAGTTTAAATTAAAACGAAGCTTATAACTGACATATTAATATGCTAACTTTTACTTATTACGATACTCCTTATAAGCTGCCAACCCATTATATATAGTACCCATTCTAATTATTTTTTAAACTTGTATTCGTTTTACTTAGATGCCGCATTAAATACATGCTGAAAAGAATAAGAATATTTAACTCCCAAGTTTATCTTGGATTACATTGTTTTACCGTTCAAAAGATAAAGGGTTGCAATTTTAAGACGCACGATTAAAAATGGTTTGTTCTTCGTTCAGACCACTGAGTTTCGATTCCTGGTTGGGCTCGAACAATATGCTTCCTTCGTCCAAAAACATAATTTTAATAATTTTGTTCTCACTTCGTCCTATTTTATATTCCTAGTACGGCCTATATTTTTTTTGTATGAGTTTAACTTGTTTTTTTGTACTATCAGCAACAAAGACTTATGCTTATGTCACTAATAATATTTAATCTAAATAGAACATTTTACCTGAAGTTGAACATGATTCGTTTTTTTAAATACTTTGACGGTAGAGAAGATAGTCCACGGCATATAGATGATGTTTAAGTATGATAAAATCATTAATGATCGACTAGCAGCCATAGTGAATGTTTCTATTTCCTTGAGCAGTAGTCTGAAAAAATAAGCTCATTTGCTAATAAGTTAATGGCAGTGAGTTAGACGATTTGTCGAATAGTTTCACTTAAAGTTCAAATAGTGTCTTGGAATTTGATATAAAACGTTGAAATAAAACGGCACATCTTGGAAATCTATTTGGATATTTTTATAAAATATGGAAATCTCCTTGTCCTTAGCAACAATAAAGATATTTTAAAGCCAAAGGAAGTTTATTAAATGACTTCAGCAACTTTAACCAGTTTGTTAGGCGACTAACTTCTGTACCTGTATGCTACCCTGGTACATTTCAATATCCTAAGCTACAACGAAAAAAATTGTAAAGCTGAATGAAGTTTAATAAATGATTTCAACAATTTTAACCAGCCTGACAGGCCACTAACTTCTCTACCTTTATGCTACCAATAATCCAAATTATTTGATTTATGCACAATTTTATTGAAACATTAAAAAGTGTACTACTACTTAATATTTTTGTTGACCGTATTTTTGAAGTACTTGAAATTCGGTCCGAAGCAGGAATTCTAAACTGCAATGGGACAAACTAAGATTTTTTTGGAATGGGGTTAGAAACTTCGGTCCAAACGAAGAACAAACCTTAAAAGGTTTTAAAAATGTTTCTTGGATAACGCCACTTTAATCAAATTAGTGATGGAGTATAGAATATTTAACTAATGAATTTTTATTTTGCGAATGGGACAAGAGGAGGAAATATCTTAAGCGGCGTCTTCTTACCAGATTAGAGACATCCTAAGAAAAGACATAGAAGTAAACTAAACCAATAGCATGCGTGATAATTTCTCAAAGTTTCGAGTTGATTAGAGTGAATAAAGCAAGAGATAAATTGAGAGAGTTTGGATCGCTGCAAATGGCGGTCCATAATTTCTACCTTTCCTTTCGTGCAACAGGCGTGAGTATATAATTTGTGTTATAAATACAAAATACTATGGAAACCATATTGGATTGAGAAATATCATCGCACTTACCTTAATTTGACTTGTTACACATATAAGCGTTGTAATATTACTCATTAGGCAGAGCGGGCTAGGTAAGTTTGTGACGCCAGTAGATGTACCTGCATACTAATCGGTAGTTATCACATACGAATGAACGGTACTGACATTTATAGATGACAATTGTGACAAACGAATATGTAGCCAACACTAAGGTGGACGCTGTACTACAGAGTAAACGCCGAGCGCACGAGAAACGCGCATGCAAAATGAGGTCGGCCTTAGTGTGCTGTGTTAATTTTGACATGTCATCTAACCGTTACTATGGCAGTCAAAAAATATATGATATAATGTATACTGCTACTGGAATGTGTATAAAAACGTGTCTTTCAAAAAAACCTCAAGCAACATCTCACAATATGTAATCGCCAGTTTAACGTTACATCATCGCTCCAAAGCGCCCCAGTGTAATAAGTTACCAAACTAACAAGATTGAGAATCGCTGGAGTTGAAACAGTTTCGTTATCTTGTTGCGAGTGGGTTACTTCAATCTATGGTTGAGTCGAAGCGTCTATTCAACGTCAAACGTCTAGTTAATGAACACAAACCAACATCTAAACTAATGAACGGCGCTTACGTATCTGTCTCAACTTCAACTGCAGTTTAACATTGTGCCGATCAAATTTAAACTTGTTTAGAATTTCGTTAAAGGTAATATTATAGCGTTGTGATGATTTCATGTCAATACATTAAATGATCGCAACAGACAGTTTATTTGTTGAATAATAGGCAGGTTGCTCATATTGAGTTGTTTATGATCGGCAGTATTACAAGTTTGTGCGCAAACGGGCCACCTACAAGCCCACACATATATTACAATTTTTAATAAGTTTAGTATGGAATCACAGTAAACATGTACAGATGTGTGTCTTGGCCATTCGCCACTAAGTGTCAGCTCTCTTTCGTACAAATTGTAAAGGCCGCTGACTTTTAGTAGCGGCTACCGACCACTGTCGTTGGCGCAGAGCCGAAAGACGTCGCGAGCGATAGCTAGGCTGGCCTAATCATTTAAAATGATTTTTATATTTGATAAATTTTAATGTCCACTGTTAGACCGCCTGAAGACCTCTGACATGGCCTTACAATTCTTGTGTATGAGGTAAGAACCGGGAAGAAAGGCCTTAGTTGCCATCAGGGGCGGCTGTACCTTGAGTGCGCTCGTGCGCTGAACTACCAGTTTTTAAAAGGTCTATGAATAAACAAAGTACATAGGTAGGTATTAATCTATAAGTACTAATATCTGATTAGGGATCTATTATACAACATTAAGGAAATAATGACAAAACAATTTAAACTCTTTGTCAATGTATTTAAGACATGTTTTACAGCGTCACAAATAGTCCCCGTGCGATCGACGCAGCGCACGCCGCACGCTCAAACAACTTCTACGAGATACGGGCGAAAAGCCTGGCGCGTGAGACAGAGATAGTTCAATACTAAATGTACTGTGAAATAACACCTTCCCGTGCGGCGCACGGGAGACCCGAAAACTCCTGAAAGCGGGCGAGCTTTGATGAAGTTCGTTTTGTTTACATTTTGGCATTCTGAAAGGATTTTTCATTTTTGATATAAACACCTGTGTTTAGTGTTAACATAGTCGTGATTTTGTACGTTTGAGTAAATAACTTTGAAAATTAGTAGGTACTTAATAAATTATAACGTTGACTCGATTCGATCAATTGGATAGGTATTATAATAGCCAGTGTCAAGCGCGCCATTTTTATAATTTGAAACTAGAGTGTAAATAGGTTCAAAACTATTATGTACGCGACGTTTTATGACTGAAATTAAAGAAATGTTTGTGATTGTTTACCAACATAAAGTTAATATTTTCTTGGCGTATTAATTGAATATATTTAAATACATTCAAAAGGTAAGTAAGTATTTAAGTAGGTTACTAGTTTGTAGCTTACGCTTAGCAAAATATTATCTATACGATAAACTTTTGTTTTACTTTATCTTAGAAATCGAATTGGTATTTTTAACTTAAGCCTGTAATACATGTTGGTCGAGCTTAGGCCAACGCGAGCGTAGGCAAATGAATACAAGTCAAGTGTTACTGCCTACACGTTTGGCAAGTATATCGAAAACCAATGCAAATGGCCAATACAGACGAATTTTGAAGAGATGCCCACACGTTGGGCTCCGTCAGTTTGTATTGTGAATTGAAACAAGATGGATGACGACGACGTAGCAGTTATTGCAGCTGCTGCTATTTATTTAATGAGCGCTTATATTTTTTATGTCAGTGTATACCGCACTAAAGTTGAGAAAAAGAAAATATGACAAATAAGGTGGTGGATGTTGAGTATTTACAAAAATAGAACAAGGGCGTAATGGCGCGCTGACAAACATGTGGACACTATTGGCCGAGTGCGGGCGAGCGCCTTTGATTTGTGCAGGAAAACCGACGGCGCTCCGAAGTGCGGCAAGTGGTCGCAAGCGATCGCAAGTTGTGACAAGCTACGCCAAATGAGTTCTATACACGTTGGCGCTTGACTTTACTCGGCTAACTAGGCGAGCGACACCGAGCGATGGCAAGACAATGCAAATATACTGTCTATACGTTGGTATTGGCGTTCACTCGGCGACGCTCGTCCAACATGTATTGCAGGCTTTAGGCCCAGTTTCACCACTGTCGTACATATAAGTATGCCTATAAATTAGTTACAACAAACTTCCAACGTTCATTTATCTGGAAAGTAGGTAGTCCGATCCATGGGCGGCTAAACGGGGCTTCAGGGCACTGGTACAGCGCACCACCACTTCTCTGACCCACGAGCCGCCACTGGTTGCCATCCGAAGCTCGGTAGTGCTCTGATGTTATTGGCTTATATTTCAGAATATTTTATAACGAATATAGGTTTGTTTGTAAATTGTCTTATTATTAAATTACAGGCTCTACTTTGAGTTTTGATGACCTTGTTTGTGTTTCCGATGGTAGGTTTTATTACATTTTATCTGTTCTAAGACTTCTCTGCAAAGAATAATTAATTCCTGTATAATTTTACCCTGTGAGTGGCTACACAAGCCTTATTGGCCGTATCATTTATTTTAAATTGTCTTTCGGGATTTAAGCCACGTAGGTACCTTTCTTTTGAGCAACCGATATATCGGCACTGTTGCAAGCGCTATGTTCACGGATGTACTGAGGTTAAATTCCTATATCGTATTATTTATGTTATTCCTTATTTATGTTACTTTGTAATGTACTAGTCTCGGTACCTGACCGCCTGCTTAACTCCGGTTACAAAGTTTAGCCGCGATCCCTAACACTGAGACCAGCGGTACGCGTTAGCTTTGTTTAGGAAAAGCCGCATAAACTTCCGACGCCAAATATTTATCTAGTTAACAATGTTATAATACCGGTGAATTACGGAAATAGACGAAACAATAATATTAAGGACAAGTCTGTGTGTCAGCGATCTAATTTTGTGTATGTTTATATAAATGGTGAAAAAAAACCTCGTGAAAAAATCTGCATGCCTGAGAGTTCTCCACAATGATCTCGAAAGACATGTGAAGTCTGCCAACACGCACTTCACTATTATTTAAACCACAATCACTATTACGTGTGGTGACGGATTAAGAATACAACATATTGTTACTACCCCATTTAAATCCGTGGGTGTCGTAGGAGGCGACTAAGGAAAACCAAATATACATTTTTTATCTCTATAATAGTTTAACTATTGGTACGAATCCGTGAACATACAGCTCTAAAAATCACGCACCGGATTTGATATAAATCGTATAACAGATGTCGGATGTAGTTCGTAACGCATCATGTAAAAAGTTCTACGTCCACATCGGGCCGTTTTTACGAGTTCAGTTCGGATTCGGATCGGATACAGTGCGTAACACAATAACATACCCATTAAACACAAAATAGTTAAGGGTGTCTCTTAACTTGCCTCTATCAACACTATCAAGTAACAGTGGATGGACAAAGAATTTCAACCACAGGACACTGTGTAGCTCCCCAACCCAAACAAATTGAACAAAACATCGTAGTTCCTCACAAATTACCGTTACTTTAGCGAAACATTGTTAGACTTCTTTGAACTTTAGTTAATTTAATTAACAACCGTTCGAACTAAGTTCACAAAGAATAATTTGAATTGCAAAGGAAGTTAATGATTCTTGTTTTGATTCGTTACAGACAACCAACATTGAATCAGATAATAGTGGCTATTTTGTTATACAGCTAATCTACTATCTATGTTGTCTCTGTAATATTGCTGTGTATATACATACACACATAGACTCACGCCTGTTTCCCGGAGGGGTAGGCAGAGACTACGGAACGCCATTTGCAACGATCCTGACATATCTCTCTTGCTTCATTCACTCCCATCAGATTCCTCATGGATGCTCTTCTGTTCAGGGTACTTCTAACCTGCCCTGTTTTTAGGATGTCACCAATCTGGTCAGAGAACGTCCGCCTAGGTCTTCCCCTTCGTCCTGTCCCATCCACACTTGCCTTATATATCTGCTTGGTCAGTCTTTTGTCATCTATCCTCTCCACGTGCACATGTGTATATAGTGTACAATAAAGCATTATCTATCTATTTATCTACTACTCCTGTGTGTTTTTGCGCTTACTTAAACTTTGTTCGATATTTCTGAGAATCATCAATGTCATAGCTTTATCAATATTATTTATACCCTTTGATAACCGTGGTCCCCTTACTAATCTAACCAGATATGACGAAAATATATACTCGATGTTTTTGAGAATAAACATAGTTATTTAAATCACACCGCGGTGGTTTAAGTAGGTAAGCCCCGACTGTTTGTCAGTAACACACTTCTCTGCCAGCCCTAAAAGGCTAAGGATGTTTGAGATTCTGAGATTCCACCGCAAGTAGATAAAAAAGACGATGACTTTAAAATCTACATACTTCTTAAATTACTTATAAACAAGTCACTTAAATTACTTCAGCAGACATCAGAATCAATATTAAATTTAATCATCTCTACTCTATTTTATATAATTTGCATAACGTTCCTGTATTGTTATTTAATAGGAGTCTCTAATTACTTATTCGACTACAGTGGGTTATAATTTCCTGTTCCTGTGCCCGCTTATCTTGGAAGTAACCCAACATGCTATAACAAATGATATGCCGTTTAGAAACGTCAGGATCATAGAAAAAAGAGGTTAGAAGCAAAATGGACCGAGTCAAACACGGCAACTAGTGTAGCTTCTCTGGTTCCGTCCCTCAGGCTTTTATCAGCAATTGACTAAAATGTACAACATCGTCCTACTATTGCAGAGGTAACGGGTTCAAATCCCACGACACGCAACACTGACTTCCACACTATGTGCGTTTTGAACGTTATGTGGCTCTATGCCTTGAAACACACGTTAAACCATCGATCCCGGCTGTCATGAAGATCTTTGAGTGTCATAACAAAGAGTTTACTGTTGCAGCTATTGATACTGGTCTAAACCATGGAATATTCCTTCGGGCTGCGGTCAGATGGCAGGCGCTCTGGGGTAAAGTTAATTTCTGTCAAATATTATCAAACCAGTAAACCGCACCTCAGGCTCCAACTACGGTGGTGGATAACGTTATAAGCTGTCGTAACTTGTGACTAAGACACTTGGAATGCGATTAAGAGGTTGACTTGCATATTCGATTCCACGAGGGTTTCGTTTCTAAGTACAAATCATTAATTAAATAAGGCGAATCAATCAACTACTTTTACGAAAAAAGACTGGTAAAAGCGCACAGAATATTAAAGACTTTGTTTTATTTTAAATTACGTCTGGAATCAGCCACTAGACCAAAAGGCTGTTGTCAACCGAGTTATGGCTCATCTAAATGCGTTCGAGTGTTACGTACTAAAACCACCGCGGTATTCTCGGCGTCCCGTTAGTGGCAAGATCACCGAAATCGCAGTTAGCATAATTTACTGCGACCCCAAAAATATTAAAACATCTTGCAAATTTCGACATGACCTAAAACAACAAAATATATGAACAAATGAAAAAGATCAAAGGCACAGTAAGATATTTTTCTTCAACTTATTTAAACCAAATAACATTTTATTACATTCGAAAAATGGAACATGAAAACCCTAATTTTCTTCGTAACGAATCTGAATCTAGAAAGTTCCGGCAAATAAATTTCCACTTAACTTCTTACTTATCATACAAAGTGGCGAAATATCGCGACAATAGGATCTCGATTACCTAGTACGAGTCACGAATTATTTTCAAAGTCCAAGGAACTCAAGTTTCATAATTAATATTTTCGAAAGAGAACCGTAATTAGAAATGGGCGACTTAGTGAATTTTGTTAATCCAATGAGACCGGGACCCAAGTTAGAAGATTAAATGGGAGATATAATCGCAAACTCGGTGGAAAGAACAGCCATCTAAATTAATCGGGTGACTTATTTCCGTCAGAGAGCGGCGCGGACTCCGCACCCCTTGAATTGTAATTGAGGCCCGATAATGCTGTTATAGTTTGCCAATTTGTTTTCGAGGTATTGAGGTTTTCTGATAGTCGCTATATGCTATCGCTAATGAAAGCACCACAACGGCGTAGCACATGCTACGCCGAGGGTCTCGGGTTCGAATCCACGGCACGCACCAATGACTTTTCGAGGTTAAATTCGTATAAAATTGGTAATTATCGCTTGCTTATCGGTGAAGGAAAACATCGTGAAGAAACCTGCATGTCTGAGAGTTCTCCATAATGTTCTCGAAAGACATGTGAAGTCTGCCAACCCGCACTTGGCCAGCGTGGTGGACTATGGCCTTACCCTTCTCATAGTGAGATGAGGCCCCTGCCCGGCAGTGGGACAGTATAAAGGGCTGATGATGATAATCGCTATTTTTTTATTTGTGCTAGTGATAAAGCTTGTCTCATCATATCAGCTGGAAGACGTCCACTGCTGCACATAGGTCCTCCCCCAAGGCTCTTCACATGGGCCGATCCTGAGTCACCCGCATCCATCCGCCGGCGGTGATCCCAACAAGATCGTCAGTCCACTTTAAAGCTTATGTATGTAGTATATTTTAATATATTTCTAAAATAGACTCATATAATTATGTTAACAGAAACTCTGTTTTCGTCGGATGCTGTTGTCAAAGACCGGCGCCAAATTATCTAAACCACACGCTGAAAGTAACTGGAGTAAGATTAAGATAGAATTAATTTCCTGCTGTCGTATGTGAACCTAACTCCAGTTAATTAAGGAGTGTCACCTTGCTACCTTAATAATGATTTAGACAGGAACAAGATTAGAACATAAGATGAATTTACTTTAGTGTCTTTGATTGTAATGTTAAATTGCATTCATGTCTAAAATACTTCTAGCGTTCGTCTAAGTTATAAAAGACATGACTTCATATTTTATTTATAGACTCACGCCTGTATCTTCGAAGGGGTAGGCAGACGTGTAATGTTACACCCACATTTCGCCATGAATTTCTAAGCCCCACATGTCTTTAGTACTTATATATATAGTTTTATATGTAAAACTGTTGTTTTATCTATAACATGTAAAGACATTGATTCCCAATCAAGAAGAATGGTTGCCACTTAGCTACTAGAGACGATTTGCTGCCTCTTCTAGGTTGAGTGTTTACACTGAAAACAATATTGTATTCAGTAGGCAGGAAGCTAAATTGCAACACGTCACAGCATGAAATAGATATAAACAAGAACCGGTTGCGTTCTGCCTCTTGCCAATAGCATATTTCACAATATAGGTAATTACGTAACAATATACAGATGTCGTTAGTGTTGGGTGTCGAAGTACCGACAGTGACAGTGGAGGTAATTGCTTGCACTTTACTAAGACGTCCCTGGGCCCACACCAATAATCCCGACCATAAACGATGCAAACCGATCGTGATTGTAACCTTAAAGTAAATACTGCACCATTAAGAAATAGGTAGCTACTCACTTCGAAGATATTTATTTTTAAGATTTTAAGAAAACCTTTTTCTTCATCTTTGAAAACTCCGCATTGAGCTTATGTTGGTGAGCTCTACATCGATCAGTAACACGATAACCTTGTAGGTGCAGTAATGTAAACTTATTTGGCAGGTTTTACTTGCTTTATTATCGAAGTTTGCTACATGAATGATATCGTACATGGAAAATATACATGGAAACGAGTCTTAAGTTTGTTTGCATCTGGATAGATAACAATGGAAAATTAACTTTTTTTTAAATATGCGAGTTTCCGTTGCCGTCCTATATGAATGAAGTTCAGCACTGTAACCCAATTACATTACAAGTATACAGATCTTCCCCAATTTGTGTATTTTCTCGTCTTTATTGAGGACGTGGTACATAACAACGACGGGATGCTGCCTTCAGTTATGCGCATTTATTGTTAGTTTAAGACGTGCGGCGTTACATCAAGATTCACTACACCAGTGTAAGCAAGTCTATGTCAGTATCAAAAGACGACAAACAGAATAATAGTCCAAATGAAACTGGCATTCATAAAGCAATACATAACTAGCTTAAGATGGTCTCGCTCTGTTTGAAAATTTTCTACAGGCACACATCAGGTTTTGTTGGTAAAGTGTAGATGCATGTGTATCCATTAGTTCACTACGAACTCGGTTGTATAGTGTTAACAAAATAAATATGTATTTACAGCGAAACTAGAATGGCACGTGATATTGTGCTGAGTTAAGTTCTGTGTACGCTTGGAAATGTAGTGGCCAGTGGACAAGAAATTCCTTATAAACTACACTGTATTCTTTTGTTAGTCGAGTTGTTTGTGACTTTGCTTTCGTACCTTTGATGCAAAAAGCCAGCATAAATAATATCCAAACGGATTTCAAAATATAACTTTCCTTAAAATGTCTTGAATAGCCCTCAGTGTCGAGTATACTTTTGAGCGGGCTGTTCTTTTTTTTATTTTGGTGTTGGGTTGGAAAATCCTTATGGACTCCCTCCGCCCTGGGGGGAAAGGACGAAGGGAACTGTCAGACTCTTACTGACTAAAAACCAACCTGTGTTCCTCATGTACCCATGTGTCGGAGGGTAGGGTTTCACCGAAGCATTCCTCGCTACCCCGCGACGGGTAATGGCGCGCCAGATGGTCAAGCGTGCCCCGAACGAAACCCCCTTGGTGGCGGATGAAGGTGTTGGGCTTCGCCGCCAAAACACCCAGCGGCCGCAGAGGATAGGGAAGGGAGGACGGCAACGCAACACCGCATCTCCCCTTCCTCTGCGGCCCCACGGCGACGCAATGATGGTGCAATTTGGTCGCGGGAGATAAGGCGCGCAGCAACGCAACACCGACACGCCTCTCCTCCCGCGACCGTACCCGACTGCGAGGGAAAGACATAACTGTCCCCCGCACCCGCACCTTGGGATGCATCCTACGCAGGCCTCACCCAAACCCACGTGGAGCGTCCCCTCCCGGGATCGAACCGAGGGTGTACCTGAAACCTACCAAGATCCCACGGAGGGGCTTTTGAGCGGGCTATATATAAATGCATATATTATGTTAACTCTTTACTGAAAGTTAAATCGCAGATTAAGTGACACATATAGACATGAACTTTTCAAAAATGCTTATTTAAAAGCAAATTGTTCTGATCAGAATCTA
Organism: Euclidia mi; assembly: GCA_944739405.2. Classification (NCBI taxonomy): domain Eukaryota; kingdom Metazoa; phylum Arthropoda; class Insecta; order Lepidoptera; family Erebidae; genus Euclidia; species Euclidia mi. The sequence continues at coordinate 93,345,457 of OX123182.2, forward strand.
TATCATATATTATTGGAAATAGAATGGCGTAGTTTTTTTAACAGTGGTATTATGAAGAAACGACGAAACCATTTAAAATTTTATACCATGGCTTGACATAACTTCATGCCCTTTATCCCCGAAGGGGTAGGCATAGGTGTATTACCACCCACATTTCGTCAGTTATGTTTAGGTCCCAATGTAATAGACGGCGAGCCTGTTGCCATCTATCGGGCACATTATTTTAGCGAGCGATAATTAACATTTTTAATACACACATAACTTCGAAAAGTCAGAGGTGTGTGGGGTACCTGGGGATCGAACCCGAGACCATCGTCTCGGCAGTCCGTTACGTACACCTCTAGGCTATCGCCGCTTCTTTATAGCGAGCGATTAAAATTTTTAATACACACATAATTTCGAAAAATCAGAAGTGTGTGCCTGGGGTATCTGGGGATCGAACCTGAGACCATCGTTTCGGCAGTCCGTTACCTACACCACTAGGCTATCGCCATCGCCATGGCTTGAATGCTCTAAAATTACGTAGAAAGCAAATATTTGTAAGTTTAAGTTCTAATAAGCAATGTCAAATTGAAAAATGTCGAGTCATGTTATCACGTAGCTACCGCCGGGCTAATACTGAACCGCTGGGATAATAATTATGAATACAGAATTGCTGAACACGGTACTTGTTCCTTGTAAATTGTTTCCCTTGCTTACGAAGTATGGGACAGTACTTCGTCCTATGTACACGAGTTGCGAACCTATGGCTTATCACTGACGCCCAAACTAGAAATTGCCAAACCAGCTAGATATGAGTTAAATATGTGTGTCAACATATGGGTGTGTTGTGTTTGTTTTGGATTAATTATAGGGTAGGGATAAAGATAATTTTTTTTTGGGTTCTGTACCTAAACAGAAAAAAATAGAACCCTATTGGATCACTTTGTTGTCCGTTTGTCTGACGGTCTGTAACGACCCTCTATTTGACACGTGGAGTTAAAAAAAATTGCAGAAAAATTAAGCTACTGGTTCAAGTGAGATATTTATGAAAGGGCTCGGTGTGCATATTTCGAAAAATGGTTATTTTTTACGACTCATACAATTTAATTTAAGTTGAAAAATAAAAAATACAGTTTCCTCTTATCGCTTAATATTGATGGGCGAGTCTGACTCGGACTTGTCCGGTTTAACCCTTTTCTTGGCAATGTATCTTTAGAGATACATCAAAGTTTGAAAAATTCTAAACCGAATATTTCTTTGTTAAAACAGAATAAATTTATGTAAACGTTTACTTTAGTTCTATGTTTTCGAACACAAGTTTTTTTTTTCAAATTGTCGGCATTGGTGAGCTGTCACAATTATTTCATTATCGATCGACGCCATGCTCCCGCGCATACAGGTAAGTGATATGCATAAAATAATGTTTTTTGTATGTATTTCATGCATTTATTTCTAAAATTATAAATTATTATTGTTTTCCTACTAAATTAATCAATTTGGAGTACAAAAAATTGTCTGGTTGAGGGCTTTATTGGATTTTATTGTATCTCTCCGTGCACACCGCCAAGTACCCTACATTCTTATATTTACTAGGGATGTATCCCATGGTGCACACTGCGAAGCCTATTACACTTCCAAAATTTACCGTTTTTTCTGTTATTTATAGGTAAAAAGCTCCATGTGCTTTCGAGAGCTAAACAAATTTTTGCTTTGGTGCCAGAACCCAATCAATCATCAAATGGCGAAGAAAGTTCTGCTCAAGATTCTCTACTTACATCTATGCCACCGTCGCACATCGCCTACTTCAATTTTTATCACAGCAAGAGACCTAACATACTCCTTACTTATATTCCATATCCTTGCATTTTAAGTGATCAAATGTTATTAATTTGAAAAAAAAGAGTAACCATAATTAAAAAAAATTAAGCTTTCATTTCTCACTTGCTCGCCACCTAATGTCAGCCATGTAGAAAATATCACCACAATTTTTTGATGTAAGTACTTAGTTTAAGAATGTGAAAATTGCACATGTTCATGTACTTAAGACGTACTACGATGACACATTTGAATTTGCCCGATTGCTTACGAGTTTCATATAAATTCAGCGATAAAATAAATCATCAATTTGGCGGGACCAATGTTTTAACACCCAACTTTACTATGGCACTTCCAATTGTATTGAACATTGAGTATAAACACGTACATATGTAGTACTAATCCTTGGGGTGTGAATTGCCTGGCCTTGTGAAGCAGTTTCAGATCGTCCTGCCACTTTGACAGTCAAAGTCGCGGGTCCAGGGACATCTTGAAGTATTTTAATCACATTCAGAAGTATAAATGTCTCGTTTCGGGAACAAATAGTACATATGTAGTACACACCCGGTGTTGAGCTAAATTTTAAATCGGGGACTTGACACTCGAATAATTGCAAGTAACTGAACCTGAAAAGATTCCGTTACCATAATTATATGGTTACGGAACAAGGGCCGCTATATTCTGGGAGGTTGCAACCAATAAATAAATCAAATTCTATGCCACCAGTACCAAAGAAAACGATACCCTGTACTGCCAGGCCGACTACAGATGTTAGATTTGATGGATATAATTATTTCACTTCATTTGGCTCCAAGAGTCGATGCAAGCTTTGCGTACTAGATCAGACCACAGTCACGTGTATGCGGTTCAAACTATGCTTACTGCCAGGTAGAAATTCATACCTAAGAAGATTTTGTTATTTTTGATACGAAAGAAGTTCTATTCATGTTAGTCAACTTACATTTTAATAAAATATACTGTTTTTATATGAAAATGCATCATTTATTCCTTTTTGTTATAATATATGATTCTACAGCAAAGTTATATCAAACTTGGCAGTGTATCTTTAGAGATACATTGAAATCATTATATATTTTTAAGGCCTCTTGGCAATGTATCCCACAAGATACATGTGGTTTTTTTTAAACTACCTGCATAAGATTTTTTTTTCTATTTTTCTAGGCATTGTGGGTTATAAATATTATGTTGTATAAAAATTATTTTGATACTCAATAATATTTTTCTCTGTCAAGTTAAGGGTTAAAAATATATTATTATATATTTTTTGCACCTTCTAACAAACAGTTTCTTTATATATCTCTTACAAACTATGACTAATAATAAATAGCTTGATCCACTGCTTTCAGTGGTTCTCTGTATATTACGTTTCTCTTTGCCATCTTTTTATTACGATTTCAGTGAAAGCTTAATTCACTAATGGTGATGTTCTAGAAGTTGGTTGTGTGATGTGGTTAAAGTGTACCTCGATGTGATATTTTAGAGAAAGAAGAAGAAAACATTAATTAAGTAGTCATCATTATCAACCCTGTATAATAATTGTCCCACCGCTAGACACGGGCCTCTTCTCACTATAGAAAAGCGCAAGCACCATAGTCTGCTACGCGAGCCAAGAGGAACACGCTCTTGGCAGATTTCATATGTATTTCGACAACATTATAAAGGATTTTCAGACACGCAGATTTCCCCACGACATTTTCCTTTACCGCAAGTTAGCAAGCAATAATTTGTCATAGAATACGCACATAACTTCGAAAAATGGATTCGAACCAGACTTCTCCTGTGTAGCAGTCTGTCGGTTTCCCACTAGCATGTGCATGTGATAATTAAATAGTACTTTAACACAAAATGTTAAAATGTGGCTTAAAAAGTGTGTAAGCACGGCATTTAGGACAAAGTTTGCACTCTAAGTGTCAAATGCTCCTTATTTAGAAAATAATTGTCCCTGGCGTATATGTGACGTCAATGGCTCGTCCATTGTCGTAGTATACGCTAGGAAAGCAATTTGCGTGTGTTTCATAACCCCCTGTCCGATCCTGAAAGGACATATTACTGACTTGCCAGGCATACCAGGAAAAATAATAAATAAAATCTAGGTCATCATAAAACAACAGAATTTATTTCCTTAGCACAGTACCAAGGAGAAACATAACACCGAAATTGGGGAAAATTCACTAAGCTAACAACACTCCCCTCAACAGCGGTATCCTTTATTTATTTATTTATTTCATACATGGAAAACTTACAGCTAAAAATATTGTGTTTATCATTAGAATTATACATCTGTAAGCCAATTATAAAGTTTTCACTTATAGATATAGAGTATGTATTCAAGTGAGCAAAACAGTATTCCCGACAATTTTAAATGTTCGTATCATACAGTCATATCAAATAAATTTCAACTATTGCTTAAAGAATTGATTACTTAGACACCTCCTTGCCGAAGACACACTGCAGGTATAAGGATCGATGTCATGCTGTTTACATAAATTGTTAAAAGCTCTGCTTGCACGCACCATAAAAATATTTTGCCTATAATTTGTAGATGCAATAGAAACCCGAAGAGGGGGATTATAACGAATGGATCTTAGTGGCACATTATAATATATTTTCTCTAGCAAATCAGGACAATCAATGTTGTTGTTTATAATCTTAAGTAGGAAAGTGAAGTCGGCAATCTCTCGTTTGTTGCTAAGTGGCAAAATGTGCGGTTGTTACACATTTTAAAATAGTCGTTAGGGTTGTAAGGAATCTTTTGATGAAAACATAAATACCTAATAAACCGTTTTTGAACTTCTTCAATTCGGTCAATATACTTAAAATAGCATGGGTTCCAGATTTGGGAAGCATATTCCAGGTGACTCCTTACAAATGTGCAGTATAGTATCTTAAGAGTTTTTATTTCGGTAAAAACTTTACTTAAACGCCGCCGCTTTACGATCAACAGATAATATAGATTTATTTAATTTTAACATTACATTTTACAAACTGGTAACGATAGCCTAGTGGCGATACCAACGGACTGCCATGCAGAGGGTATCGGGTTCGAATCCACAGTGCACATCAATAATAATAATAATACATAATAAGTTAACAAGACTTTTCGATGTTATGTGCGTAATAAATTGTTAATAAACGCTTGCCTCATGTCTCAGAAGAGGACGTCAAACCGTCGGACCAACAGTCATGAAGATCCTTGATAGTTGTTACGGGGAGTCAGTACCCTCAAATAAACTGATACTGGTCTAAACCATGGAATGATTTTTTTTAATAACAATACATTAAAACATGCAATTGATGCATGCAATAAAATATGCATTTTTCTAGGTAGTAGAGCCTTGCTGATTTCAGCATGAATGGGCCGGCTCGACCGGGGAAGTACTACCCTCTCACAGAAAATCGACGTAAAGTAACAGTACCTAAACTGTTGCGTTTCGTTCGATGAGTGAGAGTGGCGGAGGTCCTATCTCCTATTCCTTCTCCCTCATCCCACTCCTCATCCTATCCCTTTTCCCAAAGGGGCGGCAACGTACTTGTGACTCCTGTGGTGTTGCTTGTGTCCATGGGCGGCGGTAATTGCTTACCATAAGGCAATCCGTCTGCTCGCTTGCCGCCTATTATTTACCATAAAAAAAGCAATTACACAAAGCTAACATATTAGGGGTTTGCCTAACGATATTGTGTCGGGTAAACAATAACATAAAATATCGATAAAAACATTACTCCAGTGAATATCATTGGTTACATCCCTAATTATTTATTTGATTTACGAATTAACAATTTGTCTACTTGACCAATCAGTCTTTCGCTAGCATTCCTTTTGTTTAGACTTCCGGATCTCTTTAAATTGTGAAATAGTAAATTCGTTAGGTATGTCATATTCAAACAAACAAATTAGGTAGAAGTGAATGTAATATTACGCAGGAGCTCGTAGGGAGTACGAGAAACGGTATGTTAGACCAAGGGGTCTACCCGTGCCGTCGGAACGCGCGTTTCAACGGCTCCAATGCGGTGCGCGCATCGTTGCAGTGCTTTCCATCGTTGCTTTTTAAAGTGCCAGGTGTGTTAAGTAGTGTGTGTTCAGAGATGGTGCAAAGGTGCCGTAAGAGTCTGGACGTGGGCGGCGGACATGTGGAGAATGACCGTCGCAACTTACAGCAAGTTGATATTTTTATCAATTTAAGGTAGGTAGTAGCTACTTACGTAAGATTAAACCAATTAAAAAGTTGTGATTAACTTTAGTGCCGTAGCGTCATAGTCATAGCGCGACTTGGCTTGCCGATCGTAATAGGTCAGCAAAGATAAGCAACGCTAGTACAAGTCTTCTCTTAGATGGGTGACCGCGTGTGACATTACATGAAAGCGCTACCGAGCTTCCAACGGAACGTAAAGCCGAATCACAGAATCGTTAGGCCATGTCGTAGGCCTTCGGGCAGTCTGAAAACACTGACACCAGAGTTGGCCACGCACTCGCACGAAGCAAATAGACAACCTAAATACTGGCTTCTGTTTTACCTAAACCATCGAAGCACGAGATCAGCTGTTGCATCAAGCGCATAAAATTAGGCGCTTAATAATTCTATTATACCTAAAATAATACTTGGCACGTGTAAAGGACGATGACTTGCGACGGCGGCTTTTGTCAAAGGAGGCGTTCGGATGGCCTATGCACTCAAAGGCGCCGCTTTTGCCGTCAAATCTTTATGAACTTTAGGTAGATACCTAGCTATTACGATTTATGAGTCTTCAGTGTTGCCATGGGTAATCTGATATGCAAATTTAATCAATTTTAAATAATATATTTAAAATTGATTAAATTTGCAAGGAAAAATTTTATCTTGAATTTCCGGGAAATAATGACAAATACCTCATCATTTTACGCTACTCTACAACCCCTTCATTGATCGGACGGAGGGTTACGAAACATCCTGTATAGACAACGTGAACGATCCATCATTTACTTTTAGTTTTTATGTGCATTTATAAAAGTGTGTTTTTCTAGTGTTTTTTAAACTATTAATTTATTTATATCTTACCTACTCGAATGTTGTCTACTGTACTATGTTTGTATCATACATATGTTTTTTTTAGAATATTCGTACTTGTATAATATGATACATATACAGTAATTACTAAATGGACCTATAGGTACTTGTACGAAATTTGTACTGTTAGTCATGGTGGATAGCTTGCAGACATAAAATAAGGAAACTAGCTGACTAAGTTTGGAGAATCATGATTATATGATGTGAATATTTTGTTAAAATTCAAATGAAGTGTAGCGATTGCCATAGCTTAGTGTTAATCTTCGTTTAAATCGCAGAACTCGGTTAGTCGTAACTTGGAACTTAGATTATACTATCACAAACTTGTCGATAAAAGTAATAATCTCCTTAGGTTTATTGACACTCGCATTAGAAAAGGATATTTAACTCCTAAGTTTACCTTGGAGTAATGCTTGCGTTTGTTATTACTACAAAAAATAGGTGATTGCAATTTTAATCACTTACCTAATGACGCTTGAGAAGCACTTCACTTTACACTCACTTAAATAAATGATGGTGCTTTTCCTGCTATATTCAACAGTCACTTCCATACATCAGGGTACCAGCACTCCATTATAAATCGCCATATCTAGTACCCATAGTACAAGCTCTGCTTAGTTTGGGACTAGATGGTGTTGTGTGTATGTGATAGAATATTATTATTATTATTATTATTATTATTATTATTATTCACTCCATTTATTATCTTACTCGTAGTTTCTTTAATATTAATAAAGTATATTTCATTTGAAATAAAAAAAATCCTAATCCTAAAAATTATTATTATTATTATTATTATTATTATTATTATTATTATTTGTTTCTCTATCACGGCTATTCTTTTAACCTTTGATGTTAGAAGAATAACCGGCCCTTTGGCAGGCATACACGGAGACATAGGTCCAACGCGCAGAGGCCCTTTGAGAGTTTTAATCTAGAATGTGATGGGACACCTACTAAGGCGCCTCCATCACTGCACTATTAAGTGCAGTCACGGATTAGCCACAGCAGGTGCAAGACTATTGCTACTTGTATGGAACCTTATTAATCTGGGCTATTGGGTTGGGTGTTTAATGGATTGGTCTAGGTGAACACTATGGATGAAAAACGGCGCCTGCCCTAAATACTCTTATAGTATGTCGAAAAGAGGCAGGCGGTGACTCGCCAACTCACTGGATGGGCCCTCTCTAGATAGCCGCCAAGGCAAACAAACTCTACCATAAAGGCAACAAGAGGGCAACACCGGTGTAAGCGGCTAGGGGTGTAGAGCGGTGCGGCACCGGTTTCGCCATCGCAGGCCTCGTGACAACGGAGACCCGGAGCGGGTTTCCCCGTAATTACGCCCTTGACAATGACACTTCCACCCCCGAGCAAATAGCTCTTGCGGCTTCCCTCTGGCCGGCCGACCAAGGCAAGCCAGAGTCGAGGGTCCTGCAGGCGCTCTTGGTAATCCACTCCAACCAGCCAATAAAGGCAAGCCGGAGACGAGGCCCTGACCGGCCCTCTGAAGTATTCGGGACCGCAGTGTCGCCACACACATTCAGCTCGCCACAAAGCTGCCCTGCGGTTTGTAAGCTTTCTTTCTATCCTGTTATATATATATCACAAGATAAAGGTGATGTTTGAAAGCTGTTACTCTGCCCTCTGAGATTGCGTTAGTCTCAAGATGAGATTAACGACTGCCCCAGAGGGGTTTTATTATTATTATTATTATTATTATTCTCTTTATTTCAACCTTTTCTCATAATGATATTTTACATTTCTATGTTATTTAGAAAAAACAAATATAAAAATATAAAATAAAATTACGGGGCTCACCGGTATCGGGTGCAGGGACCAAGCTACCGGTGGTTAGGGCTCCAGAGAGAGGAACCTCCTGACGATACGAGCCGTGGCCAGCAATACTGCCTTCTGTATAGAGGACTTAATCCAGCCGTCTAACGCGAGCCTCTTGAGGTGGTGATCGAGGCTCTTGGCAATGAGACCATTAACTGACACGACTATCGGTACAATGATCGCCGAGTCCACATCCCACATGTCGACAATCTCGTGAGCCAAATCCAAATATTTTATTTGTTTATCTTTCTCGGCTTTTACGAGATTCTCGTCATGTGGAATGGTGACATCGATGATCATTGCAAGGCGCTTAGATCGATCTATCACTACTATGTCTGGCTTGTTAGCTACAATAGTTCTATCAGTAATGATAGATCGATCCCAATACATGGTGGCACGACCATTTTCAAGAACTGGGTCGGGCACATACCTGTAGTACGGTATTTCAGAGTCGACAAGTTGGTACTTTAAGGCAAGTTGCTGGTGGACAATCCTGGCCACTTGGTTGTGTCTATGCAAATACTCGCCGTTGGCAAGACGAGAACAACCAGATACTATATGTCTGAGAGATTCACCAGGCTGGTGACATGCCCGACATATGTCAACCGTCCCATCCCTCAGGATATACTTCCGGTAGTTATTCGTCATGACAACCTCGTCCATAATCGCAAAGACAAAACCTTCTGTTTCGGCGAAAAGATCGCCAAAACGTAGCCAGGACACAGAAGCTGGTAAGTCTACATCGGGTCCATGCAGGGCCCGATAAAAACGTCCATGCAGCTCTTTACCTTTCCATACCTCCTTGCGCTCCTCAACACCAAGTACGGCAGGTTTGCGCCAGTTCTCCTTAGCCAGACTCAGCGGGGTAAGCCCATTGTCCACAGTGACCACATCACGGTGGACACCCACGTCAGTGCTGAGAAAATATTCCCTGAGATTGCACACCTCGCGGTTATGGAGGGTCTTGGCACATAAGAAGCCGCGACCCCCGCACTTCCGCGGGATGTACAATCTCATTACTGACGACCGCGGGTGATGCATCCGGTATGTAGTCAGTAGACAACGGACTTTTCTATCCAAGGCATCAAGTTCTGTTTGAGTCCACCTAAGTATGCCGAAGGAGTACATTAAGACTGGCATGGCCCAACCGTTACAGGCGCGCACCCTGTTGCCGCCTGATAAAAAACTATTTAAGATTTTTCTCAAACGACCAAAGAAGCGCTCCTGCAACGCCTGTTTCATGCCAGTCTCAGCAATACCTAGTGCCTGCGACATACCTAGATATTTGTAGGTTTCGGTTGCAGAGAGAGATCTAAGTTGTGTGAAATCTGAAAGTTCTATACCATCAGATTCCACAACCCTGCCCTTCTTTACATGCAAGACCGCACATTTATCTACACCGAACTCCATCTTGATAGACTTACTAAAGTTTTCAGTTACCTTTATTAACTCTGTCAACTGGAGGTCAGTGGAGGCAAATACTTTTAAGTCATCCATGAAAAGAAGGTGAGATATTACTTGACCTCTGCTGTGCAACCGATAGCCTAGCCCTGAATTCTCGAGCAATGTGCTAAGAGGATTCAGTGCTAGACAAAACCACAAGGGACTCAAACTGTCACCTTGGAAGATCCCTCGTTGGATCTTAATAGGATCGCCGCATCCGAGAGTCCGTCGACACCCTGGATAGCGAAGAACCGTACTCCACTGCCCCATACACGTCTTCAGGAAAGTGCAAAGAGTTGAATCAACTTTGTACAACTCTAGCACTCTCAAGAGCCATGTATGTGGCACAGAGTCGTAGGCCTTCTTATAATCTATCCAGCATGTCGCTAGATCCTTTCGGCTACGGCGAACCTGTTGGCTAATGGTCATGTCTATAAGGAGTAGCTCTTTAGTACCACGCGACCCACTTTTACATCCATTTTGAGAACTGGACATGATTTTATTAGTATATATATGTTTGGCCAGTTTAGTTCTCAAAATGGATGTAAAAAGTTTATAGACCGTCGGTAGGCAGGTTATAGGTCTATAATTTTTTGGGTCCGTGGTACTTCCTGTTTTAAAAAGCAGGTGGGTAATGCCAGTTGTTAAGAAAATTGGAAGCGTTCCTGATTCTAGAGATGATTGGAATTGGGACGCCAAACGAGCATGTGCACTACGCAGCCACTTCAACCAAAAGTTGTGCAATCCGTCCGGACCTGCCGCTTTCCAGTTTGGTAACGGACGGACTGCACTACTAACATCAGTAGCTGTTATAGCTACGGCATCCATATTAGGGATTGCCGCACATGATCGCTCAACATCCCTAAACCAACCATCTTCCGTGTGGCTAACGGGGGTCGACCAGATGCTACTCCAGAACGTATTATTATTATTATTATTATTATTATTATTATTATTATTATTATTATTCGCGGCTTTTTTGGCACAGTCTAAAACCGTACCTAATGGCATGCAGCGCTCCATTCGCACAGTTCCCCGCATTCACACTCCTTTCAAGATCTCCTTCACATCTTTCGTCTCTTGTAAATATGCCTCCCATATATACAAATCTTTCAACTTGTTCTACTACAACTTACTATTACACTCAGTTAAACTTTCATCCTTCTCAATCACCATCACTTTCGTCTTTCTTGCATGAATTTTCATGCCTTTCGCTTTAAAACCCTTGTTCATACAGTCATCATTTGTTGCAACTCATTCGCCGACGATGCAAGAATGACTTGATCATCGGCGTACAAGAGGCATTTAGCACACAATCCTACCATATCGATCCCGCATTCAATTTCTCTCATATCTTTCATTCATGAATAAGTTGAACAACCAGCGCGTGGCTACACACCCCTGTCTGTCACCTTTAGAGATGTCAAACCAGTCCATATAGGCACCATTAATCCGAACACAGGGCCTAGAATCTATACAGGGATTTTAGAGCCCTTATTATAAAGTTGTCCAACCTATACATAGATAGCACCTTCCATAGTTCCTTTCTATTCACCGTATCATTTATGTTATTCCTTATTTATGTTACTTTGTAATGTACTAGTCTCGGTACCTGACCGCCTGCGTAACTCCGGTTACAAAGTTTAGCCGCGATCCCTAACATTGGGAGCAGCGGTACACGTTAGCTTTGTTTAGGAAAAGCCGCATAAACTTCCGACGCCAAATATTTATCTGGTTAACAACGTTATAATACCGGTGAGGTTCATAAATAGAATACAATAATATTAACAGTTTCACTGTCCCGTGTATCATATGTGATTCATAACATTTGATTTTTGGTTAAGGACAAGTCTGTGTGTCAGCCATTTCATTTTGTATATGTTTGTATAAATGGTGAAACAAAACATCGTGAAGAATCTGCATGCCTGAGAGTTCTCCACAATGTTCTCGAAAGACATGTGAAGTCTGACAACCAGCACTTGACCAGCGTAGTGGGCTATATATATAGCCTTAATATTCTCATAATGAGAAAAGGCCCGTGCCCAGCAGTGGGACCAACTACATATAAAGGGCCGATATAATAATGATGATGTTTATATCAATTACTAGCACTATTCTGTGCGGTGGTGGATTAAGAATACAACATGTCACAACCCCATTTCATACCGTGAGTGTTACAAGAGGTGACTAAGGAAAACCAAATTTACATTTTTGTATCTCTATAATAATTTAACTATTGTTACGAATCCGTGAACAAAGAGCTCTAAAAATCACGCACCGGATTTGATATAAATCGTATTACAGATGTCGGATGTAGTTCGTAACGCATCATATAAAAAGTTCTACGGCCACATTCGGCTGTTTTCACGAGTTCGGTTCGGATTCGGATCGGATGCAGTGCGTAACACAATGACATAGGTACCCAATAAACACAAAATAATGAAGAGTGTCTCTTAGCTTGCCTCTATCAACACTATCAAGTAACAGTGGATGGACAAAGAATTTCAACCGCAGGGCACTGTGGCGAAACATTGTTAGACTTCTTTGAATTTTAGTTAATTTAATTAACAACCGTTCGAAGTAAGTTCACAAAGAATAATTTGAATTGCAAACGAAATTAATGATTCTCGTTTTGATTCGTTACAGACGCTCAACATTGAAGCAGATAATGGTGGCTATTTTGTTATACAGCTAATCTACTATCTCTGTTGTCTCTGTAATATTGTTGTGTATATGGTGTACAATAAAGCATTATTTAACTATTTATCTACTGCTGTACTGTTTTAGCGCTTACTTAAACTTTGTTCGATATTTCTGAGAATCATCAATGTCATAGCTTTATCAATATTATTTATACACTTTGATGCCCGAGGTCCCCTTACTAGTCTAAACAGATGTGACTAAATATATACTCGATGTTTTTGAGAATCAACATAATTATTTAAATGACACCGCGGTAGTTTTAGTAGGTAGGCCCCGACTGTTTGTCAGCAATACACTTCTCTGCCGGTTAAACTGTTAAACTGCGATAGCATAAACAAGCGATTTTCAAATAAAATTCCATATTTTATTTATTTTTATATTTATATTGTACCGTTGAATACAGTCAGTGCATAAATTAATTTATACAAAAGTTTTATAATTTTCAATTTGATGGTGGTGCTTTCGCTTCTGTTCTTATTATAAGGTTAGAACCGCGTGTGTTATGTAAAATCATCTGTCATATACAAAAACAATAATAACCTACTTAGCCTAAGACCATCCGACCATTCGACCAGCCAACCGACCAGAGGCCCTAGCCAAACGGCATACGCTCTGATATCTACTTTCGATAACGCTAGGTTGCCATGGCAACATAAGGAATTTCTTCTTCGTTGACCACGTGATATAACGAAGTCTTATGTCCTTTCCATACATTTTTGCACTTAGCGACTATCGATATAGTTAATCGAATGCTATTTGGCTAAGGGGGTTGCTTAGCAGTCAGTAATCAGTATCACCAACCCTTAGACAAGTAGGCCTTAGACATATTAGGTACTATTTTATAGATAATAGACGTCGACATCGGTTTCGCCCGCGTCAATTATAGATGCCCATAAACCTTACCTCCTCCTCCAACCTCCTCAACCTCTTGAATCATTATATCTATAAAAAAAAACGGTATTAAAATCCGTTGCGTAGTTTTTAAGATTTAAGCACACATATGGACAGACAGACAGAAGACAGACTTTGTTTTATACTATGTAGTGATATTGTATTATTATTCTATTCAGTATTAAAGTCAAGAAAGATATATTATGAGTTATTTTCTATCGAAAAATTACTTTCCTGATTACAATTAATGACATTTTCTTCATAACATCAAGTATACGAATAACGGATAATAACATCTTATTGCAAACCCTTGTTTCTCATTTTCCCGATAAGACCAATTACGTTGTAATTTGATCCTCACCTGCGTCAAAAAGGCCTATTTATATCAAAGATCACAAAATAGATAAACAATTAGCCTACATTAGGAATAGGTTGGTGTACTACTTGGCTTCGAGGAATATAGAATAACCAGGAATTATTATGAAGATTTGCGTCACGGAGGTAAGGTTGAGACAAAAAATATGTCAACTGTGATGTACCTATAGGTACACGTGTTTGCTATCATGTTACGGTCATGCTCATATGGGTTTATAAGATTATCTTATACACACATGAGGTGTCCTTAAAGCAATGTCATCGTAACTACGAAGAGGATTGTAATGAGTTTTCATAAGTTGAATCATCAAAAATTTAAAGACTAGAGATAAATCATTACCAATAAATTAACTAACTAATCACTGCTAATAACGGCTAAGTTGCAAAGAAAATGATCAATTTAATGTCAATTGCTCACCTAATGGCTAGGGTCTAAAATTCTGTACTATAACAACATGTTAGTCATGGCGACTTTTTTAAAACAATATAATACTTTACAAACGGATGCCAAATACGACAGAGATCTTTCAGCCAGGTTGTAAAGCGCCGGCTTAAAGACCACCATTTCACCATTTATGTTTCCATCGACCACCATTTCATCATAAAGACAGAATGTCATGGAATAAACGCTTCAAGAAACATTACGTTAAGGAGCAACCATTTACCACATTTACATTCCTTTTTAAATATATTCTTCGTAAAATTCTACAGAGAGCGAGAGAGATCATCTATCTCCTTTCCCTCCTCATTTTGATAAAAAAATCGTAACAAAAAACGTACTAAAAATTATATCGTTTAATGAAACAATATGTACGATTTATACTCGTAACGAAGCAGCCATGTCAGCCAGATGTTAATATGAAAAGATAAATGTCTCAGCTGGAAGGTAATTATATTAAAACATTATTTTGTTTTATATCCAATAACGAAACAAAATTATGGAACAAACGCTGTGTCAGACAAAGCCCTTAGGGCGTGGTATAAGCGTTGAGAGAATGAGTTTTATGCAATATTTGATTAAAGTTTACGGGCGACCTAATACCGCTGTCCGATTATTTAAAATACAAGTAAAAACGGACCAAAACAAGTAAGCGCTAAACAGAATATTTTGCATGAGATATGTTTCTAGACGTTCGGAAACCTTGAAGATTTGCCAATTGTAAAGTAACTGTTAAGGCTTAATAATATACATTGCGTTCATAATTATCAGCCTTCTTCATAATTTGTCCTACTGCGGGGCACAAACCTCTTCTCACTATGAGAATGATAAGGCCATTGTTCAGCACACTAGACAAATACGGGACAAGACTTCATATGACTATTGTGAACATCATAGAGAACTCACAGACATACAAGTATCCTGGCGATGTTATTTTAAATAATATTGTATTTTTATGTGTTCCTTATGTGTACTCACCAACTCACAATGACATAGCATTTACTTATAATCCATACATATTCTGGTTACACCAGTGTGATGAAAATATAAAAAGAAACAAGGTCTCCTATTTCTTTTTTATTTGGACCATCTTTTGATTCTAATTAAATTTAATTGATTTTGATTAAACATAAAGGAACTAAAGCTAGATACTCAATAGGGGTTTAATATAATTTATACATAACTGTTTCTCACTGTCTACTGTTTAGTCTATTGAAGGTAATTTGGGTTCTCTATTTCACTATTATTTTTGTTCGTAACACCGAAGTTTATGACAGCTAGCCTTTGAATGTACACATTTATATAAATCAAAAAATCTAAGAGACATGTCAATACAGAACCGTGTACTAGGCATATGGAACACTGCTGAAAGAAATTGGAGGAAGAAGAAAATATATACTGAGCGTAGTGTCCTAGGAGAAGCCTATTGAAGATGGTCGACTGACACAAGATGATAGCAATCGTGATGATGATTGTATCGTTATATCTAGATACTATATTAATAGCGTTACAAACAGCTCGCTGTAGTAGTTTATTGTAGATCCTGTGAACTAAACTAAGACTTTGTCCATGCCGGCTGCGTACGCTAACAATGTAAGTAGGTGTTGATTGATTAAATTATATGGATCACTTGAGATGTCAAGGTAGATATCATACATTCTTATTTAGCGGATCTTCCTCGTGATAATTAACTTATTTTAGGTATAAATATCTAAGTTAGCTCTGACTTCAGGGTAGATATTTTGTAATAGTATCTAGTACTTTATCTGTAGGTACTGTTGGCTGCCCGAAATTTGACTACTCAAGCTGTTGCATATATTCCAATATATAAGTTCAGTATGCGGTCTTATCTTAACCACTATTCTCAACTGCAATTGTGTACATATTTCAAAAACCCTTTTTCTCCACATTTCTTTAATGAATATTGAGATCATAAATATCGTAGAACAGTATAAGAGAATGTAGTAACCTTTACAGAACGTAAAGGTGCGCACATAAGAGCGGAGTCTAACGAGCGGCCATCTGCATATTGAGCGAGAACCTAAACCCAATTGACGAGTCGACGGTTCGCTCGATTAGAGCAGGGCTGCAAAAAATATGTACGAGTACCTATGTGTGTATTGTAGGCTTCATCTTAATATATAAAATTCTTGCGTTACTGACTGACTGACAGACACGCTACAGCCAAAACTATTGGGCGCATGAAGCTGAAATTTGGCATGTATGTTCCTTGCGGACCGTAGGGGTGCACTAAGAAAGGATTTCCGGAAATTCCCACGGGATCGTCCAAAACGGGTAAATTAAAAAAAACGGAGGCGTAGCTGCTGGCGTCCTCTAGTTGAAGATAAAATGCTATTATTTTTGGGTTATGTAATGTTGACTAATGGCCGGTTTCAATATTCGATATATCCGTGGATTTGAAGAATCGAGATACATCTTTGAAATATTTTGTACGGAGCCCAAGTCAAATATGTATCAAAAATCTCAAAAAATTGATACGTCGAATATTGAATTCAGCGGTAAATGTAACGCTGAAAAATATTCTGACTACACGTATGGTCTAGCGGTATGCGACTGCTAAAGGAACTGTTGTGGTTTCGAGGTCTGGAATAACACTTGTTTGATCAATGAATTATTGTTTCGAGTCTGGATTTTCTCGTGTTGGTAATTTTTATATTTGTAAAAGTTTCCACGCGGTCACACCCACGTGCGTGAATTTACCGAGCAACTAATATTTTGCTAGAATAAGATTTAATCAAATGCGTGATAGTAAGTACATAGTTAACTAGCTAGCTAGCTACAGTTCTCACAAAACATACAAAACTTAGGTTTAAGTTTAGAAAAATGTGTCCTTACAACTCATTTAATGCTGTACTGCAATCTTTGGCAGTAAAACTCAGATTCGTGTAGGTAAACATATCAAAGAAAATTGTTTATATATTAATATCTTCATAAACACGGCAACGAACGCAATTCATTTTCATTAATCAAATGAATATGTTCGCGTGGCTTGTGAAGTTTAAAAAATATAATTAAAACCGCATGTATCGTATGCAAATATGATAAACGCCGTAATATTTTAATTAAATTATAAAAATGGCTTATGCAACGTGTCACGGGAAGGTGTGGCGGTATTTTAAACTGTTGGTTAGGTGACTATGTCACTAAATTTTGGAATAAAGCTTTTTCTACTTGGAATACATAATTTAAAGATTCTGAATAAATCGCTAATGGATCGCTAAAGTAAATTTGCGAATGGACTCTTAACTTTACAGATTTATTGAGTCTTTCCTAGAACCACAGGTTTACGGCACTTTAGAATTACACGGTTGGTATTGGACTGATGTCACACGACACTCAGCTGACTGTTACCTATTATCTTAATCTTAAAGTATCTATTATTGAAAGACTAGAAACTGGACATTAGTGTAGTGACTTTGAAAGCATGGATAGTGTAGTGGTTTCAGCAGTAGCTTTGCCGTTTCTTATTGGGTCTATAGGATTTTACTTAACATAACTTTGTGTGATTCATAAATATTTGTTGCAGGTCCTGGTTGCTTTTTGTGTTATTTTGTTGTAAAGTCCCTCGCGGTATAGAATTTAAGTAAAGAGTGTTTTTTTAAATGTCTCTCTAACGCTATTTAAGTTTATTTATTTAAAATAAACACTATGAATCTCTCATCATCAGCCTTTAATAGTCCACTGCTGGACTAGGCCTGTCCTTTGAAAGGAGGAATTGACCTACTTTACCACGCTGGCCAAGCGGGTTGGTATAGGGTTTGTATCAAGTTTTCCTTCTCTTACAGTGCTGTTCTCTGCATAATATGCTCCCTCTGTAGGCTCTTACGACACCCATGGGATGATATGGGGTGGTGACAATTGGTATTCTTAATCCGTCATCACACGGACATCATCATTCATCACACACTATGAATACAAACAAACATTTGAAGCCATCAATAATTATTATCTCTTAGTCTGCTCAAAAAGGTGCTAAGATACGAGAGGTAGATGTACTTTATAATACAAAGAACTATCATGTGTAAAATTCTTGTTACTTTTTGTTGTATGTCAAAAAAATATACACTTCGTATACTGTAGACAATCTCGTTTATAAAACTAATGTATAATATTCTAGTAAATAATATAGAATCTTTGTATGTCGGTCAACCCTGCCTCTCAGGCACAGCCGTGCAACGAACATTAGATTACTTGAAAACGCCCGTCTGACCAACGGCCGAAATAAGCCAATTGAATTCCGTCGCCGACTTCTTATCAGATTGAATAGATTTTATAAAACGATTGAATTACAATTCTAAAGTATTTAAAATCTCAGACTACAAATAAACTATTTATATATTATATATATAATACAATAGCGGTTTTTGTTAACCTTGGCCTGATGAGATGTGCATCATTCGTCTTATCGTTATCCCGGTTGTATGCAAGATTTCTGCCGTGGATCTCTGGGTTTAGTGGTGGAGCCAAGGGGAAGCTTAAGCCTACGCCCACAAAAATATCTGTTTTCATACAAAGGGAAGGAAATATAAATAAACTTTTTAGTTTTACCAATATAAAACCTTCCTTTACATATTCCATGACTCAGATCATTGTCAGGTCAGTTCACTCAGGGCAACTACCTCCTTATTAAGATTGTCAAAGATCTTCATGAAAGATGGGACCAACGGACCACCGGTGTAACGTCCCCCGAGAGGCACAGGCCAAGCAATCATCAACAATTTAATACGCACATAATTATATTTTCTGAAAGTTCGTGGTTGGCGCCGTTGGTTTCGAATACAATACCCGCTGCCACTTAACTAGGCTATTTCTGCCTCTTGAGTAATGAGATATATCATTATGTATTTAAATTGTGAGCTGCATTTAACCGGATTTCCGGCCGGTCCAATGGATTGTGCAAAACGTGACGTTGACAAGGTCACACGCTTTTACGACAACTGTGAACAAAAAACTTAAAAAATCTGTGCCGTGAACAAAAGCATTACCGAAACATTATTTTTCACCGTTTCATCTTGTTTGAACTGGCTTTTTTGTCAAAAAAATAACTCCAGCTGTAAGAATAAGTATTGGGTCACAGTCACAGGGGACTTTACAAACATTCACACAACGGACACAAACTACACCTAGACTTGAAACAACAAATTGATGGTCACATAGTATTGTTCGAGGGGGTCGAACCCACAACACTCGACGCACTGCTTATCAACGAGGCAACCGCTTAAAATATTTTTAAGCCGGTTAAAATAAAAATATTGTACTTAAAGTATGTATGTGTTTCCATAATGTTCTCAGTGAAGGCCTCCCGCCTTAGAACGTTGGATACGTTGGTTACGTTAAATAAATGGATCGGTTAGACTGGGTGTAACAAAGAGAAACATATTACTTAAAATAACAGCAGCATAATCATCATCATCATCATCTTTATCAGTTTAGCGATCTTTATCATCTTTATCAGGTAAGCCAATCCTTACCTTAGAGTACGGGGTTCGCCGATAAAAGCAGCAAATTTCGCAGCACGCAGACTACTGGTAGACCCGATATCTCGTTAGGAACATTTCAATTAGACTACACGGTTGGCGTAGTGGTTTAAGCGGCCGCCTCGCCGCGACACTGCGCCGAAGTGTTGTGGGTGCGATCCCCACACGAGACAACACTTTGTGTGATTAACAAATTGTTGTTTCGAGTCTGGGTGTTCATTGTGTCCGTTAGTTGTATGTTTGTAAAGTCCCCCGCGACACAGGATTTAGTCCAAATGCGGGCATTGTCTTTAAAAAAAAAATTATGAGCTTAATCTTTGTTTAGTGAACGTCAGTATTAGGGCCAGTGTCTGATAAGGTTACAGTACAGTTCAAACGTTTGGAGATCTTTGTCTAAGTGAGCGTGAGGTTTATTATTATTGACTCATTTTGCGACTAGTTATCGTCTGCTTATAGTTCTAAGCGCTGGGAATTACTGCAGTTTTCAAGATAAGTAAGACCTTATGTTACAGTTGGATACTTATAGCTTAACATATGTGTCTTTAGAGGTTTTATAAGTATCGTGTACTGCAATTTGCTGTATTTGTAGACAGCGCATTGTGATGGAAAACCAGCTAAGTCGTATTTGCTTATTTCAATTTTGATAGGTATTTGGCGCTATGGCCAGTGACAACTTTGCACAGCAATCTACGATGTATGTAACCAGGATGGTTTTAATTTTGATATATTTTGTTGTGGGATATTATTAAAATCATTAAAACGAAACAATATAAAGACCAGACATGAAATGATGAAATAGAGGTCTGCCTTACGCGCGGTTAAAGTACGGTAAAATAATTTTGTGAAAAGGATGGCATTGGACTTTTATCACTACGACTGGTGTGCAGATTTGATAACAACCGCTGTAAATAATAGTGATAGACTTTAAAAAAATTCAAATCGCCTAAACCTACTCACACTTAACTGACCTAAGGTTTTAGACACGTAAACTTTATATGCCAAATTGTTGGAACGTTGTTTCTGGTTGGGAACGTTTCTATCAAATTTTCAAATTTAGATGAAATCGGTTCTCTGTTGAATAAATGGTTTGCCATTATCACGTTCAGACTTAATAATAACGTGGTGCCGACGGGCATTGGCCGAGCGATACGACGGCCACGGCGAGTATTACATACGCGTAGTATTGAACAGATTTCAGTTTGAGGATTTAAATTAATTTCATACTTTTTGTTTTAGTTATTTTATTGATTATTTCCATATCATTAATCATTCATTCACTTAAGCCATCATTATGACGTTTATGAACGTCAAGTATAAGGTATTTCTGTGCTCAGAATATGCGCGGAGAAGCCTTAGAGTCATGGCAGAAAAATACGAAAATAAAAAAAATAACAATTACAATAATGAAAAATCTACAAATACTTTTAAACTTTTGCAGCTTGAACACCTTAATTTTCAAATAATTACGCAAAATACACATTAAAGTTAGTCCGTTATATTTTCCAAATACAAATTATATTTAGCATTGTAAGAATCATAAAGGTGACTAACCGTCGCTATAAAAGAGCTTAAAATTATGAGGGACGAAAATTAATAAATGGGATTACAAAAGATCTTATTACATCCATTTCCCGCAGTACCTCGCGCCTCAGAGAGCAATAACTAGTAAAAGAAACGACCGCCATGTTAATGCATTGACTTGGACAATTTATTAAACACGAGTCAAAGTCACCCAGCTTTTCTTAATTATAGAACTAGCGACCCGCCCCGGCTTCGCACGGGTATATATCATACATATAAACCTTCCTCTTGAATCACTCTACCTATTAAAAAAAACCGCTTCAAAATCCGTTGCGCAGTTTTAAAGATCTAAGCATACATAGGGACAGACAGACAGATTACAGACTTTGTTTTATACTATGTAGTGATTTACTATGCTTGAGAAAATTGATGATTATTTTTTACAACTTTTTTTGAGGTGTATTTAATAAAAATATAACTAAAAAGGTAAAATCGTCGCGAATATTTTAATCTCGTTAAAATGATCGTCCAGAAGTTAAGTGGGTGCAATAAGCTCATGAGACGAGATGAAAAGCCTGCTATCATATATCATTGTATGAAAGTTTATAAGTGGAACTTTATTTTAACCTCAAAATTGCCGGTGTAAACAAAAACTTTGTTGAATGTACTCATATGGCCATCTGTCTTAGACGTATAGGAGAGATGGCCGCTTTTTTTCGAGGATAGATGGCCACAACATTATTTATCATTTTAACGATTTTTAAATAGTTTTATGATTTTGTTTTATATGCCGTATGTTTATAAAAGGAAAATAGTAAGCTCTCGTGGAAATTGGTCTGAGGATGCGTTGCAAAATGCTATGTGTGCTGTGCAAAATGACGGTATGTCTGTTAACGCTGCGGTCAATTTGTATGATATATCCCGAAAAATATAGGAGAGAAGGATAAAAAGTAAAAATTACAGAAAAGGGCCCATAGGACCATCAAGTGCATTTGGGCTTGAAAATGAAGAAAATGCCTCGTCATATTAAAGAAATGCAACACCTTTCTTTAAATTTTCTTTGACGATTGATGACGTGAGAAGAATTGAATATCATTGTAAGAATTTCTAAATCAGAGAATAGCAGCAATGGAGAAGAACTGATCTCAGATGCCAATAAGAAAGAAGAAAATATTTGCTGTGGATGCAAGGAAAATTATTATAGTACAAAATTAATCAAAGATTGGCACCTGTGCCTTTTATGTGACTTATGGGTACCTACATGAAAATTGCACGGAATTCGAGGAGATGTGCTCAATTTGTAGGAATAATAAAAAAGAAGAGCTCTGAAAAATCGGCAGAAAGCGAAAAGGGAAAAAATACCTCAAATAAAACATAGGCCATCTTTCCTACACATGTATGGCCATCTCTCCTATAGGGTCTAGGAGAGATAGCCAATCAAGTTTTTTTTTTAAATAATAATATTAATATGTGCCATTGATTTTATCTGTGATTTTTGTTGATATTATGTTTAAAAAACGTTTAAAGTTTATGATTCCATTTAATTGGTATTTTTATTTACACTGGTTCAATTATTATTCAAACCTAAAAAAACTATGGCCATCTCCCCTCGACTTACCCTATATTTTCTGAAAGTTCGTGGTTGGCGCCGTTGATTTTGAACACAATACCCGAAAATAATATTCTGGGTTCAGTGGTGGAACCAAGGGGAAGCTTAAGCCTACGCCCACAAAAATATCTGTTTTCATACAAAGGGAAGGAAATATAAATAAACTTTTTAGTTTTACCAATATAAAACCTTCCTTTACATATTCCATGACTCAGATCATTGTCAGGTCAGTTCACTCAGGGCAACTACCTCCTTATTAAGATTGTCAAAGATCTTCATGAAAGATGGGACCAACGGACCACCGGTGTAACGTCCCCCGAGAGGCACAGGCAAAGCAATCATCAACAATTTAATACGCACATAATTATATTTTCTGAAAGTTCGTGGTTGGCGCCGTTGGTTTCGAATACAATACCCGCTGCCACTTAACTAGGCTATTTCTGCCTCTTGAGTAATGAGATATATCATTATGTATTTAAATTGTGAGCTGCATTTAACGGATTTTCGGCCGGTCCAATGGATTGTGCAAAACGTCGACACAAAATACTTCCACGTTTTTTTTTTCTTTTTTTTTTACGAGGTGGAAAATCCGTTCGGATCTCCGTCTCTTGGGTAAATGAGACGGAGTATGTGGTGTTGCCACTAAAAACTACCTCGACTGCCAACCAAAGACGCCCTACGAGAGGAAGACTGGGTACAGGAGCTGTCCAGTCCTCCTCCCATGGCGCCAAGCACAGAAATAAATAGTAATAGAACGGTGACATGGGCGTGGTGCGCGTGTCAAACTACTGCACTATAGCGCATGTGTTTACACATGTTGTACAACATTATTCTGCCTGACAATCAGCAATGGTCAGTTTTTATATAAACAATAACATAATTTCATTTTCCACAGCTACATCACACACACACATCGATAAAAATTCCTTAGTGTCCCCTCATTATCTATACGTCACTGTGGGCGGGGCTTGCTGAAATTGGCACGCGCGAAATGTACGCGATGACGTGACATTCACCATTCTATTACTATTTATTTCTGTGGCGCCAAGTATCAACGGTACCCGTTCTCAGGGAAGGCTAAACGCCCTCACCTGCCCGTACTTCTTTCCGGAGCAACGAATATTAATCGCCGACCAGAGCTCCCCATGCTCTGGCGGCCCGCGGCCCCATTGGCGGATCTCGGCGAAGTCGTCCTTGTCTTCGGGCAGGATCGGCCCTCTCCCGATCCCGCTCAGCAGCCTCCTTTTGGAGCATAACAGCTTCACAAAAAGAGGCCACTCCTTGCCAGCCCTCCTCGCTCACCAGCATGGCAGCAATAACTGCTGGCGGCGACAGATCTCGTCCGATCTGGTTGACCAGAACTTCACGTTCCGTTGCCCATGCCGAGCAATCCTCCAGCGTATGCTGGGCGGAATCCAGGTCACCTGCACAGTGGTGGCATTGTGCCGTCCGTTCGCGTCCGATTTGATTCAGATACTCACCGAAGCCCCCGTGCCCGGTGAGTATCTGAGTGAATCGGTAGGTGACGCGGCCGTGTTTGCGTCCAACCCACGCCTCAAGGCTTGGCAGAATGGCACCGACAGCGCGTTGGCGCGCATTCTGCGGCAATTCCAGCCGCGCGCGCCATTGCTGCAAAGCCTGTCGGTGAGCATTGCGCCGCATTTCGAGCTCGTCCTGGACGTCCCCATTCGCTTTCCGATGATCAGCGCGAGTTTGGCTATACACCTTCGCGTCCATGTCCGCCAGGATGTCAAAGGGTGGGGAACGTGCCAGGACTGCCGCCGCCTCTGATGAAAATACTTACACCTAGACTTGAAACAACGAATTGATGGTCACATAGTATTGTTCGAGGGGGTCGAACCCACAACACTCGACGCACTGCTTATCAACGAGGCAACCGCTTAAAATACAACGTAATGCGTGCAGTTACTTACACATACTTAGACAAAGCACCAAAATTTAGAGACATCTGTTTAAAATGATATGTAATTATGCATATTTTTGGTCTAGCGGCATAAATGAGCGCGTGGGATCGGGAGGTCCCGGGTTCGATTCGGGTCGGGCAGTGTTATTGGGTTTTTTTGTCACGAAATTCTCAGTAGCAGCACGGAGTCTGGAAATGAGCCCGGTACGGCAATAGGCTCGCCCCTTATTACGTGGGACTAAAGTATATCTGACGAAAAGTGGGTGTAGAAATACACCTTTGCCTACCTCTTCGGGGTTATAGGCGTGAGACTATGTATGTATGTATGTAATTATGCAAAGTGTGTTAAATCCAGTTCCCTGAACTGGATTTAACACACTTTGCATAATTTGTCGCCACATGGGATGTCATCGTGTAATCCACATTTTTTGTATCTACTCCAGATATTTTTTTCCATTGTTTGATTTTGCGATGTATAGCTTTATTGCTATTAAAACTCTTTAGTTATTGAGTGACATACAGAAAACTCACAGCAGAAACTACTGAGCGCTAAAACGTGAGTTTTGGCATGAATGTTTCTTGAAGAGTGTAGAGAAGCTATTTTTGGAAACTTCCCTGAGGTGAAAATTCTCACGTGGCCGGAGCTACGGGCGTAGTCTAGTTCGAAATAAAATGAAGTAGGAATATGTTCATGATTAATCTTATTAATTAGTTATTTGACTAGGTCATGATAATATAGGTACCTACATACATGTAGACGCCTTTCGTGCAAACAGCGCGACATTTGCATGTGTTTCACTGATTCCCCAGCGCATTCATGTACACGAATGATATTTTATTATTAGTAAGCAACTATTTACGAATGCTTCAAATAACAATGGCAGGATTATACCTGTGAAGTGTTAGAAGCGTCTATAACCGTAAGTTATGAAAAACTTATTAATATAATTATTTCGTATTTTGTACGTTTTTAGTTTCAACTATAAAAGCGTACGTTAAATTATCTAAATTGATAAACTATTTATTGAATACATTCATTTCCGGTGCTTGTTTAATGTCATTTTCAGAGTTACCATTTACAAAGCAATCGTATTTGTTTAATAGAAAAAAGGTAAGTAATCTTTTTAACCTACATCTAGAAACAATTTACGATAATGTTAAAAAAATATTTTATTTATACTATATTATATTAAAAGAAGATTTTATTTATGATATAAATAAATATATATTTTTCACTTGATCTGAGATATCATTTAATTAGAGGTATCAGTAGGCAAAAGATAATTTATGACAACACTAAGTGAAAATGTCTACATTTTCCATTTTCAGTATCCTTTAGAGATACATCATCCTAGGTATCCTTACTCCTTGCCCTTGTCTATGATCCCTATAGACCGTGCCACGAGAACATAGACTTTTTGAAACAAAGAATTTCTACTAAGTAACTTAGCGACAGATCTGTCAAAAACATAATAATGTCAAATCCAATGAGCGCAACGGTACACAAATATGTGTCATTGCAAAGTAATATGTCAATTGATCGGGTTTTTATCGATATATGCGCTGCCAACAGTGTTTTGTGGTACTGGAATATGTCAGACGCCTGGAATGTCAACATTTTGCGTTAATCCATTTTTTTTTTCATTCTTAGGCATTTATCAGAGGATAAAACATATTTTTTGGATGTTAAGAATATTTTTGGTGTCGCAATGCTCGTCCTACGGTCGGCATCTCGGAAAAGCGGGTGCAGAATTGCAGATGGCAAACTATTATATAACGATTTTGTTTAAGTTCATTGTGACGTTTTCATTCATACACAATGTAAAATCTCTATGCCTAGACATTTTAATGTAATGTAATAGCTAGTGGTCTGTAATATTATTCACTAGTGGTATTTTTTTTATATTTTACGATAGCTTAGCTATTGACTATACGATCGAGTACCATGTTTATACTCTATTATTAACATACATGGCTCTCTTTTGTTGTCTTGCATTTACAGAATTATTTACGTGTGAAAACTAAAAAAAACGGCATATTCATGAAAATATTGCCGGGAAATTTGAATACTCAAATACAAAATAAAATTTGTTTATTTTTGTAAAATTAAAAAAAAAATTGTCACGACAAGAAGTCATAGATAATAAAATATAAATTCGAATACTTAGTAGCATAATTGAGCATTGAAACAAAAAAAACTACTGTTCAAAAAGCATTAAAGTTCACTAAGGCATAAAATCTCAAAAACAACTGTTTAGAAACAAAGGTTGTTAAACCCTGAATGTGTGTTTGCAAAAAGTCTATCTTCTCGTGGCACCAACTATAGTCTGTGACATTGTCAACGTTCTTTTCTTTCCCAAAAAGCTTGTTTGGTAGTGTTCTCGTTGTTTTCGCTGTTTTTTGTTGAATTATCTTTATTTTTGATTCTTGCTTACTTGGACTTGATTCGCTGCCCCATACGACGACTTGTGCTTTCTTACAGACTATCTGTGCTCACAACATCTGGACTTATAGCTTTTTCTACACGGACTTCGATTGTGCCTTAAGATTTTGTTATGATGCGAAGTAGCAGGCCTACACGCTTATTGTGCGTGAATGTAACATTTGCGTCAATACTCTCCGGCGATATCGCATCTTAGATTAGAACACAAGAGTTTGTACTTTGCTCTGCAACTGGGCTTATCCACAAATCGTAAGTTTTTAAACATTATTATACTTACTTACCAATTTAGCGTTAGTAAGTTTCAGTGAATTTTCAAAGCAATTTAAAATATTACAAAATTCGGTAACATTAGTCTACCTAGATGTAGTGTGATGCGTTTTCTTTGCCTGTAGTAATAATTGCTTTTCTTAATTTTTAGATTACTGACGATTATGTTTATGAAGCATGTTGGGAACTCGCTATGGATTGAGTAAATCAGAGTTTGCAGCAAGATGCTAATGAAGGTGAACAAGCTGGACCGTGTCCACGAGGCCATAGAAATGTGTGCCTTCTGTGTGGATGTTCATTAGTACGAAGGCAAAGTGACAAAATATTAAAAGAGAGCCCGACCGAACTACATCAGAACATGATAAATATTATCCAAATGAAAAATGGACCACGTCAGGTCAATTCATCTTTAATTAGTATTTATTAAATAATAAATCCTTTTGCAGTGTTTTATTACTAAAGAGTTTTATAAGTCTATTGGTGTCTCTTTTAAAGCAATCTAATACAAATTTTCTGTTTTTATCAATTATGGAGTAAGTATTTGATTACCTACAAAAACATTCCTTTATTTCATTTGCAGCTATCACCTTCAGATAAGGTTTGTCATGCCTGTTGGTGGCGCACTAAGAGAGATCCCATATCATTATCCTTACTAATATTATAAATGCGATGTTTATTTGTTTGTCTGTTTGTTACGCACGAAAAAACTACTGAACCGATTAAAATGAAACTAGGCGCACAGATAGACCATAACCTGGACTGGATATAGTATACTTTTTATCCTGGTATTGAGTTCCTGTGGGATAATTTTCGAATTCCACGAGGGCAAAAGCTAGTTCCTTATAAAAGCAAGTACTTGTACGCCATGGCGACGTCGCCGGCTGCGTATCCAAACAGTTTATATTGAAATGTACCTATGGCTGCCAAACCGTGGCCAAGTGAGTTGGGTACCATACATTTCAATACAAATTGTACGGTGGCCGGCGACGTCGCCATGGCCTCATAATGAGGTGGGGCTCTAATACTCAATAAAATTGTAAAAGATAAAGGATTACATAAATCCTACATAGTCTACATCCCTATTTCGTGATGGAACTTTGATTTTTTAATATTAGGTACTTATCAAGTCTAG
The DNA here is from genome assembly GCA_944739405.2 of Euclidia mi. NCBI lineage: Eukaryota > Metazoa > Arthropoda > Insecta > Lepidoptera > Erebidae > Euclidia > Euclidia mi. Next base: position 93,374,398 of record OX123182.2, read on the forward strand.
ACACTGATCTTGAATCAGTCTAGGTATATCCTATCAATGCTTTTTGCACATCACCACCCCTTATCTAAATGCATTTAATGCATTTGTGTAGTTACAAAGTTGTTTTCTATTAACATAAGCTTAAAATATAAACAATGTTCATATCTTTTTTTTACAGGTTCCGAAAATAAAAACTCTTGATGATTATGTTTAAGTAATAGAACCCCTTTGTTTTTAACATTTTTTCATACATAGACGCTTCGAATCGATTTCAAATAAAGTGTTGTATGGGAACTTGCCATTGTTCTTTATGAAATAGCATCGAGACGGACTGGGACTTGCATGCGTTTGATAAGAACACGCATCTATAACATAGTATTTCCCTTATGGACTGAAAATGATTATGAATAATTGAGTAAAATGCATATTACTCTGCAGCATGATCCCTTAAGTTATGCGCGTTAATCCACGTCAGGGATTGACGTATAGATGGGTGGCAACAAAAAGTAGCGTTTTGTATTTACCTGACGCAGGTGTTTTTTGGCTCAGATGTAGACATGTTTCAAATTAATTGTTATATTGACCTGTAAGTCTAGTGGTTTGGTATTATGCGAACGACTTAGTACTCCTACTTAACCTTCTGCTTAGCAATCACGGTCACTATAAATAGTTCCATTACCTAAAATAATTCTTCGTATGATTGACACGATTATTTCACTATGTTTAGTAGTTTTCTGGTTACCATAGCACAGGCGCTGTCGGGTTCGTAGTCAGATGGCCGAATTTGAGTCGTCCTAAGATATATAACCTATCAAATAAAAAGTATATTAGTTCTATGCTACAAGCGATACGAAGTCGGCTTTTCAAAATTATCATTACAAGCATTCTAAATAATGATTTGGATTTCACTATGCACTATGCGGTGTTAATGATTAACACCGCATAGTGCATAATGTCAAAAGCCATTAATGCCTAACGATAATGCAAAATGGAACAATAAAGTCGGTATTAAGACTAGACGCAGCACAATTTCTGCTCAACAATAAGTACAGTCAGCAGGCAGCGATAGCCTAGTGGAGATACCAACAGACTGCCCTGCAGTGGGTATCAGATTCGTATCGGGTATCGTGCCTTGGAGAGCACGTTAAGCCGTCGTCTCGCTGGTCATGAAGATCTTTGCCAGTCGTTATAAGGCGTCAGTACCTTCTAAATAAACTGTCTCTAGTCTAAACCATGGAATTTTGCTATCCCTTCGCGTTGCAGAGGTCAGATAGGCAGTCGCTCTGTGGAGAAGCTAATATTCGGCTTAATCCGCTTAGACTAGTAAGCGGACCCCGGGATGAGACTGGGATAACTCTTGGAGGATGATGAATAGGTACAGTCAGCAACATAAATCCACATTTATTTACGTTATGTGAATGGCTGAACGTCCCAAATAATTATTTTTCCTTGTAAGATTTATAGCCGCAGAAAAATGGCAAAGAAATCATAATTTAAAAATGATCATCAAAGACTTTTAATCCATAAACGAATCAGATTTTGAAGTGTGATGCTACTTTTGTTGCTGACGGTACCAGTGTATCATGGGTGTTCCGCATGCAGATTACGGGCCTCGTTAACAACACTTATTTGTAAAACATTCGTACGTGCGGATAGCTCAACGGCTACAAATTCAATATAGTTTTAGCCGATCTAATTGGGTTTTCGCTTAGATTACATTTTGGAATTGAGTACAGCTTAAATTTGGCGATTGAGGAAACATTCGCACTAAGGTATCACCTTTACCGATTTAGAATTTTAGAAGTTTAATATAAACAAACTGCTAAACACAGTTCTACACTAGGTATAAGGAATTAGAGTGACAAGCCCTAATAAGCCGTTACTATTAAGGGTGAACGTGTAATTAAACACTTTGATTGTTGAACAGCATATTATCAGATATGGTATGGTAGATGTACAACATAAAACTGGCGTGAAAATATTTGCAAGATCGGCGAAACGAGACTTCAGTTCTTAGTGTCAATCTAATCAGTCTGTAGCCTATGTCGATATTGTTCTCACCATTCACACTAACTACACTGAGGTTTCTGGCTTTATTATTCAGGTAAAACAACACTACTTTATTCTCCTGTATGCCGACAAGCGAAGAAAAATAAAGCCGCCCCCTGTAGATAAACACAAGTAATAATGAAACTGCATATTTTGTTTTTAAATAACAACTGACCGTTATAAAAGTCCACCACAGTTGTTTTATCCACGTCACTACGAGTATTACACGGATAAATCGTGCCATTTACGTCCACACATTTGAGGCCGTACCATTTCAAGGCAACTCGAGACAATCCTGATAATTAGGTAACATTACATTTCACGTACATGAATAAATTACCACTCACGGAAATATATAGCTCTTTTCATACAGGAAATAATTCGTGGGAATGTACATTAAAACACTGTGAATGAGTTTGTACACGAATGTTGGAAATAAGATTCAGTTCACCGTGTTAAGTCGCTTTATTCAAATCCTTCATAACATGCGTTGTATAATCGTGGTTGAGTCTTTTGTCAGGTATGCAATCTTATCATCCGGTGCGGTGGACAGAATGACGACTGGCGTATCCTTTTATATGATGTGTGTTGGGGGTCTCGAAGTGGTATAGTATTATTAGAGATCTAGAATATATTAGAGATCTAGAATAATCGGCGGTAGCCCAGTGGTGTACGTAACGGACGGCCGAGACGATGGTCTCGGGTTCGATCCCCAGGTACCTCGGGCACACACCTCTGACTTTTCGAAGTTATGTGTGTATTAAAAATGTTAATTATCGCTCGCTAAATAATGTGCCCGGTAGATGGCAATAGGCTCGCCCCCTATTACATTGGGACCGAAACATATCTGGCGAAGTGTGGGTGTGTAATACACCTCTGCCTACCCCTTCGGGGATAAAAGGCGTGAAGATATGTAGAATATGTACTTAGCTAGGCGCACATAAGGCGAAGCGCATTTTTTGTCCACTGTCACACTATTACAACTAAACCTTGTCAGTATTCAAAGGACATTGTTATCTGGAAATTTCGACGAAAATTCATATCTCCTAAACTATGTTTACGTACTACCAAGTACACAAGGAATCAAAGTTTGATTCACTTTCCAATAATTGAAACGTTGTCCTTAGTTGTATATTGCATAGCCATATAAATATCCAAAAAGTTTCTGGATAAACTATCTGTTCTGTCGCAAGTCGCAGTGCTGAACAAGGAATTGTGTTAGTACTAGGATTAGTGGTACATTAGATAGTGAAACTTGCTCGATGATTAGACGATGCTATATCGATACTGGGGCTTACACTACTCTTAGTTTCACTTAGTTCGAATACGCAGTGTGTGATTCTGTTGTGCACGAGCAAAGTAGATTATATTTCTCGCATTCTCTTTGATACAATTAGAAAGAGATGGAAACAAATTTGCTCTGTGCAATTTAGTTTCACGATGTTAAGTAGGTAGTTTTAGATGGAACTTGTGTCTTGTTGTCTAAGAACGCGCTGTAAATATTTCCGAGTATGTTCGAAATTTAAGAGACAGCAATACTATAATCATAGTTTGGGGTGCTTGTACACGGTGCATGTAGCTGGAGCAAGTAAAGGTGCGGTTTACACGCGTGAGTAATATGCGCAAGTTACTTGTTCAAGTTACTCGCTTGTACTTGTACGTGGTGCAAATAACTGAAGCAAGTAAAGACACGGGCTACTTGCGCAAGCTGTGTGTACAAGTTATTTGTCCGTGGTCTAGAGCTAGATACATGTGCATGCTATCCGCGCGGTATCCTATGACTTGAATCGCGTCAAAATATCTCGCCGAACGAAAATTCTTTTAAAATCATATGTTAAAAATGTAATTTTAACAAGTAACATGCGCGAGTGACCGGCGCGCGCCGAAGAGCACGCGAATTACTTGCGCGGGTGGCTCGCTTTGGTACATGCTCGAGTCGCTGGACCCGCACATGTTTTTAAAACGATATGTTTACGGTGCATATAACCCGCGCAAGTGCCTCAACATGCTCAAGTTACATGCACCGTGTACAAGCACCCTTAGTGAATGAACAACAGAATTCGTTCCAGTGTCTGATGCACATACAATTAAGTACAGCGTCTGAGATCTTTGTTTAAGTGAGCTCTGTTTAATATTATTGTCTCATTTCGAGACTAGTTATCGTGTGCCTATAGGGTAAGGTGGTATAGGAATGCGCATTTTAACTTTGAGGCCTCATAAAATATAATATTTAAAAAAATCAACATTATTTATTTATAATCTCTAGTTATTAGTTAGCAAATTATAGAATAACAAATTCATGTAACGACATTCATTAAAGTATGAACTGAAGAAATATAAAAAATGAAAATCGCGCACTCTTATACACCCAGGTGTATAAGAGTGCGCGGCGGGTTGTACAAGAGTGCGCGCATCATCAATAGGTGTATCTTGTAGGTATAATCAATCAATGGCAAGTTTACTTCAACTGAGCGCCTCGTTGGTGGTGGTGGCTCTGGGTCTGGCTCTAAAACCACAGGCGCAGACGACGCTAGATCTCTGTCTGTTACTGAACTTGCTAAAGAACCAGCTTCGGTAAAAACATCGGGATCGTAAGGCTAAGTGCCAGTAACTTTGAAACATTGTGCTGTACATGATAATGCTGCAGCTTTTAAGTATGCTGATGTAAAAATTCCTACCATTTGGAACACAGTGACTGGTCTGCCAGGATGGATATGCAACGATTTTTCACACTCATTGGCATAGTATTATTTAGGACACTGTGAAAGTCACAGTCAAGGGGCTGCATTTTATGACTAGCATTCTGTAAATACATTAAAATTATTTAGTTTGTAAAATTACACTTTATTTTACTCACTATCTACATGCGAAAAATAAATGTCGTGAGTGCGCGCACAATCTTATACACACATACAGTGCGCACTCTTATGCACCTCACCCTTCACAAAGATATTGAACCACCTGCACCATCTATTGAAAGATGTGGGTTTTTTTCGAGCAAATCGGTTAGCCAAGTAAATACGTTACTTGGATAGTTAATGAATATTCTTTTTAAAATAATAGTTTAGCAGCATAAATCCGTGCAAGACGCAAGAAAATTAGATCAAAGAGAGCAAAAATCTATTGACCTAGCTGGTGTCTCCGTTTTTTAATCAAATTCCAGTTTTTTTCAGCAGCGTTACCGATATCACTGTTGAACCTAAACACAACTGAAGGTAGCCAAAAATCTCGTACAGAGTCGGCGTGACTTTCAACGTTGTTACGTTAAATAAATGGATCGGTTAGACTGGGTGTAACAAAGAGAAACATATTACTTAAAATAACAGCAGCATAATCATCATCATCATCATCTTTATCAGTTTAGCGATCCAAGCCAATCCTTACCTTAGAGTACGGGGTTCGCCGATAAAAGCAGCAAATTTCGCAGCATGCAGACTACTGGTAGGCCCGCTATCTCGTTAGGAACATTTCAATTAGACGACACGGTTGGCGTAGTGGTTTAAGCGGCCGCCTCGCCGCTTGACACTGCGCCGAAGTGTTGTGGGTGCGATCCCCGCACGAGACAACACTTTGTGTGATTAAAAAATTGTTGTTTCGAGTCTGGGTGTTCATTGTGTCCGTTAGTTGTATGTTTGTAAAGTCCCCCGCGACACAGGATTTAGTCCTAATGCGGGCGTTGTCTTTTTTAAAAAGAAAGAAAGAAAAGAATTGCATAAACGCATGGTCCAGGGTATACAGTTATAATAATTACCTACCTATAGTTACGTAGAATGACTTCAGATGAACCAACCACTTGTATAATTCACGTTAGTTGCAAAGTTGGTAATACAGGTTTCGTTTTTGATCGCTTAGTCAAGCTTAAAAATAAATAAAAAGTAAATAATGCAGTCATGTGTAAGTAGGTCACAGAGTTCTAGCGAAGCTGAAGCTAAAAAGTTCTCGGTAGGTTAAACGTACAACAAAATAACAATTAACATGTGCACAATGCATGTCACAGGTTCCGCTGGTTCATAAACAATACTTCAACAGCACAAAATAACAAGAAAATCAAGTAAAATCAACATTGTACCCTTATTTAGAAAACATTCATACTTGCGGATAGCTCAACGGCTACAAATTCAATATAGTTGTTGCCAACCTTATTGAGTTTTTCGTTAGAATAAATTTTGGAATACTCCCGAAAATTGGCGATAGCGGACCACTCTAAACTGAAATCCCCTTTAGCAATAATTACACATGGCCGAATCAATACTCGTATACGATTTGAAATATGAGTATATTTTAAAATGTAGGCTTTTTTTTTGCGTTTCATTTTTGTAGGTTATCGTTTGTTTTATTGGTTATGTAGTTTGGCAGTTAGTAAAGGTACGAATTCTAAATTGTTTAAAACTTTTGCGATATGTACAAATATAACTAGTAATGCAAAATATACAAATTACACCTTTATTCCGTTTGTTTCTGGCTGTACTGGACACAACCGATCATGTTTTAGACAAATTGTATGCAATTTTGACCTTCTGGTTGTCGGATTATTATGAGAAATCTGTTAAGAAGGTTTTCGCCGATACTCTCAACTGGTTCCGTAGAAGGTATTTGACGAATAGCAACAGGCTGCAAAAATATACCTACGCTTTTTAAATACCTTTTCTTGAAAAGTTAGTATGAAAGGACGGTGATAAATTTGGTGATATATTTGGTTCTTTAGATATTATTAAATAGCATTTAAACGCGTAGAAGTACAAACTGTCATCATCATCAACTTAGCTTCTAGGCTCAAAGCCTAGCTAGAGTCATCCTAGACCTTCGGCTAGAGTCCCAAAGTCGCTAATTATAATAAATTACCAAATATTTTAAACATAAAACTGGCAAATAGTAATTAGTCATGATGAGCTTAATCTTCGTTTAGTTAATGAACGTCAGTATTAGGGCCAATGTCTGATGGGGTTACAGTTCAGGTCAAACGTCTGGAGATCTTTGTCTAAGTGAGCGTGAGGTTTATTATTATTGTCTCATTTCGAGACTAGTTATCGTCTGCTTATAGTTCTAAGCGCTGGAAATTACTGCAGTTTTCAAGATAAGTAAGACCTTAGGTTACAGTTGGATACTTATAGCTTAAGATATGTGTCTTCAGGGGTTTTATAAGTATCGTGTACTGCAATTTGCTATCAAATTTATGGCTTTGGAGACAGCGCATTGTGATGGAAAACGAGCTAAGTCGTATTTGTGTTTTCAATTTTGATAGGTATTTGGCGCTATGGCCAGTGACAAGTTTGCACAGCAATTAACGATGTATGTAACCAGGATGGTTCTACTTTTGATATATTTTGTTGTGGGATATTATTAAAATCATTAAAACGTAACAATATAAAGACCAGAAGAAATGATGGTACAGAGGTCTACCGGACGCGTGGTTAAAGTGCGGTAAAATAATTTAGTGAAAAGGGTGGCATTAGACTTTTATCAAGTGCGGTAAAATAATTTAGTGAAAAGGGTGGCATTAGACTTTTATCACTTCGACTGGTGTGCAGATTTGATAACAACCGCTGTAAATAATAGCGATCACACTTAACTGACCTAAGGTTCTAGCCACGTTAACTTTATATGTCAAATTTTTGTAACGTTGTTTCTGGTTGGAAACGTTTCTATAATATTTTCAAATTAAGCCGAATCGGTTCTCTGTTGAATAAATGGTTTGCCATTATCACGTTCAGACTTAATAATCGCGTGGTGCCGATGGGCATTGGCCGAGCGATACGACGGCCACGGCGTGTATTACATACATTATTGAATTATTGAACAGATTTAATTTTCAGGATTGAAATTAATTTCATAATTTTTGTTTTAATTATGTCATTGATTTAAGCATTGTTTATTTCTATATCAATAATCATTCATTCACTGAAGCCATCATTTTGACGTTTGTGAACATCAAATTTATGGTATTTCTGTGCTAAGAATATGCGCGGAGAAGAATTAGATTACAAGTCATGGCAGAAAAACACGAGAATGAAACAAAAAATAACAATTACAATAATCAAAAATCTATAAATACTTTTAAACTTTGGCGGCTTGAACACCTTAATTTTCAAATAATTACGCAAAATACTTCGACATTTATGTTAGTCCCTTATATTCTCCAAATAAAATTTTTATTTAGCATTGCAAGAATCAGAAAGGTGACCAACCGTGGCTATAAAGGAGCTGAGAATTATGAGGGATGAAAATTAATAAATGGGATTACAAAAGATCTTATTACATCCATTTTCCGCAGTACCGCGTGCTTCAGAGAGCAATAATTAGTAAAAAGAAAGGACCGCCAAGTTAAGGCATTGACTTGGACAATTTATTGAACACGAGTCAAAGTCATCCAGCTTCCAAACAAAATCCGTTGCGTAGTATTAAATATTTTAGCATACACAGGGACAGACAGACAGATGACAAACTTTGTTTTATACTATCTAGTGATTTACTATGTTTGATATAATTGATGATTATGATATTCCGTACAAATTACGTAGATCACATCGCTGCTTCCGTCACACATATTCGTATCGTAGGCATGTTTCAAAGGGCCAGGCTTGAGTATCGCTGCCCAGGCACATTATGACAGTTATTTGCAGAAATCTGAAATTCAAAACACTAGTTATTCCAACAGTCGTGTGTTTAAGTTCTTGAAATACTTATTGAATGTGTTTATAACGCAGCTGAAACTGCGTTATAAACAAATTCAATATATAAATATTAAGAGATTTTATAATTAATTATTATGGTTACGACTTACCCATGTTTGAGTCTGTGCCAATATTATAATGATATACTTTCTAATTCATTTGATTCTTATCTTTGAGTAGGTATTTATTGTTTGTTGCGTGCGGGTGATTCATTGCGCGTATAAAGCCTTGTATTCATTAGGCAACATTTGTTGATAAACTGTTTATGACGTGTTTATCACCAAGTTTGCCGTAAACACTGTTTCTGAAACATGGTCGTCCACACTTGTCAGTTGTTGCTAGAATGTCGCCCGAGGAGGTAGTGATGCTCAGTGCTGTTGAAAAAAAAAGGTGGTGGATTCAGAATTATCTCTTAAATAGAAATTACGTACTTCATGACCTTCGTGAATCTGATGGGTCTTTTCAGAATTTCATCAGAATGACAACATCTGATTTTGTGAGCGTAGAGTTTGCATCTTCGTTTCCACTTCTTTTTGCGACATACGAGGGTCAAACTGAAAGTTCTTAGAAAATCAAAAACTGATAACATTAGCCAGTTATTAGTTTTATTATATCTTTTCAAAATATTGTCCATTGACGTCAATACACCGCTGCATGCGATGGAACCACTGGGAAAAGCACTTTGCCCACTCGTCCTTAGGGGTCTCTTCAATGGCATCGCGATACGTAGCCACCGCTTCTTCAGCATTCATAAACCGCTTTCCTTTAAGTTTTTCTTTAATTTTTGGAAATAAATAAAAATCACAAGGCGCGAGGTCGGGGCTATACGGCGGGTGACCCAGTAATTCAACGTTTGATGTCGCCAAATAGTCGATCGTTCGCTTGGCGGTGTGCGACGAGGCGTTGTCGTGGTTAAGGAGGATCCTACTGCGAGGTCGTTTCTCTCGAACTTTTTCCAAGACAAGTGGCAAACAATTGGTAGTGTACCATTCTGCAGAAACTGTTTTTTGATCCTCTAACACAATTGTTGCGAAATGACCTATCCTTCCAAAGAACGAGGCCACAATTTTTTTCCCGCACTTCGATCTCTCTTCACTTTAGTTGGCAACTCCTCGAAAGGAAACACCCACTGAGCAGATTGTCTTTTGGTTTCAGGATCATAACAGTAAATCCAGCTTTCGTCACCTGTTAGTATGTCGAACACAGCATTTGAGTCACCTCCGTTAAATCTTTCAATCATTTTACGGCACCAATCCACACGATGGAGTTTTTGAGCCTTAGTCAAATTATGAGGTATCCACCGGGCGCAAAGCTTCCTGACCGCTAAATGTTCGTGGAGGATTTTGTGCACTTGACTCATACCGATGCCTAAGCTTGTCCGAATCTGCTGATAGGTCACTCTTTTGTCAGTCTCTATCATACGCCGCATAACACAGATGTTATTTTCAGTCGTCGCCGTAGAAGGCCGTCCCTCACGTACATCATCAGTGAGATTAGTGCGACCACGTTTAAACTCATTAAACCAGTTGTAAACAGTCGCACGAGATGGGGCTTCATCGTGAAAGGCCAATCGTAGTCTATCATAACTTTCTTGTTGACTTAAATGACATCGAAAGTCATAAAAAATCATTGCACGAAAATTTTCTCGTGTTAAATTCATGTTGACGTGACACAGACAATTTTCAATTTGCCGCCAAATCGTAAAACAAATGACAAATGAATGAAATATATACTCAGTAATATTGGCAAAGAGTTCTATTTTCAAATTGTAGAATATTTTTTTTATTATATTGTTTATAAGTGGCCAGTTCTAAGAACTTTCAGTTTGACCCTCGTATTTAATTCTGCAGCAATATCGGCCCAAGCATAATTTTTTTTTTAAATTTGTGTTTATAATTTCTATTTGAAGAGTCCCAAAGTACATGATGCTGTTGATAAAGCTCTATGAGCATCGAAACTTGGTGGTTGGACCACACTACTTTCATGTTAATTTACTCGCGCAACACACGTCCACACCTGTGGACTTTTGCTTATAAACAAAATGTTTCGGCTTGTTCTCCGTTTGATTGGGGAACACGGCAACATGTTTCAGAAACAATGTTTCATCACATTTGTTTATGAACTGTTTATAAACTGTATCCAGAGATGATAAAACACTGTTAATAAACTGTTTATAAACAGTGTTTATCAACAAATGTTGCCTAATGAATACAAGGCTTTACGTGCATCATTTCAAGTGCGATCGTCCGAGAAAAGTGTTAGTGTTGCGTCAAGAGGCGGTGGCAGGCGGTGACCGCCTCGGATGGTGTGTGCACTTGCTCCGCTTCGTCGTGAGCGAGCGCCGAGTGTTGGACCTCACACCCGCTCGCCCCTCGCCTCCCGACAAGGCGGACGCGGCGATAATTTTGAATATGCAACAATGTGTATACCTATATAATTAATGTAGGTACGTGCATAGGTACACATCAGCTGACGGCGAGTCTGCACCACAGTTTGGCGCGCTTCGATAATTATATTATGTAACTTATATCATTCATAGGTATATTTATTTATTTTATTTTATTTATGCAACTAAGTATGTGTGTATATTTTCACTAATTAGATAATCTATATATATATAAATCACTACACATTACTGAAACACCTCACACGGATTGCATGTTGTGATCGGCGCGGCGATGGTTGCGCATTCGGGATGTCCGGAAGGGGCTGGAAGAATACCAGCGTCCGGTGTGCACCAGCATCACTGGACATAGTGCTGATCCAGCCACCTTTTTTGGCCAGCGATGGGACACATACCTCACTATATTCTATTGTAATTGTTTTTGTTTCTTTTTTTGTTTTTATTTATTTATTTTCTTTTATATAAATGTTCTAAGTTTACTAATTGTTGTATATGTATCTACCTACTTGTTTTCTATTATGTGTCCTATGTGCTGTTTCAAAATATTTTTTCTTTTCTTTCTTTTCTTTTCTATTATTTTTTACAACTCCACCTTGTCGTGGTGGGGGGGCTCAGTAACCGTGGGTTTGAGGTACACCCATGGTGAAGCTAAGCGGGATCCCGGGAGGGGACGTTCCACGTGGGCTTGGGTGGGGCCTACGTCGGATGCGTCCAAAGTACGGGTGCGGATGACAGTTTTGTGTGTCCCTCGCAGTCGGGTGCGGTCGCGGTTGGAGAGGCGTGTCGGTGTTGCGTTGCCGCGCGCCCTATCTCCCGCGACTCGCGGTGGGGCCGCAGAGGAAGAGGAGATGCGGTTTTGCGTTGCCGTCCTCCCCATCCTCTGCGGCCGCTGGGTGTTTTGGCGGCGGCGCCCAACACTCTCATCTGGAGCCAAGGGGGTTCGTTCGGTGTCTGCCTAGCCTAGCCATCATCCTAGTCATCTGACGGGCTAATACCCGTCGGGGGGTTGCGACGAATGCTACGGCGATACCCGACCCTCCGACACACGGGTACATGAGAAAGTCGAGGTGGTTTTTAGTGGTAACACCACATACTCCGGCTCTCATTTCCCCAAGAGTCGGAGATCCGAAGGGACTTTCCAACCAACTAAAACTTAACAAATATGGAGTGCTGTGTACAAGATTATATGGTGTAACACTTCGAAAGTTGTATTCTGCATCCGAGAGGGTTATTATGCATGTAATACAGACATAAGTCAAGTGGGACCATATGGTGACGTCATAAAGTACTTGTAGTCTACCGAGCGCCTATTGGACCCCGTCCAGGGGCCGTAGTGCAGGCCGACCGTATTTTACCGGCTCCAAACACATGAGATAATACGATTAGAGATATTGAATATATTCTTGCCTTCATATGTATCATGTTCGATTATTTAATGCTATTAACGGTTAGTGTACCTAAAGTAAAATATTCTCATTTCAAAAACATCTGTCGCATCTGGATTGATTTGAGTGTACTAGAAGCACTTTATAAACACGAACTACACTACTACACGGATGACGTATCTAGTGGTTTAAGCGGCTGCCTCGCAGTGATAAAAACTGTTGTTGGTTCGGTCCCATCGTAAAGGCGCTGATACACTTGAGCATTCACCTGTAATCAGCGTTATCGCGAATGTTACAAAACAAATGAGTGTGTTTTAGCGAGCATTCGCACGAACATTCGGGCGAGCCTTAGAATGTAGATCAAACATAGAATTCGCGCTACAATGGCGGTCTAACCCAATATATCTGTGGTATCAAGGTAAAATGAGATGAGTCGAAAAACACAACTTTTCACCAGGGGCTAATAAAAAAACCGCTTAATTGTTTTATAAGATAAATGCTGTTTAATCAAAAATGTGAACATATAATTAATACAAATTTGTTTTAATTGATATTTCACAATCTAGTAGTCTTTTACAAGTTATCTAAAAAATAAATTATTAATTAATTATTAAAATAATTGACATATCTCTTTTTTCCATAACAAGAAAAAAAAATAAAAATCCTTCTATTGACTCGTCTTTTCATGTGTTTTTATTTATGTATTGAATATTAATAGATTTAAATTATTTTTACATAAATAATGACACCTGACTCGAGAGAGATTATGGCATATCAATTGCTTCGATTCAATCAAAGCTTTTACTACATCATTCATCGACCTATTCATGCATGAAGCAATGATGGGCCATAGTCTGTCTCGAGTCAAAAGCAGCTATAGCCTAGTGGATATACCAACACACTGCCATGCAGAGGGTATCGGGTTCGAATCCCAGGCGCGCACCACTGAACTTTCGTTATGTGCGTATTGAATTAGCCGTCAGTCTCGGTTGCCATGAAGATCTTTGACATTCGCTATAGGGAGTCAGTACCTATCTCTGAATAAACTGACACTAGTCGCTGGCACTGGTTGTGGAGGACAGACAGGCGGTCGCTCTGCGGAAAAGCAAAGCAAATATTCAGTCAAATCCGGTTAGACTGGTAAGCGGACCCCGGGCCTGGGTTGAAACTGGGATAACGCTAGGAGAAAAAAGTCTCTCTCAAGTCGGGTGTCATGATTTATGTAAAAATAATTAAAACCTATCAATATTCAATACATAAATAAATAAATAACACATAAAGAGACGACTCAATAGAAGGATTTTTAAAATGTTATATTTAAATGTGAAATGCCAAAAATAAATAATGCTTTAACCTTAAGCTTCGCTGAACTCCTCGATATCCGGATCCATATCTCGTGTGTTTGTACTTGTTTGTAATTTATGATAGAATCACTTGATTTGCCCCTTTGACAGAAAGAGACCTCCTTTAACTCGGCCAAATTATCTAATTTTATTTTGAACTGAACAATTGATTTACGTTCACCACAAGTTTCTTCATGATTACTGCGTCTTTAGCCTTTTTATGGGCCAGGCTGTGGCTTATGATCTAATAGAGCTTTGGCATTAAATTATTAGTGAAGAACTCTAGAAAAACCGTACTTTGTCGGAAAATCATAATTGCCATAGATTTTCCAATTATTTTGCTGTATCTCTCCCCAGATCATTGAAGTGCTGCAGAACATTGCAGTTTCTTTTGCAAGGGCGGAACATCAAATTTAGAAGCCCACAGAGTGCGGTAGTTTTAGAATTTTGTCCATATTTTGCCAACCTCTGTTTTCATGATCGTTGTAATGGGTAAAATTTGGACCTTATGGTAGTCTTGTCTGCGGAGTCTCAAGTTGAAGGATTGGCTCTTATTTTGGAGGCAGTAAAGACAATTTTCTTTTTTTTGTTATTGAGGACGAAAAAAAAAACTACGTAAGCGACTGCTGTTCGGCGGGCCGGGGTTCGATTCCCGGGTCAGGCAAAAGTGTTACTCGGTTTTTCCGAATACTCAGTAGCCGCCGTCTGTTGATGTGCAATAGGCTCGCGCCCTATTACGTGGGACCTAAAAAATCATGGTGAAATGTGGGTGTAATATTTACACCTCTGCCTACCCCTTCGGCGATACAGGCGTGAGACTATAAATAAAAAAAATATTAAAAAATCATTGAAAAGAAAAATTGTCGCAAATCGCATTCAATTTTCGTCTGTAACTTTGTTATTTTTTATTTTAAGACTAAATACTACGGGACCGTAGTTGTAGAGAATTTCATTTGCATCTCATCATGATTTGATTTTTTCTGTGCGGCCAATTGTTTGCAAAATATACTACTAGAAACTGTCCGTGTGGTGACGGATTAAGAATACGAAATGTAAACCCCATATCATCCCATGGGTGTCGTAAGAGCCGACAGAGGGAGCATATTATGTAGAGAACAGCACTGTAAGAGTCACCACACGGATTATATAAAATTATTTAAATAAAACGAAATATTCCTTCACCTTAAATTGCCGAATAAATTTTATTAAAGGCGTATCTGTCACCGCGAACGGCTGGTCAGTGTCCTAACTCATTTCAGTAATGTGCTGCAGTATCTGCGAAGCCGCCTGAGATGACATTAGTGTTTTATAGCTCCAATGAAACCGCGTAATCTTCTTAAATAACTTGTTTAACGCCCCGTCAGAGTAGACCTCCGTATTTCTTTATAAGGCTTAGAGATTTAACTCATTACAGAGGTCAAATTATGCTGGTATTGTAACACCACAGCTTGGGGCCAGATAGGCCGAGTCCATAAAATTCTTATCTCATTATTATGATTAGCTGTCGCCGAGCACAGATCCTTTGGGTTCGGTTTTGGTTACGCAACAAAATTACTTTTTAATACTTGAGCGAATGGTTTTGGATATCTTAGCTCTCGGACAGTAATTAGTTTTTGGTGTCAACAGATGCGGTAATATCGTATTATAATATTTTCTATTTGGAGGTACAGATATTGTTGTTATTAAATGTGAGACGGGTACACACAATTATCACATGATAATAACATAATAACTGTTTAAATACGAGGAAAATGGATGCTACCGTAAAGATCTTTTTATATAAAATGCCTATAGTCGTCATTGTTACAATTAGCGATTATATTAAATACTCTACTCGCGAAAATACGATTACATCAGGTAATTTGTTGCACGTACTATTATTAGTACACAGAGCCATGCTTAGCATGTATTTATGTTTTAGGGTATCAAGCAATTTTGCCAATCTTAATAAAGAGAAAATTATATTTTATAAAATATGTTTTATTTTTTTGCAGACATGTTACTTCTTCTTAAGTACTTACTTAATAAGTATGTCAAGCGAATCAAAACAATGTTCGAATATTTGTCGTAAGACTTAAAGCTCCCTCGCACTAACCTTAGTCATAATTATAATTACCATATTGTGCAAAAATTGGACTATTAACTTAAGGATCCAAACTATAACAACTTGCCGGGACGAATTGACCTTACACGCTATATCTTTGCACAATATATCTTGAAATTACCCAATTTTTTTTTTCCGCCGAACTAATTTACTCCATGCTGCCTGATGTTAAGCAGTCAGTGAAGTCCCATAGTGATGGCCATCATCCCAGCAGCCAGCATGGCATTATGGCATGATGGCCCTCACCTTTACGGCCTTGAGCAAAGCTTTTTCACGCCCCGCTTAAAGGACCCGGGATCATAAGTGGAGGGAAACACGTGGACTGGTAAAGAGTTCCATATCTTAATGGTACGGCAGAGATAAGAGGCGCCGAACCGTTTGGTGCGTGACGGTATCTGTTCTACCGTGTAAGAGTGGAACCTCAACCCAGCACGTGTCGTTCGGGATAGGAAAGGAGAGGGTGGGATTAGTTGAAAGAGCTCTTCGGAGCACTCACCGTGATAGATGCGGTAGAAGACAGCCATTGAGGCCACGTCTCTGCGTAATTGCAGTGACTCAAGAGTCTTAGTGGCCTCTGGATCACCGATGATATGGATAGCACGCCGCTGCAGGTTGCAGCGGCGTGCTGTTGAGGGCGTCCAATAAGTACTGAGCGGAGCCATTCCAAAGGTGAGAGCAATATTCCACGCAGGAGCGAACCTGGGTCTTGTATAACAGACACAACTGCTCCGGCGTGAAAAACCTCCTCACCTTGTTCAGGACTCCGAGTTGCCGAGATGCGGATTTGATGACACCCTCGATGTAGTTCTTCTGGTTGAGATTTCTGCGTATGTCCATACCCAGGATATTGAGGCTGTCTTGAATCGGTAGTGGAGTGTCCAGAAGAGAGGGATGGGGAAGGAATGGAGATACCTTGGCTGAGAATGCGTACACCTTGTTTTCTTGGCGTTGAACTCGACCAGGTTCTCATCACCCCAATGCGAGATGCAATTCAGAACCCGGTCAAGCTCAGCAACAAGTGTTCGCCTATACTCCTCAGTATCGGCTTGCTTAGCCGCAGGGTGTCCGAGATATCGCCCATGTACAGTACTATCATCTGCATAGCAATGTATGCCCCCAAAAGTGAGCATATCATTGATATGCAAAAGAAAAAGCGTGGGCGATAACACGGACCCCTGAGGCACTCCAGCATTCACCTGGAGAAACTTCAATGACTCACCGTCACAAAGGACTCGTATACAGCGCACATGCAGGAAACTGGCAACCCAGTTGCACAATTGAGGTGGCAAGGCGTAGGCTGGAAGCTTGGAAAAATTGTGTAGTATATGATACGACGGAACTACGTTATAGTATATCAGAACTTCGACGACTGACACTGCAACAGTTGCAATAAATGGATTAGAATTGATCACTATCCACAGTGTATTCAACTTTTCCAGTAAACGTATGTCGTTTAAAAAGTACGTAAAATTCGGTTTAAAAGCCAATTCGAATTTAGTATGAATAAAATTTTATTTCGCAGTATATTGCTATGCAATTGTTAGGAATTACCATCCTACATATGTGTTGTGTTCGTCAGCAATTAAACGCTGCACTCGAAATTGTAACTAATGCTACGCTTGAGTTACACACGTAGCAATGCTACGGACCCATGCTACGGTTGCTACGAATATGCTACGTTGAGATGCATGTGTTACCGTAATATTGCTCACTAAGGTTATATTTCGTTTCCAACTATTTTAGTAGACGTGTTAAATGAATGTTTTGTGCATATACCAATATTTAAAGAGCGTGGTACAAGCCAGCACCAAAAGTCATTCAACACGGCCAAAGCTAGAATTCATTAAACATACCATAAAAGCTCATTTACAATTACAATTATTGTAGCAAAACGCCGAATTTTACATAGATCGCCTGAGTTTTTCTCGTATGCCGTTAAATAATTATCCACTACATAGTATAAAACAAATTCTGTCTTCTGTCTGTCTGTCCCTATGTATGCTTAAATCTTTAAAACTACGCATCGGATTTTAATGCGTTTTTTTAATAGATAGAATGATTCAAGACGATGGTTTATATGTATAATTGACGCGGGCGAAGCCACTGGGGACGTCTAGTGTTATAACAAAGACATAGTTATTAGTCGATGTTTTTTAACTTTTAAATATTTTTATATAATAACGGTAAGTAAGTAATCATTTATTCGTCAGAATATGGGTATACAGAGGTCTTAAAATGTTACACAGGTTCAAACCATAATCTGCCACTATTTGGCATACGAATGTTGATTGTCAATTACAAAAATATTACATTGATGATGTCATTGATGAAGTCACAGTTCTTTGTCGTCTAAGAATTCTTTTACACTATAAAAACATTTCTTTAATAATAAAATATATAAATTTCTTTTAAAAACATTAATGCTATCAATATTCTTAAAACTGTTTGGCAACTTATTATAGATATTTATCGCCTTACAATATACATTGTCACTAAATACATTAACTCTTTGCTTTGGTATGAGTTGTTTATGAGTGTGTCTGCCTGGTCTTGTCACAGTGACATTATGCTTACAAAACAAGTCTGGATGTTTGCGCACAAAAACACAAATATCGAACAGATACAAGCTAGGTATGTAAAATATTATTTTTTTTTTTAATAATCCTTACAACTTTCAGTCTGTTGTAAACTGAATAATGCTCGAATACACTTTTTTTGCACTATAAATGCTTTATTAACTTTAACTGAATTGTCCCAAATTCAGTTGAATATGGTATGACATTGTATTAGAAGAATGACTTTCGCCACCTATTTAATGGATGAAAAGTCGATGCCTTGGTTGCCTCCAAATGGGGTGAAAAGAACCTTGTTCAATTTAACCCCACTAAGACACAAGTATGCGCGTTCACTGCGAAGAAGGACCCTTTCGTTATAGCGCCTCGGTTTCAAGGAGTACCCCTGCATATTGCCGAGAATATTAGGATCCTCGGCGTCGAAATATCGAACAAAATCCAATTTGGGAGTCATTTGGAGGATAAAGCCAAATTGGCAAGCAAGAAGCTGGTAATGCTGAACAGAGCTAAGCGGTACTTCACACCAAGCCAACTGCTTATGCTTTATAAAGCGCAAGTCCGGCCACATGTGGAGTACTGCTCACATCTCTGGGCCGGAGCGCCAAAATATTAGCTTGATCCACTTGACTCCCTACAGAGACGAGCTGTTCGAATCGTCGATGATCCCGATCTCACGGCTAGACTAGAGTCGCTGGAGCAGCAGAGAGATTTTGGTTCTCTCTGCGTATTTTATCGACTCTTTCACGGGGAGTGCTCCGAAAAATTGTTTAATTTGGTACCAAGGGTCACTCTTCTGCCAACGTACCACTCGCCGACGCAGTAGAGTTCACCCGTACTACCTGGAAGCGGTCTCATCTAGTATGGTGCGCTTCCAGCGATCTTTTCTACCACGTACGTGTAGGCTCTGGAATGAACTACCTGCTGCGGTGTTTCCCGAGCACTATGACTTGTCCTTCTTCAAACGAGGTTTAAAGAGAGCATTACTTTCACGGTAGGCAGCGGCTTTGCTGTGTATACCCTGACATTAGCGAAGTCCATGAGCAGCGGTTACCGTTTACCATCAGATGGGCTATTCGCTCGTCTGCCACTTGCAGCAATAAAAAAAAGGAGTTTATGTAAAATCATGTTATATTATGTATTTTAAGCAATAAAATTCCCTAAAGAAAATTACATATGACATGTCTAACATCAATTGTATTCTGGCGACGATTTTATTATCACACATGGCTATAATAAGACTTATATGCAAAAACAGCGTTATGAAACACTTCAACTCTTTTTTTAGAGCATTATAAGTAGGTATAAAGCAGTAAGCAGTATAAAGGGTTTAGTAGGGACATTAGTCTGGCGATGACCTTGACGGATGATCCTGTCTGCGCCATTTGCTAAAGCTTTGTCACACAGAGAGCGGGCTAATATTTTAAGACATAATGATGTCTGTGGGTTTTAATGCTAACTCTTCATTGTCATACTGCTGTCGTCTACTGCCAGCTATAAAGCCATTTAGCGGAATTTCCAGTTTACCAGAGACTTTTTCAGCCGATTACAAACATTGGATCTTCGATCGGAGCAACGATTCATGATAAATTATAATGATAGAGCTTCTCATGAAGCTATTAGTCCATTGATGAAAACCGTACGAAAATTCGGTCCGTAGTTTTGGGTTTATCGCGAACAGTCAGACCTACAGACG
The DNA here is from genome assembly GCA_944739405.2 of Euclidia mi. Classification (NCBI taxonomy): domain Eukaryota; kingdom Metazoa; phylum Arthropoda; class Insecta; order Lepidoptera; family Erebidae; genus Euclidia; species Euclidia mi. The sequence continues at coordinate 93,394,599 of OX123182.2, forward strand.
ATGCGATATTTGTGACTTGATTGTGTAACGCTACAAATAGGTGTGTTACTTATATTATATGTTCACTATATCGCGAAGTAATTGCTGTATACCTTCCTCAATACATTGTCATGGCATTTGATAAAATACGTGGTCAGTACGCGGTGTGAATTTTATACCCCACGGCACGTTCTGTCTGATGAATCCCTAAAGCAACTAAGTTTGAGCAAAAATGTGAAAATGACTGGGACAAATGTGTCCGGCAGTTTTTGTGACGTTTCCTAGTTGCTGCCAGGAATACGAATTAAGTTTTCTACGAATTCAGGTGTGCGCTTTGTGTATCATGGTTTTGGTGATAAAATTTTGCTGTTGTGTAGTAAAGATAAAATAGCTCTTTGTGTTTAAATACTACAATAATAATAAAATGTCCGAGTATTATAAGGTACTAAATGATTATAATTAAACTACGGTTTACGGATTTTATCGCGATATATTACAAATTATATGTTTTACTGACAATAATAATGTGTATCTTTTTTTATTTATAGTCTCACGCCTGTATCCCGAAGGGGTTGGCAGAGGTGTAAATATTACACCCACATTTCGCCATAATTTTTAGGTCCCACATAATAGAGGGCGAGCCTATTGCTATTACCGGGCATATCACCAGACTCCGTGCTGCTACTGAGTATTCGGAAAACCCAGTAACACTTTTGCCCGACCCGGGAATCGAACCCGGGACCTCCGATCAGCAGTCCCATACAGTGCTATCCACTGGACCACCGAGGCAGTCATAATGTGTAACATCTGCGTAAACTCAAGAAAAACTAATACTATAACATTTAATACCATTCAGCAAATATTTGGGCTTTGCCTTTCATTTCAATGCGATCTACTTTCATAAGACAAAAAAATATAATCTCCGTGTTACCATCGTACCGCGGATCATATCACCCTTGTGCAAAAAAAAACCATAAAGTGCAGTTAAAAATAACTATGATTAAAGATGTCAAATTTAACTACATGAATACTTCTTACCGATTTTATCCAAAGAGACACGTGCAGTTGTACGAAACCAGGCTCCAGGAGCCGATTATCGTACATGTGTGGTACATGTATCATTATCATCAGCCCTGTATATATACTGTCCCACTACTGGGCACGGGCCTCTTCGCATAATGAGAAGGGTAAGGCTATAGTCCAGCAAGCTGGCCAAGTGCGGGTTGGCAGACATATGTCTTTCGAGAATATTATGGAGAACTCTCAGACATGCAGGTTTCCTCACGATGTTTTCCTTCGCTTAAGCAAGCGATAATTAAACTATATAACACACTTCGAAAAGTCATTGTGCGCTGTGGATTATAACTCGATACTGACTGCGTAATAGTCTGTTGGTCTCTGCACCTAGGCTTTCGCTGCTGTTTAGGTACATTTATACGCTATCGTTATAAAGTAAAACAGCTAATATACCTCATCATCAATTTCAAAGTACAACGACCTCATAAATTGGCTGTAAAAAATCACGTCTAATGTTACCAAAACCACGTAAAATACAACATTTCCCTTGACTTGTTCAACGGCAATCGATCTTTCCTTCCTTCCATACGTTCGATGTAAGCGTATATTTACGAATTTTTGGCGTATATTTGTATGTGGGCGACGTAATAAATCGTCAGATGTGTCTGTAAATCACGGGGTAATTAATCAGTGTATTCCCGTGAATACTTTACAATTTTTTGCTCAGAAATGCTTCCCTCCGTGTCGTCTAACCAAACTAAGATACTGCCTCTGTTTTGTTAGTGATTTTTTAGACGACATATTTGGGCTTTCATGCCATTGTTTTACGGAAATGCTTTGTTCTTAATAGGCTAGTTTCCAGGGTCAAAATAATTACATTTTATTTAGTCCGTACTTTAGATTATAAAAAATATTGGATACGTATTATTTCTTTTTTCGATTAAATGAAAAATAACAAAGATATAGCCCATTAAAGTTACGTGTGTCGTCACCCCGTGCAAAAAAATGCAACACGGTGTGACGTTATACATAACTTTAATGAGCTATATCTTGGTCATTTTTGGTTTAATTTACAAATAAAAAAATACGTATCCAATATTTTTTATAGTCTAAAGGACGGACTTATTAAATTTTTTACGTCAACTAGCCTATTATAAACACTAAAGTCTGCATAAAATATGCTTAGTTTTTGAGAATTTAAAAATAGAGACTGATTTAACATGGCATCTGTCGTGAAATGGCGACATCTAACGAACATAGATGGAATTACGACGGCTGACGGTCTTGAATCGCGGTATTAGAAGTTACACATCTAATAGCGCGATTCAAAATCTTCAATAGTCTGTATAAACAAGTTCTCAACAACACCCGTCAGACCGCGATTCTTAAGGAAAAGAGCATCCTCTCTTTTATTAGAGAAACACTACACCTCTTTTCTCCACAATAATAACGTTAACTTACACATAAATAAAATGTTGTTATGTGTTTCATCATTCAGCAAACAAATGAGCAGATGAACAGCCATCCGAACGAAGAGTAGCAACTGTTAATTTATCAATACAAAACGTCTAACACATTCGAAATGAAAACATGTTCGTGGCAAATACTTCTAATTAATTTTTTTTTTATTGTCTCACGCCTGTTTCCCCGAAGGGTGGCAGAGGTGTATATATTACACCCACATTTCGCCAGATTTATTTAAGTCCCACGTAATAGGGGGCGAGCCTATTGCCGTACCGGGCACATTACCAGACTCCGTGCAGCTACTGAGAATTTCCTAGCGGAAAAACCCAATAACACTTTACCCGACCCGGGAATCGAACCCGAGACCTCCCAATCTCACGCGCACATTTATGCCGCAAGACCAACGAGGCAGTCCTTATTTTTTATTATTACCTAATTAAATTAGTCTCCCTATATACGGTTGATTTCATTATACGCCGTTTGATTTGGTTTATAGTTGTATTAATTACTGCGCCATGTTGTAACACTTAATAAATAATTCGAAATAATGTATGTTTGTGTGGTTGATTACACTGTAGATCACATTACTGGTCAATGACTGTGAATAAGCTTTGGAATTACGAGGAGCAACAAATATAATGGTTATTTTATGTATTGAATTATTTTCAATATTACGAGTATTTTGGAAGTGTTTGTGTGAAAACCTCTAGGGTATTTTTATTGTTTAAGCTGCTGATATTTTACACTTGTGTATCACTTGACCGATATTACAGTGTTACCTATATATGTATTTCGTGCATTATAAATTGATTTGTAAAGATACAAATAAAAAAATATTTACACAGTAAGACATTCGTTAGATACTGACGAATGCTACCAAATCTGGTAACAACATTGGCAATATAACTTGTTTATTGGTGTAAAATCTAGATAGAAGTAGGTATCACTACAAAAATATAGCTTCAAATATAAGGTATCTCCACGTCCTCTATCAAATAAACCGATACAATAAACTTACCACTATTTAATATTATTTACAATACTGTGTGTAGATATTATTAAATAGTGGTAAGTATATAAAAGGAAGTTAAAAGAAAATTCACTGCTGCATAGACTTCACACATTTACGAATTGGCCGATTTATTTTTAGGAAAACGTACCTAATATCCAGTTCAAATCACATCTGCATAAAGATTGTCTCGGACCTAGGTAAACTATTATCGACGACGTGATGAATACATTACACTGGTTCTGAAAAGATAACAAGTGTTGTATAGTTAGTTAAGTGTTAGTTGATTTGCATTTCATCAACGTGAAACGCTTCAGCGAGATTTTATAATTTATCGAAGGTAGACGATCCTTTTGAAAGCCGTTTGAATAATAAATAAAGGGATGAAGGATGGACTGTATTAAAATTTTATATTTTGTTGTTAGTAATTTGTTGCTAGTTTACCTATACTTTGATTACTGTGTCGGTAGTAAAGTATGCTAGCCGCGATTCAAGTGACCCCGTCCATACAGGACGTCGAAACACACAGTTTTCAGTATTCCCGAATACCTGTAGGTATGAGAGAGTCTGTTAGACACACATCCTCCGCCAGCCTTAAAATCAAGTCTCAAGTTTCACCACGAGACCAAAAATGAAGGACAGGAAATGTCTGGCCTGCCTATAGTATGCTCTTTGGGCAGCTATCAAAGCACAGCTCCTAAGTTTGGTCTATAAATGGTCACTAAAATGAAAAATCCAAAGGCATTCTTCAAATGTAACAACTAATAAGTCACGCGTCGTTGATCGTCTAATTAAGAGTGACTGTATTACCTTAGAGGTCCATGATGGGCAGAAATATTCACAAAAATCCAAGGCATGTTCTAAATAAGTCTTAAAATTGGGTACAAAATACAATAATAATAGAGTAACTAGACTATTAGGATTTATTAGTAGGTACAAATATGTAACCAAATAAATGACAAAAACTGCAAACAAAACTAAAAACGAAAATCTCATAAACAAATAAACAGAATATTAATTAAATAAACGATAACAAGAACTAAAAGAGCTTTATCTTATTTACTTTGACCAACCAACCAAGTTTACATTGTTGAATGCTGTACAGCCATTTGGCTGTACAGCATTCAACAATGTAAACTTGGTTGTGTCTGTAAGTTTGAAGCGCGAGTTTTGTTAGCTAACAATAGCATTAGGTAAAGCATACTAATATACATGGTATAGTCGCACTGTACTGAAGATGTCTCATAACCAGTACACACGTTTATAGATCAATCTGCAAAGGCCCATTTCTATTAAATAAAATAATTATTCCGTTGACTACCGATCCATTGTACCTATACCTTTTTTTTGTTCACGACGGCGGAAACTCTCCTTATGAGCCTTCTCAACTCGACGGCAACCCGGCCGGAGTGTGATCGGCCGGAATTAGGACTGGCGGAGGAGGTGTGTGGAGGCTCTCCCCTAAAGGCAGAGCATACCCACTAAAACCACCGCGGTGTCCCTGCGGGTCCCGTGTAGTGGCGGGGTCACGCGCTTCTTGTGACCCCGCCCGGGATTGGCCCACCGTTGGTTTTGGCGGGCCCCGCCTCGTCATGACTTGGGAGGCAGCGCGGACACTATTTGGCGGAAATTGAATGTCGGTCAAGGGCAGCGCCATTTGCTAGCCTTTTCATAATCCGCAATCATTTCTTGAAATGTTGTAGCTTGAAATATGATTCTTATCAGTTACTTGGTTACATAGGGCTCTGCTGAGTTTGAGATGAGACCGTGCGTGAGTTTTCTAGCCTATTTAATATATTATTATAATAAAGCCGAAGAGCTAGATTTGTTGAGCGCGCTAGTCTAGAACTACTTGTTCGATTTGAATAATTATTTTTCTGTTGAATAGCCCATTAATCAAGGAAGGCTGTAGGCTATATAGCATAACGCTATGAACCAGAGATGCGGAGCAGTTGCCCTACAAACGCAGATATAATCGCAGGTTCAGCTAGTATTATAGGGACTCGTTGCAGCTTAACATAACCTGAACAAGTTGAATTCGTTCCTTAATGAAACAGGCTACTCTCGTTTAAGGTAAGTGAATATATTACGCAAGTAGTTCCTTCCGCTAATATGATGGTGTTCACAATGCGTATACATTGCTGGTTTAATGAGCGAAATTATTAAGTTACATTACAGATAACTTAACAGACAATTAAATGTACAACATGTATTACCATTATGTCAGATAATTACAATCCTATTCTACTTAAGTCAGGAGTGCGGAATTGGAGTATCTGTGTATATTGCGTCTTATTACGTAGTAATGTCTGAACGAATTTACGTCTTATCACCTTTGTAACGGGATATGCTGTGGGATTAACTGTCTTTATCTGTCTCATGAACCGTTTTCTATGTCGGTATAATTCGATGTGTTGGTAGTGTTCATGAGATAATGTTATCTTTCGACGACAAAATGTAAATAAGATTTATATTAAATGAGCTTTCTGGTCCTATGAGATTCGGCTTAATTAGGTATCGCGAGTTCTATTTCCACGCAGGGCAACGCTGTACGTATGTGATATGCGCTATGATTCAGTCCTTTCGTAAACACGCCACCGAATTAAGACTGTATTAGGACAGACAATTTCAAGCAGTTTAAAGAATGTTACGAATCCACGCACGCCGCGGTTTTATGTATTAAAATGTATGCTCAGTTTACTGTTTCCACCTTGTGTTACAGTTTAACCTAGAAAAGCAAAACAAATATTTTTATAAATTTATTTTTAAACTTAAGTAATTCTGCCAGGAATTCGCATTATTGTTGTTATTTTTAGAAAGTTGTAGTCTGCCTCCGTGGTCCAGTGGATAGCGTATGCGACTGCTGATCGGAGGTCCCGGGTTCGATTCCCGGGTCGGCCAAAAGTGTTAATGGGTTTTTCCGTATACTCAGTAGCAACCCGTATTCTGGTGATGTGACCGGTAACGGCAATAGGCTCGCCCCCTATTACGTGCGACCAAAAATATTCATGGTGAAATGTGGGTGTTATATTTACACTTCTACCTACCCCTTCGGGGATACAGGCGTGAGACCATTAGACCATACATTGTGTTTGTTTTCACAAACCAATACTTTGAACAAGCATTTACTGCTAAATTAATATACAATGCCAGGGTTGCCGTTGGTCTATAAAATTATGCCAAGTGCATAAGTGCAATAGCTTAAGTGCATAAGCCCAATGAAGCCTACGTGTGGGATCAGTTCAATCAATCAATTTTTTATTTCGAAGGAAAATGCATGCCTACTGTTGCCAGCTAGATAAAAGAAATATAAAAAGAAAATTGAAAACATGATGTAAATTCTTATTGTGTAGGTATTCTATTTCTTAATTATTTTAATTCATCGATACCCTCTCTCCTGAAGTAGTGAATTTGTACTACAAGTTTATCCAAACATTTTATTAAAAACTTGAGTTTTACTATAACGTGAGAAACCCTCTCTGTATAACAGTAGTACTCTATATTGATATGGATTAAATAAAGAGAGCTAGAGGCCTTTGACATTGTGCTTTCATATAGAGACCGAACACAAACTATTTTGGAGAGTAAGCAATATTGTTTATATAGAGCTGTCACAGGTCTGAAAAATTCCTTTTATTGAGTCCCTAATCCGTCAGCGGTCTGTGGTTAGTACTCTCTTCGGGTTTAATTAAACATCCACAACTCGGGGGCCAACTATGGAAATAGTTTGGCATAGATGTATTAGAATACGTCATAGTTCAAAGAGAAACGGATTTGAATAAAGTTTTTCATGTTTTATGTTATAGAATGTATGTACAGTTTGCTGTCAGCTAATCCGCGACCACAACCAATGTGAACTGGTCGGAACATTAAGAGAACTGTACCTGAAATTCGTTAGCTAAAGCTATTGAAACCTGTTTGAGTGTTAAGTAAATTTGTATGCAATGTTACCTTGGTTGTATACACCACTTTTTTTTTAATTAGTACAAAAGCATTAAGGACATTTAGCGAAGACATTATTATCATATATGTGACGTAAGAATTTCATAATATCTATAAATAACAAAGTTATAATTATTTGTTTTTTGTAGAAAATCTCACCTAAATCATAGAAATATTTTATAATCCATTCACTACTTCATTGATAGTACTTACTTTCCGTTCTACTCATACGCATTCTTTCCGTCGAACTTATAATGTAGTTAGCTTTAGACAATAAAATGAAGCAAAATTATAAGTGTTGGTAGTTACTTTTAAATTTTCTAAATTCTAACCTCTCCTTCGTACTTCATCCGGGCTTAGGACCGGCAAAATGTACCTTTTTACAAGTAATTAAATACGTATATATGTAATTAGAAAGAAAACAAATATCAAAATAAAAGAAGGTATCCTGTAATAAAAGAAAAGAGTAATTTTGGCGTATTTGTGAAGTAAGAATCATCTGCTATTTACAAATATTATTTCATCATCATCATGTCAGCCTAGAGACGTCCACTGCTGGACATAGGCCTCCCTCAAGGTTCTCCACACAGACCGATTTTGAGCCACCCGCATCAAATTATTATTTACTTAAGTAGGTATTATTTACTAAACTTACAAGTATTTGAAAGTGTTTCCATTGTCCTTCGAAATGTCCACCACCATTGCCAATACACAGACGGGCACGTTTTATTAAATTGTTTTTTAACGAAGTACGCTTCTGTCTTTTCACTTCGTCAAAAGCGTCCAATATGCGCTGTTTTAATTGTTTGACACTAACCGGCTCACTTTTGTACACTCACAAAAAAATGTCCATGGATACGCAGCTGCACTCGCAATTCCTGCACTCAAAAAATTCGCACGAAGCATAGCTACATACTCTCGTGATGTGAACTGATACCTAAGCCATCGCGTCGGACAAACGTAGAAAAACAATTAACTGTTGCGACGAAAAAATGGATGCGCTCACTTCCGCTAGCAATTCAGCACTATTTGTCGCATCGGGGCGCGGCGCGGGCGCAGAGGGACTGGGGGAAATTTATCAATGGAGCAATTTACTACTGATACTACTCATAGTACGCGAGTCGGTCATAGTCTTAGTTATTATGCATTTACCAATTATTAGGTATTTTTGTGGGCAGTTTTGAGACAGTTTTGGGATAGATAGATAGATAGATAAATCTTTATTGTGCAAATACAGTTGGTACAAATTAGGTATAATAACTTATATGTAGGTATACAAATAGTAAATGCACAAAGGCGGCCTTATCGCAAAGTGCGATCTCTTCCAGGCAACCTTAGGATGGACAGACTGAAAAAGAGAAGTTTGATGGTGTAGTGATATATGGACACTAATAGTTATTTAAATATAATGTACATAGCTGTGTAGGTATATATTACCTATACATAGGTACAAATAATACGTAATATACATATTAACTATACATATAATACATATATAATTATACATACATACAATACATATAATACATAGCTATATAATACTTACATATACATATAATGATATCAATTTCGATTATAATGACAAGTAGTGCTTCTTTAATGCGTCTTTAAATATATTAAGTGATTTTGCTTGCTTAATCTCAATTGGCAGTGCATTCCACAAACGTACAGCCTGAACAGCAAAGGATTTATCGTAGAAGTTTGTGGAATGTGTCGGCGTCTGCAGTCTCAGATCCACTGACGACCTCAAGGTCCTTGAATGTGTGTCATGAAGGAACTTAAAACGTTCTTTGAGATACATGGGGCTATTAGGATTAAACAGCACATTATACAGTAGCATAAGAATATGAGTATTCCGGCGAAGACGAATTGGGAGCCACTTGAGTCTGGATCGAAATTCAGATACATGATCATATTTGCGTAAACCAAAAATGAATCTTATACAGAAGTTTTGGAGACGCTCAAGTTTGTCAAGTTGGTCCTCATTAAGATCAAGATAGCTGACATCGGCATAATCGAGTATTGGGAGAAGCAAGGATTGTGCAAGCGCAATCTTGGTGGTTGTTTGAAGAAAGTTCCGTAGCCTACGTAATGACCCAGCTGAGGCAAACAGCTTTCGACTTGTCTCCTGTATTTGACATCCCCAAGATAAAGTTTTATCTAGATAGATCCCTAGGTTTTTTACGTTATCTGAGATTGTTAATATTTTACCGTCGAACTGAATCTCAGGTAACTGCGGCCAGTTGACCTTGGAGATCATTCTGGAACTGCCAATCAGAATAATTGGGACTTAGTGTTTTTATTTTTTAACTACATATATATGATCAGTTAAAGATACTTTAAATTTATTGTACTAATAAAAAAATAGTCGTGTATATTATCCCACATACAAGCATAGTACAGGAGTTTTGATATTACAAAACTAATTGCAGCTCGTGAAGGTGGGATATTGGAAACACCGTTGACAATATACCTTGCAACTCTCTATTTTAAAATAATTTTAAACAAAATATCGAGGAGAAGAACATCAAAAGCAAAGAGACGGTAATTGGCCACTTACTTTATTGTAAAAAAAATGTATTCACATATAAAGAGTGACTAATAAATATATTTATATGTCCAAAAATTATATGTCACTCGTCTTCCTTAAAATTGAATATGTTACCTTCCCTATTCACGTAAAACGTTATAACCGCTCAGATGAACCTCAGTGACTTTTGTCACTTTGAGTCAATATCCGTTGAGTGAACCCAAGTGACTTTTGTCACTCTTTTTGCTATAATAATGTACGCAACTTTTTAGAGTGAGCAATTGCGGTGTTTTTAGTTTTGTAGCTGTTCACTTTACGGTGACTTGCCTTGTTCTTTGTTTAACATCCAACCAAATATCAACAAACACTTGCTAACACTTGAAATAATAATTCATAAGCTTTAAGAAAAAAATCACTTCAGAGCATTCGTGTTATATACGAGTCAACAAAAATTGTTTATGTTATCGCGCGGCAGCAGCCATTATAAGCTATCGGGGTGCACCCGACGGCAATTGTAAGATAAGGGCGCATTCATCCAAGCGGTTAATGAATACTTGTGTTGTACTAATTGCTTATTTGTCTTAATACAACAGAACATTATAATATTATATGAAACAGACACCGGGTCGTGACAGACGTAGGTCAAAAGTGTCGTCTTATAAAGTGGGGTCATACGTCATACGTCATACATTATATAATGTATAAGTCGGACAAGTACCTTTCAAAATTATGTAACTTCTAATAAACTTATGAAGACTTAACTCTAATATATAGATCGAGGTAGATGTTCATATGTTCACGATAGCCATAGCAGCTAAAACAGGTTTTTGAGAAAAAAGCAAATATAAACACATATTATTGAAAAATGACAACATGCTTTGTTCCAAGTCTATGGCTATCTGCCGCAACTTTGAGCGCACTACGGGCAGTGTGTACATTGGCCGCAAGTCAGTGGGTTGACTTTGTTCGTTTTCTTATAAATATTGAAGTGCGGCGTGCCGCATCACCTTTTTCATAATTTGCTATGAAAAAGGCATTTTACTTCACTTTTTCCTAAAATGGGTTAGGATAATGTCTTTTCCGTAAGTAGCTACTCGACAAACATTCTAGCAATACAGACATAACCGGGAGCAAGGAACAAACAAATTCGGTGAACATTGTAGATCTTGAGAAATGACCCATTCATATCTCTCTCATTTACACCTACCTAAATTTCACTTAGACCTTTCACCACAAAGACTTGTATCGTACTGCGACCTCGCCGCCATTGCGCCATTTCTTTTGTCTGTGCTGTGGATCCCGACCTTAAATGCGGAAGCAGCTTAATTAAATTGTCACGTTATTCCAAACATTAATTTCGGTCATGTGGTTCGCGGACGTTTATTTCAGTGGTTACGCACTGTTGTAACTTCGTGATGAGTGGCAACGAGCGTAACTTGTAAACTTTTGTTTGTTCATTCTGATATAACGCGAACTTTGTGCGCGTTAATCAAAAAGTGTAACTACTTTTGTTCTGTAAAGTAAATTATATTGTACATTTCTATTATGTCTTTATAAGGTGGTCCATTTGCTACTACGACATGCTCTGTACCAGACTAGCGCCTCCTTTTCATTTCATTAGCAATGCTATTGAGTGATCTACGGAGCGTGATGTGTTTTTTTAAAAGATACTTCCACATTAGTAATAATCTTGTGTCTCAGGGGACCTTTAAACATAGGTACAACTGACACACGCAAAGTAAAGGCAATAAATACAGATTTACATAGAAGCGCAGTTCTTAAGGATTTCGTGAGCCGATTCCAATTGGGGACTGTCTCCAGTTTAGTTCGTAGTTGGCGCCTTTGGCAGCGCTGGCGTCGTTCTCCGTCTCTCTTGCTCTCGTAGTTAAGCGACACAGGAGGGACGTTCGTCTCTCTTGCTCTCTAGAGACAGCTGTCACAGCGCAACTGCCACGCCGCCAAGCGGTAATTTGGGTCACAGAAAGTTTGCCTTCAGAGCGCCTATAGGAAATACGCCTCTATGTAAATATCTGAGCTCTTTGGTAAAGGCGAGGCTAAAACAAGAAATAGGCAAAAACAACGAAAAATCGGCGGAAATGGGGGCTTCTGCACAGCAAAAGGCCACTCAAGATTAATCCTTAATAATAATGTGACAAACGCTCTACTGCCTCTGTCTATGTAAACTCGAAACACCTTTGCAAATATCCAGACTCGAAATCGGTCGTATATCGTGTTGAGATTGCATCTACAACACTTGACGCAGTATTTTAAGTGTTAACCCGACTTGCTTAACACTTAAAATACTACTCTAACCAAAAAATTAAGCGTTCAGTCTTTTCCATTTCCTGCTATGTTACTCTTGCTAAAAGCTAAGAGAACGTGTAGCGTAGGTATAATTATATTTTAACCAATATTTTAAAGTAAGTAGTCATCAACAACTATTTGGTTAAGATCGTGGCAAGCGGTTGAATGTAGCCAGCTCAAGATCAGTCTGTGTGGAGAACCTTGGGGGTGACCCATGTCCTACAGGGACGTCTAAAGGCCAAGATGATGAAGTAGTCACATTTTAATAACTTAAAAAGTTTTCTCTTCAGTTCTTAAAAAAATCAAACAATATTTTTATTTAAAATTCTGTTTAAATTTTGCGATATATTTAATCACTTGCCGACATACGTGTGTCATTTACAGCACAATGGGATTTGCGAACGCGTCGTGCACCTCCTCTCATAATCAAATCGGTCCGTTCCGTCCAGTGCGTGGTTAAAGCATTATAATTAATGGGTGCGCCATTTTTCTGCTGCCTTTCTTTGATTTTCAGGCATGTAAACGAAAAGTATGGCATTGTTTTGTGTTTAGAGTTCTTAAATATTTATAAAAAAATAACAATGTCTCCAGTTTACGGAAGTGAATGGATTTGTATACGATTGCCACCAGTGGACGGACTGATCCATGAGGAAAGTTTATGAGTAGGTATAATTCATCGATACCGTGTCGACAGTAAAGCCGCTGGTGGTAACTAGTGGAAACTAGTGGTTGTATAAATATTAAGAAAAGGAAAAAGGTATTTTGTAATTTTATTGTTTACCACTGAAGTCAAAATCGTAAAACACGTTTATAAATCGGTTTTATAATAATTCCATTACTCGTAGAAAGCGCTTGCTGCCGACGTGTATAAAAAACATTTCAAAAAAATTAAAATATATTGACAAGTTTTCCATGTTTTTCAGCGCTGTTTTAGCCGAAAATGTTTCAAGCTTTTTTGAGGCAATGAAATCCTCGGCATTCCAGTGAAAATATTGCTAGGATTGCCGTTACGATACACTTCGTTGCAATGCACATACACGAAATTAAATGCTGCTTTCAAGATTCTTGCCTTTGCTTCTGAAATATTAAAACTAGCGGATTCACGCATCTACGCCAACAAAATAAATTTAAATTTAACCATTTCACACATACTGCAAGAATTATTTATTATTTCGGAAACCTCTTCTTAGTGCGCTCCTACAGTTCCTAAAGAACATACATGCCGAACTCTTGCGCCCAATAGTTTGGCTTTGCGTTGTCAAGTGAAGCAAGTAGTTTATACAGGGTGTAAAAAGACCCTTAACGAAAACTGAAATCCCATATTGTACCAATCATTACGAACATTTTTTACTTCGGCACAATACCTGGGAAACTACTGGTTCAGGAGATTTTCAATCTCAAAGTCACGACATTTTTTTCTAATTATTCCAAAATCGTGTTTCGAATGATAAATGTAAACTTTCTTCCAAATAAACATAAACAAAATTTTCAATATTTCCCTAAAATAAACGGTTTTAAAGTTCCCTAAGCGCGATAAGCTGAGCTGTACGCGAGTGCATTACCCTCGGCCGCGCGACCACGTGATCATAAACCGCCCTTAGGTACCAGCCTGCGCTGACCGCGGCGACGCTGTAGGTAGATAATAGACTATAACTAGAGGTGTAGGTACGATACATTTCTCGCGCCAATTTTTTATGCTTGGTTTCATGTTAATTACTTTTAATTAACGTGAAACCAAGCCATAAGGCCTTTTAAATGTTTTGTCGGTTAGTCTGTCCAGTACTGTTATTAACTAAACTCTGTGCCTAACTTAAAGATACAAATAGGTTATTTTGCGCTTGATTCTTTCATGTAATGTTACCTTACATTCGCGTATAAAGCCACGAGCTAGTAATTACCAATGCAAATTACACTTCACAGCCTTTAACAGTCCACTGCTGTACTAGGCCTCTCCTTTGAAAGGAGGAATTGGCCTACTATACCTCGCTGGCCAAACGGGTTGGTATAGGGTTTGTATCAAGTTTTCCTTTTATTACAGTGGTGTTCTCTGCATAATATGCTCCCTCTGTCGGCTCTTACGATACCCATGGGATGATATGGGGTGATGACATTCCGTATTCTTAATCCGTCACCACACGGACAAATTACACTTATGCTCCTTTTATTATAAAAGCAGCGGCTTGGATATGTTTCTTTGGCAACACTTTTATATTCTATATATACAGGATGTCACAAGACCCATCACCAAGCCGAAGTCTACTCGTTTTGCACATCATGCCAAGCCATACTACGCGAAAATAATACCTGGGAAACGAAATATTTTTTGAGCTTAAAAACACAGTTTATTATCTGCAATGTATAGCGCGCGCTTGCACAAAATGTTTTCTGATGAATAAAGGCCTCACCCAAAGGGGTTAGGCCTTTCTCAGCTGAAATGATGATGATGATGACCATGTAAATAAATAAATATAAGCACTTGATACCGCAGTTGTCGAACATAAGTAAGTCTGCAGCTGTCAAAAGATGGATGCTGTGCGGGTATAGTTCAATATTTATTAAAGCGCGCAGTTTTCTGCAAAATTTCCATACGGGTTGCGTGGAAACTGCGCTTAAATCTGATACATTATTTTTCACACGATCCTGTGACAGGGCATTTTCGAAACAATATTGATGAACCACACCAGCTAATCCATACATAATTATTATAAAATGAAGCCCCATTTTCTTCCTGTCTGCCTGTGTGTCCAAAACTACTTAAAGGATTTTTGTATGGTTTCCACCAATGAATAGTGTCATTCCTGAAGAAGATAATTCACACAGGTGATAAAACAACAGAAAATTTGTAAATTTTGGGCAGAAAGAAAAAGTCTTCACTAACTTGATGCTTAGATCTTGCTACGAAAGAAAATACAACATTTGTAATTACCTCCGTCATTATAAAGAACGGTAAGAAATCCTTTAGACTCTTTTCGTACACTACGACTGAAAGTCAATCTGAAATACCTTTGCTTGATCTGCCAGATAAGACCACAAAATGGAACATTATTTTAAATCATTAAATGCTTACTTAATGAAGGTACCAATGGTATCATAATAATAATATAAACACGACAAAGATTTATTACATTGCCGTAATCAAATGCAGATATAATACAAACTTATACGCTAAAACGAAATTCAATAATATGAATAGGAATTTATCTATTGCTGAGCCATCAAAAAAGTTTAAGGGCCTGATATATCGCCCTTCGGAGCATCGGAACGAAGTTTTTCAATATAATTGGACTCACTGACAATTGTGAGAGAGAAACTGACAACGGTCCTAAATGATTCAGAGCTTTGCGAACTTATCATGCCTTTAAGAATACGAATATTCTTAGAATATATACAGTCGAATTGGTCGTTAGGTGACTTGTGAAATGTTACCAATGAATAAGCTGGTCGACTAAATGAGTGGACGAATAGCGCAATATGGTAATAAATATTTAACGACTGGTTGGCGTAGCGATAGTGTAAGCGACTGATAAGCCGAAGGTCAGGTGTTCGATTCCCGCTCAAGTCAAACATTTGTATAAGTGAACATGTATCTTTGTCTTGATCTAGTTGTTTCTATGTATAATATGTATGTATATACAAAAATAAAACAAGAAGTATTTATGTAAGTTTATTCATTGTCTATTTAAGTAACCATAGTACAAGCTCTGCTTAGTTTGGGACTAGATGGCGTTGTGTGTATGTAGTAGAATATTATTCTGTATCTGTAGCTGCCTCATACAAGTTGTCGTGTTGACATAAAGAAGATGCCTCTTCTACTAACTTTTACATTTCTAGCTTTTAATAGATTGTAATGATGATGACCTAAACTATACATATAAACGCACATATGAAATACACATGAATAAAATTTTAGTCAAAATTATATATTAGGTACTAGAGGACGCCAGCAGCTACGCCTGCACATTTTTTTATCTGTTTTGACCGATCCCGTGTTGGTGTTCTTAGTGCACCCCTACGGTCCCCAATGAACATACATGCCAAATTTCAGTTTCCTGCGCCCAATAGTTTTGGCTGTAGCTTGTCTGACAGTCAGTCAGTAACGCAAGGATTTTATATATTATGATTTTGTGCATTCCTATTTGAACAAAAGGATAACGAAGTTATGTTGCCATATTTGTTATTTTTGTGCGATCAAAAACAAGGACCGCACAAGAAACTAAATATTTACACAAAGAATCGCACTACTCATACCAATCCGTCAGATTTGTCACTGGCGACAATTCCACGGACAGTTCTTCGAGTATAGTTTGCAGCTAACCTGGCGCACCGTACAAATATGTACATGTACACGGGTGGATTTTTTCGGTGTTGTTCATTTTCATTCTTATATTCATTTTCGAGACAAAATTGAACCTTATTTTTTTTTATTCATGCTAATAATTATTTTAGTATCGTATTTCACGTAAAGGAGATCCAAACTCAGTACTTATTTTTGCATGTGAGGCATTCAAGCCAATAATAGTCGAGATAGCATAGTGATCAAGCTATCACAGCATCATTGTGTCATTCGAGAAGTCGATACGAAAATATACAGGGTGTTGATTTGCATTTGCAAAATATTTTATGGGGTGAATATACTACTATAACTGAATACAAATACATGAAAAAAGAAGTCACTAAAAGTTAAAAAAAAATTTCGTCATACACTTTAACGCTTGAATTGTATGTACATCATCATCTTCATCGGCTCTGTATATAATTTGTCCCTACTGGCCACAGGCCTCTTGTCACTATAAGAAGAATAATTTATGCTTATTGATGATTATTGACAAGATTAAGAGCGTATACGCCTCGAGCGGCGGCTCGAGTTTAGGTTTTTATAGTACCGCGGTCGCCCGCGCACCGCGGTTGCGAGACCCAGCGCACTATGATGGTATTGCGTGGAATAATAATCTTGATCCTTCTTGCCATATATGAACAGTATTCGTCTATGTAATACGTCAATTATGATATGATAGTATTCAAATTAATATATATATATATATATATATATATATATATATTTTTTCAATGCACATGCATTTAATGGTATCAAATAAAGCTAGATATTATTTGTTTAGTACTTAGACTATTTATAATAATTTGGCGCAGTGTTTTTATATGATAGAAATAATTTATAATAGTCATCTACATAATTGTCACATTTCAAATATACATCTATTGCGTTATTAATGCATGAAAATCCACGAGTAACACTAAATACAAAACTAAAAGAGACAGGTAAAAGAAAATACTTAATTAATTAAAAGTAAGAAAAAAATTTACTAAATGTTAATTTGCATTTGCAAAATATTTTAATTATACAATATATTATATCCACCTAAAATTATTTCACAAAATGTGCGAAAATATAAATCCCTCTTTTTATTAAATGCTACTTAGATAGTAAATAAGAAGACCAATTCTCGTATTTTATATGACATTGAAATTATATTTTGAACGAAATGAGATTAGATTTTAGATTGACTCAGAATTGGTATTCTTCTAATTTAAATATCATTATCATGTAATTTGACTTCTATTGTTCGACGTTGACACATTGTTTAATTAACAACAGGCAGCGATAGCCTACTGGAGATACCAACGGATTGCTATGCAGAGGGTATCAGGTTCGAATCCACGAAATGCTAGAACGATGATTATGATGATGACATTGTTCAATTAACGATCTAGTCACGATAACATTCCAATAACAGATTATTTAGGAGAATACCATTTGTGACATGAGTATGACACTGACATTAGATCGAGACCACATTTTGAATAAATATAATTAGAAGAATTGGGTCTCAAAATAAACTGTTAACTGGTGCAGAATACGACTGCACGGTGGGTACGTGTGCTTGTGAGTGTTAGGTAACTGCAATGCGAGAATTTGTTATAATAATTGATCTCCTAACAGAAAACCTCATCATACTGGACAACTACTTGATAACCGTCAAGAATGTATATGGTATAGTGCAGATGGGCTCTTATAGTTCCTCATCAGAGATTTCAGATCTTCGATTTTTATAAGACGACAGAAAATGCTCATCAGACTGAACAACTTTTGCTAAGACGTCAAATCTGTACATGTGATAGTTATAGCCTATATGTTGGCTAGACCTAATAGCAATATAACACAAAAAGTTTATTTTAAATACGTCCAGTAACTTCGGAGATTAGCGTGTACAAACAGGCAAACTATATAGATATACATACAGACAGATTTTTTTAGATCCTTGCTCCATTACTGTTTCTTAGTCTCCCTAAATTAATTTTTTGTAAATATATTCAATGTACCGAAATACTTTTTTTACTGTTTTATTATATGTTTCAAGGCGCCATATTAGGTAAATTATAAAGCGGTCCGTTTCCGTCAGTCTCGCCCAGCCTCTGTTTGACCGCGCTACTATACGAACCAGTAACCAATAGACGCCAGATGTCTTGACCAACACGTTAGTTTAAAGTTAGTAATTTTAGAGTCATCCCGTGACCACGGCTGGTGTAACCCATGCCGAAACGTCGGGACAAATAGAAAGGTATTTCATCTTTCTTTTCGTTCATTAACACGATTCAGACCCGTTACATAATCTTTAATATGTGTAAAAATCGTGGTAGTTTAAAAGTACGTTAGTTTAATACGTAATAAATAAATAAAGTTACATCAACTTTACACATTTAAAAAAAAATACGTTGAGAAAAAAATACGGATCAAGAGGCTTAAGCCGCGCTATAAACGTTTTGGAATGCAATATTTACGTAAAATGGCGCATGCGGACGCGAGAAACAGGTCCATCCTCTGAGAGATAAATCATATTAATTACAAACGAAAAGCTTACGTTCCAATTTTTTATATGACTTAAAATGAATCTTAAGGTTTCTAAATATGTATATATCTTTTTAATAATCACAGTAGTTTCTTAGATATAAATGCAAATTTGCGGGCTAAAATTAATCAAAATGCACTGTTTTGATCTCAGATTTTCTTGAAAATTATGAATGAAAGTACAATTTCTTTTTTAAGCACTCACTTGTATAACTTCTGCTTATACAGTTTACATTTACAGAATTATAAAACGCGGGAATCATAAAGGGCGTCCATTAATGTTGGCCTAAACAACAGAAATTACGAAAATGAGTTTTTAAAATTCATCCGTTTTAAAATATTTACTATAGTAACCCATATACTTTTCTTTAGCACTCTCTTGATAAAGAACTGAACTTTCATATTTTCTATATCTTTTACATTAATTGTTATTTATCCGTAACGTAATAGAACAATAAAAACCCGCAAAATCGCCTCCTACGGAATAAACGCTCTTAATCTCGGCAGACACAGAAAATAATCAAAATCGGTTTGATACTAGGGACAGACAGAGAGTAATCAGGTTTTTCTATGACGTTCCTCTCATTAGCTGGGTGTTAATAAAAGTCATATTATATTTAACCTTTGTCCATCCCTTTGAAATAAAGAGACACGAACTACTAAATACACACCTAGTGAATAATTATAGTCAAAATAATGTGCCACCCACTGAACTGACCTTTCTAGATTGAAAAATCGCCCCCGTGGATTGACCACAAGACATATTTTTAATTACATGAAAAGACTACAATTACCATATTAAAATATTATTATTGCTGAGACGAGCATCGTTACACCAGTTGCATCGTAGATTTATACCATTTTGTTATTTCTTCTATAAAAAAGCTCAGTCTCTCAGTTTTATTGGCTACCGAAATCCTCTAAGTTTTTAGTACTCAAGCAGAAATGGTTCATATGCTTTCTGAATTAGTCAAATCAAATCAAATTCTTTATTTTTCAAAAAGTTACATGCACCATGAACACAGGTAGATGATCTCAAACAATTTTATTGGACATTGAATAATAACGTCAACACCGGAACGGACATCCCGAAGAACACCTGCGTGCACATAGGTGCGTCTCAACGCGCCATCCGCGTCCTCAGTCAACAAAGACGCAGATGACTGGCCGAGGCGCACGCAACTCATTAAGGTGCGCACAAACGAGACGCCCACCCCAGTGCTAACGCCATTATTCAATGTAACAGACTAATATTTGTTGTGCTCTGGTACCCAAGGTAAGATTAAACTTGAGTTTTGGGTACCAGGGTCTCGTAGTGTGTTTGCGTGGTAATTACATAATAATCAGTGTTCGTGTGAGCAATCAGAAACGTGATAAGGAACGATGTTGTTGTGTGCGCGTGTTTGTCTGTGTGTGTATGTATGGGTGTGTGTGTATGTATGGGTGTGTGTGTATGTATGGGTGTGTGTGTATGTATGGGTGTGTGTGTATGTATGTGTGTGTTTGTATGTTAGTCGATCAAAGTATGGCCAGTTTAAGTAAGAATTCCGTTTCGGCGTAAGTTTTGGTCATAAGCCATTTCGTTACTTCTTTCTTACATTGGGATCGAAGCAGTGGATATATATTGCAACTTTTGTTAACTACACTGTAGAGATGGCAGCCAACTACTTTAAAATGCCGAGAGGCCAGTGTTGTTCTATAGCTCGGAGTCTGGCAAATTTTGTAAAAACGGCGCTTATTTATATGCTTAGGATCATATGCCAACGTCTTATGTTTACGTGTTACGGTCTCGAGTATAAAAAGTTGCCTTACAGTAAGAGTCTGACAATCTTGGTAAAGTTGGGTGGTCGGATATCTGAAAGGCTTGAATGTCATTACTTTTAGCACGCTTCTTTGCGCTCGTTCCAGAGGCAGTAAATGAGTTTTTGCTGCTCCACCCCATACAGTTACACAATATGTTAATATAGATTGGCATAAAGCATAGTATACCATTTTTATAGTGTTTGCATCGGCGGAGTAGCGTAGTTTTTTAAAAAGAAATATGGTTTTACGTACGCGTCCTGTTAAGCAGTTGATGTAATATTTCCAATTGATGAGATTATCAATATATACACCAAGATATTTTATCTCAGTGGATCTGGTTAGTTCAGGACAGTCACACATAGTTGGTCGAGTATTTGGAGAGCAGGAATGAGCTTTCAGAATATGTGTAAGAGGGGAAGGTTGTGTGCAGATTGTAGTAGAAAAGGTGAGGTAGGTAGTTTTGTTTATATTTAGCGTCAGAAGATTAGTTGACAGCCAGTGCATTACTTCACACAGGGCTTGATCAGCCGAAGCAAATACTTCGGCCCAGCTTTTACCGTGGATAAGCAATGCAGTGTCATCGGCATACGCAAAGATCGAGCAATTAGGGAGTGTGAGGTTGCATAGGGAATTATATAATAATAATATATAAGAGGAACAGTGTTGGACCCAACACTGAGCCCTGTGGAACACCATAAAATAGAGGAGCGCTGTCACTGACTACAGAGTCGATTCTTACACACTGTTCTCTGTCAGATAGGTAGTCCTCAAATATTCGGTGAGCACAGCCACGGATACCCAGTCGCTCCATCTTTGATAACAGGTGTGGGACAGAGACGGTGTCAAATGCTTTTTTGAGATCAAGGAAAATGCCCAGGCATTTTTCCTTATTGTCAAGGCGTTCCACTATCTCGTCTACGAGTGAGGCCACTGCACTTTCCGTCGACATACCTGCTCTGAACCCAAATTGATTCGGTGCCAATATATTGTTCTTTGCTAGAAACATTTTTAAACGTGTGTTCAGTAGTCTCTCTAGGATCTTCGACAGTGTGGGCAGCACAGATATCGGTCTGTAATTACTGACATCGTCTCTGTCCCCACCCTTATAAATTGGATGGACTATGGCTCTTTTAAAACACTTGGGGAATACACCATTCGATATGGATATACACACAAATGTGTGTAATGGTCGGTACTAGCGTGTTTGAGCACTTTTGCAATAAAATAGCTGGTATGTGATCCCACCCAACAGCAGCATCTCTACGCAAGTCACGAATGATACGTTCTACCTCACCTTCATCTGTTGGCATGAGTACCAGGGATTTCGTGATGGTTTTATCATCCTGTCCCATACTGGATGATCTCTGCGACTTTTGGTCTATCATATTTGCTAGGTTACTGCCAATACTGGAAAAATACCTATTAACTTTATTAACAGAATTTATTTGATCAGACTCTATTTTTAAAAGTTCCTTAGCTGATTTATTTGTGCAATCGGATTGCGTAATATTTTTAACCACTTTCCAGGTAGCTTTCGAATTGTTCCGCGCCTTTAGAAATTCATGTTTTTCATATTCATGCTTAAGCCGTTTTAATAATTTATTACAAAAATTGCGATATTTAATGTAGGTTATTTTAAGAATATAATTATCCGGGTCACAGTTCAGTTTCTGACACATAGAGTCTCTATCCGAATACATCGCAGTAGCCCCATGGTAATCCAAGGCTTAATAATTCTACGCTTAGAGGGGACATAGCATGACCTCGAGTGCGAACGTACAATTGAACCTAAAGTGTCTACTAACATTTCGGCCGCGAAATCGGGGTTTGAGATATTTAGTATCTCACTAAAATCGGTATTTGTCACTTCCGTAAATACGGCGGGAAAGTCTATTTTAGTGGTGTTTTTTAAATTCTTTGGGGGTTTTGGTGTTGTTTCGATATTTAAAAGAACATGGTAATGATCGGTTATATAAGTTTTAATTACTAATGTGGTGGTTATCAAGTTAGACTTTAAAAATATGTGATCTAAACAATTTTGATCTCGGGTAGGCAATGTATGAGTAGGATATAGACCATGTGAAGCTGTCATGTCGAGATACTCATTTGCCTGTGAGTTCAGGTTATTCGGGATAATATTTAAATTTAGGTCACCAATCAGACAAATATTTTTACAGGCAGAGATTGAAGAAAGTGTCTTGTCCAAATCATACAAAAAATTATCAATAATACGGTTACAAGTGGGGCGATACATGGCTACTATTGTAAGATCTTCGGCTTCTATTTTACAGATTAGGCAATTTGCGCCTGATATATGCATTTCACTGACTGTATGTAAAATCGATGTATCTACATAAACAACAATACCGTCGTTTTGGTTTTTATTGTTTTTAGTATGATAACTTTCGTGGGTTTGAATTCTCGGAATACTTGCAGTTTTGCTAAGCCAGCACTCTGATAGTACTATTATTTCAGGTAGCATATTTATGTTATTTAAAAATACAAGAAGTTCATCGAAATTGCGATTAATACTGCGAATAATTATGTGTACAACTTTTATTGATTTTTTAGCATTCTTTAGAAGACTCTCACATTGTTTAGGATCGCAGACATATGACTTCGTTACCCCGATTGCATCTAAATCATTAGTAATAGAATTTAGGTCAAGCATGATAATGAAAATTGTTTTTCACATAAAGGTAAGCTTTGATATTGGTGACATAATTGCATCATTTTATAGACTAGGCTAGGATTCATACATATTATGTCATACAAGATGTGATAAAATTGTATGAACTCACCGAGTTTTGTCATTTTCTGTGATCTGATTGTTACTGTACGGAATGTATAGGCTGTGTAAATGTAGCGTGCAGTTATTGAATCGAAAGGCTGCATTGAATAGTATAGGTGTGAAGAAGTAAATGTGTTTTGAATGTCTGTAAAGAGAAATGTGGTGTGTGTTTGATCTGTCATGGTTCCGTTACATGTTAGAATTTCAATACTTATTAATATACTAGAAAAAATTAAAAAAATTAAAAAATAACTGTGAAACAATCCATCCAAGTTTTTCACATACAGGAGTGTAGGATCATTGTTTTTATGGATTATTACTAAGTAATTTACTTGCGATAATGTTTGGAAATCTTTATTGTTATTGTACTTTTGGTAACTTATCAAGACAAGCCGTAGAAGAGATAACAATAGCTTCCGTACCCTCCTGTCTGCGAAGAAAAATCTTGTTGTTTTGTGCCCAACAAAACTTATAACCTTGTGAACTTGCAAACTTGCGAGCTTCAAAAAACAGCTGTCTCTGGCTGGTCGGCAGATGTTCAGCAACGTAAATGGGCTTAGGTTCTCCAGAAATGCCAATATGTCCGGTATTAAGTTTTTCTTTTTGTGGGCGTCCTTTGTTGAAGATTCGAGTGGCATCAAGTATGTTCTTTTTCATAGGAACCGTTAAAAGTTCCGCAACGACTGGCCTGTTTGTACCTTTTTTACCCGGAATGCGGTATATATCACGCACATCCGATGACTTTAGAGGAATCTCCAAAGTATTGCATGTTTTCATTACAAATGAAGTAAGATCAGAGGTACTTTCGTTTTCAGTCCATGGGATGTTTCTTATTTCCAGTGAAGCGGACCTTGTAGCCTGCTGCAAGTCTAATACCTTTCTCTCCAAGTCCACAATGTAGGTACGCTGTTCCTATCGTTCTTTTTCTAGCCTTGCATCGGTTATTTTCATATCCTCATATGCTGTATTTATGTATTCGATTGATTTTTCTATCTCAATGTTTGTTTTTTGTATCTCCTTATTTTGCAGTTTCACTTCATTTATATCCTTTGATAACTTTTTAAGTAAATTGTCCTGATCCTCTTTCCATGAAGATAACATTTCCATAATTTTATTTTCAAACTCTTCAAAGGCATTCGGCTGGTCGGATGAACAATCAAGGCGAACATTACGTTTTGTGCGCAAAGTTATGTTTGAAGATTCTGTTTCGCTTTCAACAGTTGACACATCAGGTAAAGACGTAAGTCTTTGTTTTTGTTTGTCTGAGGTTGCAGTCGGTGAATGTTTCAATCGTGGCATTTCTAGAGCCCAAAATTGTAGCAGATATAGCACACAATTCAATGCCCAAAATATGTAGCGATTAGGGCGCACGATTCAGAATGTAAACAACTACGCTCAGGTGAATCGGCCGTAGTTGTCAATGACTCACCGCTCACAGTTAAATATGCGCTGCGTAGCGTATGGCTCCGCGTAGCCGGCCGTAGCGAGTGAAAGGCGATGACGCAATCCGTAGCTCGTAGCGCGCCGCCCGTAGCGGACGTTAATTTTACTCGCTGCGCATACGTCTCGCTGGTCGAGTGGCTTAATATGCGGTCTCCGGCACAGCTGCCCCGAGTTCAAATCCTCGCGGCTAACGACGGACGACGAATTAGAAAGGATAAGGTGAGTGTCCTTTGAGCGCGAATCACCAAAAATATATCTATCCCTTTCGAGGGGTGGAGTCCTGCCGTAAGATAGCCGCAAGAGTAAACGAGAATTGAAGTTTGACACTTTGTCCAATCGGAATTTAGATAAACAATTTAACAGTTCGAATTCTCAGCACACGCGACACACGACAACCTCAATAGACCGCAAGAAAGAGACTCCAGAAGAGAAATTAGTAAGTCAACCAAGTTAAGAACAATAATTATTGTTGTACTTCACCAGATCAAACAACTCGGTACGTTCTTGAGAAACCTCAACTTCCATGACGTAGAACAACAAAAGAAAACATTGTAGCCTATTCGGTTTCAGTGGAGTACAATATTAATTAAGGAACTACATTTTATTTTTTCAAACTAACTTGCCTTTTATGAAACTTGGTTCTGCTTTTACCTGGTTATTTAATTACTTTGTAGGTTCAACTACATAAAACTAAAAAGGCTTCTTTTAAACTTATACACCAGTACACAGATATACATGCATTATACCATGAAAGGCCATTCAATTACCTTTTAAGCCAAGTTACATGGCTAATTGTCTATTGTAAAAACTTTGACCCGTTAAATTTGGGTCGCAAGCTTTAAATCAACTTTATTCCTTTTACCTTTTATGCTTATCTGTGTCCTGAGTTTATCCGTTTTTCTCCTCTGCGCTTTCGTATTCTCGTTAGCAACAACCTTTAAACGTGTTTTACGAGTTATTTCCTAAAAGCTGAATAGAATTTTTTACAAAAATACACACCAATATTGGAACGTAGGATTTTTTTAGCTTGATATTGATACAGCTTTTTCAGGGTAGAATTATTTTAATTTTATTCACCTGCGATTACAAGTGTCACCACCCCCTATCTTCCCGTGGGTGTCCTAAGAGGCGACTAAGGGTAACACGATGCAAATACCATCTTTGCGTAGAGACGGAAAACTCGACATCAAACCCTATACGACTGCGTCGTTGGTCTCGCGGCATAATGTGCGCGTGGGATCGGGAGGTCCCACGTTCGATTCCTGGGTCGGGCAATGTTATTGGGTTTTTCTGTCACAAAATTCTCAGTAGCAGCACGGAGTCTGGAAATGTGCCCGGTACGGCAATAGGCTCGCCCCTTATTACGTGGGACTAAAGTATATCTGGCGAAAAGTGGGTGTAGAAATACACCTCTGCCTACCCCTTCGGGGATAAAAGGCGTGACGATATGTATGTAATTATGTATGTATGAAGCATTCACTTTGATCATTAAACGTCTCGAGTCACTATATTAACATTATAAAAATAATTACTTATCACAGGCGTTAGTCTACACTGCAGTAATGATTAATGAACACCCATGAACGAAATAATACAATGATCTTCTAAAATAGCGGCTATCTTTGCAATGTCACAGTAAAGGCAAAAGTTGGCAAAAGTAAAGGTATTGTAAGTTGTTAGTTATTTCACTCGATAGCGTGAAACAAATAAAGTTAGTCCAAAATGATTACATATATTAAAATAAAAGCAGAATTTAGTGCTCCAGTTAAATTATATTCAGCAGTGAAAGCAGCTTCATCAACTCCAAAATATTTGTAGGTAGCTTAACTAACTACAAACTTGGTACATTTTTCGCAGGAGTAGTTTCTACAAGCAAAATGTATGGTCCGACCCAAATTTGTAATAAGCTTGGTTTAAAAGCAAATGAAATAGAATATGTTCTGTATACTACGGAGAATGCTTGTTAAACATGGTGTATGGTTAGGCTATGGTAGCAGGTTTGATTCTAACGTATTATAGTTGTGATGCACTACTCTTAGGACTTTATAATAAAACTAGGACTAAATATGGTTTGGAATTCAATTAAGTAAGTCTTAAGTGTATGAAAACTAATTATACTATAAATAAACGAAAGCAAAATTTTAAGAAGCATTTATTAAAAAAAAATGATAAGTTGAAAACTATAACTACCTCCTTAAAAATATCTTTAAAGGTTTTAATCTAGAGCTAATTCTGGTTGCTGACTGTAAAGTCAACTTGAAAATACCGTACAGTATATTAGTTATACTTCAAGTTTCTGACAGTTCCAACTTAAATTTAGCGTTATTTTGATGACAATTAAAACTGGGCCACTTCTTGGCTGACCGTATGTATGGCGTAGTATCCGTCCCGTCGTTTCACGCTGCTCCGAGTGTTTTGGGTTCGATCCCCACGCGTGAGAGCACTTTGTGGCGGTGTTATTTCGGATGCACTTGCTCTGTGTCCGTTGTTCGAATCTTTGTTTGCTTGTTGCTATACAGAATCGCAGAAGAAATTAAATATTTGCTCTTTTGATCAGGTAAACAGTGTTGATTTGAAACTGTTGTGAAGGAAAGGGATTTAAGTCAAATGCATAAAATTATGTTTTGGGTAAAAAAGTATAGTCATCTTGTTTCCATCATGTTGACAGCAATCTTTTTGAAATAATATTTTATGAAAGAAACGTTAGTAAAATTGGTCTTAAGAAAAAAAATATGTAGGGGAAAGATGAAACGCTGAAGGGGTAAGATTGAAATAGTGACTAAAATCGTATTCATGGTCATTATGCTTGTGTGGTGATCAATAAACCTTCTGCTTCAATAACCTAAATAACTTGGAAAATCAGTTACATTCAAAAATCGCATGCTAAATGCAAGAAAAATAATTTATCAAAAAATATATATTGATCTTACCCCGTTGAAACGGCTGGCAGTCAGGGGTTTTCAACATGTAATGGATATTAAAAGAATAAAACAAATCATGCTCATGCATGACTGTCAAGTCTATCTCGGGTCGGTAAATAAAACACACGTTTTCATTTAGTACCACGTAGCGTACATTATAATTAATTATTTTTATAAAATAAACCACGACATCAGAATACAATTAAACTTTATTAAAAATATTATTTCAAAGGAGGTAATTCCTAAACATCACAGTTAAATAAAATCAGTATGTTATAAGTACTCTTTTTAAAACTAAAAATAACCTCTTATCAAAAATATAAAATTTGGCTTTATCAGATCAGTTAGTAATTCCGCAAAGCAGAAGTAAGTAACTACAATATAAAAAATCACGTACTCGTACTTTTGCTTCCCTTAATAATTAATAATAAAAAATAAAAAACTAGGCACTATTGCCTTTATAAATGTTAGCAAACAGTACTATTATAATCACTGCCAAATTGACATTAAAATTCTAGATACTTGTAAAAAACACCGTTCTTGCGTTCTGATGAACGCAAGAAATCACTGAAAACTAAAAGAAGATTGAGGGCCCTGACGTTTTGTATGAGTTTCGTAAACAGGGTAAGATGGAAAGTTTTATATTATCATCTTACCCTGTTAAATTTTGCAGGGGAAAGTTTGAAAAGCACTATAAATCTTAAATTACGTGAAATATACTAATCACCGTTAAATCATTATAGAGCATATTACATTTCAAATCTATTTACGAATATCAAAACAAAATGTTTGTTACTTAGTTTGGCAAAATGTCAAATAACACACGAGTACCCTCACTTAGCGACTGACGTAGACAGCGAGGCGGGGCAAGACAAAATGGCGTCCACAACGATATTACCAGCAATAAAATAATTCCCTGATATTCGGCGTTATCATATTTTTTTATCTTACCCCGTTTTTAATCTTACCCCTAGTCACCTTACTTGGATTGAACCGAAATAAATAGTTAAAAAAACAAATGAGCCATGATTAAATCTTGGTAATGCTTTAAAGCAAAAAGGAAGAAAATACGAGATTGTGTAATAAATTTCCAATAACGCTTGTCCAACATTATTCGCAGCGAGCTTCGAGCACATTGTACAGGTACACATTGGAGTACATGAATGTTTCAATTAGTATTCTCAGTACGGAGACAATGCACAAACACAACATTGTACGTCTAAGACAAATGCATATAGTGCCTCTGTGCTAAATACATCTTTCCGTTTCGAAGGAATTTACATTTAATTACTTTTCAGCAAATGCTAGTATTGGTAATGAGCGATGTAAGTGTTGATGTTACCATTAATGTGATGTTTTATATCAGTATGTATTCAATAGAAATTATACTTAAGATTTACAGTTCATATATTTTAGGGTAGTTATCAGGTTACTCATTATTTGGTTGACTTCGGTGGCAATTCTTTTTTTGCTAATTATTATGTGTGTAATATGCATTATTAGCATGAAATATCAAATCTAGATTTAATTTAAAACATATTAGTAGTAGAGGGAACAACATAGGCTGAATGGATAACTAGGAATTAAATTTTCTTGAAATGGTGTCCACTGAAATCAATATTCTTATCACCGAAATCAAACATATCAAATAATTTATAATCTGAAGATTATTATAATATCCCTATGTTTTAACTGCTTGAGTTCTACTACCTACGTAGATACGTATGATACGTACTAGGTAAGAAATTGCAGGTTAGGTAATCAAACATATCAAATAATTTATAATCTGAAGACTATTATAATATCCCTATGTTTTAACTGCTTGAGTTCTACTACCTACGTAGATACGTATAATACGTACTAGGTAAGAAATTTCAGGTTAGGTAATTATACAATAAACCATTTTATTTTACCGAGACTAAAGCCCCATTTATTAACATATAAGACATTTTACAAGAATCAACTTTGGAAGGAAGCGTAAAATTATTACATTAACTTTTAATAAAAGTAGTAGGTAGTCGTTAAAACTGATAATACAGGAATTTAAACAAATCTGAAGTGTTCGTTGAGATTTATCTTAATCACAGACAATAATTTAATAATTATTTTAAAATCACTTATAATCGGTCTTTCAAAAACATCAACAATTATCTAGAAGGCACTTATTTGACTAATAATATTTGTGATTGTATTAAAAATATTACATTGCCTTTTGGTTGCAACACGATTAAAATAGTTTTAGGTATATTAAGCACCTAGCATTAAATTAACAATGTAATAAAGCTTATAAAAACTTTATACTCATTCAAGTTTTCAATACTGAATTTAAAAAAATGTTATATTCCTCATCACTGCTGTCAATGTTAGAGAATGTAACTTCATTCATTACTATCGGAGTAATATTTTGACGACACATGCGTCCAGAAGCTATCATTTTCGTGCAATTCAATGTCTGATGTTTAGGTATGGGCCAGGTGCTGCTTGGTTTCATAGAATTTATCAACAAGGTCAACAAAATAGCAATCCTACCAGGTTTAATTAGAATGTTCGATGAAATTTGAGGTTTATTAGAATTAGCTGCACTGATTTCACTCCCTTTTTTAATCTGGCATAAGCACTGTATTGTGATTATATGTATATAATACCGATACCGTCTGGTCTTTTGCTATCGTCACTTGCCAGCCCCTGAGGTTCAAGTTGGGCTGGAACGCCAGCGGTGACAAGAGCCCGGTGAAGTATGTCATTGAGATTGCCGTGTCGTGATATACGACCTGCGCTCTTGCTGCATGATAAGCCATGGTGACCAAGGCTGTCGACAGCCACAGGGACAGCGATGCGGAGAAACATATGACGCACCTAAACGGAGGCAAGCAGCGATGCGGAAAGTCGTATCGTCCAACATGGTACCTATATTGGACGATGGCAGTGCCTGAAGCCAGAGACCCGATTCCCATTCTCCCACAGCCAGCAAACGGGCACGCTCTGCAGCATTGGACGATGTACTAAGGAGATTTTCTCGTACTGCGCTGCAAAGTGGCCCGTCCGACTGCCTCTGAGAGGATAAGTCTCGGGGTAACTCGGAGTTTGGACAAGCCATTCTCCAAGCATTCACAGCATCTATCACACACGGCACCTCAGAATCGACCAGTGTAGGTGCTAAGATTTTTCTGGTCAATTCTGCAGTGCCGTGGACCGAGGACAGGAATGCTCGTAAACTCACATCGGAAATTTAGTTATTTGTGAACACATGCTAAATAGTGCCATTTATTGAAGAAAAATAGAAAAAAGTCTTTTCCTTCGCAATCCGAGGGCCGGACGCGACACCGAGGTCAATATTTTCAAGGTTTTTCTTTTTTTTTATTTCCTTGCATTTTATTTATTTAAAAAATAATACTTGCGACACCTAATATGAAGTCCTATCTATTATAGAAAAAAATATCAAGTTGTTAGTTATCCATTTTGTACTGAATTTCGACATGGACGCGCTTATTTGAGCCGGCTGAGAATGACCCTATAATACCTAGTTTATGCACAACTCTTCAAGTCATCAATATTTTAAGTAGCAGGGCTTTATCCACTTCTGGCGTTCAAAGATCTACGTATCTACAGACGAAAAAAAAACAGACAATGCACTATAGACCCATTTTTACCCACCCTACATTAAAGTTTGTGCGCTATGTGCAAGAAAGTTAAACCGCACCATGAGAATTGTCCAAAAAGTTTTAACGAAAAAGTTTGTTAGTGCGTCGCAATGTTGTTCTATTCCATAGACTCCGCTCAAACGATTTACAGAATACACAACAGATGGGTCCATTCCCAACAAACACATACGTAGGCATATGGAAAAAACCCTATTATAACTTTATACAATGTTTACGAACACTCTTAAAGTTACGAAAGGGGTAGAAAGTTTCGAGTCTATACGCAGACAGGCGTGCGCAGTAATTTATGAATAGTCACTCACACAACAAATGAGCTGGATTGATGGATAGTGATGCGACATTAGTGTCACTCAATGTCCAGAATAAAATTAGCCAACTTCCCAAAAAACATATTAGCAGTAGCTCATTGTTAGCTGCCAAATAGAAATATAGAAAAAATTGGTTCACAATTAAAGCAGGTAGGTACATTTTCTTAGCAGTTTTGACTTAGCCTATTTATAGACTCCTCTATGTAACATATTTTCTTTAAAGTGAAACATTGTAACGGTAGTGAATGAAACTGCGCCGTCACGCTTGGGTCGGTGATATCTGAGCAAAACTCCTTCCGGGCAAAGCCTTCTTTTATAGGTTTTGTTGAAGAGAATGATTTTCAAATAATTGATTGTACTGGATTTTGATGCCACCACGCTTTTGTGGTTCTTAAACATTTTGCGATCGGCAATTATTGTTTAAGAATTTGGGTATTTTTGGTATTGCTTGTTCGACCGTCTTTTAAAGCAGTAACAAAGAGGTATTAATTGGAAACTGCTTTGGTAGCTCAGGTACAATGCCTTGAGTAGCGATATTGATCAATTTCAATTTGAAGGTTTTGAATTGCGTGATGGGTTGTGAGAATAAGTCCGCTGGACTGTGAAAAACCGGCCAAATGTGTTTATAATAAAACCTATATCGGTATATATTTGACGATACAAAAGACTATTATCATTAAATTAGATAAGTATCAAGATTTATTTATTGCACAACTGTGTACAAAGGCAGATATTACAGTTTTGAAAAATTTGGTTTTTACAGTCTACCCCTGTCGGGTATGCAATATAAGTATATAAAAAGAAAAAAGTAACTTGTTTGAGTACCTAAGCCAAGAAATTACAAGATTCAAAAGAAATTACAAAAATACAAATGTAAAGTTACATATTGCGTTACGAATTTTTTTTACCAAAAAGGTCGTGCATATCATAAAATACATTTTTAAACAACCATTTTTTAAAATTAGTTTTAAACAATTTGTCATTTCATTTCAAGCACCTAGCTGATGCCAAGATCTATCTGTATGGTGATAAGTAAAACTTACATAAATTCATTTCTAAAGACCCAAATAAATTTCGATTGACATCAAAAGTCACCATGGCACGCTAATATTCTTCTATTATTATCCAATTGTGCTCATTTAAATATATTTGTCGTGAATAAAAAGCTAAAATATATATAAATTATATTGAAACATTTGGGTTTTATCCACTCAATATGTCCACAAGCCTTCATTTAAATAAGATCAATTTAATTCTACCTCCAATTTCAGAATTATTTCGCGTCGTGTAAAAAAGGGCCACCCTTTTCACCAGCACGATTGTATAATTTGTTGTGACAAGTTTTGGGCCATTCAAAACAAGCGGCTGTCAGTGCCTGATTTACGTGGCTTTTGTCAGGCTTCAAGGTAATTTGGAAGATTTTTGCGTTATGTAGATTCTCATATTTTTGCTGGAGAAGAAAATTAAAGGTATGATATGTTTTGCTAACCTCTCAGGTTTTGCAAGTATCCCGCTCTCATTCGGATGATTAAATGTTAATATTTCACGAGTAATTCTGTACTTTGCATTATATTTGCTAACAGTTAAAACATTGTTACTTAAATATTATTTCATTCAATAATAAATATCGTAAATGTTAGGTATTAAGTCAATTATAATTAGGTGCATTTCAGATTTCTGAAAACACTACGCATTTTCAGAGTTAGTACCATCGCAGCATGGCGTAACGATGATTGTTTTAAGAAATAGCCAAAACAAACGGCCTTAGATGAAATTTGTAGCACAGTAGCGATCTAACGCTTAGTACTAAAACATAATAGTTAAAGCGCTGATCTTGTTTCTTTACTATATAGTGTTACATCACATTTGTCCGGTTTGTTTATAATATCGTCGGTATAAATGGCTGACGAGCCATCAGTTAATATAATTGTAGCATTTTGAAGCATTTCTGCTAGAGAAAACAAACTCTACGTTACGTGAACATTCCATGAGATGGTGTAGCTAAATAAAATTGAGGCCATATTTATTTGTACAATGGTGGATGCAATCAACACTTGCCACATCTCACAGACACAGACGCAACTATCCTGAATGGTGCTATTAATTCCTTATTCTTCCAAAAAGGTACCTAGTCAGATGAATCTGGTGACTTGACGTTGAATAATGCCTATGTCAACAAGCACCGTACAATTATATAATTTAATGATGTCTTTAATATTATAGCACCATGGGAATGCATCCCTACGTAAGTTTGTCTAGAGAGTTATAATTTTAAAGTAGCATATGGAGCGATAAACTTCGGAGATTCACAAATCTGTCAGATGGCTAATAAATTATATTGGATACCGTCCAAGACGGGCATTCTAGTTAAATTTTGGAACTGAACTTCTATCGTACACGTTTTACATGCTTGTGCTTGCTGTCTATTTTGAAGGTATATTCATCAATGTCATACAAATCTGTATATATTAAATCTTTGCGTTACTGACTGACTGACAGACAACGGACAGCCAAAACTACTGGGCGCCAGAAGCTGAAATTTGGTATGTTTGTTCCTTGGGGATCGTGGGAGTGCATTAAGAGAGTATTATTTACAGTGTGACTCTATAGTTTACATGAAAAGCGGCGATAGCCTAGTGGTGTACGTAACCGGCTGCCAAGTCGGTGGTTTCGGGATGGCAATAGCCTCGACCCCTAATACATTGGTACCGTAACATAATAAAATTGGCAAAGAGTGGGTGTGTAATACATCTCTGCCTACCCCTTTGGGGATAAAGGCGTGGAGTTATGTTATGTTATTTGCGTCCTGAGACCATTGCCCTCAATCAGTGGGATTTCTCTGCAGTAAATTACTATTACAATAAAAAGTTTTAAACAGAAATCATGCAGGAAATCTTGCCTAAAACTAAAAATTTTAGTTTTAGCATCGACTACGGTAACCACAACCATCTAAAAATTAAGAAGATTGTAAGTGCACGTACAATTGCTAAACACTGTTGCTCATTTAAAGACTTTTATATCTAGATATTATTATAACTACAGTATGGAGTCTTGGCCTTCCTACTGCTCGACGTTAGTGTTAAGTGTAAAGGAAGAAAAATAAGTATATATAAAGAAAATCGTATTTTTTTTTATTCTAAGCTTGTATGCGTTAATTTGTCTCTCGAATAATGGCAGATGTACACAATCGGTTGACCAACAAAGAACCACTCGGCACAGGTTAGAGAAATTCTATCGATCATTCTACAGTAATTTCCAATCTGCGTTGAATGTATGATCGAACTCAAGCGAACCTTAATCATGGTGGGCATGGAAGTGACAGCATTGACGCCATATACCTACTTACATAGGCGGTTATAAAATCAATTAATTAAAGCAAAAAATCTTATCCTTTTTAAATCGGTTTGAAAGTATGAATATCTTAACTTTGGAATATACTTGAGTATCATACAAGTTAACGGGGTTAATCGCGTTTACCTACTTATTTTGAGGTATTAAACCCCGAAAATGAACTTGTATTTTCTTTCTTATAATATTATGTATAAAATCGAAGTTGTTGCATTATAATTGTAGTAGAAATATGAGCGTGACGAACTGAAATTTATGAGCACTTTTTCAGCTTAGAAATACATCCATAATGAAATCGGCTGCGATGGGTTTGTGAAACTTATTATAATGAATTGGAATAGATATCGTCACGAAGTTAGGACATAGACTAGGATATTAGAGCCAAGGCAACGCATTAACAGTTTTGCAAAACAGTGTAGCATAAGAAATAAAATCCGTCAAAAGATTGCAAGGGCCTGGTACGAAATCATGACAAATTCGATTCATTATCCTTGTACGTGCCCCGGATACCTTACTGGGCTGATATCGCTTGGAAGATTTTGTGAGATAAGAAAATATAAGGCAGGAAGTCAGATCATACTTCTCTTTACAGTCCTCTATATTTTGTTTAAATATTTAGTAGACGACTGTTTTATAATTATATGCGGCCTCCACCTGCGTTTTTAATTTATAAACCAAGGTGCAAATATGTTGGTCAATTATTTCGTATGCATTTTGTGTTCGACTATTCTAACTGCATTTGTGAACAACGTAGTATTTTAACAAAGAGTTATTTAAAATAGTAGCAATATGAGAGTGAGTCTATGTCGTTTAGAAATAAAATGTCTAACTAGAGGTGAGGTGAAGTTTAATTGTAATATCACTACATCAGAAATTACGTTTTATTAAATATTGTTGTAATTAATAACAAAGACAGTTTAAATATTGTATATTAATGTATATAAGCGGACAACATAATGACATAGCAAAAGAAAATATATGAGAGAACTGACAGACTATGAGATCGCACATGCGCAGTATCCGTCTGTTATAGAGCATACGTCCTTACCTTAGAATATTTTTATGGTCCTTACTTCCAACACATATACTATCAGAGGATGCCCTCAGTAACGACTGCACATTTTTTTTTTAATTTAGCCCGGATCTGCCAGATTCCTTAGAAATTTCGGAATATCTTCTCTTTTGTAGCTTCAGCTATTGTTTGCCATTCAGTCTGTAACGGAAGTATTATATGTTTATTGATTTAAAATATTCTGAGGCACGGGACAAGCCACAGAACAATTAAAGGGGGACAAGCGATAATTAACAATTCAATACGCACATAACTCCGAAAAGTCAGTGGTGCGTGCCGTGGATTCGAACCCGATACCCTCTGCATGGCCTTTTTTAGTTACAAACGTTTCATATCCCACCAAAAATGTTCTTATATTTTCTTCTAAACTCTTACCATATAGCAATGAAGATGTTTTCGCATTTACGGCCTGGCCACGGACAATTCGCTCCGGCGAAAATTCGCGCGACCGGCGACGCGACTTGCGATTGAATCAAATGTATAGAAATGTTCTAAGCATGCCACGCGCAGCAGCGACTGGCGACGTGACCGGCGAATAGCACCGAGCGGTACAGCGGCGTGGCGGTACCAAAACAAATGTATGAATTAGTACGGCGCACGCCACGGCCGGCGTCGAGCGGTAGTCGCGGCGACTAGCGCCGCAGCTGAGTCAGTATAAAATTTTTGGTTTATTTCTCCGCGAGCATGATATTATTCTTAGAATTTTTAGTTAGGCTAGCTATTTGGAACGTCTGGATTTTATCTATATCTACATAAATGTATACAGTATAAGTAAAGTTGAAGTGTCTGTCTGTGATTTCAAAATACCTAAGTAAGTTTTTAGAAGTGCATATACCTAGTTAGTTAGATCACACTTACCTACATAATTTTTTCCGCATTGAGTTACAAAACTCGAGTTACAATACCTACAAGCGTCGGCTCAGTACGCATTTAGTAGGTACCTATAGAATGTATACCGAAGCGCCTTGAGTTTGGTATGCAGTAGGTTAGGTGGGTACCGAGCCTGACGCTCGTAGGTATAAATCGCGTTCCGACCGTTTGTATAATGATAAAATACAGTACCTATAGTTTCAATACCGTGGTTAGGTACCTACACAATATCAAGTCTGCCTCTGTGATCTTACGGTAGTGTAAGCGGATCATGAGGTCTCGGGTTCGATTGCCGGGTTGAAACAAATATGATATTGCCACCAAAGTCCGTACAATGTCGAGCTAAATTTCATAAAAAGATCTCAGCTAATGTCGTCTCGCTCCTGGTCTACACTGGTCGCGACGGCGAACGCGTGTGCCCGTGGCATTTTTTCGCGTCGCGCGAATTGTCGCATCGCCGGTCGTGTCGCAGGTCGCGTCGCCGGTCCCCGTGGCCAAGCCGTTAGAACAAAAGAGTTTTAGTTCGAAGTGTTCAAAATAACGCAAAGTCGCAGTATGTCGGTACAAGTTTGTACAACTTCGTTTAGTTAAAATATGAATACTTATTTATAAGTTTTAAGTAAGAAGGTGCGGTTAGAGCGTAGGTATTGCCAAGGGTAATGTTATTTTCTTGGAAAAGTTAGTATCGATTTCGCTGATGGTGTGTACGGAATGGTAAGCAAACTAAAATGCACTGATATCACTTATGGGCTAATTAAGTGAAATAGTAACTTGAGAAAAAGTTTGGGTAATTATACTTGAAGATTTCTTGTAAGTCTGTATATTCAAAAAATATTTTCAATGCTGCTTTATATGGAGTGAAGACAAAATACGGGAAAAATTTAAAAAAATTGAAATCAATGACACCTGTGTATAGTAATCGTTTATTAAGAGATAAGCAAGAGTCAATTTACGCCGAGAAAGATTCGAGTTCGATCGGAATACGTCTTCTTAAGATTACCACTTATGCTCAAGTACCTATGTGAGTTCAAAATTGGCGATTCTATCACACAGTTCATACATAATAAATTACAAATAAACTTTCCACGATCACGTGCATACACGCAAATTAAAATACAAATACCCAGGAGAAGCCATCACGTACAGTAGCTATTACATTTTTGAACGAACGCGTTTTAATATAACCGACCAGTCTAAGCCAGCCAGGTAGAAACCCGAGAAATATTTGCTCTATTTACAGCTGCTAACAATTTTTCCGTCGGCGTCGTTGCTTCTGTTACTGACACTTTTTACTCGTAGTTATCTTTTTCTAGCTGTCTTGGTATCTTATTAACTACATTGCGGCGAGTGTCGCAGATCATTCTATTTAGAAATAAAAGTCGTATTTTCTCCACGACGCTTTGTCCATTTTAGTCATATTTTTTATTCTAGTAAAGTTTATGAGAGTTTTAGTAGCGTCAACCGTGTTGTGCCGTTTGTTGTAACTTTGAAACATCGACACGAGATTCATAGTTGTATGTTTTATACTTTAGTGTTGGATAGTATAGTATTCAACTCTCAGGTCTGAGTCTACAAACCTTGACGAAAAGAAACGTCAAGAGCTAGACCGTGGTTATGACGAGTTCCAGGAGCTGTTTTATTCTATTCAAGTCACACTCATCCATAGGTTCACAATAATTTACATCATCTAACTACAATTCCAATAGTGTTCACAAGTCTAGTGAATTTCGGCTTCCGAAGCTGTCACTCAACAAGTTTAATGTAATTCATGTGGAGTGGCCAAACTTCATTTCAATGTTCAATAGTTTAATTTATAACAATGTCATTAGTGTACTTGATAATGAACCCCTATCATTAGTGAAACATTTAATTGTAACACCTGAAAATTATACAATAGCATATAGTTTACTAACTGATTGTTATGAAAACAAAAGAGTTATTGCAGACAAATATATAGAAACAATTTTAAGTCTGCCAAATATTTCTTAAACAAATATTAAAACTTTGAACCGATTTGTTTCCGCTATCAAGGAAAGCACTCAAGCCCTTAAAGGGTTGAAGTTTGATGTAGATTCTTGGTGTTTTTTGTTACTCCACATAATTCTTAAGAAGTTACCTATAGAACTACGCACTAAATTTGAATCAAAAATAGATAATAATTATTAAAATTCCAACATTTAAGGAGTTACTTGGGTTCTTGGAAAATCAGCTGCATACTAAATTACATTTAAGTGATACAACAAATACTTCACCCACACCTCTCTCACAGAGTGATAGCAACACCTTAGCTCATACTGCTCAATCTCAAGTTTTATATAGTGAAGATGGTGTCTCAGTGGTGCTAGGTACCGTGATCATTTATGTGCAGGATATCAATGGACATTACCATTTCGCTCGGGCGCTTATTGATTGTAGATCACAAGTGTCTATCATCACTGAAGATCTGGCACAGCGTCTGCAGTTACCTCGCAGTCAATCTAACCCTATAATTGGCTTGGGTGGTGTAGTTAACAAACCTACTGGGGGGGCGAGTAAAATGCAACATTAAATCTGTTCACCAGTGTAATAAATCCTTTTGTGAACAGTTCATTATTATCAAGCGCATAACTGAAATTCTACCTACCATGAATATCAATAAGTCTGTTCTACGGAAATGTAGGCATTTAGTTTTAGCGGATAAACATTTTGATACTCCAGGTCAGATTGACTTGCTTCTGGGTGTTGGTATTTATGACATAATTTTTGATGGGTTACGGTTCAGCCTAGGTGAACACGTGCCTACTGCCTACTCATCAATGTTTGGATGGATCATCATGGGCAAAGCTCCTGCAGCATTGGGTCACATTGCCACCAATGTCTCGATGGCCTGCAGTGTAGATTTGAATCTTGCTATGAGTCGGTTCTGAGAAACATACAGGATACCAAAAACATTCAATGTGAGAAACATTTTGTGGAGAAACATGCTAGGGATGAGACAGGTCGTTTTATTGTATCCATGCCGTTCAAGGTACACCCCAAGGCATTAGTGTCACAGCTTTGAAGCGGTTCCATAATCTTGAGCGCAGAATTCTCAAGGATGGCAGGTTGCGAGAGCTGTATGTCGAGTTCATGCGAGACTACCATACAACTAGACATACGCGCGAAGTCACCTCCCCTGTTTCCTCTGAGCGCTACGACATTCCCCATCATGGAGTTCTCAAGGAACACAGCAGTACTACCAAGTTGCGCGTTGTTTTCGACGCCTCTTCGGCTAGTTCCTCTAGTATGTCTCTAAACCAAATACTCATGTCTGGTCCCAAGCTACAGAAAAACATAGGATATTATTTTACGCTTCAGGGTTCACCACATAGTGTTCACTGCAGATATACGACAGATGTATAGGCATATCAAGATGGCTGATGAAGACTGTGTAAGCTACAAACCATTTTCTGGCGTGAATCCCCTGATCATCAGCTTAAGCAGTACGCGTTGACCACCGTCACTTATGGTGTCTCCAGCTCAGATTCAGACAAGTATCCTCCAGCTGCTCAAGTGCTCCTAGAAGGGACCTTCGTAGATTATATCGTGACGGGTTCTTCTTCGCTAGATTCTGCGTGAGAGCTTCAGCAGGAGATAGTTACTATCCTCGAGCAAGGCGGTTGCACACTTCGCAAGTGGTCCAGTAATTCCTAGGAACTGTTGTCACTACTTCCTGCTGACCACTGCAAGCGGCACCGAGTAGAACTCAAAAACTGATAGCTTCATCTACCATGTGTCAGAGTTGAACAACACCATGACTAAGCGTGGTGTGCTCTACAACATCGCCAGACTGTACGACCCTTGTGGTTTCTCGACGCCAACAATACTTAAGGCCAAACTTTTTATGCAATTGTTTTGTTGCAATTTATTGCCTTGATTCCGGCTAGGATGATCCACTTCCCTCGGATTTTCTCGAATCCTGGAAAACATTTCTGACCGATTTTCACAACCTAAATAAGGTTTCACTTCAGCGATGCATTCTGCCTGATGAACCGGTTGCGACTCAAATCCACGGTTTTAGCGACGCATCCGAGCGTGGGTATGCATCTTGTGTATACCTCCGCGCTGAGAGCTTCGATGGCAGCGTTTTGCTTCGCATTCTCGGCGCCAAATCACGCGTAGCTCCTTTGAAGCAGAAGCTAACAATGCCCAAGCTGGAACTCAACGGCGCACTCTTGCTAGCTCATCTGATCGAGCACATTGTTTTAAATTTACGGGATAAAATTCCTATTCAATCTATTCACGCCTGGACGGATTCTACCATTGTCTTATCATGGTTAAAGATGTCACCGCACAGATTACAAACATTTGACAGTAATAGAGTGTCACAAGTCCAAGCCTTGTGATCAAACATTGTCTGGGAGCATGTTCCATCGACGATTAATCCAGCTGACTTTGCCAGCCGTGTCTGACGCTATCTAAATTGGTAGAACATCCTCTATGGTGGTCCCTACCTTGGCTTGCAGAAAATCCTGCGACATGGCCTGGGGACTTGCCTTCAGTATGCGAGGTGGTTTGCCTGGAGTCAAATCAACTTCACTTGCTTCCTTCTTCTTCCTTCACTGCTGCTCAACTTCTGCTTTCTCCATCACCTCTGGACAAATTTAGCTTGCTTACCAAGCTACAGGCTGTTGTAGGTTGGTGCAAGCAATTCCTGTTTAACAGTCGCAATGCCATTCAGCGGCGCTCCGGACCTCTATCGGTTTCAGCATTAAACGATAGCTTGAGTTGTATAATCAAGTTGGACCAGTCCGCAATGCTGTCCAAGGAAATGGAATCGCTGTGCAGTGGAAGGCGGTTAAAGGGAGCCTTGATGTGACTGAATCCGTTCATTGGTGACGAAAGGCTTCTGCGAGTTGGCGGTAGGATTAGTAGGTAAATCTGAGCTGAATTTTGCTGCTAAGTACCCTGTAATATTACCGAAAAATCATCATATAACAAATCTGATTGTTGATTGTTGAACACTACCACAAATTATATCTTCACACTGGCTTGGCCACCTTGCAGGCCCTACTTCAGCGCAAGTTCGGGACCATATCGGCTCGGCGAGTAATTAAGCAGGTGATATTTCACTGTCACCGTTGCTATCGATTGCGTCCTAGGTCTACTGAGCCATTCATGGGAGACCTGCGGTCCAATCGAATCACCTCAGCTCGACCCTTTCAACGCGTTGGAGTGGATTTTGCCGGTCCCTTTTGGCTAAAGGTTTCTAAGATTCGAAACGCCAAGGCAATGCGATGTTACCTTTGCATTTATATTTGTTTCACTACTAAATGTGTTCATTTGGAAATCGTATCTGAGCTTTCCACCGAAGCTTTCAGCGCTTGCTTGGATCGTTTCATCTCCCGCCGAGGTCTTCCCTCAGATATTTACAGCGACTGCGGCATGAATTTTGTAGGTACCCGTAGCCACTTAAAGGAAATTTTTAAATTAATCTCGAGTTCATCAGACGATATTCATAATTCTTTATCTAACAAACAGATTGCTTGGCACCTGAACCCGCCTGCAAGTCTTCATATGGGTGGCTTGTGGGAAAGCGCTGTCAGGTCCGCCAAATTAATTCTCAACCGCGTCCTAGGCAATCTCTCTTTATTTTTCGAGGCATTGGCAACAATTTTCACAAAGGTAGAAGCTATCTTGAATTCTAAACCCCTGTGCCCTCTTTCAAGCGATCCCAGCGATTTAGAAGTTCTAACTCCTGGTCATTTTATCATAGGGCAACCGCTGTTGGCGTTGCCGGAACGGAACGTAGAGGATAGCTTCATTAGCCCGCTGAAGCGCTGGCAGCTGCTCCGACAAATCACCCAAAATTTTTGGAGACGTTGGCACTCCGAATACTTGCACACTTTACCTCAACGCTATAAATGGCTAGTAAAAACCGCGAATATTCATGTAGGTGATTTGGTCCTCATTAAGGACAGCTCTCCACCGCTTCAGTGGCGTAAGGCTTGCGTTACTCGTCACTGTCCCGGCAAGGACAACATCGTTAGAGTAGTGGAATTGAAAACAGCAACTGGAACTATGCTCAGGCCGGTTGTCAAAATTTGTCCTTTGATACCTAGCCTTTGATACCTTAAATTCAATAAAGTACTATTTATCACTGAAAATCAACATATTATTATAGACTAATTGAAAATTAGCGTGTTAATCACCATGTAGAAAATCATTGTGTTAATCACCGATTAGGAAATAAACATTCTATTAGGTATTTAAGCAGTTTTAACTATTTTTCTTTTTTTACCCAACTTAAAGAGCTGACCCGCCCTTTGGTATGACGAATAATTTTTGTATATTGTAACATTCAAGATGCAGGTTGTAGGGTTAAATAAAATTCTTATTAAATTTATTAACCTTTTTCTCGCCTAATTCCTATATACCCTCCACCTTCGCTTGATTGCACGTATAAAAATTGCAAAATGGGCACCTCGCCCTGTTCAGCGTCGACCTCCGAACGTGAAAGACATTATCCTCTTACGGTCGATGTCTACACTTCCCGTACCGGACGGTATCATCTCGCGAGTGCTCGGTGTGATCGGCAATCATCAGAAAATCAACCTATGGTGGGCAAGGAAGACGAGAGGAAACAAAACTCCAGCGACAAGCAAGGTACCTCAGCTTTCCTCTTATTTTCCCCACCAAGTTAGGTTGTTATTTGATTGATCTTATATTTAAAAAAATAATTTAATTATAATTAAACTCTTAAGGTATTTAAGGTATTCAAGGTATTTTATGTGTCAAAGCGTTCTGAAGGTTTACGACAACCTAACGGTTATATGCAAGTTGTAGAGACTTTAGCATAGGCAAACGTGACAATGAATCTCTACATTCTTGCTATATGTTTATCAAAGTAATTGTAATTAAAAAGAAACTACAGAATATGGTCATAGTTTACATAGCAATGATAAACGGCAGTTTGAGACAAGCCAATAGTCAATAGTCAAGTACTATTATTTACATCCAACCCGGATGAAATTGAGACACCGTTAGATATTGTTCGGTAAATTTTTATTATTGTTACGGTTGTACTATTAATACCCGTAAATAACACAGCACAAGCGTGACGCTATTAAAAAATTCGATTCGCCAGAATAATTTAAATAAACGGATTGCTTTGTGAAGATACCAATAATAACTTAAGTTTCTTCGCGACCTGAAGTAACTGATAATATCTGTTGCATGTGCCTGTTGCATTTCCAGTGGCACAAAAAACTATATTTAAACAGTAAGTAAGCAGAAACGTTCATAATTACTGACAGTTGGCTTGACTCTGGCTTCTTTGCAACAATATTTAAGTAGTTGTACTGGCAACCATTTAGGACACACGAATTAAAATGACAACAACGCTTTTTCATAGGAAATGCCGGTACTTTTATGTTTGTTTCTAATTTTAATTCTTATCAATGGCTTGACTCTCTGTTATGTAATCGTTTTTAATTTATGAAGACACCTTGATAGCTTAGGACATTAGGCATGGAAAGAGGTGACACAGATTATTTTAACCTTATAAAAGAAACCGCATTGCCAAGCATAGCTTTCTTGGACCTTAAAACAAAATAAGATGAATATATGCTTACACTTCTATGTTATTTTCCCCGTGTCCACTCT
The DNA here is from genome assembly GCA_944739405.2 of Euclidia mi. Lineage (NCBI taxonomy): Eukaryota > Metazoa > Arthropoda > Insecta > Lepidoptera > Erebidae > Euclidia > Euclidia mi. The sequence continues at coordinate 93,439,550 of OX123182.2, forward strand.
GTATGTGTATTTCGTAAACGATAGACGAAGAGACAGTTTATTTTCCTTTGTTGTTTTTAGAATAAATGTTTGAGATAGGCATCATGATAAGAAGCTTTGACAAATCGCGTTGAGCCGCCAGCGGTACGTGCGTAATATCGAAAGTTGTTAGTCTTCTTTCGCAGTGTTTTAGGCATACACACTTGGCAGTATCATTCAGAGAAATAGAGACGTGATATTTGGACGGCTGTATGAATAGAGTAGAGACTAAATAAATTACAGAAACGGCTTAAGCTTAACAGCTTAAAGTAGTGGGTGTAAGTTTGCTATTACTGAGATTCACGGATCCGCTATGGGAGGGCCGAGGTATACCGCGGTGGTTTAAGTGAGTATTCCCCGAACCATTGTAGGGTAGAGTGTTAGACACATCCTCCACCAACCTCAAACGCGAAAGAAATAGTAGTGGTGGGATGGTCCATAATAGGGATTCCACCGCAAGAATAAATAAAATAAACAAAAAGCCTAACGCCTTAAAAATAAATAAGTTATTCTTTAGGTCACCTAGATAGGTACTAAGGCTACAATAACAGTTTTACCGACTGGTAGTATATGTAGTCTTGGTACTGCACGAAAGATATACAAGCAAGAGTATTGATGTTATGACTGAGGGCTTTAGTGGTAGATAATTTCAAAGTGTCATAATTATAAACTAAGCGTCCTGCGAAGAGCAGATTAGGACTTCAGTAATACTAAGGCGAGAATTTTGGAGCATATTTATTTTTCATACATACATACATACATAGACTCACGCCTGTTTCCCCGAAGGGGTAGGCAGAGGCATATTAAACGCCCACTTTTCGCCAGTGTTTTAATCCCACGTAATAGGTGGCGAGCCTATTGCCGCTTATTGGGACATTTTGTTTGCCAGAGCCTCGTCCGTTGATCGGCAGGTGCACCACTTGCAGGTGAGGTTGGCTTGGGACCCTAAGTTCTTGGTGGGAACCCTATGCACCCATTTTTATTTTTCAGTTAATATAATAACGTTTATAATTATAAATATTCTTATTAATCGTTGCTTTTTACTTGCTTAGATTTTTGTATCACTAAGAAGAGTATCATGACTCAGGATTTATTCATGTTTGGAGTTCAATTAATTCAAGGTGAAAGATGCAGAAATTTCTTTTGGAAAAGTTGCCTTAATGAATTGTGATTGGTATAATTTTGTCAGTTAGGTTAAGTGCTTCTGACAACATAAATTTACTAACATTTTGTAAGATTCTGATGTAGGACAATTCATCATAACTTTAATGCATGTCAGTAATCACTATTTATACTTGGTTGACATTCAGCTACTTATTAGTCAGCGTACTTATTACTCTTGATAGTAAGAGACAACCACGGATCCTGGATAAGGCCATGATCTCTTTGCATCGCAAAATAATATTGCTAAAAGCACATCCAAATTGGTATGTCAATGCAACTGTAAACAGCAGGTCAGTTCATTGGCTCCCCACTGCTTCTTTTTTTATTAGTTCTATTAGTTATAAATTGTTTTATTAGTTATTTTCATCTGTCTTTATCTTGTGTCTTATGGGCATAGTCCTTGTCAAAGGAATCCAGGTCATCTCGCCGCCTCGTTGGTTGATTGACATCATCTGTATATATAAAATCACTGCCTGAAATCGCGAAGTTTTAACTACCGAAACTAGAATCATGAAATTTGAAACAGTGGGATCCTGTTGTGACGTAGGCACTCACAAATAAAGGTATTCTTTTATTTTACATATAAGAGGGAAAAATTGGGTTGGAAGTTATAGGCCGGTGAAACCGCGAGTAACAGCTAGTTAATTCTATATCTATACGTCGTACATAATGAGATTAACTTAGCATTCGAACAATTACAAACCCATTAGGTTACGATTCGACTATGTACTTGTTAATATAAGATTAATATCATATCAAACTTGTAATTTATGTAGGAAGAGGGTACATCTAAGCAGATGATGATTTGATCTAACATGTACAAATTGTAGAAAGCAGCTTTTAAAATACATCTGGGGATTACATTTACATAGTTTGTAGGTACTTTTTGTATTTCCTTTTTTTATAATGTCAACTATCCCTTTAGTTTTACATCCTGTGTCGCGGGGACCATAACAAATATACAACTAACGAACACAAAGTACACCGAGACACAAGAGTGTTATAACAAATGGAGATCAAACCGACAACACTCGGCGCAGTGTCGAGCGGCGAGACGGCTGCTTAAACCAGTACATCGTCCGAGATTTGAGATCAATAAAAGTCGCGTGTCTGTCCTTTTGTTTCAAACGGGGACTTATATCTATATGAATATATTTTAGTTTCTTAGACAATGCGAACCCCATTACGTAAAAAATAATTAATGCGATAACGCAACAAAACAATATTCTCGGAAAAAAGAGCGTAGCTATCACTTTCCTCTAGGGGCTTATACGAAAAGGCAATAAACTATCAAATTTCCGCCCGCAATTACTTCTGCGTATTATTATTTTGCGAGAAGATGAAGAAATATTTTCTTCCATATTATTTGTTATCCCATTGATACGATCATGCCCAAACTCGTAAGTACTTGCTCTTAAAGGAATCACAATTCAGTTGTCTAACTTTTGTATTGACGGTTTTCAAGCGAATCATAGTGTTGTCATGGTAATTTTAAGACCTGTGATAATTTCAACACCATGTGAAGTATAGTAAACTTTCATACCGTCAAAAAACTTGATTATAATCAAATCTAAATTCAATTTGTTTCTGATGAAAATCAGTTATATGTTTATTATACTATTCGTCCGCAGCCGGGATGGGCCGCTCGTTAACTTCCTATATTATAAATATTCCTAATATAATATATTATAAGTGCAAAAGTGTGTCTGTTTGTCTTTTTTACCCGACTACGGCGAAGCCAAAAAGGGTTCTGTTTTTGGCAGTCTATGCATGTATGTTCATTATGTTGGTTTGTATGTATGTATGTATGTATGTTCCACCGTAGCGACTAAACTACTGAACTAAACAATAGATGCGACCACAGCTCTAGCTTGAGCATTTCTGTACTTCTACTTTTCTGGATTTATATTTAAATGAGCTATTTTCTTGTTTCGTCCTTTTTAGACCTCCTTTTTTCGTAGTCGGGTTATAGTTTTTAAACTTAATTTTTTTACGTCGTAAAATCCATGCCATGATATGAATTTTGAGTGTGCAGAGTTCAACAAAGTCTAAAAAAAGTCAAAGTCCAACTGATTCTCACGCGATCAAAGCCGAAGTCTAGGTAATACATACATCGCACGAAATTATTATTGTCTAATTAGCTATACGTGCAAGTATTATTGATAATTGTATTCAGCCCTTTGAGCAACGTCTTATTAACCAGTCATTTTAAGTTAATGAGTTAATTTTGGAGGTCTGCTAACACAGACGCACCGCAGCCTTATTATATAGGACTATTGTTCTTACATATATTGACTTTATAGCATATGCAATGGTGTTTAGCTATACCGATGGAAAATGCCAATAAATTATATTTTCATTGTAAACTTGATATCTATGACTAAACAAGAATTATGAAATGTATTAAATTATATCAACATTAGAATCTGGTATGTAAGCTATCCTACTGCTGAGCCCCGTGCTCAGTAGTGGGATAGCTTACATTAGTATATATCTGTATATATAAAATCCTTGCGTTACTGACTGACAGACACATCTTCAGCCTTAAACAGTCCACTGCTGGACTAGGCCACTCCTTTGAAGAGAGGAATTGGCCTACTATACCACGCTGGCCAAACGAGTTGGTATAGGGTTTGTATCAAGTTTTCCTTCTCTTGCAGTGCTGTTCTCTGCATAATATGCTCCCTCTGTCGGCTCTTATGACACCCATGGGATGATATGGGGTGGTGACAATCCATATTCTTAATCCGTCACCACACGGACGGTAAATTTTTAGTTCCCGTTCCTCATGAGCCCGTAGCGATATAAAATTGAAATTCATGCTCAAGTCAAACTAAAGGGTACTTCCAGTTGATCTAGAATCTTGAAATTTGACACAAAGCAACGTTTTATAGCACATAGGAAAAATTTCGAAAACCTTAAATTTTTTGTGAATGAATGAATTCGTGTGAGTGTGTGGCAAACTCTGGTGTCGGAGTTTTCAGACCGCCCGAAGGCCTCCGACATGGCCTAACGATCCTTATCCTTAGACAAGAACCGGAACCGACAGCTTTACGTGCCCTCCGAAGCACGGTAGCGCTCAGATGTAAATGCCACACACGGTCACCCATCCAAGTGGTGACCTGTGCACGCGTTGCTTAACTTTGCCGATTTGTTACGAACGGCAAGCCAAGTCTGGCTATGAGCGCTACAAGCAGTACATTATCACTTTTTTTTTTCAAAATAATTATTACATAATATACCTACAGGTTTGTACGGAACCCTCGGTGCGCGAGTTCGACTCGTACTTGCCCAGTTTTTTTTACTTTCAATAGGTACTATTGTTTAATTGATATTTTTGCCGCTATAGCTGTATCCTCATTTTCAGGGTTCCGTACTAAAAGAAACCAGACCCTTATAAAATCACTTTGTTTCCTATAGGATCGCCTGTAAGTTGGTCTGTCAAGTTGCAATTAAAACCATATTCAAATCTATAGGCCCTACAAGCTGTAACTCTAGCTGTAAGGCTGTTTAAAAAAAATAACCATTTATGCCGCAAAAATCCATATTTCGGCGCTGTCAAGGGAATATTTTTTTTATGATAATAGTGCTGTGTGGTTGACGGCATAGAATACAAGTGTCACCACCCTTCTCTTCTTCTATCTTCCCGTGGGTGTCGTAAGAGGTGACTAAGGGATAACACGATGCAAATACCATCTTTGTGTAGAGACGGAAAACTCGACATCAAACCCTATACTACTGCCTCGTTGGTCTCGCGGCATAAATGTGCGCGTGGGATCGGGAGGTCCCGGGTTCGATTCCTGGGTCGGGCAGTGTTATTGGGTTTTTCTGTCACGAAATAGAGCCTACAGCCAACAAATTATCAAATTCAGGTGGATGGGGGTCCCTAGGTACAGGTCCCATCAAAGCAAATCAAAATATGGTCGGGATGGCAGTCAAACCATTTGGCACCAAGACCCGTTTCCCACCAATCAAAATTCCACCGAGGACATCAGCGCCAATCAACAAGTCGATTTGTCCCGGTGTGTCAAATTTGGGGTCTGCCAGTTCCAATCCCGATGTCAAATTCACCACAGCAGCAGATAGCTGTTTCTGTGGGTGCATACCCAAAATATTCTTCAGCACAATAGCCGAGGTTTTAATCCTCGGGTGTGAAGATTCAACAGGGCCAAACAAAACCTTAACTTGCCCTTCAACATTAGAGGCTACGTCACCTATGCCCCGTATACAATTTGGAAAAGAGCCCATATTTAATTTAACCTGCCCTACCAAATAAGTGGAAACAATGCAACCTTGTGAACCTGTGTCCAATATAGCACGGACAACAACAGAGGTCCCCGTGGGTCCCCGTCGGGACCTAAGCAGTATAGATAAAAGATCGTCCTACGGTGCAGGACGATCTTTTATCTATACTGCTTAGGTTTCGGCAACACAAGTTCGTCTTGTCAGCTGACGTTGCAAAAATGTATAGGTGTATCTACGTCCACCCAAATCAGAAATGGTCGTGGAATTTCGGGATTGCTGGAATAAAAGTCTGGACTGGTTCGTGGTTAACAGAAAAGTATATTAACAAAGTCGTACAGAGGTCGCACGAGTGAATGAGTGAACATATAATTAATCCTTAAATTTATCGTCGTTGACTCAATGACGTATCTGCTACGTTGCTCCTACAATTCAAGCAGGCGTTTTGGCTTGAACATGCCCCCGGACGTTGGAAGCAGCAGGCGCGCTTTCAACCACACTGTGAGTCGATGGGCAGTGGACAAATCCTGTTGAACGCCCTTCTGATGATGCCAGAGTTGGTTTGGATATCTGCCACGCGTACAATTCCGTCAGATCCTGGGTGAATTGCGACAATCCTGCCTAATCTCCACTTGAGAGGAGGTAGATGGTCCTCCTTCACAACAACTAACATGCCCAGCTTCAGTGCATCTTTGCAGGTACGCCACTTAGTCCTCTGCTGCAGCTCTGACACGTACTCCTTGCTCCAACGATCCCAAAAATGCTGGCGAAGCTGCTCAATCCGTTGGTAACGAGACAAGCAAGTTACGGAGTAATCTTGAAGGTCTGGCTGCGGCAATGATGTAAGCGGCCGGCCAACGAGAAAATGACCCGGAGTCAGTGGGTTGCAATCAGCTGGGTCCGAAGATAGCGGCGTCAGTGGACGAGAATTTAAAATGGCTTCTATCTGGACTAGTGTGGTGTTAAGCTCTTCAAAGGTTAAGTGACAATTTCCCAACACTCGCCTAAGGTGAAATTTAGTCGCCTTAACACCCGCTTCCCAGAGTCCACCAAAATGAGGCGTGTATGCAGGGATAAAATGGAACTTAATCCCGTCATTAGCCAGCTGTGCAGCCAAGGAATCACAACTGGACTTAAGGAACTTTGCAAGTTCATTACTAGCGCCAACGAAACAGGTACCGTTATCAGAGTACATGTCACTCGGCTTACCGCGTCGCGAGATGAACCTATATAACGCTAGCAAATATTTGTCACTGGTCAAGTCACTCACCAGCTCCAAATGAATAGCCTTGGTGGTAAAACATACAAAGAGTGCTATGTACACTTTTACTAGCCTACATCCGCGACCCTGTCTAGTAGCTGCCATGATGGGACCAGCGTAATCTACACCTATACTCTGAAATGGGTAACCGCCTGGAAGAATGCGCTGCTGCGGTAAGTTACCCATCGATGGTGACACTGTCTTACCCAACATGCGACAACAACGCACGCAATGACGATAGCAGTGCTTTGCTAATTTTCGTCCGCCTATGGGCCAATACGAATCCCTGATGGAAGACAACAAAAGCGTTGGGCCAGCATGCATTAACCTAATATGTTCATACGCAAATAGTAATCGAGTAAACTTGTGAGTGGACTGTAATAATATAGGATACTTTTTACTGTAAGAGAAACTTGAATTTGTTAAGCGTCCTCCAACTCACATTATTTTATTAGTGTCTAAAAATACATTAAATTTAATGAGGGCGCTTTTCTTAGGTAACTTCTCATTATTACTAAGCAAATGATACTCGGAAAAAGACTCAATTTGACTTCTAATTATAATGACATTTAACGCATCCTGTAACTCTGACTGTGATAGAAACCTACCAGGAGAGGGCATTTTTCTACACAATTTAATAAATCTTAAAACAGTTGCTACACTACGAATGAGCCTTAAATAACTAGAAAATCGGTCAAAGTCCATGAATGCTTCACATTGACTCTTATTAACACTAGCGCTTAACGAAACATGAGGTCGTATTTCAGGCAACTTGTCTAACTCAAACGACTTATGTTGAGAAGGCCAATCGGACTGATCTTGCATCAGAAAACTGGGACCGTTCCACCATAAGTCCAATGATTGCAGGGTGCTAATATCGACACCTCGAGATATCAGGTCTGCAGGGTTCTTGTCGGTTGGGACGTGTGACCAAGTGCAGTGGCCCACCTTATCTAAGACTTCAGCTACGCGATTGCGTACAAACGGCTGAAGTCTAGAAGGTAACATCTGAAGCCATCCCAACACGACGGTGGAGTCGGTCCAGCAGAAGACTCGATTGAACTTAATACGAAGTGAGTTTATTACCTTCTCACATAAACGAGCTCCTACCACAGCTCCACACAACTCCAGTCTTGGAATCGTGGTTGGTTTAATAGGCGCCACTCGACTCTTAGCGACTAACAGACGAACCATGCACTGACCTATATTATTGACGCTGCGTACATAAACACATGCGCCATACGCACGCTCAGATGCGTCCGTAAATACATGGAGTTCTGAGGTGTAATAAGAATCACACAAAACAATGCGCGGTACACGAAAATTATTAATAAGAGGCAGTTCTTTCACAATAGCATTCCATGAAGCAATCAATGCCGGGGATAGGGATTCGTCCCATGAGAGTTTATCTAACCACATCTTCTGTAATAACATTTTCATGGTAACTACGCAAGGAGATAAAAGTCCTAAGGGGTCGAAAATGCGTGCAATCACAGAAAGTATGTCCCGCTTAGTCACAGAATTATTAGAGGGTAACGTTGAGCATGAAAACCCTAGCTCGTCTGAACTCGAAAACCAGTCAAGACCTAGCAGTTTATTGGGTCCATTAGATCCCATATCTAGATCTAAAGACGACTGAGAGACCTCCTTGACTAATTCAGGTACGTTGGACCTCCACTTTCTGAGTGGCATGCAAGCAGACGCTAATGCGTTTATGACCTCGGAGCGTATAAACATGACTTCATTTAAATCATCCCCACCTGTCAAAAGGTCATCGACATATATGTCGTGCAAGATGACGTCAGCAACCTTATCTTTACCACATGAGTATGACTCGTCTGCCAACTGCGAAGAGGTATTGTTCTTGTAATCAATACCTATTTGCTTAAGGCAACGGTTAGCAAGGAAAGGTGCACTAGCTGTACCGTAAGTAACGGTATTTAATTCATACACCTTGACTGGTTTAGAGGGATGTTCGCGCCACAATACCTGCTGCAAATGCCTATCATCTGGGTTCGGCATCATCACAGCTCGCATTAAAGACTACACGCAACTTAGTGGTAGTGCTGCTTTCTCGCAATACCCCATGGTGTGGTATAAAATATCCATTAGGGCTGTCACTTAAATTAATAACTTCGGTCATATGCCCTAATGCCTCGTACTCAGACATGAAATCCCTATATAACTTACTAAACTCAGGCTTGGATTTCAGTCTACGTTCCAGTGAATGTAGGCACTTAGAAGCCCTTTGGAACGATTAACCCAATACAGAAGGACTTTCTTTTAAAGGAATACGAACACAAAAATGGCCGTCCTCTAAACGTGTCGTATTCTTCACAAAATGTTCCTCACACAATTTTTCCTCTGGTAAATAATGTGAGGATTGTGAGGAAATCTCCTCCAGATTCCAAAACTTCATTAAATCGGTGCGAATTTTATCTAAACCAACATTATTAGAATCGGTTTGAGAAAAGTTACAAGAAACATTATTCGATAATAATTTACCATTACAATAGGTAACAGGGCCAGACACAATCCAGCCTAATAATGTTTCACACAAGATTGGCTTCCCTACCCCTAACCTAATTCTTTGTGAACCTACCAAGTCCCAGAATAAGTCAGCACCAATCAAAACATCAATTTCTGATGACTTGTAAAAGGTAGGATCGGCTAAACAAATATTATTAGGTATCTGTAGGTCGGTTAAGTCGATATCACGACAAGGCACAACTGAAGTTAATGATGGCAAAATGAAACAATGAATGTTAGCAGTGTAACTATTGTTTAAAGATGTCATTTTAAGTTGACACATTTTGCCGACGCGAGAACTCACGTTGTTTATGCCATAGACCGAACCATTTACCTGACTCGTAGTTAAGTTTAGTCGTCTACATAATTTATCCGTAATAAAACATGATGTGCTACCGCTATCTAGCATAGCTCGAACTATATATTCACGATAGGTAGCATCGTATACTTTAATAAGTGCGGTGGACAATAACACGCCGCGTTGTTTACGTTCGACAGACCGGTTTCCGCAGACAAAGTCATATTATTTGCACTCGTATTAGTGCATGTTGCGGCGTCAGTGTGCGACGACGTTGATACGGAATGAGACGAGCTACTGTGTGATGTGTTGTTGTTATTTACAACAGCCTTATTCTCCGACGTATGTATTAAAGTGTTATGCCGACGTTTACATAGCATACATCCCGGCTTTCTGCATCGGTTGGCAAAGTGACCTGTACGATAACAATTGTAACAAATCTTATACTTCGGTATTAATTTGAGACGAGCATTAATATCAAGCGCGAGGAATAGTGGGCAATTACTGAGCATGTGATCAGATTTACAGTGCGGACACAACTTATAAGAATCAGTGACGACATTGTTTTGGTCTTGTGACGCAAACATAGACTTTAACTTGTTACTCGGCTTACTGGGCGTGGAATTAGTGTGATTTCGAGGTAACTCCAATGTCTCCAGCAAATCAGCGCGAATGCGAATGAATTGAATAAACGCTTCAAATGTAATTGAGCTATTCATATCAATATTACCTTTATGCTCTTCCCACTCCCTGTAAGTTTTGTGATCCAACTTATGAGTAACAATATAAATTAATAGGGTGTCCCAGTGCTTGACGGGCTCACCTAGCGATTCTAAAGCACGTAGATTTTTATTAATTTGGTCAATCATACCTTTTAACGCAATAGAAGACTCTTTAGTAATGGCGTTAAGATTAAATAAGGATGAAATATGATTATGCACTAACAATCGTTTGTTATCGTACCGATCACAAATAAGCTTCCAAGCTATGTGGTAATTACTAGCAGAGAACTCAATCGCTTGGATTACCACAGCAGCAGATCCTTCCAGCGATGCTCGCAAATAATGGAATTTGTTAATTTGGTCAATGTCATCATTACAGTGAATGAGACTAGTAAAAGTGTCACGGAACTCCAACCAATGGCTATAACACCCATCAAACTTAGGTAGTTGTATTGTGGGCAACTTGACAGGCAAATGTTTGCTATTACGGCTACACTTATCACTTAAACTCACATACTCATTATCATTATTGTATTTACTTAGCAAATCTTGTGATTTAGACAACGCTTTGTAATACTGTGACTCAAACTCAGCGCGCTCAGATAATTGAGCTTTAACATCTTCTACCAAACATTCTAACCGCAACTGTACCTCATCGTAACTATCATACAAACTCTCCAGCTTCCCCACACGCAATTGTAACTCCTTGACTTCACAGCTAGTTAACGGCTTATCGCTTATTGCTTCTAGGTGGTTAATAAAGGCTGTTAAGCGTCCCTTGAAGCTGCCTCGCTTTTTAACTAGTTCTCGTTCCTCGGACATTCTGGGAAGCGAGTGTTAGTCGACCTGGAATTTATATAATGAAAATTTAAGTATATTCTATTCGATAACTTATGGCACAGGCCTACAAACATTAACAATGGTTAACAATTGTAAGAAAGATGTAAATACAGTATTTTATGTCGTATTTTAGTCACTGGAATGTACTACTAATGTAAAAAAGTAAATACAAATAAAGATTTTGTTTGAAATGTTATATTATGAAGTTTAAGTTCTCAAAGCCTAACCACAATGACCTAGTGTCGGAATTTAAGTATTCCGATTCAATCAAGTCTTCTGCTGGACCGACTCCACCGTCGTGTTGGGATAGCTTCAGATGTTACCTTCTAGACTTCAGCCGTTTGTACGCAATCGCGTTGCTGAGGTCTTAGATAAGGTGGGCCACTGCACTTGGTCACACGTCCCAACCGACAAGAACCCTGCAGACCTGATATCTCGAGGTGTCGATATTAGCACCCTGCAATCATTGGACTTATGGTGGAACGGTCCCAGTTTTCTGATGCAAGATCAGTCCGATTGGCCTTCTCAACATAAGTCGTTTGAGTTAGACAAGTTGCCTGAAATACGACCTCATGTTTCGTTAAGCGCTAGTGTTAATAAGAGTCAATGTGAAGCATTCATAGACTTTGACCGATTTTCTAGTTATTTAAGGCTCATTCGTAGTGTAGCAACTGTTTTAAGATTTATTAAATTGTGTAGAAAAATGCCCTCTCCTGGTAGGTTTCTATCACAGTCAGAGTTACAGGATGCGTTAAATGTCATTATAATTAGAAGTCAAATTGAGTCTTTTTCCGAGTATCATTTGCTTAGTAATAATGAGAAGTTATCTAAGAAAAGAGCCCTCATTAAATTTAATGTATTTTTAGACACTAATAAAATAATGCGAGTTGGAGGACGCTTAACAAATTCAAATTTCTCTTACAGTAAAAAGTATCCTATATTATTACAGTCCACTCACAAGTTTACTCGATTACTATTTGCGTATGAACATATTAGGTTAATGCATGCTGGCCCAACGCTTTTGGTGTCTTCCATCAGGGATTCGTATTGGCCCATAGGCGGACGAAAATTAGCAAAGCACTGCTATCGTCATTGCGTGCGTTGTTGCCGCATGTTGGGTAAGACAGTGTCACCATCGATGGGTAACTTACCGCAGCAGCGCATTCTTCCAGGCGGTTACCCATTTCAGAGTACAGGTGTAGATTACGCTGGTCCCATCATGGCAGCTACTAGACAGGGTCGCGGATGTAGGCTAGTAAAAGTGTACATAGCACTCTTTGTGTGTTTTACCACCAAGGCTATTCATTTGGAGCTGGTGAGTGACTTGACCAGTGACAAATATTTGCTAGCGTTATATAGGTTCATCTCGCGACGCGGTAAGCCGAGTGACATGTACTCTGATAACGGTACCTGTTTCGTTGGCGCTAGTAATGAACTTGCAAAGTTCCTTAAGTCCAGTTGTGATTCTTTGGCTGCATAGCTGGCTGATGACGGGATTAAGTTCCATTTTATCCCTGCATACACGCCTCATTTTGGTGGACTCTGGGAAGCGGGTGTTAAGGCGACTAAATTTCACCTTAGGCGAGTGTTGGGAAATTGTCACTTAACCTTTGAAGAGCTTAACACCACACTAGTCCAGATAGAAGCCATTTTAAATTCTCGTCCACTGACGCCGCTATCTTCGGACCCAGCTGATGCAACCCACTGACTCCGGGTCATTTTCTCGTTGGCCGGCCGCTTACATCATTGCCGCAGCCAGACCTTCAAGATTACTCCGTAACTTCCTTGTCTCGTTACCAACGGATTGAGCAGCTTCGCCAGCATTTTTGGGATCGTTGGAGCAAGGAGTACGTGTCAGAGCTGCAGCAGAGGACTAAGTGGCGTACCTGCAAAGATGCACTGAAGCTGGGCATGTTAGTTGTTGTGAAGGAGGACCATCTACCTCCTCTCAAGTGGAGATTAGGCAGGATTGTCGCAATTCACCCAGGATCTGACGGAATTGTACGCGTGGCAGATATCCAAACCAACTCTGGCATCATCAGAAGGGCGTTCAACAGGATTTGTCCACTGCCCATCGACTCACAGTGTGGTTGAAAGCGCGCCTGCTGCTTCCAACGTCCGGGGGCATGTTCAAGCCAAAACGCCTGCTTGAATTGTAGGAGCAACGTGGTAGATACGTCATTAAGTCAACGACGATAAATTTAAGGATTAATTATATGTTCACTCATTCACTCGTGCGACCTCTGTACGACTTTGTTAATATACTTTTCTGTTAACCACCAACCAGTCCAGACTTTTATTCCAGCAATCCCGAAATTCCACGATCATTTCTGGTCCAGTCCAATCAGGTGAAACACTAACCTTGATTATCCTTAAATACGCTTATACTACCTGATCGAGTGTTGGGTGATAATATTTAAGCTTAATATAATGTCCAGAAACTTTTTCCAAGCACGTTGCCGCCGTGCAAAATCCTCAAAAAATATTCCACCGGTTATTTTTCCAATTTTCGCTTATTATCAGCTATAATCTTCGCTTTTCCAAGCATCCCAGATCATAACAGCAACCGTTGGTAGGATAACGGTCTCAATGGGGGAGGTTGGCGTTATAGGGCAGGGGTCAATGACCTATTGTTGCCTGGGCGGCGACCGTTGGCCAGGACCAGGCAAGTCAAAACGAGGGTGCGGCTTGAAGTCCTCAAAGGCGCGATGACTTGATCTGCGCGCAATCGGTGGGGGGTCATAATGACGCACCCGCCCAAAACGAGGTGGGCGCGAGTCAAGGCGGGGACGCTCCGCCAAAGGAGGGGAATACCTGGGGCAGCAGTCATGGTGCTGGTGACGCTGAACAGCACATTCAGGTGCGCGAGAGAGAGGAGGCGTGCGCTACTGTTCTCCAAGCGGGGCGAGTGGCGATCAATTGAGCGAGGCGACTCTCGGCTACGCGCCGGTGAGCCTCGGCTGCCACCTTCAAAACACCCGCCCGTGCGTAGCGTCGGCTGGTTGGACAAGCGGCCAACCTCTCTGGCATTCATACAGAGAATGTCCAAATGCTGTCCTCCACAGTGAGGACAGGGGCGAGAGTTTGGGCAGTCTCGCTGGTAGTGGGACCCCAAATAAGAGAAGCAAAGGCGGCGGGCATTCGCGATGCGCCTACGAGAGGCGACATGTAGGTCCAAGAATGCCCTACAACTGGCCGTTCTGTGCCCCGTGACCTTGCAGTAGGAGCACTCCGCTGGGCTCTGCGTGACCGCAAAGCGAGGAGGGCGCCGGTCAACATTGGCTTGGGTGTGAACGCGAGCCTGCTCCTTGACCTTGGGCGGCTGCGTCTTAGCCGGCGTGTCACCACCGGAGTTGTCCAAGACCCGGCACTCATCCTCCAGGAACCTATCCAGGTGAGCAGAGGGGGGCAGATGGGTCGCGCTATCCCCACCAAAGCGCTGTTCAAAACGCGACCTCAGGTCGGCAGGCAGCTTCTTCAGCACAATGTGCACCAATAGATAGGACCATTGGTCCACGGGCAGGTCAAGGCACTTAAGTGCGTTGATGGCCACCAAATGCGGGTTCAACAGTTGGGTGCGCAACCCAGAGACCCGGGTGAGCGTGGGCAAACCCAAAATCTGCTCGATATGCGTGTCGGCGAGGCCACGCTTATTATGGTACCTACGGGTGATTAGGTCCCGAGCCGTCTGGTACGCCTCGTCAGACACGGGCAGATGCTGGATGATGGAGCTTTGGCCTCTCCATCCAGAACCGACATCAAATATGCCAATTTTTGTGCCGGCCGAAGGTCAGCCCTGTCATTGACCAGGCTGTCAAACAAATTAACGTAGCCCAGGTAGCTTCCTAGGCAGCCATCAAAATGGGGGAGGTCCAAAGTAGGGAGCCTACTCACCAGCCCCGGTGCTGACCTAGGAAGCTCCTCCTTCAGGCCGGGTTGCCCTTCCCTATCGGCAACTAGTTGTCTTGCACTATTGGAGACAGCATCATACAGGCCTAAGACCTGGGCAAAGTCTTCGCTGACCTTATTTCGCTGGTCAGCGGTGAAATCATTGACTGACACTTCGAGACAGCAAGCGCTGAAAGTGCGGCATTGCTGTTTCACACTTTCCAGGCGATCATCGATCCGCTCGTACCTTTGTAGTAAGGCCTGCTGGCGATCAGGCCGGTTCACTAAGGCACTGGCCGAGGCAAACCAGCGCAAATCTGATGCTATTGCATCACAGCACCAGCAGCCGCACGCAAGTCCTTGATGGCTGACATAATCAAATTTCAAAGGAGCCCGGACAAGCGTTAAATAATATTAATAATCAAAACTTAATTTTTCTTAATTCTTTGAAACCAACAAAGTATTAGCCTGTTTACTGCTGGTACAAGAAAGTGACAGGTATCTTCTGACCAACAAAATTAATAGTTTCAATATATATTGACACAAACAAAGTCAAAGTTATCAAAAGTTGAAACTTCAAATAAGTTAATTAAAGTTAAATATTCAAATAAGTTAACTAATTACTTGCAACGGACAGACTGGCTGTGTTATTTGAGATATACAATAGTAAGTAAGCACAGAATATGTGTTACCTAACAATATAATCTATATATTATAAGAAGGTTTAGCAATGTAAGGTTCAAACTTAATATATCAGTATATGCAATAAACTAAATCAATTGAACTGATATCTATCCAATCAAAGTGACTCATTAATAGTAACAGCAACAAATCTATGTTAGACTTCAACAATTTAAATCAAACAATTACTGATTGAGGTTATGTGTGACAATGTGTTTCAAATTATCTAGGTCAACTTATACAATTAAATATTATGTATTTTAGACAATAACTGACCTGACAAACACTACAATACTGTCTACAAGGTGATAAGATACAAGCTTCTACCAATCTGAGTTTATACTCAGTAATGCAACAGCGGCTAAATTTCAACAACAGCTCTGCACCAAAAATTATCTCTAGAGTTCGGGCTAAGAATGGGTAAGTTTTATACAGAGATCAGTGGAAGCGATTAATTCATCCAGTCTTAGCCAAAGGCAAAGGATCTAAACACTTTTACTGTGGTAGCACAGCGATGAATTATAATCCTTACTACACCTAATATTAATAAAATGTCTTACCAACTCTTACTGATGCTCCTGATGATGTTCTTGAGTGGACCTGTAAGATTAACTCATAATTTTGGCCAAAATAACAAGAGAATCGAATAAATACCAGTGTGCAGATCGGCGTCCTTCTTCAGGCACCAAACAGGAATTCACACACGTGTTTTACAAAGTTCAATATTTCACAAATGTTCATTATGATACAACTTATCTTTTATCACAAATAAACCGATGCCAGCTGATTAAAGAAGCGGCACTCAATCGGGTTCCAATACTTCCAATTTTATTACAATATTCCACGCGAGAGAGCAAAACGGCGTCTTAATTTTTCAAGGCAAGAACGGAAGTTGACAGTTCAGTGTGACCATTGTCAGAAATTTACAATAGACTAAACTAAACGTTATTAAATCGATATAATCGACTTGACCTATCACAAATAATATCCCTATTTCAAACATTGTAGCTACTGGTTCAATTGAGGAAAGGGGTTGATATGTATATGGCAAAATACCTGTTTTACGAGGCATACCGCTGAATTTCAGGAAAAGCTCGAGACTTGATTCCTATAGTCCGAGAAATATCAGTAAACTACTTTAAACCGCCTGTGGGCGATTGACTGACCGCACTTATCCTTCCGGTTTTATATATTTACGCTTTAATTCATTATTATTATATAATTATGTTCACATAAACTTATTTTTTTATTGCGTACGTATCTGACTGTGTTCAAATTCGAAGAATAACGGTTCAATAAGTGTTTTAACAATCAAAATGAGAACCTCCTTCTTCAATGCGATTAAAATCTGACGCTACATTAAATCCTTTGTACCCTTGTTACTAAAATTTCTTATCGCGCCTCATAAAACGATTCACAATAAAAGTACTCTATTGTAATCATTATTTTTACAGCACTTTCCGCCAACCCGCCTTGAATTTTTGAGATTGTTTCGTAATTGTGTAACAATTAATTAACTTGAAAAGAGTTTTGAGTTTCATAATTATAGCATTCATAATATAATAAGGTAATAGTGAAATAAGAGCGAGTCATAACACTTTTAAGATCTTTTTCTCTTTTCTTTTTTATAGAGTAATATTTTATTCGAACATCGACGTAAAGTAACAGTACTTATACTGTTGCGTTTCGTTCGGTGAGTGCGAGTGCCGGAGGCCCTATCCCCTATTCCTTCTTCTTCATTCCACTCCTCATCCTATCCCTTTTTCCATCCCAAGGGGCGGCAACGCACTTGTGACTCCTGTGGTGTTGCTTTTGTCCATGGGCGGCGGTAATTGCTTACCATCAGGCGATCCGTCTGCTCGTTTGCCACCTACTACTATAAAAAAAACTAAAATAAATAACTAATATAAAGTGTATTTTCATTGCATGAGTCCTAGCACATACACACACACGCACACTGTCATATATTTTCCAGGTTGCCTCAGTTAATTCGTACAATGTTTACTTTGGAATCTAAATATATTTTACGCGTACATACTACAAGGGAAAGCGATATAATACATATAGACAGCACAGCACAAGTCATTCGGTCAAGTATTTCGGACACGTATCACGATAAGAGAACTTCATGGAGCGACTGGTCATCCAAGGCTTAGTGGAAGGCAAGCGCTCTCGCGGGCGATCACCTACGCGCTGGACTGACCTTATTAAATCTGCCACTCAGAGTTCCATTGTAGAGTGCTCACGCAATGCAATGAACCGTAACAGATGGAGAAACATCGCAAAGGCTTCAATAGCCAAGCAGAGGGCTGATGACGACCCAAAACCCTCATGACAACTCACTCATGACATTCATCACGGAGCCACGACTACTCTGTCAAGAGTGTACGACTGAAGAGGGATAGAGAGAACACAGCACGATGCAAACATAAATTTCGCAACAAAGTCAGTAACGACGAGGTGTGCAAGTCAAGCCTTGAACAAAAGTCTTACCGATGAACTTGCTTACTTACAAAACAGATCACATGTTAAAAGTATGTAGATACATGACTGTATTAACTCAATTATGCGTTCTCTACCCGTTAACCCTTTGGTCTTTGAAGTGAATTGTAGTGCTAATACCAAGGATTTACTTACTATTCGTAGTAGGCCACGTTAAGCGACGCTTGCAGAGGTCATCATTAGGATTGGTGACCGCTTTGTGTCATTTACATGAGCATGGCAGAGCGCTGCATCACAAACAAGAATGGTCGGGACATGCCGGGAAGTCTTCAGGTGACCTATAAACTCCTACACCATAGGAGTGGGTAATATCACTTTTTATGAATATCAAATTGTATCTATATATCGACATTCGATATCGGATTTTAAAACACTATATTTTAACCTAAAGTGATTTTTAATTTTGTTGTATCAGTGATGTGATATAGTATCAAAATTTAAATGAACTTGAATTTACGCCTAGAACGTAACGTTTGGAATCGTAGTATGTATTGTATATGTCCGTTTACAACTATTTCTGAATTATTATTCGCGCTCTCACTCTGTCGTCATGTCGTCGGCCGGCAAGCAAAATAGGCAGACAGCTCGTATACGATACCATTTTTTCAATGTGATACGCTTATCGCTATATATTTGACAGTATAGTGCTTCGTGAAATATATAGTTTTAGATTTGGCCGATATCCGATTTACGATATTGCATCGATATATAGATTCAATATCTAGGAACTAGAACACTTTGGTGGTATTAAATTAGCATAATAATTATACAATGCAAAAATAATTAGCTTATACCAAGACGCGAAATGATTGACTATTCTTTACAGAAGTCACCATCATCCCGTCTATACACAAGTAAATAGTTAAATATGATAGAGATTAATTTAAAGAGAATGCTTTTGACCGACTGTACTTTCATAACTACCTCAGATTCGGGTTTATTTATCTTAGTTCTTTAGAAATTATACACTGGAATGATCTGCGGTTTTAATATAGGTACTGAAAGAAAGTGCTTTGAATAGAAAAGTCATTATATTAGCCATTAGCAAAGTAATAAATTAAACTTTAATGTAAATGCGATAGCCCAGTGGTGTACGTAACGGACTGCCAAGACGATGGTCGCGGGTTCGATTCCCAGTTACCCCGGGCACACACCTCTGTCTTTTCGAAGTTATGCATGTATTAAAAATGTTAATTATCGCTGGCTTAACAATGTGCCCGGTAGATGGCTATAGGCTCGCTCCCTTTTACATTAGGACCGAAACATAACTGGCGAAATGTATATAAAATGTGTGTAATACACCTACGCGTACTCTTTTGGGGATAAAAGGCGTGAAGTTATGTTTTTATGTAAGGCAACTTATTCATATAAAAGAATACTTACTACTACTGCTATAGCCTTTTGCAGTCCACTTCTAGACGTAAACCTTTCTTAATTTGCGTCACAATAGAATTGTACGTCAATAGGAAGATTTGGATTATTAAAATTTAATAGGTACCACGCTGGCCAGACGGGTTTTTAATACAGGGCGTGATGTTGAGTTATCCGTTTCTTCACAATTATATTTTCTTCGCCCTAGCCGCCTCTTACGATACTCACGGAATGAAATCGGTCAGTGGTGACGCCGTCACCACATGGACAAAATATTTAAAAAAAATATGTTCGGGAATTTTATCAGACGATTTTTGAAGAACAAGACGACGAAGACGAAGACTAAGGTAACTGGATAAATATGGATTGGCAGATATTACATGGATTAGAACTTTATGGAGAGTTCTCAGATATTATGCTGGTTTCCTCGTGATATTTTCCTACGGCTTTGTTGTTCAAGTAGTTGTCCAAGCGATAACTAACTATTTAATAAAGTAATTGTTGCGTCAATATTGAACCTGAGATTCTTTGCATAGCAGTCTGTTGGTCTCTTCACCAGGCTATCGGTGCCTAATTCATGAGTTTAGAATGTAAATAAAATTCATTTTAGTAATTTCCTACCCCAGGTATATCAAGTGCACATTAAAACAAAGTTGCCTTGCACGTTTTTAGGCAGAAAATTCTTATCCCTGTGTCACTCTGAAAGTGGACCACGTTATCAAAACAATGTATATTCAAGCGTTCAAAAAATTCCGCGTGTTGAGTATAAACTTATTTATTTTTTATCGCGAAAACTTCTGAAGTGCACACTGAGCGAGGATTTAGCAATCACAAACTTAAAATGCTGGCAAACTATTCGACGTAGAATGTACTGACTCTCAGCAAATGGCTTTAGCTGTCTGTGATTTCGAATAAACTGGAGATCGTTGAAGAATGTAAAATTATAGTAAAAGGAAATGGATGAATCTTAAAGTAATAAAGAGAATTTTAAAGTTGAATGACATAGGTTTTCCATCTCTCATTCAGATAAAATTCTCTTGCCGATAGAATTTATGGCTTAATATTTATACGACTGTAAAATTAAGCCCCGTTTTCGTCCTATTTGTCTATATGAACGCAAGAAACTTAGAAATATGCGAAAGGATTATTTTCGGTTTTCACCAATAGTATTGTACGTTTCCTGGGTAGGTTTTAGGTGTATTCACATGGACGGAGCTGCGGGCGTAGTCTACTGACCGATAAAATGTTGTACATTTTAATGATAGAATCTGATTAAGTTCAGCTGTGTTACTGTTTGACTCCGGGCTATTGCTACTCATTACCTAATAATGCGAGTGATAGTTTTCCTTACCATAATTTTACGTTCTTGTTCATTCATACGGTAGCCCGTGCTTTATTAATATAGCATACTGACTATTACTGACTACAATCAAAGGCTAACAGGTTTACCATCAGATAACAGTTACTTTGTCTACCACCCTTAGCAATAGATCATAACATTTATTTTTATATGAAATGCCCTATCCTTTAACGAAAGAATGAACGTGCATCCAATGTAAATCACCTGTTTAAGAAATAGTAATGCAAATATCTTTATTACGGTCAAAAATTTGAATAGGTAAGTATAATCTTTTGTAGTAAATATGTCAAGCACTATATATTGATATATGTTTTGTATTTCATTAATATACTCGCACTTATTTCGTGTTCTATGTATTAGGCTTAGTACAATATTGTTGTATTGGCTACATAATTATACTAAGTGAATAGCGAATAGTATTGGTTGGAGTTATTGATTATGTCCTCTAATAATAGCCTATTCTGAATATCGAATATATGACTGATTATGTTACAAATTCACAAACTTCACCTTAGTTATAACAAAGCGCCAGATGTGAGTCCATTCGAAAATACGGGTTCGTCTACCGTGTACACGTGGACCTTTTGTAATCAGTCAGGATATATTCGGAATATTTCTAATATACTGTAACAGTGTATTAGAGATTTAAGCGGGGCGTGAAAAAGCATCTCTCAAGGCCGTCAAAGTGAGGGCCGCCATGTCACATTGTTTAACCAGCAATTGGGGATGGTGGCCTTCACAATAGGACTTCACTGTCAGCTTACCATCAGGCAGCATGAAGTCAATTTGACAGGATTTTTTTTTAATAAAAAAAAAGTGTGTTTTACAAAAATATATTCTTCATGAATTAAACAAAAGTGATAAATTTTTCGCCGTGCTATTCAAGTTCAATATTTAATAATGATTTGACTCGTTAAATTGTAAACCTTACTTAGATGTCATTTTTTCTTGCAACTACATTACATAATTAATTTTATAACAAAAAAAAAAAAAAAAAAACAAGAATGCAATTGCCTTATTATTAAAATCGGTTCGGAGATCGCAATAATAGCTATTTACAGGTCTCCTACCTTTAGAAATTTAGAAGTATTTAATAACGCATTAGATAATATTTTACAGAGCCTATCTTCCATTCCTAATATTATAATAATTGGCGACTTAAATATTAATATTAAATTTGAAAATAATGATGCTGGAACCCGAGATTATCTGAACCTTTGTGCATATCATGGGATTTTGCCTACTCACACATTTCCAACACATCAAAGTGGGTCATGTTTAGATCACGTCATGCTCAAAACTAGGCTTCCGTGTTTAACACTCGTTACTAACTCAACAATAACAGACCATTGCGCGATTTTGTTTACGCTTGAATTAATGCATTCTAAGCAACATTCGCGTCCGCGACAAAGGTCAAAACTTAATATGACTAACCTAGAACGTGATTTATGCAATATTGACTTTGGCCCAGTTTACAATTCTGCTGATGCTACCACTTCTATGTCTTATGTTATTAGCAACATACAAACAGCTATTTTAAGAAACACCAATTTTATTAATTTGAGTAACAAAAATTATAATATTAAACCGTGGATAACACCAGGCCTTATTAAGTGCATCCGGCACCGTGATAAACTACATAAAAGAGCTAAGCAAAACCTAAATAATTTAACGCTACAAATAATTTATAAACGATATAGAAACTTCTGCAATAGTATCCTAAGAAGAACAAAAATCAAGTATGACAAATCTCAAATATCAGAAGCCGGAAATAACACTAAGCGACTGTGGAAGTACGTTAAGTCTGTTACATATATGTCGAAGCAAAATAAGTGCGATACAAGTTTATTATATACAGATCGTACCCCACTATCTTCCGCTGATAAAGACAATAGCTTTTTTGCTAACATTGGTGTAAATTTGGCTGAACAAATTCAAAGCACATCTAACAATAATCCAAAAAATGCAACTTCTATCGTTCCGACATATAATAGTAGTGGTAAGTCGTTTGTTTTACTAGAACCGGATGAATGTGAAGTAGAACAAATTATCCTATCACTAAGACATAGCTCAGCAGCAGGGTGGGACGGTATTAGCACTGCAATACTGAAAACCTTTAGGCACATACTGATACCTCCATTAACTCACATTTTTCGAATTTGCATGTCCGAAGGAATCTTCCCCAAATGCCTCAAAAAGGCAGTAGTAATTCCCATACACAAATCAGGGCAAAAGGATCGATATAACTAACTACAGGCCAATCTCACTACTACCTTCGATATCTAAAGTACTCGAGAAAATTATAAACAATAGATTAGTTTCATATCTGGAAAATAATTCCCTCTTCTCCCACAAGCAATTCGGCTTCAGATCAAAGTTATCCGCAGCAGATGCAGTACACACCTTGACTAATTATATTTCCGAGGAACTTGGGCAAAGTCAACAGGTGATTGGCATCTTTCTCGACCTGGCAAAAGCATTTGACACTGTATCAATCCCACTGCTTCTTAACAAATTGGAGGCCTTAGGAATAAGAAGCACACAGTTAAAACTGTTTAAAGACTACTTACGGGATAGGTATCAATGTGTCAAAATAGACAACGTCATCAGTTCCGAATTACTATTACCCCAATTCGGCTTTCCTCAAGGAAGTGTGCTCGGAGGAACACTCTTTCTAGTGTATATAAATGATCTCTGTAACCTAAACCTACATCATGGCACTATTGTTACGTATGCTGACGACACTGCGCTTATTTTCTCAGCAAACACTATTACGGAAGCTCAGAAGTATGCACAACAAGGGTTTAACGTAGTAAATAATTGGCTTAAACATAATCTACTAACCATAAATACTGATAAGATTAAATTCGTTCAATTTTGTATGCGTAACCCCCAAGCACATAATAATTCTTTTCACTTATATGCACATAACTGTTATCTTAACTCAAACAATATTTGCACCTGTCCGGAAATTAATAGCACTACTAATATTAAGCATTTAGGGGTTATATTGGACGAAACCCTTTCCTATAAACAACATATCGCCGCTTTAACGTCTAGGCTACGAAAACTTTTATTTGCAATTAAAAAACTTCGCTTTATTTTAGACCATGACCTCATTATACAGATGTACAAGGCATTGTGTCAGTCCATAATCCAATACTGCATTACTTCGTGGGGAGGTATAGGAAAATCTTTAATGCTCTCTATAGAGCGAGCGCAAAGAGCCCTTCTTAAAGTGGCCACCCGCCGACCTTACCGATTTTCTACAAGCCTTCTGTATGAATCATGCAAAGTGCTAACGGTTCGTCAACTGTTTATATTGTACACTGTACTAAAACAACACACTGCGCTTACGTACAACGCCAACCTTACTAACACCAAGAGACGGAAAGATATTGTCTGTAGTTCAAGCTCTGAATCAAAGTTTGTCTTTACTCATAGATTTTTCACATTTCTGGGTCCCTATCTTTATAACAAAATAAACAAAGAAACATCTATTTATGACCTAAGTTATGTAAGATCGAAACAATGCGTCTATCAGTATTTACAAACATTGAAATATGATCAGACCGAAGAACTGCTGACTGTGGTCAAATAATTATAGGTTTCATACTAGTTTCAAAGTAATTCTAGTAGATATATTTTTATTTAGAGACATTACGTTTAATATGTTTATGATAAATATTGTGATGACTTCAAAACTCTGATCAAAATCACTTACTGTAAGTGCCTTTAACGCCTGTGGCATAGGTTTACCCTAGTACAGGCACCTCATTATTTTACCTAAATTACTTTTTAAGAACTGTATGTATATTTTTTTGTGATGTATGAGAATTAATAAAATTTTTATTATTATTATTTTATTATTATTATATATTATAGCATTTGAATAGATTTAACCTACCTAGATCAATAGTCAGCCGTATGGTCCGCATGAGTCAGGATAGGTTATTATTGATGTAAGAAATATTTCACAAGCGGCTTCCTGAATAAAAAACCGGTCAAGTGCGAGTCGGACTCGCGCACCGAGGGTTCCGTACAAACCTGTAGGTATATAATTAAAAGTTCACCAGTCATAGTTATGGTATTTTTATTGCCAAATTAAATCCATAACATTACAGTATGGAAAGCTGGAGGAGCATAAATTAAAGAAAAATGGGTCTTTGTCGTTTGTAATCAGTCATCCTTTATTTTATATTAACATATATCGCTTATTATATAATATAACTTAAATACCTATACCAGCCTTGCAGCAGCCTTGCAAAAGTCTGCTGATGAATGATGGTAAGATTTTTTATCAAAGTTATTGATTTACAAAGTTTTTAGTGACTATTAGAAATCTTTTACAAAAATACTTATAAAGTACAGAATAATTAGCAAAAAGGTTTGAAGCCTATGTAATTATTTGAAATCTCAATCTCAATCAGCCTATCGCAGTCCACTGCTGGACATAGGCCTCTCCCAACATGCACCACAGCACACGGTCCTCAGCCTTCCGCATCCTTTATCTGGGCTATAAGACGTTGCTTCGTGCCAAATTTCATGATTTTGAGTTCACGGAAAGAACCCTGTAGGTTTTGATTCCCTGCGAGTAGTCGCGAGTTTGAAAATATTATTAAATTGCTCTTTCTTTTCATTGCGCAGACATAGAAGTTTGATTTTGTTACAGCCTAACGGTGTTATATACCTAAGTTTTTGCTATGAATTTCAATTTAATACCTCTTCGCGTTCAAGAGTAAGGGGTAGTAACTTTAAATTTATTAATAATATTTTTCTTATATGATGTAACAAAAAAATTACGGTTTTCCCAATTTTTCCTTTATAAGTGATATAAGACGTTGCTTCGTACCAAATTTCAAGATTTTGAGTTCACGGGAAGTACCCTGTAGGTTTTGATTTCCGTGCGAGTAGTCGCGAGTTTGAAAATATGCTTATATTGGCTCTTTCTTTTGATTGCGTTGACATTGATGTTTGATTTTGTTGCAGCCTAACGGTGTTATATACTTGAGTATTTGATATGAATTTATGTTTAGAAATTGTAATTTTAATGACGGGGTGCAGTTTCATGAAAATTTCGTTATTACACCTACCAAAAAGGCAGCGATAGCCTAGTGGAGATACCAACGGACTGCCATTCAGAGGGTATCGGGTCCGAATCCACGGCACGAACCAATGACTTTTCGAAGTTAAGTGCGTATTAAATTGTTAATTATCGCTTGCCCTGTGCCTCGGAGAGCACGTTAAACCGTCGGTCCCAGCTGTCATGAAGATCTTTGACAGTCGTTGCGGGGAGTTAGTACCCTCAAATAAACTAATACTGGTCTAAACCATGGAATATCGCTATCCCTTTGGGTTGCGGAGGTCAGACGGCAGTCGCTCTGTGGAAAAGTTGATATTCTGTCATATCTGGTTAGACCAGTTAGCGGACCTCGGGCTCCAAGGCTTGGATGCAACCGTGATAACGCTGTGAACAGAAATTTCGTTCCTGACCGATTTCACATAAATGCGTGATTTGAAATTTGGTACGAAGCAACGTCTTATATCACTCATAAAGGAAAAATTGCGAAAATCGTCATCTTTTTGTTACAGCATATAAAAAAATATTTTTAATAAATTTAAAGTTACTACCACCTCCTCTTGAACGCGTGGTGATATTAAATTGAAATTCATATCAAATAATCAGTTATATAACACCGTAAGGCTGCAACAAAATCAAGCTTCTATGACAACGTAATCAAAAGAAAGAGCAATATAAGCATATTTTAAAACTCGCGCTTACTCGCAAGTGAATCAAAACCTACATACAGGATACTTTCCGTGAGCTCAGAATCTTGAAATTTGGTACGAAGCAACGTCTTATATCACTTATAAAGGAAAAATTGCGAAAACCGTAATTTTTTTTTGATTTTGTTGCAGCCTAACGGTGTTATATACTTGAGTATTTGATATGAATTTCAATTTAATACCTCCATGCGTTCAAGAGAAAGGGGTAGTAACTTTAAATTTATTAAAAATATTTTTCTAATATGATGTAACTAAAGAAAAGATTCTGAGTTCACGGGAAGTACCCTGTAGGTTTTGATTCCAATGCGAGTTTGAAAATATGCTGCAATTTGCAGCATATACGGCTGTATCTTTTGATTGCGTTGGATTAGAAGTTTGATTTTCTTACAGCTCTATGAAACCGTAGATTCGAGTATTTAGTATAAATTTCAGTTTGATACCTCCACGCATTCCTGAGAAAAAGGGTCTTGACAGACGGACGGACAACAAAGTGATCCTATAAGAGTTCCGTTTTTTCCTTTCGAGGTACGGAACCCTAAAAAGCGTTAAAGAAAATCCTTCAGAACTTTTTAAACCCTTATTTTAATGATAGTCCACGCGATGTAAACTCGTAGAGACGAGTTACAAAAATACTTTCATATTTACGAGTAAGACGGTGCTGCCACTTAAATTAATTTCTCAGCTTTAGCATTACTGATCGAAATAAAACCACATTTAATAATAATAATTAATAAATTTATATTCTACCACAAACGTCAAAATCCAAACCAAGCCTTTCTGCTATTAAGTGTCGACCACAGTGTCGACGGATATGGCGAAAATATAAAAGTTCTTTGTAGTCTACAACAAAATTCAAAAGAACGAATACAAATGAAAAAAATGTCCAATTTATGCAACCAATTATCAGAAAATTGCATCAAAAATATTATATACACCTAATACCACGCATTAAAACATTACAAACTTGCAGGTATAGAACTAACATCAGGCGCCTCACCAGTGCAACGTTTCACTGTGCCATATTCTACATATTGGATCTGTAGTTCCAGTAATAAGCGTTTAAACGTTTCAAACTAGAGTAGATATTCTCGACAGAAATGCCTACTTGCACTTACCCGTTCCCAGATGCAATAGAAACTCGGAATAGAGGTATTCACATAAATGTCTTATCTCTCATGATATTATTATTACTTACGTGTAGAGTAACCGATATTGACAGTGTTTAAAAACCCCATAATGCCCAGTACCAAAAACAAGAAACACAGTAAAATTTTTGTTCATTTTTCCACCGCCGTATTTATGTGAAATCGGTCAGGAACGAAATTTCTGTTCACAGCGTTATCACGGTTGCATCCAAGCCTTGGAGCCTGAGGTCCGCTAACTGGTCTAACCAGATATGACAGAATATCAACTTTTCCACAGAGCGACTGCCGTTTGACCTCCGCAACCCAAAGGGATAGCGATATTCCATGGTTTAGACCAGTATTAGTTTATTTGAGGGTACTAACTCCCCGTAACGACTGTCAAAGATCTTCGTGATAGCTGGGACTGGGGGTTTAACGTGCTCTCCGAGGCACTGGGCAAGCGATAATTAACAATTTAATACGCACTTAACTTCGAAAAGTCATTGGTTCGTGCCGTGGATTCGAACCCGATACCCTCTGAATGGCAGTCCGTTGGTATCTCCACTAGGCTATCGCTGCCTTTTTGGTAGGTGTAATAACGAAATTTTCATTAAACTGCACCCCGTCATTAAAATTACAATTTCTAAACATACTTTCTTAGAACACTATTATATATAGAATATTACCGTAACTAACTACTTTACATCGCAGCTTTTACAGCAAAGCAACCTAAGTTAAAACTGTACCTACACATTTCTGTCTAAGCTATATTGAAACTGGAACGTAATAACGATGTTTTTTCACTGCATGATTGGGGGAATAGGGGAATGGTATTAGAGGCGAAGTCGTGGCTCAAAGAGAATCCACTCATACACGATAGTTTTACATGCCATGCACTGGGTAAATAACTAAACTGGCAACATGGTCGTACGGTTCGAAAATGCTGAGCGCACTTTTGCTAGAATCTTGGGTATTTTTGTCGGTTGGTAGATTTGATTTGTCTGTGTTTGATATTGTTTTGTTAAAAAATAAAATGGTAGAGTACTTATTATTGCATAATAAAATCAGAAATGTTACATTAAGTATTACTAATTGCAATGCAAGATCTGTTTTGTTAGTAAGGATTGGTAATGTAAAATTACTAGAGGACGCCAGCAGCTACGCCTGCATTTTTTTTAAATTTACCCGTTTTGGCCGATCCCGTGGGAATTTCGGGAAATCCCTTCTTAGTGCACCCCTACGGTCCCCAAGGAACATACATGCCGAATTTCAGCTTCCTGCGCCCAAAAGTTTCGGCTGTAGCGTGTCTGTCTGTCGTGGATTTAAAAATATTAAGATTTTTGAATTGGGGTATATAAAATCAATGGCTTCTTTTTTTTTAAATATACATACAAACATACATAGTCTCACGCCCAGTTTTCGCCAGGTTTATTTTAGTCCCACGTAATAGGGGGCGAGCCTATTGTCGTACCGGGCACATTACCAGACTCCATGCTGCTACTGAGAATTTCCCAACGGAAAACCCAATAACACTTTGCCCGACCCGGGGGATCGAACCCGAGACCTCACGCGCACATTTCTGCCGCGAGACCCACAAGGCAGTTTTTTTTAATATGTATATGTTTTATTTCATTTCATAAAACCACTAGCTTCAAACACATCCAATATATGAAAGCCTACAAATATACCTAGTAAGTAAACAAGTACTCTCCGCAATACGTCACATCCGAAATATGAGCGTCGCAAGTAGTTGATAGACAGCGCTCGATGCACTACGGATTCAAAAAGAAAAGACGATTGGGACGCGAGTCAATAAAACTCTATGCATATAATGTAAGTTAAATGCCAGTTCTAGAGTAGGACCTATTAGCGATTTCGTTTGAATGGAGGTAAAATGCTTATGATAATATGAGCTTCCTTTGAGGTATTACTCATTTTGCGAGAGAATATTTTTGACACATCTTTAGTATGGTGGACTAAGTGTGAATGTGACCTAGATCTCAGGGTGTGTTGGAACTTATAACTAGAAGATGTTTCTATCATTGCACGAATAGAACCCCGCGTCCGGCCTAGTTCACTGACCACTAGATTGAGAACAGTGCTCATTACATTAATATTTATCTTGGGTTTTCAGCCAACGTTCAAACCTACCCCTCATTGCTTTCCAGTCAAGTTCACATACTTAATCTTAAGTGTCGACCAACAGGCCAAGCAAGGCAACAATCATAGAGACATGGTCTTTAAAACTTTTAATCGAATTTCGAACGCTCCGATGCTTCTCGTTTTAATAAGCAATATCCTGTATAATAAGAGTGCCAAAGCTGTAATATCACAAGTATGAGACAACTTGCCGTGTGTTTGACGGCATAGAATACAAGTGTCACCACCCCCTATCTTCCCGTGGGTGTCGTAAGAGGCGACTAAGGGATAACACGATGCAAATACCATCTTTGCGTAGAGACGGAAAACTCGACATCAAACCCTATATGACTGCCTCGTTGGTCTCGCGGCATAAATGTGTGCGTGGGATCGGGAGGTCCCGGGTTCGATTTCTGGGTCGGGCAGTGTTATTGAGTTTTTCTGTTACGAAATTCTCAGTAGCAGCACGGAGTCTGCAAATGTGCCCGGTACGGCAATAGGCTCGCCCCTTATTACGTGGGACTAAAGTATATCTGGCGAAAAGTGGGTGTAGAAATACACCTCTGCCTAACCCTTCGGGGATAAAAGGCGTGACGTTATGTATGTATGTATGAGACAACTTGTACCCCAGTCCGGCAAAGTTAATTAAATACTTTACCTGTGTTGACAACTATTTCGTTAGTCATATGACAAGGTACAAGCAATATCGGGCTCGTTACTATCAGTTAGCAATTAGCTCACAGGAGTTTAGACCAAGGTTGTTAGGTCACGGTAAATGGCATCTGAATATATTGATCGCTAGCGACCGTTTATTGCTCACTAGTTAAGTCGTTTACTGCTTGAATATTAGTGTAGAATGTTGTGAGGTTCAGGTTGTGTTACACTTTATAATCACTGCCGAAGACCTTGTGCATAATATTGTAGTGTAACATTTCAGACTTTAAGAAGTGAAATAGTAAGTGGATATTTTATCATGAAGGGTGGTTGGATCTGGCTATCTACATCGAGTGTTTGTGTATGATATCGTTTAAGATAGAAGAAACAATCGTTTAAGTATTAGAGGCAGCTTTAAAATTTGGGACAATATTTCTCAAGAATTACCGTCTGAAAAAGTAGTATGCACAAGAAAGGGTCCGATAGGCCACGTAGATGTCGACAGCCAATATCCGCCCAGATAAACGAACAACCGCAATCTTCTTTTACGTAGATCTTCTTTGAAAGGGAAGAAGGTTCTGGTTCGATCGAGCCATTCGTAAGTTGCGTAGCTCTACCACCTGTAAAATATAACAGCGTGATTTAGGCTATTTCAATAGTCAATAATAGCAATGTGGGGATTGCATGTAGTACCAAATCTAGTCGTATCTTTAATATGTATCTATAGCATAGTAAAAGTACACAAATAAGATTATATTTTCACATCCTATATCGGCTTTATATCATCTATCCGTCTGGTGACATTGATTGCGACGTCAAGGCACGCATTTCGGCAGCCTGGGCCAAATGGCGTGAGGTGAGCGGTGTCATTTGTGACCCCAAAATGTCGGTTAAGCTCAAAGGACAGGTCTATAAATCCATCATTAGACCTGTCCTGTTATATGTCAGTGAGACGTGGCCTGTGCTTGAGCGACACAACCAGAGTCTGCGTGTCACGGAGATGAACATGCTGCGCTGGATGTGTGGTGTCACGCGGAAGGACCGCATTAGGAACTCCCGCATCCGGGGTAGCCTTCATGTCCGTGACATTGCTGACAAACTGCAAGAGTGTCGTCTACGCTGGTATGGCCACGTCTTACGTCAACCGGCATCTTACGTGGGTAACAAATGTCTTGCCATGCTACCTCCACCGGGCCCCGGTAAACGGGGAAGGCCAAAGAAATGCTGGCTTGACGTCGTAAGGGATGATATGCGTGCCAACCAACTAACCACCAGGGATGCTGAAGACATAGCGGGAATGCGGACCCCGGGCTCCAAGGCGTGGATTTTGGAGCGCAACCGGGATAAGGCTAGGATGATGATGATGATCGGCTTTATATCAATTTCTTTTTGAAGGTGCGAGAACTTGACTTCGGCTAAATTGGCTGTATATTTCTACATAAAGCGTTCAAGGAAAGCACAGCATGAAGATTATTTTTTTGTCAATGACATAATAAGTAAATGAAGTATATATGAAAGAAAATTTCATGCAGATTCAGATTTACAGCAATAAAATATATCAGTGAAAATATATGTACTTGCGGATTTAGAAAGAATTATATTTGAAGTGTAGCTGCGCAAACATTAAAATTAGATTGGTTGGACGCATTAAATGTATCTAACAGACGTCGTTGGTCGTCGTAATCTTGTGCTCGCGAAGCTTGGTAAACACTAATCTTTGTCCACGTTTTTATTTTCATAGACCAAAAATTCAGAAGCGATAAATTAATGGGCGATACCTTTTGGCTGCTTTTTTAAATATCTGTGTTGTTGAATTAATGTAAAAAATATACTTAATTTTTTTTACTCTTACAATATCCATACACTTTTTTAATAAGCTTTATGATATGACTAGACAATAACTATCAAAGAACAAATATGTGTGAGTAGTTTATAGTTGTGTTCTAAAGTGAAGACCGCACCAAACGTGGCCTAGGTCACCCTCCGGCATGGTGGAGTGTCGTTGGTCTTTGGACTACAGCAGGCTGATGCTGATAAAATATGTAAAAGAAGTTTCTACATCTGGTTTTATAACGTCTAGAATTCAAGAGAAATAAAACGTCCATGTACATGTTAATATTACCAAAACTAGCAGAATAATTGTAGTCATAATATATTATCACGAAAAGTTAATAAACTTACACCTTTATACATATGAGGTACCTAACTATACTTTTAATAAGTTCAACGTGCAAATTAAATACTGATTGATTGCCTTCCTTCAGTACTCGTTTGAAGATCAGACATACCTGACCTTCAAACAACTGTCACATCTGTAGCATAATTTCCCGTCGTCAAATGGAAGCCTATCCAGACTTATTTCCGGAGGCTCTCGTTTGAAATAAATAAACAAGCAGCCTCTCAAATATAACGCCTTAATTTTTCCTTATTGAGCCTCGCTCATCGATAGCCTGATTAAATACACGTGCACATATGAAGAATCAATATTAGCGTTCATGTTGTTATATATTACGATGTGCTGGTATTTTCAGAGAATGTGTGTGTTTTTGATTATTCTGCTTATTTACTGCGGTATTCTCTCGTTTTCCATAAATTCATTTGCACTAATATTGTTTGCCATAATCATCCCTGATCATAATATTTACTTTCACTATTATCATTTATACTAATAACGTTTGCCTTAACAACTCAACAGTGATAACTTTTATATGCCATAAAATGACTTTCTATAACAACATATATCATAATAATTAGTTTCCATAAGTAACACATCTCATAATCGACTCTTGACTTAATCAAAATTTGATATAATTGTGAAAATAATACATTATATTGTTAGGTCGAAATTAATTATCGTTAACACCCCGACTCAGTGCAATCCGACTCGGATAGGTTAAGTTTTAATCCCCTAAAAGCAATTTTGGCTGCCGGAGTTGCGTCTAAATATTTTAAAACAATTTCCAAAAATTCTTCTTTCAAATATGCAAAACGGAACGTTATTTTAGGTTTTATGTGGAAGTAACTTAATAGGTTGTGTTAGGATCTCTTTTGACCCTTAACCCAAAAATAGGAGCCCTGCGAAAAAGGGCTCGGTCAACCTCACGGAACCAAAACGGAACGTAATTTTAGGTTTTATGTGAAAGTAACTAAATAGGTTGTGTTAGGTTCTCTTTTGACCCTTAATCCGAAAATAGGAGCCCTGCGAAGCAGGGCTCCGTCAACCTCAGTTTATGGTGAATAAAAGTTATGGAAAGTGGCACTATTGAAAACGAAAATTATAGCAAATACATTTATGGATTTAAATTATTATGACACTTGATCGATTACGACCAATGGAATTAGTGAAAGTCATTTTATGTCATTTCACGATTATGGCAACTGAAGCGTTATTTCTAATGAAATTATGGCAAATACAAGTATGGCATATGAAATTATGGCATTTTAAATTATGGCAAACATTAGTAAACCTATTTACTGCATATGAGAGATAGTAAAAATATTTGTGGTGGATTTTATTGCTTAGTGAAATCATGTTGAGATCAAGTAAAAGTTGCTTTGTTGGTAAAGTATCTAATTGCAAACTAGATGATATAAGTATGCGTGGCAGCATTCACTCTTAGTAATAAGTTACAGGTCACGTTGGAAAATTATTTGGAAGTCATTATGAATATAACATTGATTATACAAACGCTACAATGGTGACATTAATTTGAAACGCAAGGTGACATGATTGACCATCATAAGAATCATAAAATAGTAATCAATCGAAATATTTTATATAGGTACATAAACTACATACCTATGTTTGCAAATAAACTGTACAAGTACTTAGACAAAACTTCGCGTTTCGTTTTACGCGTTGGTGCTCACCATCGCAGTAATAAGAGTTATAAAAAGTCTATTCAGCCAAGACTTTTGTATATTTTCAAATATATCTAGTTAGAGAATTTTTTTTCTATCACCCTCAAGAATTACAAGTCAATCACCTCAATCCATATGAACAGTTTTGACACATTACTGGCCAGTGACTACTAAAGAAAAAAAAATGTTATAGGGATTTTCACAAGAATTTTCACATAGGAAAAGTAAAAGGGCGGTTTAATAATATGAAAAGTGAATTTTCCTATGAAACGTCACATTAGGTCGGGGAACATGGGACGTATTCTATTGAATCGACATGATAACGTGTCATACCTACTGAGAATTATATTGTATTCCATATTCCATTATCGGGAGAGGTAAACGAACTCAGAGTTGTATAGCAATCGCTTATTGTGTGGAGTGGATATGTTTTTATCGCCTATCGCTTTGCATATAAAAATCGAAGTGCGGTCAGCCGCATGCGGCGCTTCGCACTGTGGCCAGCCGCTAGTGCGTTTACGCCCTAAGCGATAAAAAAGTCCACATAAAAGCGCGCTTAACATTATTGTAATGTGCTTGAAAGAACTAGTTTATCCACGGTACTTGAGATACTCCAAACAAAAGTTGTTAAAAAAAGGCAGGGTGTAACGCGAGTTAGTCCCAAAAACCTACACTTAAGAAGCAATTGTTATAAGTTCGCAAGTTTGCGTCTGCTTGAGAACGGACAGGTGCTCACTATGTCTTGTACACTAAATGATTTAGATAATTATGTGCTTACTTCTTCAACCAGTTTGTGGAGAAATTAGTTCATACAGGATATAAAAGAGTAGAGTCATTCAACAAATCTTTGCAACTTCTAGAGTTTAGATAAAGATTTATGCTAGAAATTTCAATGTTGTATTGCTAAACTGTTAAAACCCAGATCATTTGACTAAGAGGTTCATATTGCTTCATCATCATCATCAGCCCTGACTATAAATTGTCCTACGGCTGATGACGGGCCACATCTTACCGTGGGAAAGGTTAGGCTGTAGTCGACCGTGCTAGTCAAGTGTGGTTTGATAGACTTCACAGTCAGTTTTATCTAAATACGTATCATACCTATATATTTACTTTATTTGATGTGATGTTTACGTTTTATTGTACCTATCTTTTATATATTTACTGATATCACATGCGTGAGTCACTAGAGGGACTGGTTGAAAATCGGCGCCAGGCATTCGCCTAGCATATGCTGAACCAGGTCCATTTTTTGGCTACACGCAAACACCTACCTCTGTCTTTGTTTTATTTTGTCATGTATCTCTTTCTATTCTTATTATTTTCTTGACTTGTTTAGTTTCTGTTTGATTTATTTTCTTCTTCTTTTTATATGTATGTTTTCTAAATTGTTTCCTTATTTTTTGTACTTACATTTTTTTTTGTTGTTATGTGTATGCCAAAAATAAATAAATCTTTATCTTTATCTTTATCTTTTTCTTTTATCACGTCTTTTAAGAACCCTAAGGAGAAGTCACGCTAAGCAAGTGATAGTTAATGATTTAATACACACATATTATCTTCGAAAAGTCAGTGATGCGCGCCATTGGTTTGATACGAAGCTACCGCTACTTCAAAACCAACACTTTGAATGACTATTTGCCAACATTAACATTGAAGCAGTCACATCGGGCACGAATACATCATCTTAGTACTACTTCATTCATTGTCCTCAAAACAGTGTCTCCATGATGGCTCTTATAAACCATAATTCCTCCTTAGAAATCCTGGAATCTTTTAATCCGTAGTATAATACAAAATAATTAAGTAAACAGAATTTTATATCAAGTTGTATCTTGTTTGCGTCTAGGGGCTACCGCTAATGAGAATTTAAATAATTCAACAAGAGGGCTCGGGAAGAAAAATCCGTTAATCCAGAAGAGAAATGAAGCCGGCTGGTAATGTTAGTTGTAAAAATAATTACATTCACTTACTCTGCCGACGCTAGCGGCTGTACTTCATTCTATTTTGCGAATTAGAATACGTTTTTGCTCTGAGATATATCGTCCGTTGTTAGTTTTGCTTACTTTTTTAGAGAATTTCTGTTGCAGATTTAGGATGTTTTGGTGTATGTAATTTCGTAAAAGTAGTTATTGGCCCTTGAAAATTTTATTTGATCGTTTTTGTTGGAAGTTCTTAGTTTAATAATTTTTCGCTTGATGTACAATGGACAAATCCAGTGAAAACGATCCAAAACATTACTCAACAGCTCTAAGAATATGAAACATTTTTTGAAGAAATGAACCTACCTAACTGTGTTATTACGTCAATCCCTGTCATGATGAGTCTTATTATGTAACCTCGACGTTCGTTTCAGATTGCGACCTTATCTTACAAGGGTGACCTTCAACAAATCAATCATGGGGCTCCAAATTAATCTGATATTGTACTTCATAATTCTATCCATTGCGGATAAAAAGGAGGCTTTTTATCCGCAATAAAAATGATTGAAGGAATATTTCGCAATGAGGATCAAGGTTAACAATATAACATTATAAAATAATTTATTATACAATTATATAAATAAGCATTTGACTGCACGGTTGGCGTAGTGGTTTACGCGGTCGCCTCGCCGTTTAACAATGCGCCGAGTGTTGTGGGTTCGATTCCTACACGAGAAAACACTTTGTGTGATCCATAATTTGTTATTTCGAGTCTGGGTTTTCATTGTGTCCGTTATTGTATGCCTGTAAAGTCCCCCGTGGCACAGGATTTATTCCTAGTGCGAGAGTTGTCTTCTAAAAAAGAAAGAAAAAGAAGAAAAAAACACCAATACGATGACACCATCATTAAGGCGATAGTAGTGTCTGTTTGATATATTTTGGCGATGAATTATTCAACTTTTTACTACTTTCGATAGTACATAAATTACGGTGAGATGTAATATCTATATGCTCCATCTAAAGTATTCTAGTATCCTTTAAACTCCCTTAAATCTGCTAAAGAGGAAAAGCATGTTTCACACAAATGCTACTAGATGACGCCGTTGTACTTTTGACGACGGAGTAAATTTGTCTTTGAAGCTATCAATTGTATTTCGGTTACTTTTACTTATGTGTCGATCGGATCTGCATATTTTCTACGTCATATTGAATCATCTCAACATATATTGTAAATGTTAATCGCTCGTAAGCGAGTCTGTTGCTACGTGAACATACAATATCATCGTAATTCGCCTTATAACTGCTCCGTTTTTGTAAATTAAGCCGAAGCACCTCGGTTCTCTGTACCCACAAGGGAAAATGATGGCTATTTAAAGCCGCTTAGAAAATTCGCATAGAAGATAAGGCGTAATTGCCGACGATTTTGTGGAAATGCCGGGAAAAATTCACGATGCTGAATTTTTACCAATACTTAGGCACTGTGTTTTAAAGTACAGAAAAGTAGTAAAATGTTGTTAGGTATTTAAATTCCCGAAAGGTGATTGTTGGCGGTTATTGTGTGGTTCACATGTAGGTTAACGGTATCTTCAACGAACAATTTTATTTAGAGGTAATGGCATTTTTGTACAATTCCTTCAAAGTCAAAGTCAAAGTCCTTTATTTGCCAGAATGTAGGTATATATAGTATGATCTTAAATATAAAATGGCCCATTTACATTCTACCATTACATATGGTATGCAAATATTTGTTTTAGTAGACAAACATGAATTACTTATATTATTTTAATGATAATTATTTTAAAATCTTAGTAAAAAAACAAATTAATATGAACTCCCGTAAATGATAATTCTGATACTAATTAATTAAACAATGTCAAAGGTATAATTTGTATGTCAGTTCGAAGATAAAAAAAATAATTTTAATATAGTATGTATTTCAGTTAAAAGAAATTATTTTCATTTTATGTCTATAATTGTATGGTTATTATACTTTGTATGGTTCTTCAAAATTCAACTATCCAGTCAAGGTATTAGCAGTTAAATAACCAGAGATCACCAGATGTAAAATGTATTGTTACGAATTGAAAATAACGCCATCTATCGGTGAATGGGAGAACTAGATGAGATTAGATGTATCGGTGGTTTAAAGCTGTTTCATCTATCCTCTAATAGATGGCGTTGCTGTAAATAGAACAAACTAGAATGACCGCAAGCTACCAGAACTTTCGTGATGAGTCTCGAAAATACTAGTTAGTGTTCCGGCCGGTATAAATACCACGCAGACGGGCGAGAAGAGACAGTAACACTTGAATATTGGAGCGATAATCACATCAAGCGAAGGGAAGTTATTCGGAGTGTTTAGTGGTGTTTCAGTGTTTCTAGTGGTGTGAAATAAAAGTGTTTTTATTAGTGTTGAGAAATAAGTGTGTATAGTGTTTGTGTAAGTAAATAAAGTGCAGTTTTCTGGCATAGTGTATATAATTTATCACCGAACCCCAGCTCGTAACAAATTGGTGTCAGAAGAAAGGGATAAATTATGCTGGTTATGCCGAAGGAAGAAACTGAAGGTGTGCGTACCAGGAACCAGCGCCAGCAAGACCTGGACCAGAGACGCTTCGGAGACGTTCCTTCTCCATCGCCTAGTGGACCAGGCGACTCCGCGGCTGCAGTGGAGCCTGCAAGCGTCACACACTCCGTGACGGTGCCCGACATCGCGGCTCTGATAGCGTTCATGCAGGAGCAGGCCCGTCGTCAGGAGGAGCAGGCCCGCCGTCAGGAGGAGCAGGCATGCCGTCAAGAGGAGCACGCGCGCCGCCTGGAGGAACAGCTACAGCGCGACAAGGAGAAGCAGGCTCGCCGTCAAGAGGAGCAGGACCGCCGTCAACAGGAGCAGGCTCGCCGTCAAGAGGAGCACGCGCGCCACCTGGAGGAACAGCTACAGCGCGACAAGGAGGAGCAGGCTCGCCGTCAAGAGGAGCAGGACCGCCGTCAACAGGAGCAGGCTCGCCGTCAAGAGGAACACGCGCGCCGCCTAGAGGAACAGCTGCAGCGCGACAAGAAAGAGCACGCCCGCCGTCTGGAGGAATAGCTGGTGCTCATGAAGGACCTCAGCGCCGCAGTGGGGAAGGACTTGAAGGTGGTCAAGGAGGAAATCCAGCAGCACGAGGCCCGTATCAGCGACATTGAGAAGCGTGAACATGACCACTACGAGACCTGTGTTGCTGAAGTGGAGAAGAAATTGCGTGGGCTCGAAGTGACACCAGCGGCTGTAGTGCCCTCACCTCGTGGATTTAAGGTTCCACCATTTGATGGCTCGTCAGCATGGTCTGCATACAAGATCCAGTTCGAAGCTGTGATGCGATCGAATGGGTGGACCAAAGAACAGGCCTTAACCACCCTAACCTTGGGCCTTCGCGACCGGGCCTTGACAGTGTTGGAGGCACTCGGGCAAGACGTCACCTACGAAAAGCTCCTGGGGGCGCTGGAGACGAGATACGGTGACGCGCACCTTGAACACGTTTATCGTGCTCAGCTAAAGGACAGGACACAACGCACCGGAGAAACCCTGCAGCAGTGGGCTCTAGAGGTGGCAAAGCAGGTCAGGAAGGCATACCAGTCGTCGCCTGCGCTTATTGATGGGAACCTCGTACAGGCGTTTACGGATGGGATCCGGGACCTGGAGGTAAGAGCAGCAGTGAGGCTTGGGCACTTCAAGGACCTCGAGGACGCTTTAGCCCACGCTCTGGAGGTGGAAGCAGTGCGACGCGACGATCGAGGTCACCGCATCAGGGAAGTTGTGTCGTCACCTCGGTGCTACAACTGCGGAGAAAGAGGCCATATCCGCTTGAGCTGCCCAAAGCGTAGGCAGCCTGGTGACACCCTGTCTCCACCAAAGGGGTCGCCTGATGTGCCTGCAGGGCAGCGAGAGCAGGGAAACGAGTAGAAGCCAGGACTGCGGGGCGGGTGCTGGCTGGTAATGGAAGAGCCCCAAGTATCTCGATCTCGCAATCATGTGACGGGAACAGCCTGATCATCGAAGGCGAAATTAACAGAACACCATGCAAGCTGACATTGGACACGGGTGCTTCTCGGACAGTCATCGGTTTCCATCTGGCAAGACGGGTTCTTCGGGGCTGCTTCAGGAACAATGAAAGTGTGAATCTGAGAACAGCTACCGGGCAGCACGTAACCGTCCAAGGTGAAATGGAGGTGGATCTGAAGCAAGGCAACAAAGTTTATCGTCACTAAGTCATCGTAGCCGATATAGTGGACGACTGCATCTTGGGCCTAGACTTCATGCGGAAGTATCGCTGCGAGATCGATGTTAACCAGGGAGTGTTGAAGTGTGGCTCAGAAGAAGTCTTCATGGAAGGTGCAACTTCAGGAAAAATGTACTGCTTGAAGAATGTCATTCTTCACCCGCGGTCGGAAACGGTTGTACCAGTTTGTTTACCAGGGTATTCTGGTCGAGGGAACCGCTGCGTACTAATCGAAGGCCTAGAGAAAGAGGCCTCGTGGAAGATTGCACGAACC
This sequence comes from Euclidia mi, assembly GCA_944739405.2. NCBI lineage: Eukaryota > Metazoa > Arthropoda > Insecta > Lepidoptera > Erebidae > Euclidia > Euclidia mi. The sequence goes on from OX123182.2 coordinate 93,480,446, forward strand.
TTGGTAAGGGATACCAAAGTTTCATCAGTACGCGCACTGAATGCAAGTGACAAAGAAGTGTCGCTCAAGAAAGGGACTGAATTGGGCACCTATGAAGGAGCGGCTTGGATGCGTAGATGTCAAGAGCAACCTAGCAGTGCCAAAGTTTAAGGTGTACGATTCGACGTGTCTACTCTTTTAGAGGACTGCGAAAGTACCCTGTTGGAGGAAGAGAAGACCGAGGCTCAGAAGATGTTGAACCGGTTCGCCGATATTTTCTCGACCAGAGATGCCGACATAGGGAAGACAGCACTAGTCCAGCACAAAATAAACACGGGAAGTAAAGTACCGATTCGCCAGCGACCAAGACGTGTGCCAGTGGCACGGGAACGTGAAGTGGAAGCTATGATCGACGGTATGGTGAAAGAAGGCGTAATCGAGCCTTCGTCCAGCCCGTGGTGCTCTCCGGTGGTGTTAGTTAAGAAGAAGGATGGTAGCATGCGCTTCTGTGTAGACTACCGCCGATTAAATGACATCACGAAGAAGGACAGCTACCCGCTGCCAAGGATCGATGACACACTGGGTACGCTGACGGGGATGAAGTGTTTTTCTACCTTAGACCTAAAAAGTGGCTACTGGCAGGTAGAAATAGATCCTCGAGACAAGGAGAAGACGGCATTCTCCACAGGCAAAGGATTATGGCAATTTAACGTCATGCCCTTTGGATTGTGCAACGCTCCGGCTACTTTTGGGAGACTGATGGAGCGAGTGCTCATGGGACTAATTGGAGACGCCTGCCTGGTCTACTTGGATGACATCATCATCGTGGGGCGCACTTTCCAGCATTACCTTCGAAACTTGGAGCAAGTGCTGTCAAAGATACGAGGAGCTAATTTGAAGCTGAGTCCGAAGAAATGCGCGTTATTCAGACGGCAAGTGAACTTTCTAGGACATGTGGTCTCGGAGAACGGTATTCAAACCGACCCGGATAAAATCATTGCCGTGAAGAAATGGCCAGTTTCAGAGAACAAAATGCAGGTCAGAGCATTCCTCGGATTAAGTATGCTCCTACTATAGATGGTTTGTGAAGAACTTTGCTGACATTGCTCGACCTCTTCATAAGCTCACCGAAGACAGAGTACAGTTCTGTTGGAATGAGAGCTGTGACATTGCATTCCAGAAGCTCAAGGAACATCTGTGTACTGCACCTATTCTAGGCTACCCTGACAATGAGCATGAATTCATAGTTGACACAGATGCCAGTAACACCGGAATTGGCGGCGTGCTATCACAAAAGACAAGATCAAGAAGTTTTTATAGCATACTTCAGCAAGGCCTTATCCAAACCCGAAAGAAACTACTGCGTCACCCGGCGGGAACTCTTGGCTGTAGTAAAGACCTTGCAGCATTTCAACAAATATTTGTTGGGACGTAAATTCCACCTGCGAACCGACCACGCTGTGCTGAAATGGCTACTTCGATTTAAGGACCCAGAAGGACAAGTAGCCAGATGGATTGAACTACTGCAAGAGTTTGATTTTGTAATACAACATCGCAGCGGCAAGTCCCATGGTAACGCAGATGCCCTATCGCGTAGGCCGTGTCCAGACCAGTGCAAGCACTGTACCCGACAGGAAGCAAAGCAGGCAGCATTAGTGAGGATGTTGAAGACGGATCTGAGCGACGAATGGAAAGAAGCTTTGCGAAGTGCTCAGCAAGACGACAAGGATATACAGCCGATTCTTGAATGGAAGAAATCAGACGCTCCTAGGCCCAAATGGAGTGATATCGCAGCGATGAGCCCCATTACCAAGAGTTATTGGGCACAGTGGGAAAGCTTGGTTGTCCAGGATGGAGTTCTGTGCCGCAAATGGGAAAACGCTCGCGGTAACCAGTGCCATTTGCAAATGGTAGTGCCTAAAACTAAGGTGCCGGAAGTCTTGCAGCTCTATCACAATGGTGCTTCGGGAGGTCACATGGGAGTTAAGAAGACGCTTACTAATAGCCGAGAGCGGTTTTATTGGCTCCACTGTCGGGATGACGTCGAGGATTGGTGCCGCAAATGCACAAGTTGTGCGGCTGTGAAGGGGCCACACACTCGTAGTACAGGTGCATTAAAGGTGTACAATGTGGGAGCCCCATGGGAGCGCATAGCATTGGATGTCGCTGGACCATTTCCGGAGAGCCAGCACGGAAACAAATACTTCTTGGTTGTGATGGATTACTTCACGAAGTGGCCTGAAGTGTTTGCAATCCCAAATCAAGAAGCTACCACAGTGGCCGATAAGCTGGTGCATGAAGTCTTTTGTCGGTTCGGGGTGCCCTTGGAAATCCACAGCGATCAAGGCCGGCACTTCGAATCTGAGGTGCTCAAGGACACTTGTCGCATAATGGGTGCATATAAAACCAGGACCACGGCTTATCATCCGCAATCAGATGGCATGGTTGAACGGTTTAACCAATCACTGGAAAGGTACCTGGCGAAGGTCGTGGAGAGCAAACAAAGAGATTGGGACAAACACATCCAACCATTTCTCCTGTCATATTGCAGTGCGGTCCACGAAACCACAGGAGTAACACCAGCTTTTGCCAATTTCGGTAGAGAACTACGTTTACCTGCAGACTTAATCACCGGTATTCCACCAGAATCTCCACGCAATACGCGACCGAGCTACGCAACAAGATGAACGACGTATACGAGCACATCAGGGAGTCAGGACAACAGATGTCTGAGAAGATGAAGACTCGCTACGACCGGAAGGCAAACAACAAAGGCTTCGATGAGGGATCATTGGTGTGGCTTCATAACCCAGTACGAAGCAAAGGTAAATCGCCTAAGTTACAAGCCAGATGGGACGGGCCATATCGCATAATTACCAGGATGAACGACGTCACCTATCGAATCCAGAAGGGGTCGCGAGGTGCACCGAAGATAGTTCATGTGGACCGGTTGGCTCGTTACAATGGGTCCAACGATGTTCGAGACTAGAAGAAACTAGATGAGATTAGATGTATCGGTGGTTTAAAGCTGTTTCATTTATCCTCTAATAGATGGCGTTGCTGTAAATAGAACAAACTAGAATGACCGCAAGCTACCAGAACTTTCGTGATGAGTCTCGAAAATACTAGTTATGTGTTCCGGCTGGTATAAATACCACGCAGACGGGCGAGAAGAGACAGTAACAATTGAATATCGGAGCGATAATCATCAAGCGAAGGGAAGTTATTCGGAGTATTTAGTGGTGTTTCTAGTGGTGTGAAATAAGTGTGTTTTTATTAGTGTTGAGAAATAAATGTGTATAGTGTTTGTGTTAGTAAATAAAGTGCAGTTTTCTGGCATAGTGTATATATTTTATCACCGAACCCCAGCTCGTAACAGTATGATTACCGCGTTCTTACAGCTGCTTCTAGGTAACAAATCAAAAATATTCAAGAAAATCATCTTTAAATGATGTAATTCGGGTGTATTTATTAACATAGTTTGATGAGACAATCAAGATCTATAATAAGTTTAAAGAAGCTTTTCGCACTCTACACACAATTTAAACTATAACTAAAAAATAATAATATTGGCACTCATTGTATTTGGCATCTACATGCCGCAACAAATTACTCGGCAATAAATTGCTGAATCATTTTATTCTCAAAAGATAAGCTTTTGAGAATAAAATGCAAGGAATGATGAATTTTTTGCTTACTGAAAAAAGGAAAATGGAGTTGCATCGGAGCTATCGTTACGGTAAGTCCTATCGATCTGCCAAAGAAAGCTTTTGGTTTCTTCTTATCGGTATTTGGTTTAGCAGCTGAGGATAGGGGTATATTTTGTGCAACAACTCATATATATTTTTTAAAGTTATTTATTTATTTATTTATTGAATACTTTATTGTACACTTTAAGAACACAGGTATACAGGAATTTTATATTAAATACAGTACAATGGGCGGCCTTATCGCTAACAGCGATTTCTACCAGGCAACCTTTGGATGGAGATATTATTGGTAGGAAAGAAATGGTAGTTGCAAGTGTACTAGTTATAATATGATACTACTTTAATTATATAAACATTTACGTTATATTATAAAAATATACTACACATATATAAATACTTATACATACAAACATAAATACATACATACAAACGTAAATACATACATGCATACATACATACATACACACACATACATAAGTAATAAATAATAGTTAAAATGCTATTAGAATGAGAAATATCATAGTGATAGGTAGTGATCCTTGACTAAGGATTTGAACTTTGTTACCGTCTGAGCCTGTCTGATATGTAATGGGAGAGCATTCCATAGGCGAACAGCAGTGACACAAAACGATTTATCATAAAAATCCGTGCAATGAGCCGGCATCTTCAGCTTTAAGTTTTCTGATGACCTTAAATAACGGTTATGCGTATCATGTAGGAATTCGAATCGTCCTTTAAGATAGGAGGGAGTTGAAGGGTTAAACAATATATTGTATAGTAGAGAAAGTATGTGAGTATTCCGGCGAAATCGTATGGGTAGCCACTTGAGTTGTGTTCGAAATTGTGAGACATGATCGTATTTGCGTAATCCAAATATGAATCGTATACAGAGATTTTGAAGGCGCTCAAGTTTGTCTAGTTGGTTTTCTGTGAGATCTGGATAGCTGACATCTGCATAATCAATAATGGGTAATAGAATACAATTTGCAAGTGCAATTTTGGTGGCAGTAGGAAGAAAATTCCTGAGTCTTTGCAATGAACCTGCCGAAGCAAATATCTTACGGCTAACACAGTTTTATTGAAATTATTTCTATGCTTATATTAGAACAATTGTTGCAGTAACCAAGATCAAACCACCACAACACAAACATAAGTGTCGTCATGGATTTCAAATATACAAGTCTTACTACTAATTTTAACTGCACAGACAATACTAAGTGTCAAAATATTACACGTATGTTGTAAAAAAATAGGAACCATGGTGTTCAGTGTATAAGGAAACTCTGTAGGGCGAATATGTTTACTCTATAGTAGCTAAGCAGAAACGAGAAAATGTGAGTGCAGTTCATATTTCTCTCCAGAGTGTGGTTAGGGATTATGGTGTGAGGCTACGTAACACGAAACTCAAAGAAGAACGTAAATATCCAATTTAATGCTATGCGCCTTTTGAGAACAGGGAATATCCATGTTGTGTCTCTATGGATTACGTGAACTGGACAAGAAAATGTTACCATAATAAACTTTCGTGCGACGGAAAGTCATTATTACAAAATGCTAGCATTGACTTCTTTTACTGATGGTCTGGTAATTCAGTTTAAAAACTGTTACACGTGGGCAATAAAGTTACTATTTTTGAAAAATAAACCAGATAAGAATCCCTAAAATCTGAATAGTGTGGTCGTTCCTAAATATTAATTTGAACCACTCTCTTCTCCATTTTAAAAGTATTCATGGTCTGATACTGACTGAGGGATTGTGTAGTGGCTTTTTTTTTGGAAATGATAATAGCAAAGCAGATATATCAGCATACATTTAGCCTAACTAACTTAATAATGGGCTGGTATGTATGAATAAGCCCAATCCAACTAATAATTCATTTAGAAATTCACAAGTATTAAAACTGGTACATCAAAATATACAAGGTATGTCAAATAAAGATTTAGAAGTGGAGTTGTTCATGAACGGTGAATGCGTCGATATTTTGTGTATAACAGAACATTGGCTTAAAGATCACCAGTTCATGTGCAATTTTAATAACCATTTAGTTGGTAGTTCGTTCAGCAGACAAAATGCAATACATGGTGGATCGTTGATTTTAGTTAACAAGCTGCTTAAATTTAAGAATCGTAGTGACATTGTTAGTTTCTCTGTTGAACGGACAGTTGAAATAGCCTGTGTGGAGTTGGACCAACTTCTTGTTTTGAGTGTGTATAGGCCACCATCATCGTGCTATGATAACTTTGAAAGTGTCATGGATGATGTGTTACGGAAGCTATGCCAACAAAATAAATCTATAATAGTAGGTGGCGATTTTAATATTAATTTACTAGAAGATTCCCTGAATTGCCACAAAATTAAGAATTTGTTCAAGTCATATAATCTTGCATGCTTATTTTTGGAACCCACCAGGATAACTTTCACGACATCTACTTGTATAGACAATAGATTTACAGATATTTTACCAGTAAGAAAGCAAATAATTAACAAATTAACATCAGATCATTGTGGACAATCTATAACATTTGCTATGCAGTCTAAAAAAGTAGGTAGAAAGGAATTGAGTGTGGTGCCAAAAACTTTGCGTTGTCTGGAGGGATTTAAGGATAAACTCACATGTACATTACCATACTTATGCTATAATAACGATCCTAATAAGTTGTACAATTCTTTCTTTGACATGTACTGTACTATATTCAATTCTAACTTTGTCCCTAAGAAGATCTCAGTTGCTGGTACTACATCCTTCAGTGAATGGGCAACCACTGGAATTAATGAAAGTAGAAATAAGCTTTACGAATTATATGAACAGAAAGTAATTAATAAAAATGATGACCAATTTTGTCAATATGTAAGAAATTATTCCAAGTTATTTAAAAAGATTTGTCGTGAAGCTAAGACACTTTATTTAAAATCAAAAATTAAAAACAGTGACAATAAAATAAAAGCAACGTGCGATATTATACACAATGAGACTGGAAGGGTCAAGATTAAAAGTAACGATTACACTCTTCATAAAAATATATTAAAGTCTGATTTTGAGGTTGCCACATCATTTCAAAATTTCTTCACAGACATTCCAGTCTCAACCACTAAATCCCTCAACTCGTCCCCTAATAATGCCGAATCTCTATTGAAACAAAATGTCAATAGGTGTAACATTGAATTTAGTTTTAGTTATGTCACTGACAGAGATATTGTAAAAACTTTTAATACCCTTAATTTGAAGAAGACTAGTGATCTTAGGGGCAATTCTGTTGTGATTACGAAATCTATAATCAACACAGTAGCACCGGAACTGGCAATGATTTTCAATAGATGCATTGACTGTGGTGTGTTTCCTGATCAAATGAAAAGTAGTAAAGTAATTCCGTTATTTAAATCAGGTAGCACATCTGACCCCACAAATTATAGGCCAATATCTGTGCTACCCACGTTTACTAAAATTTTTGAAAAATTAATTCTAGGTCAGCTTCAAATTCATTTTAATAACAATAAGCTGTTACATGAAAAACAATTTGGTTTTATTAGGGGTCGCTCAACTACCGATGCTGGAGTTGAGCTTTTAGATAGTATTTTTGATGCCTGGGAGGAGTCGCATGATGCTCTGGGAGTCTTTTGTGACTTATCTAAGGCTTTTGATTGCGTGTTTCATGAAACATTGATCAGGAAATTACATTACTATGGAGTTAAGAACACTGCTTTGGATCTCTTAAAATGATATTTGAGTAATAGGATACAGAGAATTGAGGTAAATGGAAAAGTTTCTATGGGTTCAGTGGTCACAATGGGAGTGCCGCAAGGTTCAATTCTTGGTCCATTCCTTTTCCTTGTAAATATTAATGATTTGCCATACTTTATGCAAAATAATGAAGAGATAGTGTTATTTGCTGATGATACATCACTTATTTTTAAACTAAGACGACAACAATCAAATAATGACGATGTAAATAAAGCTCTCTCTAAAGTAGTTCAATGGTTTACAGCTAACAATTTACTGTTAAATGAAAAAAAAACAAAATGTATACGATTTTCAAGACCGAATGTAAAACAAGTTAAACCTAACATATGTTTGAATGGAGAAGAGTTGGATCTTATAGATAACACCGTATTCTTAGGCATAACCTTAGATTCTAAGCTACAGTGGGGCCCACATATAGGTCAGTTGTCGAATAGACTTAGCTCTGCAGCATACGCGGTTTACAAAATTCGTCAGTTAACTGATATAGATACGGCCAGATTAGTATATTTTAGTTATTTCCACAGCATAATGTCATATGGCATTTTATTATGGGGCAACGCAGCTGACATTCAAACTGTGTTTGTACTGCAGAAGCGGGCTATTCGTGCAATCTACAGTCTTGGTTCAAGGCATTCACTGAGGGAAAAATTTAAAGAAATTAAGATAATGACTGTCGCATCTCAATACATTTATGAGAACTTGTTATATGTCAGGAAAAATATAAATATGTTTTCTAAATTCAGCGACATTCATAATTTAAATACACGAAATAAAAACAATAAGTAACTCATACAAGTGTCAAAGCATACGTTTTTACAACAAAATTCCAGGCAATATTCAGGAACTAAGTATTAATAAATTCAAAGTATTTATTAAACAGAGCTTGTGTTCAAAAGCTTATTACACAGTTAAAGATTATTTAGCAGACAAAAATGCCTGGAATTGAGTTTAAAAATTATGAATTTTGAAATTAGTGACATGATATTTTTATTTACATTTGTAATACTTATATTTTTACATTTTGACATTTTTAATTTGACATTTGTAATTTTATTTATTTTGTTTTGACATTGTTATTTTACTTATTTTCTTTTGACATTTAAAATTACTTAAGTAATATATTATTATTCATAAATTGACATTCAATAATATTTTCTGACATTTAATAATATTTTCTGACATTTAATAATATTTTCTGACATTTAATAATATTTTCTGACATTTTAAATATATGACATTTTATTGTTTAATTTTTTATTATTTTACTTATTGTTTGCAACATGTATTTTACTGTGTAATAGCATGTAAAGTTGTGAGTACGATGTGGGCATTATTAAACATATAAACAAATAGTTGTGGCAACCTGTCTGATGGCTTAGGCTGACATGCTTATGCATACACCTTCTGATGGCGTGGAGGCATAGTGATACAGATCGTGCTGGCTCCCTCAATTAAGGTTGAGCCATACGATTGCTGTTGAATGCAGGCCATCAGTGGGCCGAGTCACTCAAAAGCGTCAGATAATTTCCTGCATTGTACTTGCATACTAAACCCTTTTTTTGTCTGGACTTTAAAAGATGAAGAAAAGACTAAAGAAATTGAAGTGACAAAAAAAACAATGACTCTGAGTTTGTTTCGGCCTTTCTTCTCAAGAAGTCATTTAGCTAGGAAAAGCCGGCATCATCTAGAATAGGGTTTTGACATGTATAAGTGTTGTAAACAACCAAAATGCAGAAATAAATATGTCTTTATGTCTGTATGTCTAACGCAGTTGGAATATAGTCCGTACATTATGCATTAATAAAAATGCCAGATAAAAATAACGTTTCTTTCTTTCGGTTTGACTATGTGCATGAAATATTGGGTATTCCCAGCACCCATCACTTCATATACATGGTCAAACTAAGCTATCCGGATCATTGGTTACTTCGAGATTCAGGTTCACCCCATTTCCGTTTTACTATTGTATATCCCTGCCTAACAACGCCAAAACACCTTCGGAAAGACAGAAGGATATAAGACACTTGAACATTAATCACGTTTTGACGTGTAATTAGCGACGTGTCGTCCGCATGTACTAATTACCTCATATCAATTGTGTCGCCTCTGTCCGGCGATTTGTCTTGGCGACGTTTCAATAAGACTGGAGCATGACTGGCGCTAAAGACTTAAGAAAAATGGATGGTGAAAGAAAAACTTTTTCGTGTTTGTGTCGTAAATGGTAGAGAAAATATGGTGTTTTGATCATGTGTTTTGATGTTTGTACTATAAGTCTGCATGGAATGGCTTTTGAAGATTTGTTTTACACTGCAGAATGATGTCCAATTACTTATACCTGGACCTAAGATTGGTTGCTGACCCTAAATGCTGACAAATTTACAGTGCTGCATATTGGTAAAAACAATCCCTGCAAGAATTACTACCTTGACAATAAAGAACTGACACCGGTCGAGTCTCAAAAAGAACTAGGCGTCACTATTTCAAATGATCTCAAATGGGAAACCCACATATCCAATGTTGTTAAGAAAACGAATGCTATCCTGTACATCATTCGCAAAGCATTTATGTGTCTTATACCTGGCACATTTCTAAAATTGTACAAAACGTATGTGAGACCGCTCCTTGAGTACGCATATATTATTTGGGATCCCTATTTGAAAAAGACATTATACTCTTGGAAAACGTGCAAAGACGGGCTACTAAAATGGTACGCACTATAAGAAATATGACCTATGATGAACGGTTAAAAGTTCTTGGCCTTACCACATTGGAACAGCGTCGACAGAGGGGTAGTCTCATTGAGACTTACAAAATACTCAAAAAACACTACGACTACAGGAACTCTATGCAATTAACGAGAATAAGCACTTGAGATACCTTGAAACTCTGGCAGAATGTTTCAAAGAAAAATCCCAAGAAGCATTTTCTAGCCAACCGGGTTGTTACAGCTGGAACAGACTTCCAGAACATGTGATTATGGCACCCTCACTGAACAGCTTCAAGAACAATTTGGTCAAAATGGAAATCTCCAAACTATTTAAAATACACGCATCAGCATATTAGCTGCTAGTGTGTCTTCCACATATATATTTTTTTTTATGGAGTAGGGGGCAAACGAGCAGACGGATCGCCTGATGTTAAGCGATTACCGCCGCCCATGGACACCCGCAACACCAGAGGAGTCACAAGTGCGTTACCAGCCTTTTCAAAAGGAATACGCTCTTTTTTTGAAGGTTTGAAGGTCGTATTGGTTCGGAAAAACCACAGGTGACAGATCATTCCACAGTTTAGAGGTGCGAGGCAGAAAATTTCTAGAGAAACGCACCGTTGTGGATTGCCAACCATCTAAATGATGGGGATGGAAATGCTGTTGCGTAGAACGATGGCGGAAAGAGGCGGCAGGGATTAATCCGAACAATTCCTCGGAGCACTCCCCTTAGTAGAAGCGATAAAAGATGCATAGCGAGGCTACATCTCTACGCAGCGTCAAGGGGTCTAACCAATTGCAAATATCTTGGCAGTCGACAATTCGAGTGGCTCTCCGTTGGATGCGGTCTAGAGGGAGAAGCTGGTACTGGGGTGCCCCTGCCCAAAGATGAGAACATTATTCCATATGCGGCCGGACCTGCACCTTATAAAGGAGCAAGCGGTGGGCCGGAGTGAAATATCGTATGTCTCGATGTATTTAGCACGCCAAGCTTCTTCGAGGCTAACTTAGCCTTACCCTCTAAGTGACCGCGGAACTGGACTTCGCTCGATATGTCGACACCAAGTATTCCAATACTGGAGGAGGCAGTCAAGGGGGTGCTCTCAAAACGAGGACATACAACCATCGGCAGTTTTTTTGCGGTGAAAACGCAGACTTGTGTCTTTGTGGGGTTAAATTGGACCAAATTAAGTCTTCCCCAATCTGAGACCATCTCCAAGGAGGTCTCAATTTCAGACACAAGTTAATGTCGGCTCTCGATGAATTTTTCCCGAGAAATGTTGGCGTGGCCGGTATATAAAGCATCACCTGTGCTGCATCTGCATAACAATGAATGCCGCTATCTAGCAACATATCATTGGTATGCAGGAGGAACAGAGTAGGTGATAGCACGCAGCCTTGAGGAACACCAGCATTTACAGACAAGGCGTCAGAGAATTCACCGTCAACTACGACCTTTATGCTTCTGTCTGTAAGAAAGCTGGTGACCCATTCGCATAATTTCTCGGGCAGCCCATAGGAAGGGAGCTTCGAAAGAAGCGCTTTGTGCCAGACCCGATCGAAGGCCTTCGCTATGTCCAAACTGACCGCCAAATAATATTGGAAAATATACTAAGCTTGACTTCACCGCGGCTTTACTCATTATAATATTGGTATGGATTGTAGTTCATAAAGCCGTTTATACACACCAGTCTTAGTCAAAAACTAATAGTACGTGATAGTATATACGAGTAGGTTTTGATAAAAGTATCACTCTCGCTTATTAGCATAACTTTAAATTGTACGAAGTAAGACGAATGTAATTTGGTACTACATTAAACTAGAACATACTTTGAGACCACTTCATAAACTACAATTCCTTATTATAATTTATTCTAATGCAAAACTTGCTCGCTACGTAAATTAATTTACGTTGCACTTTTGAAAGCATAGCTGAAGTTTTGGTTCTTTCAGGTGACTGCGACACTATTAGTAGACTGAGTTTGTGGCTCTGATTCATACTCATTTACGCACGATTAAAGATAGTTAATGTAATGCATACAACAGCGTAATATTGTAATATTTGAACACTTGCATAGAATGTAGAGAATTTTAATTAAGTGACTTTGATTGTTATTTATATTTTTTGTTTGTAATAGATTGGACTCATCGTCGTTGAGGGGCGAATCAAAGTAGGTGCGTAGTTGCGTACGTATATTAAAATAACCGTTGTATGCTTCATATTAATTAAAATTGCTCCTTTGAATTCTGAATAAGTGTTGGGTAAAACTGTGAGTAAAATCTAATGAATAAATATCTACTTTTTGATTAAAGTGTATCAAGAAAATTTTGAATTTATTTAGTGTTAAGTATGTCTCAGTAACATTAGCACTCTTTTTAGTAGACAAAGTATGTATGTAGTAATAATTTATTATGTAATAGAGATTGCCTACAGCTACGCTCACACATTTAATATGATATAAATATATACACACATATTGTTATAGGTACTTCTTCTTATATTAATTTTGCGGACAGCGAGATTGGTTGTGCATTTACAAATGTTAATATTTTAGTTCCAAGTAAGTAGGTAGTTACATTGAGCATCGTGTACAATTGTTTGTTGTCCTGAATAAATAAAATAAAAATGATTTAACGCACTCGAAATTGCCAAAGGATCGGCAAGAAAAGGTTAAATAAATTAAAAAATATGCGAGCGTAGCTGCGGGCATCCTTTAGTATGACATAATTACCTCTTATTTTTAGGCAAAAATGTTCCGCAAAGTAAATAAAAGTCTCAAGCGAACTCTTGCATAAGCCAAATCAGCGGCAAAGCGGAGATATAGCTTTCTTCCACATTTGAAAAATCTTTTAACATTTCTTTGCCAAACGAACATGATAAAGTATGTATCAAATATGCACATAACAGTTGTTGCTTATGAACAAAGGAACAAGGTTTGCTTGCAGATTAATAATGAACGAGTACAAGTAAGGAATGTTTAATTTAGTTCAGATTCAACTGAATAGCGGTTTTGGACAAGGTCTACGTTCCTTGAATATACACTTTCACTGCATTTTGTTGGTTTGTAAGTGTTTTAGAATAGATTATTGCAGTATACAGGATGTCACAAGACCCTTAACGAAAACAGAAAGCCCATGTTGTACCAATCACAACGAACATTTTTTACTTCGGCACCATACCTGGGAAATTACTGGTTCAGGAGATATTGAGGCTCAAAGTTAGTATGGAATTATTCTAATTAGGTACAAAATCGATGCATTTACCCCGCCAATATGTTCTTTAGATGCCCTATGACCCCATGAGTAAGTAGGTATTTCGAGCATTGCACGCGCGCTCTTTTAATTTCGGTTTAAAAAAGTGTGAAAACTGAAAAAAACATGGTTTCCCAGGTATTATTTTTGGTTAGTATGACTTGGCAGAATGTCCACAACGAGTAGACTTCGGCTTGGTGATGGGTCTTGTGACACCCTGTATATTGTTTAAAGCAGAAATATTTATTATCTATTTAAAATAGTTTCTAGCATAGCTGACGATAGCCGTCTAAATCTTACTTTGATAAATTACCAGTATTTATACAGAATGTTCATATGCATTTGCAAAATATTTTCAGGGGTGAAAATACTACTTTATCTAAATAAAATACATGAAAAAGTAACTCAAAAAAACTTTTTTTTTGGAATCATGCATACGTAAAATTCGGCTCGGTATATTGACCCCCTCTGTCGCTCAGCTGATCGCCGCGAGCTCGCATTGCAGTTACCGAACACATACAAGAACACGTACCTACCGTGCAGTACCGCGCAGAGATTACTGGCAACACTGGAAACGTCAGACGTAAAATTACGTAGCTCCGTAATTTTTAAAAGTTTTATTTAATTTTAAATGAAAATTTAATGCTTATATCTCATTATTGTTGTTAAATAGAAAGTAAATAGTAAAGTAAAGTGTGAAAGACATTCAGTTTGGTGTTTGAAACCTCGATACAAAGTTTTTGGCGGACAGATCTACTACCAGCTGTCAACGGACGGATTTGAAATCATCTTTAAACCCGGGGAGTATTTTACTTATTAACTTACACTCCTCATCACACATTTACTCGGCTCACACAAACGTGAGCTTCGTCCATCACACACTGGCGCAGTTTCTGTCTCCTTTTGCTTGACAAAAACGTGGAAGCAAAATCGAAAACTGAACAAACGCCCCATACAAACACCTACTACACTTACACTTCACATTTATTTAAGTGTTTATATCTTGAACAAGGCCCATATATATAATATCTTCAGAATTTAATATAAAAATTGGTATAAATTAGTAAATTAATTGTCAAGATTATATTTTTCTTTTTTCTACCTACATATTTTGCCTAATTAATAAAAAATTGAATAGCACCTTTAATTTCTTTCCTTTAAATAATATTTTCCCTTTCTGTTGTTTATCTACTGTCCTTCTAGCTATAATATAATTATTTTTTTATATATTTATTTACTTATTATCTATAAACTTCTACTCATTACTGTTTTATCTCTTCTCTAACATCTTGATTATTTTTCTGTCCATAGGTGTTTGGCATATCCTTGGCTATGAGCCATTACACAATGAGCACTATGATGACCAGGAAGGCCACAGCGAAGGATCTAGAAAACAAGCTGAGAGTAACCTTGGTGGAATTAAAGAAGTGCCAGGAGGAGAATAATCATCTACTGAGGGAGCGTGCAGACTGTGAAGAGGACATCAGGATTGTCAACGATAGGGTTTCCAACCTGAAGGCTCAACTCGCAGAACTCCATATCGAGTATATGGACACACTGGCCCAGCGAGATAGGTTACAGGAAGAAATGCATTTATTGACCGCTAGCAATGATGACCATTCATGGTCTATGAGTCGCATTAGGGAACTAGAATGCTGTTTAGAACAATCATTCACTAAGATTAAATCACTAGAACAAACTGTAGAGATATTAAACAGTAATAAAACTCAGAACCTTTATAGTGTGAAAGACATTTTTGGGGATGAATTAAATTCTTTATGTGCGGAGAATCAATGGGTTTGCGCGGATTTAGAAATATTAGGCTGTACATCTAATAATTATACGTTTATCAGTGACGCGCACGGATGCATGCGATGGCTCGATCACTGCGTGGTGAGTCAATCTGCCCGACAAACAATAACACGTATCTCGGTGACATATGATTCATTTTGGTCAGATCACTTACCGCTAGTTATTGAGTGTGAATTAAATAGTATTATACCCAAAACTAGTTCGGACTCGAGTTGTTTTCTTAAGAATAAGGTGATATGGGGATTGAGAACAGATGATCAGATAAATGAATATAGTAAACTTTGTAATACAAAACTTAAATTATTAGATTTTCCGAATGAGTTTAGACTATGTTGTAATTATGTTTGCGAATCTCCTGAGCACAAATGTAGGATAGATAAATTATACAATGATATAATTAAGATATTATGTGAATCAGCTATAGAAAGTAATAAAAATAATACAGATTCATGTAGACGGAAACGTCGTAAAACGGGATGGAACACACATGTTCGTCAGGCGCACATTGAGGCTAGACGTAAATTCTTGTATTGGGTGACTAGTGGTAGACCGCGACAGGGTGTAATATATAATGAAATGTGTGAAAGCAGGAGAGTTTTTAAACGTAATTTGAAATGGTGTCAAGATAATAAAGAGCAAATTACCATGGATGTTATTGCCGAGCATCAGGCCTCTAAAAACTTTAGCAATTTTTGGAAGGCGACAAATAAATTGTCTCCTAAGCCTGGCCTTCCTGTGAGTGTGGAAGGTGTGAGTGATAGTATGGGTATAGCGGAATTATTTAGGAACCATTTCATTGTAAAGTCATCGCTGGGCCCGTCCAGGTCGCACACCGATGCTGGGTCCGTTGGCGCTGACGATTTATTTATTGTGACAGCGAAACAAATTCGTTGTATTGTGAGTAAAATGTCAAGGGGTAAGTCGCCTGGGCACGACGGACTCAGCATCGAGCACTTGAAGTTTGCAGGCGTACATCTGCCTCGCGTACTGTCGATGCTTTTTAATGTTTGTTTTAGTCACTCGTATCTTCCCCTCGATCTTATGCGAACAGTTGTCATCCCTATTGTGAAAAATAAAACTGGCGACCTCTCACAAAAGAATAACTACAGGCCTATTTCTCTAGCCACAATGGTGGCTAAAGTATTGGACAGTGTGCTTGACTCTGAACTTGGAAAACACCTAAATTTTCACGATGCGCAGTTTGGTTTTCGACCTGGACTTTCTACCGAAACAGCCATATTAAGCCTTAAGCACACTGTGCAATATTACACAAAGAGAAGTACACCTGTGTATGCATGCTTTTTAGACCTGTCAAAGGCTTTTGACATGGTGTCTTACGATTCACTATGGCAAAAGCTCAAGAAGACGGGCGTGCATGCGCAGGTGCAAAGACTTTTTCATTTCTGGTATGCTAACCAAATTAATAGTATTAAGTGGGCTAATAGTCTCTCTACTGCATATAGAATGGAATGTGGGGTGAGGCAGGGTGGACTTAGTTCGCCAAAGTTATTCAATCTGTACATTAATGAGCTAATTGTTGAACTCAGCAGCACACAAATCGGGTGTTCTATTGATAATGTCTGTATGAATAATCTCAGCTACGCGGACGACATGGTGTTGCTGAGTCCATCTATTGGCGCATTGAGGAGGCTGTTAGCAATCTGCGAAAATTATAGCAATAGTCATGGATTAAAATATAACTGCCTAAAAAGCGAGTACCTGATTTTCAAGGCTCTCGGTAAATGACCATTAAGTGTACCACAAATTAAACTAAATGGAGTTGAATTGAAAAGGGTTCAACAATTTAAATATCTTGGACACTATGTTACAGAGAGTCTTGATGATCAGATGGATATAGAGAGGGAGCGCAGGGCTATGGCTGTAAGTACTAATATGCTGGCCCGTAGATTTGCTCGCTGTAGTAATGAAGCTAAAGTAACTCTGTTTAAGGCGTATTGTCAAACATTCTACACGAGTAGTCTATGGGTCGCCTTTACTCAAAGGTCGCTAAATACTCTGAGAGTGCAGTATAACAATGGATACAGGATGTTATTAGGATTACCTCGCTTCTGTAGTGCTTCTGGCATGTTTACGGAAGCGAGAGTGGATGGTTTCCACGCTATTATGCGTAAACGCATTGCAACTCTTCTAAAAAGAGTACGGGGTAGTACAAATGGCATCCTGAATGTCATTGCCGATAAGTATGACTCCGATATATCGAGGAGATGGTTGCGAGTCCTTCTAAATTAGTAAATTTATTGTGTTCACTAACATAGGTTAAGTTTTATGTATGTAATTGTAACTATATGGACCTTGTCTGAAATAAAAAAATATTATTATTATTATTTACTCAGAGGTTGTAGGTAATAGATTAGGCTTAGATTCAAAACAATTAAAAATAAACATGAATTGTCTGAAATGGCATAGAAAGTATAATAAATTAAATAAACATATTAGGAAACTCATTCTTAGTCTAAATCAATATAGGAAAACTAAGATAACATCTCAGCAATATAAATGTTTAGTTTCTGAGCGTTCAGATTTGTTAATGGAGTTAGACCAATACAATGCAGAGTTGATTAATGGTTGATTAAACGTTATATGACAAACATACTAGGGATCTTAAAAGTCAAATTAGTTCCTTACAATCTCAAATAAGTAGAATGAACACGCAGTATGAAAATGAGGTTCAGGAGTATATTAGGAAATATGATGAGATTGCACAAGTGGGGAGACAAAATTTAGAATATGTAAAGGCCTTAACAAATACTAATAGTTGTTTGAATATCATAAAACCAACATTACCAACTTGTGAGTCCCAGATTATTTGCGATAGTGATAAAAGTACTTGTTTAGAGAATAATAGAACAGGTAAGTCTTCTTAAGGTAAGAATTCTGGCACAAATAAAGTTTATATATTCTCAGATAGGCTTGGTGTAGGTTTAGGTAGTTTAATAAATTGTGAGCTAACACAACACAATACTATCAATTATTGTTATCCAGGGTCTTCGTTTACATATCTAATTAATACATTAAATACAACAATATTTGATAGGCAGTCTACAATAATTATCACATATGGTGATAGCCCAACGGTGACTAAAAAGGATATATTTAATTTGACAGAAGTTATGTTATCGCTTCATAGCAAATTTGAATGCAAATTTATAACTCTTGCTTTGCCTTATTCTTATAGCTTAAATGAAACAATGAATAGTTATATTCATGAACTCAACTTGTGCTTATATAATTTGACATGGCAATATAAAAACTTTATTTTATTATTTGACATTAATAAATTTATTAGTAATTTTACATTGACCAAAGATACTATGTATCTGCCACTATTTTATAGAAGACAAGTTGCTAAATGATTAGCATTTAATTTACAAAATGACACAGGTACATGTAGGGTATCCAAGAATTTAGCTTCTGTAAATAGTTCCTATCTTAATAATTCTTCTATTGAATATACTGACACAAGTTCTTTAAACTTAAGACTAGGACAAAGGGTAGACAAATTCAACTGAATGTAGCACATCAAAACATACAAGGTCTATCTGGCAAGGATTAAGAATTAAGTTTATATTTAGAAAATCACAGTATACAAGTTATGTGTATTACAGAACACTGGCTAAAAGAGTACCGAATTAAATTCTTAAATAACTCGCAATACACGGTACACAGTGCCTTCTCTAGGAAACACGCTATTCATGGTGGATCCTTGATTATTGTTTCAAATAGCTTAACATGTAAAGAACGGAAAAACATAGCAAGTTTGTCTATAGAACGCACTGTGGAACTGTCATGTGTAGAACTTGAGCAGCATATTATCATATGTGTATATCGTCCACCGTTAAGTAACTTTAGCTTGTTTGAATCAGTTATTAAAGATGCAATTACTAAAATTAGGAGCAATAAGAAAGGTATTATAGTTTGTGGTGATTTTAATGTAAATATTCTTGATCATTTAGTAATGACTAGTAGATTTTAAAATCTATTTAAATCATTTAATTTAAAAAAATTGTTCCTTGAACCAACTACGATTACAGCAACATCATCCACCTGTCTTGACAATATATTTAGTAATTGTACAGTTTCGAATAAATTTGTTAGTTCTGAATTAACTTCGGATCACTGTGGCCAATTAGCAAGGTTTCCGTATTATAGTGATAGCATCATACAGAAAGTGTTAGTTAGGCCATTACCTAGGCATAAGTTTAATGAATTCCGGAATAAAATTTTGATTGGAATGAATGCTATGAGTCCTGACGTAATGGAGATTGATTCGCCAAATGAAGATTTCAATAATTTATTTAATGTAGTTAACAAGGAATTTCAGAATATTTGTAGGACTAAGGAGAAAGTAGTTAAGGAATCTAGAGCTTTTAGTGAGTGGGCTACTGCAGGTATTTACAAAAGCAGAGCAAAGATGTACGAGTTGTACGGTATGAAGAGATACAATTCTGATTCGAACTTCACTGAGTATGTTAGGAATTATTCCAAGATATTTAAAAGAGTGTGCAATACAGCTAAGGCATTGCATCGTTAGGAACAAAATTGAACAATCCTCGAATAAAATTAAGGCAACCTGGCGAGCTATTAATGCAGCAACAGGTAAGACAACACTAAGAGGTAATAGTTTTAGTTTATTTGATAGTGACAGATTAATTCATAATGACAAAGAAGTCGCACACACATTTAATAAATTCTTTGCTAGCATACCGATCACTACTACCAGAGAATTAAAATCATCAGCTATAATCGCAGAAAAACCTATTAGAATCTAGTGTAGGAAAACGTGATGTATTATTTAAGTTCCATTGTATTAATTCTACCGACATTATAAGTACTTTTCAATCTCTAGAGTCTAAGAATACAGGTGATCTCTGAGGCATTTCTGTTAAGGTTTTAAAAAGTATAATTGATGTAGTAGCTTCCTATTTAAGCAACTTATTTAATAAGTGTATTGAATCAGGTGTTTTTCTCAATCTTATGAAACACAGTAGGATAATACCTCTTTTCAAATCCGGTAGTAAGACTGATCCTAGTAATTATAGGCCAATATCGATACTACCTGCCTTTAGTAAGATTTTTTAAAAGATCATACTCAAGCAATTACTAAGACATTTTAATCTAAACAGCCTCCTTCATAGTGAGCAATATGGATTTACCAAGGGTCACTCGACAACAGATGCAGGAATAGCGTTACTTAAACACATATTCAGTGCATGGGAGAGTGCCCAAAATGCTATTGGTGTGTTTTGCGACCTTTCGAAAGCATTCTATTGTGTCTGCCATGAAACGCTCTTATGCAAACTTAGACATTACGGCGTACAGACTAAAGCATTGGAAGTCATTAAGTCATACTTAAGTGACAGAATCCAATGTATTGAAATAAACGGCTCAAAATCCAGTGGCTTACCTGTTGATTTAGGAGTGCCGCAAGGCAGCATCCTAGCGCCTTTCTTGTTTCTTGTTTACATAAACGATTTACCTTTTTACTTGAAAAACATTTGTGACGTTGTACTGTTTGCTGACGAGACTTCTGTGATATTCAAAGTAGATACAAATAAGGAACATTTTAATGAAATAAACAGTGCGCTCATTCAAGTAACTAAATAGTTTAATGTAAACAATCTAGTACTGAACGCCAAAAAAACAAAATGTATTAAGTTTGCTCTGCCTAATGTCAGAAACTTGGGTCCTAGTATAGCTCTAAATGACGATGGTCTCGAAACATCTGAATCTACATTATTTCTAGGAATAACACTTGATTCGAAATTACAGTAAAACTTAGCTCAGCTGCTTATGCCATTAAGAAGATTCGTAGGTTGACTGATGTCGATACGGCTAGATTGGTTTATTTTAGCTTTTTTCATAGTGTTATGTCATATGGTATATTATTATGGGGTAGGGCCGCTGACATCGAAAATATTTTAATATTACAAAAACGGGCAGTTACCAGTTAAAGACAAGTGTCTCACTTAAAGAAAAATTAAAAAATATTGGTATTCTTACTGTAGCATCACAATATATTTATGCCAGTGTTATGCATGTACGACTACATATAAATTCTTACAAAATGAATAGTGACATAGACAATATTAATACCAGGAACAGGCACAAATTATGTGTACCATATTTCCGTTTACACAAAACGCATAGCTCTTTTATTGGGCTTAGTATAAGAATGTATAATAAAATACCAAGTAATATTTTAGACTTGCCTTTAAGGTCGTTTCAGAAAATTGTTAAAAATAATCTTTTACTAAAGGCATATTATAGTTTAAAATGAGTATCTTGACGACAAGTACGCTTGGAAATAAATATTATTTTATTAGGTCAATTTCTTTTTATTATTAGGTCAATAGGCAGTTTTATAGTGTCGTTAATTACCGTATTCTCTTTTATACTACATTTGCATTCTTGTTCTACTCTTTTTATTATAATTTATCGGATTTGTAAGGTGACGGTAACTCGTGGTCATGAACTGCTAACTAATAGATTATAAATTGCTGCAGGTTCATATACCATTACTTTTCGGAACATACTGTTCCACCATAGATCAGAACAGTCATGTTCGCGAGTTGCTTACATCAAAAGACGTAAGTGGATGCTCCTGTTTCACCATATTTACTTTGGGAGGCTTACTAAATGAACATAATTTATAGCTTGAGTATGATATCAATAACTATTAACTTTTGCAATCGTAGATAACTCACAATGTGAAACAGTTGCAGCTCCTTACAAAATATATAACATGTTAAAGAATCATACTGGCAGTTAAAAAGAGTGGCCACGAGTTTTATTGCCCGTTCTTTCTCGTGGTTCTACCTATTGCATTGCGAACGTGGCAGTAAATGTAAATTTAGAATGATCTAGTAATTAACTTTAATCTTTGACGTTTATAAGCGTCATTTTGTGACCTAAATGAATAAATGATTTTGAGTTTGAGTTTGAGTTTAAGTCTTATTCTGCACCAGTCAACAGTTTATTCTGATTTACTATCGAAGTAATATTTTATGAATTATATTCTCGCACACTTTTTGAAATAATTTTAGGTCAATAAGTATAACGTCTATATTGTATTACTAAAATATTTTGCGAATAGAGATCAACATTGTTGGTATGGCGTGGTGCCGAAACCGATTAGGTTCTAGGCGACTTGGAGAAGGAAATGGACTGTATACAAGGGATAGCGGGTTTAGCCGCCTAGGAGGGAATAAGGGCGGAGGAGGTGATTGAGTGGGTATAGGATATTTCCAGGATGGAAGGCACTTACCTTATTCAGCCTTCTTCGTTTCTTGTCCTCCTGGTGGTTTCGCGATGCAGCTGCTTGTTTTCACTAGCACTCACGGGCGGGTTTTCCTTGGTGGAAGCGGCAAAATCACATACAGTGGCGCGGCGCGGAGCGGTATCGAGACGGCGTTCTTAGCGAGCGGAATGTTCGAGACTGTCCGTCGCGTTCACGATCGCGGCGACGAAATCAGGCGCAAGGCAGTGCCTCTTCCAGGGAGAGGGAAAGAGAGGGACGGAAATATGATATCGCTCGCACTAGACAAGCGTGGAACGATTCATGTTGATGCGATTAGTTGTAGATAGGAAGGTAGATGGCGCTACCATATCCCCCCGGCCCTAAAGGGTTGCCTTTAAAGAAAATAGAATTGAACTTAGCTACGTTGGGTGTACTACCGCATAACCCATCAATAGGCTAAGACAGCGATATGACAATAAATTTATCTAAATTAACTTTAGCGAAAACTACAAACGCAATAATAGCGAAAACTACTAACTAAATACTTAAACTAAGAGGTAGGTCCAACCTCAGGCTAGATCTCAATGAGTTGGAAGCGGACGCGAGTTGATCAGTGCCTCGACTTGTGCAAGGACAGTTAAAGGCTCTTCGTAAGAGAGGATCTGCTGACCTATAACTTTGAAGAGATGCGTTTTACTTACTTTGACCAGGCTTGCCCAACATCCACCGAAATGTGGTGATGCTGGTGGAATAAACTTCCAGTCAATATGATCTATGGAGAGTTCTTCCTGAAGACGAGTATGATAACCCGCGACGTGATTGAAACAAGTAGCGGCAACAAGTTCAATCAATTTACTAACGCGGTTGGCGACAAAAGTCTGCCAGCGATGAGGAGAAGAATGAATCCAAGCGAGCACTACTTTGGAGTCGGAAAATGCCTATATTTATTAATAGAGTAGTGGGGCAAACTGTGTCTTGAACCTTGCGGAGCAACTGAGACAGCAGAAGGGCCGCGCACAACTCCAGTCTCGCAACCGAAATGGTTTTAACAGACGAGACCTTAGACTTGGCACAAACTAACTGCAACGAGTAGTTAGAACCAATGCGGACTTGCAGATATACGACTCCGCCGTAAGCACGCTCGCTGGCGTCAGCGAAACCTGTTAAGTTGATGGTACATCCATCTACCAACCCAAGATGACGCGGAATAGTAATTTGATAGAGCGCGGTAAGCTCAATACAAAACTGGCCCCAAGCGGCGACAATATGGTCACGGGGTGTTTCGTCCCACTCACACTTTGATAGCCAAAGCTCCTTGATCAAGAGCTTGGCGTACAAAATTGTGGGAGCCACAAACCCATTATGTCCCATAGTCGAGCCACTGTGGACTGCATAGTGCGCTTGGCGCACTTATCATCTGGCGGTGAGACGTCAAACCGAAAACTATCACAGGATTTGTCCCAGCGTAAACCGAGAACCTTATGCGGTACAGACTTCTCAAACTCAATGTCTGGAGAAGCTTTATGAGAATCTGGTACGCGTGCGAGAACCTCCTTACAGTTGCTTGTCCATTTGACAAGATCAAACTGGCCTCACTTGAAAAGCTGAATGAGCTCTTCACAAAGCGAAATTGCTAGCGGAGCGGGTATGACATTACAGGCAATGTCATCTATATACAAGGCGGATGTGTAGTATAGTATAGTGTAGCGTAGCATAGCATGGCGTAACATAGCATAGCATAGCTAATTAGTGCTTAATCTTACACACAGTTTTAGCACCCACCTTGATCTCTTGAAGAGCAGAACAACAACAAGACGTAATACAATGAGAAGTATGTAACGTAGGTACGGTACCCATAATCACATACCCAAGTACCGTCTCAATAGCGGGCGGTAAATCATATCGCTCACTACGAACTATGTTAGTTAGTAGCAAGTGCGGAAATATTGAAGCTCCGATCAAAAGATCAATGCCTGCCGGATTCGCAAACTCCGCGTCGGCTAGCGGCAATGATTCGAGATGAGTGAGTGATGCTACGTCTACATTAGCGTTCGGCAATGCGTCCGTGATACGCTCCACGATAAGCGAAGAAATGTTAAAATTAATGTTCCTATCAAAACGCGAATGTATTTTAACATCTACGGAACCCCTGCAATGCCTTTCTGATCCGCCTATCCCTTTGACGGTTGAGTTAGCATTTTTAAAGTTATTCCATAATCCGAGGCGTTTGAAGCATTCCGATGTTATTAGATTGGTCTGAGATGCGCTATCTAGCAGACAACGTACCATGTGCGGCGACCCATTAACATCATATACGATAACTTGCGCTGTCGCCAACAGTACCGTGTTAGACGCCGTACACTGCGTTTTGGCCCTGCGCGGATCATTATAGATGCGCGAGTGCCGTCCTCGCGTGCGCGTCGCCCGCGCAATGGATGTCATACACAACGATACTTCGCCCTCAGACGCGGAAGGCGCAGCTACCGTGGTCTGCTGCACCTGCGGCGCGAGTGTGTCAAGGTTAGCGGATTGGCTTGACAACCGGTTATTTTTATCCAAATGTAACAGTGTATGATGTTTTTGTTTACACGTGCGACATCTCGTTCTACTAGAACAATTACTCGTTTTATGTTTTATGCTTAAGCAATTAATGCAAGCTTTGTTATCTTTTACGCTTTTAAAACGAGCAATTGGATTTAAATCATTAAAGGTGGGACACTTATAGTAATGGTCGTGCACTATATTACTGCACAGACACTTCTGTGAATTATTACTATTAGATTCCGAACATGTTACGTAAGATTGTGGATTAGGGACTGAGTTATTATTACTATTTCGCGATTTATTCAACCTTTGTTTGTTGTTGTTAGTGTTAGACGGGCCAGGTGAACCAGACTGCGTATTATGAAATATTCGACACTGATCTTTGATGAACGAAATAAAACTATCTAGTGTAGGTATTTTATTATTGCGTTCCGTCATCTCGAATGCGCGAATTGTATCAGTGTCAAACTTTTTTAAAGCGAGTTGAAGCAACATAAAGTCGGAAAGATCTTCTAATTTTAAATTCCTAAGAGAATTAACCGCGGTTACGAAGTTATCAATAAACAGCTGGAAATTCGAGACAGACGCGTTGCTGGACAGTTTGAGATTTAAAGCTTGGTCAAAGTACGTAGACGCTAGAACGCGCGTGTCTTGATATCTGTCAAGTAGTGACTGAAATATGACCTGATAATTCTCAGCACTGGGTGTGACACCTGCAAATACGGACTGGGCCTTCGGTGACACCGGTGGTTTACCTATTAAATAGTACAACCTGTCAGCATCTGTCAGAGAACCATTATCGTGCACTGTAGACTTAAAACTTGCATAGAATAACGGCCAATTTCGTATATCTCCGTCAAACGACATAATCTCAATTGGCGGTAATCTCGGTTTGCGGGCAACGGGCTCTGCTGAACATTTACCCTCCAATTGCGATTGTATACGCTTAATAATACAATAAAGATCTTCGAATGCGGTATACGCCTGATAGTTCGGTTTTTCATCAGGATTGATAGAAAGTAATCTTGCGTTATAATCGTCTAACAACTTATGAAAATCTGTTCGAATACTATCTACTGTTATACAATAACTGAGAAATGCTTCGCTATTACTGTCAGACATAGATGCGGTTTTTGATCGTTCATAGATATTTTGGATGCGCTCAAATAAAATATTGCGTTTCGCTTCTAAGATTGTCATCTCTTTGTCTTCCGACACGCGTGACTTCTTTTGTTGTGACATGCTTACGTAAGTATAAGCTAATGAGAACGAAACAAAATAAGAATATCTAATGTATCTATTATTTTACCTAAGTAGGCTAATTAGGCAACACTTTAGAGCTGAGGAAATAAAAGTTGATTGAAATATGAGATTTATAAGACAACTATGATAGTTGCTGCAACTATGTAGTAGGAGAGTATTGGGGGGTCTGGATTGCCATCCAGACCCCCCAATACTCTCTATTCAAAACGATGATTACATTTCGGATTATCTATTTAAAATGATGATTCAAAACGATGATTACATTTCAGATTATCTATTAAGAAATGATGAATGTATTCTACTTTCTTATGCTTTTCCAAGTCTATTACCTCTATTCTATTCGAGTTGACACTTAAATTCGGAATGTTTCTATTCGAATTTGAGGGTCTGGATCGCAACCCAATACCCTCTATTTAAAGTGATTAATATATTTCAGATTATCTATTAAACATGATGAATGTATTCTACTTCCTTAGAATAGATAGTATCAATTTGATTATTTTCGCATGGCAATTACAAAATCTCTTCCTTTCACAGCGTTCAAATAAAAACATTGAGGATAATGTATAGCATGCTGCATCCAAGGATCGTCATAGATCTCCCAATCTTCTATAACCCCTCCACAAGAGAAACATGCCGCCTTATCATTTATCCTGTTGCCAAAATAAAAGAATCCAGCGTCAGCCATTTGCGTCACTAATCTTTTCTTTGAATTAATCGTCCCCCAGTAATAATTAAATGACAATTCACGCATTTTATACGTGTCATACATGCCATATCGAGGTTCGTAATCATTTTGAAACATGTTTTATGCACTTCCTTCCTTCCTTGTTCTTGATGCAGACAAATATGAACGTATAATGACATTACCATTGTGTTGTCAACAACTTATAATGATTGGAAAGGGTTATTGTATTGGGTGGGGGATAGAAATCTCGTAAAAGATACGTTTTAAACTAATTATAGAAATTAAACAAGAATATATTTATTTAAAATTTTTATTGTCATCGCACCATTTTTTTAAACACAATACATTCTTTAAAGCACATACAGAGTCATGATAAGTACAATTATACAAATGTTCAGAATATTTATATTGATCGTACAAACTTATCAAACTAGAACAACCTTTATCTTCTAAATTAAAAATATTATTATTACTATTTTGTAAAATATGCTTCAACCACAAAACCTTTTCTGAGCCTTTGACATAGACACATTTATTCCTTAAAATATCCGTAATCAAACTCTGATAACTGCAATAAGACACAAATCCTTCACGCCAATGTATCTTTCTGTTACGTTAAATCCAACTAACTTGCTTTTTTTCTGGTTGCGTTAAATTGTTAAATGGAAATGGCGGTTTAATTAAAAATACTTGTAATTTTTTATTGTACAATATGGCGATTTCTTTTAATATAAATTCATTTCCTTCTATTTTAAAGCCTTGAATATCTACAATAGCAATCATGTTAACCTGCGCACAATGTTGCTGAGAGGTTTGTACTCCACAAGTCGGTCGTTTATTATTAAACAATATGCAGTCGTGTTATCTGGTATTGTAGTAGAACATTCAATTTCCAATCGCACGTCCACTGGACCTGTTTTTAGACTATCGTTTTGCCTTGAACAGTCTAATATAAAGAGGGGAGCTTTTTCCTTGAAGTTCTTTAGGTTGAGCAACGGGTCTACTGGGCAGTTGTAAAACGACTGACGAAATTTTGCATACATTTCGTATAATATACTGTATTTGTTATCGGAAAACTTTATACCTAAAGGTTCATATGGATAATATTGTGAATTTAGAAAGAGCGTTACGTTTGTAACTTCACAATGATCAAATAGTGAACTATCTTTAGCTTTATTATTTCTTCTATTCGTTTGTAAGCAAAAAATTACATATCTGGGTTTTTCTAATTGTGAAGCAGTCTTAACTGACCAAGAATGCTTTGTAGTTTTTGGTAATAAAGGATACTCATATAAATCCCAATTTCTAAAAGCCATCTGAATAGGTTTATCTCTTTCTAGATGTTTTAAAAGTGTCAGTCGCTCTCGATCTGATACTTTTACGTGTGGTACTCTCCACTGAACTCGTTGTATATCTATTTCAAAATGAGCGATATCATCTGTAAGGATAACACTGTTTAAGTTAGAATTACTTCTGGTCAATATGAGTTCATGTTTGCAATTTATAATAATTTTATTGTAATCCTCTGCAAAGCCTAATACTTTATTTAATGGTATCACAGCACTAAAATGCCCATCACTGTCAAAACCCTCTAAGTTTCAACCCCATAAGGCAGCAACTTTATTTTCCGCTTCATTTAATGAGATGTATGATTTAATTGTTGACGTTATTCCCGAATTTTTTATACGGTCTATTTCAATACCATTCATTTCGTATCTGATGTCTTGAAACATATACATAACAGGGTTATTAGTGAACTTAACAGTTTTCTTGATCGGGTTCCCATCTTTGCTGAAGAGCTTTGCTCGGCCTTCGACATAGACTGAACTGGCTGATGGTAGTATGTATATGTCTTGCTGGTGTATGGGAATTCTGATTTCATCGTTTTGTCTAAAGCTGTTATTGTAGGGATTGTATGAATGGACTTCATAACTTTCGATCGAAGTGTCGAAATGCGGCAATTCAGTAATCTGTAGTATATTCATACTTTAAACCCTAGGGCTTTAAGAAAACCTTTATTTGCTTCAGTTAATTTCTTAACTTTTTTCTTACGTCTTTGCACCTTGGTAATCGTAGAAGAACTAAGACGATTTGTTTTCACTGGAGTATTTTTATAGTATACTATCATTGTGCTTTTTTTAAATGAAGACGTAGTTGAATATGTTCTTTTCCAAAGTTAATACAGTGACCAAACTGATCAACGATCTTAACAGATATAGATGAAATTATGTTTTTGTTTACTGGAAAGTAAATAACGTTTTGCGGTTTTTCCAAGCACCGATGACCTAGAGCAGTATCAGATACAAATTCATGAATATAATGGGTCGGTAATCCGTTGCAGTACGAACCGTGAATTAGATCACATTCGATTCTGATTACGGACAAACTGTTGTTGATAATGGGGATATTTTGTCTTAAATTTAATACTGAGAAGTATAGTAAACCGCACTCGTATTGATCAGATAAATGTAGTGGTGGTTGAAAATATGTAACCAATTCCGACTTATTTCCAGAGATGGTAATCGTAGTAGACATGCTTGTATACTGAACGCTTTTGTAAGATTCTGTTTATTTTATTCCTGTACTATACCAAAAATTCTTCAAAAAGTTTAAACAAAGATGTCCGCAATTAAAAGGGTGATCACGCTGCATATTTTCATAATTATAGTAAACTTTGGAACCAACGTATTTTATAAATTCTTTTGGAGGTTTTAAATTGCCATAACTGTCAAAATACTCAATATAGTCATTGTATTTTGCATAGGCTACCCAATGAGAACCAAGATTCTTAGAGCTATCTAAATTAATAACTCCACATTCTCTTTTAAATGGGTATTTAGGGAGCTCATCTCTCATAAAGACACCTCTAAAATAGGGAATATTGTGTCCATACTTCAAAATGTCTAAATTACTCAAAGCTCGATTGGGTAGCCGATATCTTAGTTTTTTTCTTTCGATACAAAAATTCCAAGCCCATCTTTATGAGGTTTAACATGAAGTCCTTTGCCGATGCAGAGAGCCTCCATTTTTTCGTTGTGTCTCTTCGATTCAGCATACAACTTTTTTGCCATCTTAAATTCATTTATGGTTTTAGCAATACCAGCTGCACCGCCTGC
Organism: Euclidia mi; assembly: GCA_944739405.2. Classification (NCBI taxonomy): domain Eukaryota; kingdom Metazoa; phylum Arthropoda; class Insecta; order Lepidoptera; family Erebidae; genus Euclidia; species Euclidia mi. The sequence continues at coordinate 93,510,514 of OX123182.2, forward strand.
TAAGGCTCCCGCTGCAGATAATCCCGCGAAAATTGGAATCAAAGGTAATACTCCACCAGATTTTGGTATAGGAATAACACGTGGAAGTTTAATAGACGAATCATTAGCTAACTCTCTGGTAGCGGCCATTGCTAATTCTATTGCCGCTTTTTTGCACTTTGGTTTTAATTTTTTTATATGTCTTTTCGTTTTATTGATGACATTACGAAACTTATTTTTTAACCCTTTTCCAGATACGGTTTTTTGCAAACACTTTCTGTTACTTTTTTTAAGACCAGAACCAGTTTTAAGTTTTGTTGACATAGCGCTGCTTACTAAACGTGCTGCCAGTTTTTCTCCCACACTTGCATCCGGAGCAACTGATCGCTTTTTCGCCATATTTAACAAAACCAAATCGGCCTTATGGCGGTCCTTTAAGTTTGAAGACTTGTAATAGGCAATGTCGTGTTCTTTGCAATATTCGTCTAATTTATTAACGCCTTTATCTCCACGTGTAAGCCTTTTAACTAATTTGGTGCCAGGTCCGCAATAATTATATCCCGGTAAATGTAATTCAAATGGTAAATTATTAAGGAGACAATTTAGAAGACTGCTCTCTCCAATACCCATCATACGACTAATGCACCATGGGGTAAACATTTAATAAATATTCGATTTATCAAACCAACTGTTTTCAGAAGAGGGCAAACCTAACCACTTTACTAAAACTCTATTTCCTTTACTTCTGAGAACTTTCTCGACTAGATACAAATTGGGATGTTCTGTCTTTTGAAGCTCTTGAACATAAAATGCACCTAAAATTGGTTGGCCTCTGATTGAATCTTCAATTAAGTAGGTAATAGGGGTAGTATTCTGTATTTTTCTAATCTTAAATATTTCTGTCGACCAGTTAGGAGTATATCCTTTTTCAAATGTTCCTTTGTACTTACTGATACGTACATAATCACCTACTTTGAACTTGCTTTTTATACTACCGGTTTTTACCATTGTGAAATATCTCTCCAATATGTGATTTTTATTAAAATTATCCACGTTTGCTGGCATTTCTTTGATCGTTCGATGATAGGTGTGATTGTATTTATAAATAACATTATCAAGAGTAATATCTATCCAGTTATAGTTACCTTTTAAACTAAATTCCTTATAAAGTTTAGATTTCAATGTTCTGATAAATCGCTCGACTATTGATGCCTTTTTTGTCGAGAAGGTTGAATAATGGTTAATAAAATAAGATTTCATAAGTTTTTGGAACTTATTATTATAAAATTCTGTGCCATTGTCTGTTTGAAGATTTCGGGGAACGCGCCCTTTATCCAACAAATTCTTGAAAGAGTTGCATACGACATCTTTGGTTTTACTTTTCAAAGGAAGGGTCCAAGCGTATTTCGAAAATGTATCAATGATAGCGAGAATAAATCGGTAATTCTTATTTTCGTTAGAAATTGATTGCATATCAATTAAGTCTGCCTGCCAAAGGTCGTCTATATCTTTCATAATAACGTGTCTGCGTGGAAAGTTTACCCTCGCATTTTTATGAATTTCATTTACCACATCAGCTTTACTCATATTGAAAATTCTGCATTTAAACACTTGTCTTGAATCCAATGATGATACTAAATAAAAATAATGTGATAGGTACTATTTATTGTTTAATTATGTCAGCTTCTTTTAACTCTTCTATTATAGATAAAATTTCATTATCATGGTTCGTATTGCCAGCATCTCTTGAAGCAACTAATAGTTTCAGTCTCTCAACTAATTCGTTGGGGTCATCCCAATATACTAGATCAGTATTGTTTTTGTATTTTTTTATCTTTGGCAAGTTTCCTCCAAGTTTAGCGAGACTTTTATCGTTTGATGTTTCGGTAAACATTGGTTTGATTATTTCACGATATTTTATTCCTTTATCACCTTTTATTTGGCCTTTAGGATTGAAGTCTCTCTTGTGCGCATTTGTGTTATGCAACATATCCTTGTAGACAAGTTTATCTTTGCCTGATATTAATTTTAAATCAGGTTTTTTTCGAAGTAAAAGTTCTTTGAGGCCAGGAGTTAAAATGTAGGATTTATCGTCAATTTTAATAAAAATGACACTGTCGTTATCCAGACTATCAATTTTAGAAAATGACACTACTGAGTTTCCCATCAATAAAGTCTTATTTTCACTTCTTATTCCGAACGGTATATTTACTCCATCATAAATATTACACATATCATCACCATCTAATGAAATTTCTAAATCCTCTGGTAATTCTATTTTATGAGATTTTTTAACCGATTGTGCAGAATTTAGTTTTGGTTCGTAAAAGTCCTCAAACTTTGTAGATGAGCTAGTATTAATGTCTTCCAATTCAATATTCCCAGAATTAGTGAGTGTTGTATTTTCTAAATCTTTTATTTTTTTCATAGTTTTATTTGAATCAACTAGAGTTTTAAGGGGATCTGTAACAGGTTTTAGTAATTTGTCGAGCGACAAGTTCATTGAATGTTCCTGGTTCTTTATTTGTTTTATTTTATTCTTTATGGAATCTACGGACTTCAATAATTCTATTTTAATATTTTTCTCCATCTTATAACAACTGTGATCAGTTAAAGATCAAATTATACTGAATTTGATTTTGGATATTAATGACTTATATACGTATATAAAATCAATCAAATTTAAAAAACATATCAAAGTTCTGTCTGTACCTTCCATTATTTAATGGTGATTCTTTATTAATAAGTAGAAAATTATAAGGTTTACTCCAAACAGTTTGACAAATTTTTTTGAACTCTTTCCATTGTAAATCAGAACTAACATGCTCTTCATAAACATGTTTTAAATTCACATCATCTTGTTTGAATATAATAAGAAAATTAACATTGTCACGTAACAATTGCTTAGGAATTTTAGAATAGGTTTGAGATAAATAGAAACAATCGATTTGTTTATGCCTTCCCATACAAAAATAATTGCGGATATTAACTTGATTTTCACACGCAACGTCATCAAAAATAAATACAGAATTTGTTAAAGCTTCATTTGGAGAAATTACATCTTTATCATCACTGAACTCATAGAAGTTAATCTGCGGCACTCTTTTTAGAACTTCTGTCAAAAACCGGTATTTCGGTTGAAAATAGGTCTTAGAGTAAAGATATAGATTTCTGAATTTGAGTCCATTTTCATGCAGCAGTAAACTTATCATAACATTAGTTTTGCCACAATTTGAAGGACCGCATATTATACACCGAATGGTATTTGGCAATAGAGCGCTATGTCTGATGTAGCCAATAGAGTCAGTTAAACTTATATTATTAACATAGAGGGATATGGGCTGCTTGATCAACTTCATCTTGCCGATTAATTAAAAAACTATTTTACATGCATATATATATATATATATTATACAGTCTTATTTGAAGTGTATGTATTTCCATGACAACGCTAGGTTGATGTCAATTTATACAAAGGTAGGCAATAAATAAAAATACAGATTCAATACAATATAAACTTTTATTGGTAAGTAGCATAATACATTATCATAATAATATAAGCATAACTAACTATACATTTAAAGAAATCGTAAATACCTATTTACACATTCATAATAGTATAAATACATTTTATCATTAAAACATAATTTTATAATGTCCCCAAGGTAATGTCTCTATATTATTTGCTAATATATATCTTTTATCATCATTTCTGTTCATCACTGTTTTAGTAACATGTTGTGAATATAGTTCGTGTTTGATTGATTTAATCAAATTCATTTTAAAACAACTGACCTCATTATTAAATAGTGTTTTGTTGTAGTCTGATATCTCTAATTTATTTGTGACAGATTTAGAAACACCTTTTGCTTTTTTAATTTGATTTTGTGAGGTAATTAAACAATAAAGCTTCGCTCTTAAGCCAGTAAATTTACTGATTACATCTGCACCTAGTTCATCTTTGAATAAGCCAGGTACTTTTGCATTAACTTGTGGTATTAAATAAGGGTTGTCAAAATCAAAATTACTTGTATCGAAATCATTCAAATTATTTCTTATGTCACTGTAAATGTCTTTTGTATAAATTAAATATAGTAAGCTATCAGTATCTGTGTAACAAAGCTTGATATTATGCATATATTTATTTTTCATATTGTAATGAAAGTGATAGAGATGTGACTTAGCATATTCTAATACAGTAAAACCTATATAAATCGGTTTATCTAAAATAATTTTCTCTGGTTTTAATTGAATAGCTACAAAGTTTTCTGAAAATATAGTAACACATTTCAAATTGGGCTTGCAAATTAGTCGTTCAGCACCAAGTTGTTTTTTTGTGATATTATTCGTATCAATCCATTTCGTGGTTACTTTAACATCAACCTGTTTACGTTTGTTTTCGATAGTTTTACCAAAAATTGAGTTATTTAATAGTTTGAAAAAGTCTTTTTCAAATGATGTGGTGGATGCTTGACGGAGACTAGTATTTAAATCAATATATTTTTTTAAATAATCTTCTTGTCTAAATGTAAGAATACGGTGTACTTTTCTTAGAATGAGTCCATGCCTCAAACATTGTTTTAAATTATTATAATGTATTATATAGTTAAACTTATCGTATAAATTTGCAATGAGTTTTGCTGTTTTCCCTCCTGGAGGGACAAATTTTTCTGGAGCAAAAGGTAAATCGCTATGAGAATCATGTAGGTGATCAGGATATTCAAGATCGACTTCTAATATAAAACCGTAATTGCTGTTCTCTGATACACTCATAACATCAAAACAATTAATTTCCTCTTGATTTAATAGTCTAAAGTCCGAAATAGGGAATTTCTTACTCATTGCGTAACCGTACAGATTATTGCAATCAAGATATATCAAATAGCTGGAAGGTTGTATATCATTGTATTGTGATAAATACATATTATTAGCTTTCGCGTGACGTAAAGAGCACTGTGCTAAACCACCACGTATACCCTTTTCCAACATTTGATATATTTCTATGTTATCAATTAAATCTAATTCAACCCGTGTATTCAGTAGCATAGCATCCCAGCTCAAACTAGGTGCTGTTATATAGTATGCAGGGTCTAAATTATAATATTTTGGACTTATGTTACGAAAATTTTCAAATATATCGCATAGCAACATAATATCACATTTAAGATATAAATCAGTATACTCGCCCAAAGTACATACATTAAATGAATGCCACACAGTTTTTGCGTGTTCATATTCAGCATCAGAAATATGTTCCAGTTTCAATGTATTATAGAAATATTTTTTATGAGGAAGTTTTCTTTCTTCATACTTTTCCCAAGAGTTCATATAATCATATGGATATACCCCCTTCTTTTTTAGTATATTAATGTTTTCGTGATTAAATTCCATTGATAAGTAAACAAAATCTTTTTCTGTCAGACTTTTACTTAATATATCTAAACTTGAACTTAGAAACTGAAACGAATCAATGAATTTCATTTGAATGGAGTGGTTACGTATCTCGCTAGAAATGTATTTGGTAATGGTTAAATACCTTTCTTTAGTCTTAGGTATGATTTTAATGTGACCTTTATACTTAACTAATTCTTCTATAAACAAATGGGAGTCATAATTCGATAAATTATGAAAAACTATAGGTATAAGTTGACAGACTCTGTACATTAAATTACAGTGAGAATGTGCAGCTCCTCTATATTTTCCAGTTACATGATCATGGTCATATACTTTGTCATCGAATAATAAGTGATCACAAATATGACAAGTACTTGCAGAGCTATGTCTTATTTTTTCTATTCTTGTTAACGGTAACATAGGTGTTTTAAAAGATAATATTTTATCAATTTTTTTCACATCTTCCACTAGATTTTTTACAAATACTTGAACACAATCTGACCCTCTGTAGGAAACATATTTATTCTGAGTCTGATCGTGCGAGCAACAAATATAATACCCAAAGCACGAAGGTTCATGTTTTTTGAAATTGTGAGTTTTTTCCGTAATTTTTTCTGAGCAACTTAGCAAAAGACTTTCAAAATCAGCGTAAATAACATAATTTATTCTTTGTTTTCTCTCATAATTCTTAAAACCAATCTTGCGACTAGTTTCAGGCAAAATAGTTAAAACTTTTGAACACACATGGGATTGATACTTGATTTCGCTACTATAAAATTGCAAACATGATTCACAAAGAAAAAGTTTACCCTTATGATTTGTAACTTGACGCCGTACCAGTCTCAGTAGATTTTTAATCAGACAGTAATGACCTTTACCATTTTTTTCGAAATATAATAAATTCACATGATTCGTTTTTCTATTATTTGTTAAATATAAAGGACCTGTCACATTTTCACTATTTTCATCTATTCCATAAATATTTATACTAACATCATTGTTTGTTTCAAATAATTTTATGTCTTGATATGTTACTGGGAAAGACATTCCTTTAATATTGAAAATGGAACTGTAGTGCGGGTATGATGCAGTCCTACAAACATTCTGCTTAGCGGGATATAAGGCTGCTAGAATACTCCATAAAAAACAGTGATTATCATTATTTTGTACATTCACACAACTTTTTTTATTGGTAATTCTTTTTGGTAAATCTAAATAAGTGCCACCACTTAATGGACAATATTTATTGATATTAATTTCTAAATAGCTCAATGAATGACAATACCATCCAGATTCTTTGTGTTCGTATTCTGATAGCTTACATTTTAAAATTTCAATTATTTGTAAGTACCAATCATGTATATCTGTGTTCTTGTAAATAATTTTATATTTAGTATTGAATGATTTCAATTGTTGCTCATTTGTTTTTTCTAAGACAAAGTAAGCAAACAATTCGAAATTCAATTTGATACAATTATTTTTCTTTAATGACATATCAATTAATTTTAATATATCGTTTTTATTATTATGCAAGAAATTCTCAGGCGTGAGGGTTTTAATATCATGTGAATAATTCAAACGATATGTTACGATTCTATTTTTGAAAGCACTGGCAATTATGTAAATATTTTCAAATTGAGTTCGTAAGAGACTATTAGATTTATGGATGTTGGTTCTTACATGATATTTCATTCGGTTCAGTGGTATTTCAATTTTACATTTTTCACATTCAATAAATTCAGGGTTATCATTAATATATTGCCTTCGATGAGTAGACAGGAATTGTACTGTAAAATAGAAAGAAAAAATGAGCTTTAACTACATAGGATGAATATTTTATTACGTGCTATACTTATACATTAACCAGTAAAATATAATGGAGAATAAAATATAATATAAAAGAACTATGATTACTTACTAATTATAAACTGAGTACTTAATTAGGTATTAAATGATCTTAAAGATAAAATCTTTGTCAGTTAATATTAATAATAACAACTGACAAAATCTAGAGGGCAGTGCTTAAATTCTTTTCGAGTTTCGTTTATAAACTCTTTCAACCGATTCCAAGCAGGCGACTCATCATCGGTTCGATTTTTTATAGTTAGTATGGAATGTCTCCAACGGTTGATTGGAGCCACGCGTTCAACCTCTCCAACGTTATATATTTTCAGCTCTATATAATATTTTCCCTGCTTACGCTCATCACTTTGCCTGCTTATACCGTTTGCCACTCTACGGGTAAAATATGAGAAAAGAGGTGGTATTTTTTTACCCTGTGCGGTTCCAACAGATTGGTCTTCTTGTTCGTCGCTATCCGTGCCAAATAGATCATGCGAAGTGGACTTCATACATGAGCTGATGGGTTTGATGATGGTCTTCTTCTTCTTCTTCATCTTTTCATGAGATAATTCACCTTCCACCGGCCTCTTGGTAGCTAACGACGACGCTGGAGCGGATGACGAGGCAGACGCCAACGACGACAGACGCTTGTTCTCTCTCGACTTTTTAGTGTGCAACTGCTGCTGTTGCTCAACTTCTTCGTCAGACGAGAAAAGATTGGCTGCTGTTTGCTTCGACCTGAAAGTTACAGATAAGTACTATTAGACATAATAAAAACTAAATAGTTAATGGAAATCTGAAGTATTTGCATACCCTGTAGGAAAACAGGTGTATCTTTATGCATGTACCTATGTAAAAACTAAGTAGAGTGTAGTCAGTTCACTCATTTAATTCATTCACACATTTATGCAAGTCATTTAAACTGTGATGAATCAAGGAAATATAATATCAAAATCAAAAAATCAAAATCAAAATCATTTATTCATCTAGGCCACTAAGTGACGCTTATGAACGTCAAAATTTAAGTTAATTACTTAATGATTCTACATTTACATTTACTGCCACGTTCGCAATGCAATAGGTAGAACCACGAGAAAGAACGGGCAATAAAACTCATGGCCACTCTTTTCAAACAAATATAATGGTGGTACATTTTATTTTTGTAAGGAGCTGCAACTGTTTCACATTGTAAACATCTACTAGTAAAATTTTTAGTAGCTATTGATATCATACTCAAGCAGTAAATTATGTTCATATGGTAAGCCTCCCAAAGTAAATATGGTGAAACAGGAGCATCCACTTACGTCTTTTTAATGTAGGCAACTCGCGAACATGGTCAGAACTATGGTATATAAGTGAATGAAGCAGAAAGTAACGGTATTATGAAACCAAAGCAATCGACAACCTATTAGTTAGCCCATGACCACGAGTTACCCACATTTTACAAATCCGCAAAGTTATAATGAAAGTGTGGAACATGAATGCAAAATATAGTATGAAATGAGAATATCGTAATTAACTACACTATAAAATAAAACTACTAAATATTGACCTAGTCAAAAGCGAAGAACTACTTCCAAGCGCTCCTGTCATCAAAATAATCCTTCAAACTGTAATATGCCTTATTTATAAGATTCTTTTTAACTTCTGCCTGAAACGAACTTAATGGCAAGTCTAAAATATAAGTTGGTAATTTATTGTATATGCGAATACTGAGCCCAATAAAAGAGCTATGCGTTTTGTGCAAACGAAAATACGGAACACATAATTTATGTCTATTTCTAGTATTGATATTGTGTCTGTCACTATTCATTTTATAAGAATTTATGTTTAGTCTTACATGCATAACACTGGCATAAATATATTGTGACGCTACAGTAAGAATACCAATAGTTTTAAATTTTTCTTTGAGTGAGACTCTGGTCTTTAACTGGTAAATGGCCCTAACTGCCCGTTTCTGCAATATAAATCAACAATTACAATATATGAATTTGTCAAAATGAACTTATTCAATTTAATTTATTAATATAATAGATGAATCGAATGAATTTACAAATGGGGAAGTGCGTGGAATGAGGGAATATATGAACTTGAGTTAAATTGATCGTTGAATAACATAGTTAAAAGATGAATTGAAAGAATGTACAGTACTTACATTTTCGAATAGATGATAATTTATTGAGTACACTGGGTAGTCTTGTCACTAATTTCTGAAGTCCTGATTAATGCCAGAAACGATTTGATGGCGATGACTGTCTCACTCCTGTTTATATATGCATCGATTATTCTCGAAAGATTACCATATTTGTCAAATTCTAAACACCTGCAAAATCCATATTAGTTTATTCCTTGCGTTGCACTTTTAGGAATAAAAAGCAGACGAGCGTTGAAAACGCTGCGGTTATAATCACAGCGTTTCTTTTTTAAGCATTACTTTAATTGTATCTTTATTTTTAAGGCATTAAAACTTACATGTATTTTAGGTATGTACCTTAAGAGTACTTTTTGTAGATATTTACGTATTTTTACCTGACTGCGGAAAAAGGAGAGTTATTTGAGACGTACACATTTTGCATAGCCTGAGGCGTTTAGCCCGCTCGTGTATACTGTTGCTTTGCTTGTCTAAGCAAATTGACACGTGGAGTGTTTTTATGATTACTTTTATATAAAAGGTAACAAAAAAAATGCTTTGAATCTTGAACCTTAACGACAAAAAATCAAAATTTGTGTAAGTATATAAACCAAAACAGATTGATGTAAAATACATTAGGTACGGTGAATTCATCTGCTCTGCAATGTCGGTAAGTAAATTAATTAATATATATATATTTTTTAATATTTGCTATGTTAATATCTAATAGTTTCATTCATATATAATTGTTTATTACATATGTTTATTGTAAAGGTAGTAAGTTTTAAAACACGATTGACAAACAGTGTAATATATTGAAATTAAATTATACCTACTATTTTGTTTCAGGAATCCAGCGATGTTTTCATTGCTAATTCATCATACTCACCATCATCACCGATCCCCGCTGAGCAAACCCTGCGACAAAGAGTATCAAACTATTTGGAGAGAGAGCAACAATTTCAACCATTTCAGTTCGAGGAACCAGGTTCGAGCACCAGAAATAAAAGACGAGGGTGTGACGTTATATATTCATATATAAAAAACCAGCAAAGGGTAAGCGATGTAAAATAATACGCTTACAAATTTTTGACATCGAGGAGTTCAAAGAAAGTGCACCATGTAATTTTAAAGCTACTGTTTGTGCACAATACGTGGTTGAAAATGTATTCTGTGACGATATATACAAAAGTGCTAATGAAATTATAAGTAAGATACAAAAAAGAATGTAAATAAATGTATGCTAGAAAAATAGTTTTGTTTTATTTTCTACGACACTAATTATTTACCTTGTAACTCATAAAAACTAGCGTCTTTTTGCTACTCTGACTAAAAGCATTATTATGTAAGATTATACAAATAGTGTTCACCTTTTTACGTACGTACATTACCCTAAGACAATAATAATAAATAAATAAATAATAGCAGCCCTGTATTAAACTGTCCCACTGCGGGGCACGGGCCTCTTCTCATTATGAGAAGGGTTAGGCCATAGTCCACCATGCTGGCCTAATGCGGGCTGGTAGTCTTTACATATCTTTGTGAACATTTTGAAGAACTCTCAGATATGCAGGTTTCCTCACGATGTTTTCCTCCACCGTTAAAGCAAGCGATTATTAACAATTTAATACGCACATAACTTCTAAAAGTCAGTGGTGCGCGTCGAGGATTCGAACCCGAGACCATCCGCGTCACAGTCCGCCTGTCTCGCCACTCGGCTATCGCTGCTTGCTCTAAGACAATATAGGTATATAAATACTATAACAAAGCATAATAATTGTACATACTTATTACTGAGAGCTGGTATAGCCCGATTTAGACACCATCTTATCATGTTTTACTTAACTGTACCTACCTACCTGTGTACCTACTTGTATTACAAACTTATAGGCAACAATACCTGCGTGGAGAGACCAACAGACTGCAATGCGAGGAGAGTCTCGGGTTCGAATCCCACCGCGAACTAATGACTTTAAAAATCTTGTAAAAGTTTTTTCGATGTCATGTGCGTCGTATTTAATTGCATATTATAGCTTGTCGTGTGCTTCGAGGGCATATTATGGCGTCGGCTTCAGCTGTCATGAAGATCTTTGGCAGTGGTTACGCGGAGTCAGTACACTCAAATATCCCGACACTAGTCTAACCATAGAATATCGCTATCCCTTTGAGTCGGGGAAGTAAGATGACAATCGCTTCGTAGCAACAATATAGTAGTAGATATTTAGCCGACCCTGTGTTCCTTAGCCAGTATTAAAGATACAAGCAGGAATAACGCTAGGATGATGATAATGACATGATATACAAAGTTATTGATATCTCTACATAAAACACTAATAAGAATCGATTGTAAATCATTCATATTCATGTACTCATTTATTCGTATTGTGATTTTAATACGAATAAATGAGTACACGAATATGTATGATTGAGAGGTGCATTATGGGTAGCGAAAGAAAGAAAGGAATTCAATCACATGCCTTTACGGGCACAGGTGTAATGATATGTAAACAATCAAGCATCGTGTGAGGTATTTTCTGCACACATTGCAATAATCGGTTGCACTCACTTCTATAAAGAAGTGAGTGCAACCGAGTACAAGAAATTATGGTAACTGATATTATAAATGTCTTTTGTTTTAATCAAAATATTCTTCTTAATTTTATTGTACGTACTTATAAGTACATCACGTTGTAATGGTGTTGCTGGCTACACCAAATTAAATAATAATATATAGTCCTTAGGTCGCATACTTGTTTCCACATGTGTTTGTCTTATCGCTACGATGGCGCCAACGTTATGCAATTAGTAAACTCATAAATTCTAAGCGTTTGACAAATTTATAAGAATTATGTGACAGGCATATGAGTAAAGAAATAGCCATGAAATATGAGAAAATATTGGCACTGTAGTGTTCACATGCGGTATAGTTGAGGATCATAAAAAAGGGATCATCGATAAGAAACTGACCCTATCAGGTAGTAAGGGTTCGAGAGGCGTTGCGTTGGTTGTGTTTGACTGGACAGTCGATCTTAGGGGGCGGAGCGAGTCGGGTCACAGGACAGCGCTGCGTGGGAGTGGAGAAAGTACGGGGGCAGTCGTTCTTAGGACGCGGAGGTTGACAGATCTCGGGAAAGTGTTGCGTGGTAGTTTACGAAATACGGGTCTGTTGTGTTTGACGGGACAGTCAATGTTGGGACGCGGAACCGGGCGGATCTCAGACAGTGGGTCTTATGGCGCGAGAGAGTTCGGACCTGGCCTAGCGCGTAAGAGGTCCGGTGTTGGTCGATAATTAGTGCTTAGTGATATCGAAGAACAAGGCGAGCGGCTTCAAGAGAAGGTGATCAGCACAGGGCAAGGGGTAAGTTGGCAGTGACGCAGCTAATAGTCCGGTGAGTGTCTGTTATTCACTTTACTGTAATTTATTGCATGAACTGTATAACATTAATAACTCTGTTGTGTATCTATGTCTATATCACACCATATATATATACCAGGCTGACTAAAATATATAGTTCTCTATGAGATATTGTACATAGTTATATTATTAATAACCGCGTGTACCATTAGTAGTGGTTCGTACCTTGTTGATGATGGATGTAAAGACGAGCGATGTATGATGGGAGTCTCCGTATTTGCGATCAGGTGGTAGAATGCAGGACTTTCACAATCGCTGTCTAAACCTGCGTACAGGCCAGTACATAGCAGCTGACAAGGTTTTAAAGAGCGAAAGAAGAGCCACCTGTCGGTCACGCGGTAGCAGTAAGACCTAATGCGGCTAACCTAGCGGCGATTGTAACGAGAGCTCCTCTGCAATCTATGCGCGATGGCTTAATACGTTTTAATTGACTATGTTTGTATGGGCTTCAATGTTGTGACTTGCGGCAAGGAGGCGTTTTGTGACATCAGTTCTGAGACTGTTACTGTACGCTCAATACTATACACTGGATATCGCTGAAATACTCGGCGCCGATAATACTATATGACTAATATACCTGGATCAATGTCTCCGTCTCCCTGGAGCTGCCGTCTCTGAGATACGCTGCCTTGTACACAAGTACCAATATGTGAAGCATGAATATATGGAGAGTGATTTTGTGATGACAAACCAATACTAATGTATCGCTGTCTTTAGTATTTTGATGTCCACTTTCATTCAATTATAAGCATTTACGTTTGGTAAATGCTGTCAGCAGAGGAATATAAAGTAAGGTCGAATTCCATGGTCCTGCGCGGGGTGGTGCGCGGGAACCCTGGCCACAAATTACTTGGCGGGGCTGGCCTTTTAAACCCAGTTATTAAGAAAACTAAAATTTTAATCAGCCTGGGGTCTATTGGATTCCGTTACATTTGGTGCCGTGACCAGGATCCTCGTCATAAAATGTACTGATTCACTTCAGTACAACGAGGAAGAACTAAAGAGTTACTACACAAACACAACGTAGAAAAATACAAACACAACGTAGGAAAATATCGATCTAATTAAGCACAACTTGTTATTCAATAACCGATAGACGATCATGTTCATTTTAGAAAGAAGAAACAATATTTAAGTCACGGCAATTATCACAATATTTAATAGTCCGAGAGGGGCGATATTGCGCCTAAGTGCCACACTTTTGCATGTGTTAATTATTCTTATGGCACTGTGGTTTCTCTTATAATATCGCTGTATCTTGAAAGTAAACATATAACTGACTACATATGTTGAAACGCTTTACATAAATGCTGCTCATGCGTGTCATTTATACTGTATGTTGAGTTCGAGTCTCGACAGGGGTTATATTATTGGGTACATAGAAAAGCTTTTCATAAAGCGCGGCAATCATCTTTTATTTAATAATCGGAGGAGGGCTCTCTCGCACGTGTTATTTATTTTAATAGCACTTTGGTCCGTCTCTTAACATCGCTGCATTTCGAAAGTAATCATATAATTGGCTTCATAGATCCACTGCTTTACATTAAGCTCATGCGTGTCATTTATACTGTATGTCGAGTTCGAGTCTCGACAGTGGTTATATTATTGGCTACAGAAAATGCTTTACGTTTGAATATATCGAGTTTGACTCTCGATAATAAGCATATTATTGGTTACAAACACTTGCGTATCAGTTTCGCTGTTTGAGTCCGATTCGTGATGCAGACTAGCGATGGTTAGAAGTGCTAGAACTAATTTTGGATAAGGAAAGAGAAGGATTTTATATTATATAGATTATATTTATAGGATATCTGGTGTAGGCCATTAACATGGGTTGAGATTAATGTATAATGCACACCAGAATATTCCGTGGAACACCTAGGTGTAGTTAAATCAGGTTAGATTCCTGAGTAATGTCTGTGACTATAACTATATTGTTGTGCAACGTCAACAAACTAGACGCCGTATTATTAATAGCGTGTTCGATAACTGCATATAATAAGAGGGAATTATTTAAGGATAAATAATGAATAATATTTTGTTGGAGTTGCGGGACAGGAATTTATTACACTAACGTACTGAAATAGCAGGTTCGACTCCTGTTGCTATGATATTTTGAAATGTTTTCAACAAACTTACTGAAATAGCGGGTTCGACTCCTGTTGCTACGAGATTATAAAAATGTTTTCAACAAACTTACTGAGATAGCAGGTTCGATTCCTGTTGCTACGATGTTTTAAAAATGTTTTCCACAAACTTACTGAAATAGCGGGTTCGATTCCTGTTGTTACGATATATTAAAATGGTTTCTAAAAACTTACTGAAATAGCGGGTTCAATTCCTGTTGCTACGATATTTCAAAATGGTGTCAACAAACGTATTAAATTACGAAATCTAGTAATAATATCTATCTTATGCATACGCGTTCTTTGGACAAGCATCTATTAGTTTATTACATTGGTTGAGTTGAGATTCTTACAGAATGCATAGGGGTTTTAATGATGAAGTGTACACGAGCTGTAATTGAGAAAAGGATTATTCTTAGGTCATATATCAGTAAATTTAGTTTCCTAACGTGTTACCAAGTAGATTAGGGTAATATTAGCCCACTGCAGCATTTTGGTATACTTTATAAAAGCTCTAGGTTCGATTCCTGAGCATTGGTGAAAGTCGGCGGATATTATAATCATGTACCTAATGATCGGCGTCGGCTTTATAGAAGTCGCACAATGTGATTTTAAATATTTTGGGTTCGATTCCCAAACATAAAAAGAATGCACACTATTGTTGAACACGAAACTATTTTGTTAATTGTTGTTATTATTGTCTGGAGCTGGGTTTAGTGACCATTATTTTAAAATGTTTTGTTTTAAAATTGTTTCCCAAACTAGAAAGGCAATGCAATAAGCCGACATCTGGCACGTTTTGTTTCCAAATGCCAGCGTGTGAAAAAATAAGGGATAAAACAAAAAAAGGGAAACACATTTTAGATGTTTATTACTTAAAAGAAAGAAGGCTAGAAAGGAACTATTGTTCTTTTGTATTATTGATGTGCTTTGTCCGAACGCGCCAACGCGCACGTGAAAAGGACAGGATGGGCTACTTTGTTAAGATATGATTGCGCATGTGGCGCATTGTTTTAAGGAGCTGAATGGCTTTAGAAAGTCATTTACGCCGTTTTTTAGGATGGGTTCGATTCCCATCGTGAAAGAAGCCATAGTTCTTTTGTATTATTGACGTGCTTTGTCCAAGGGCCAAGATCGGCTACTTTGTTAAGATATGACTGCACATGTGCTGCATTCTTTTGAAAAACTGAATGGCTTTTGTAAGTCATTTCTGCCGTCTTTGGTATGGGTTCGATTCCCGCCGTGCGTCATATGAAATAGATATTCTACACGTGTTAATTCTAAGCATCAGTATTCTACCTAACTGTTACAGTTTAGGCTATCTCAAATTTTAGTTTAGCTGAGTATTTACAATACTTACTCATCTGCGTTACAATGTGATAGCCAGTGGCAATGATGTATGCATATGTTATGCCTGGTATATTGTACACATAACTTTTAAGAGCGCTCAATGTACCAGGGTTCGAGCCCCAGGTTTGCTTAGAGCTTGATATTGAGTTTATATTTCTCATGAGATTCGAGAGGTGTGTAGTGTAAGCAGTATGCTAACAACGTCTTGATACATACTGGACTCATAGGCATAGTTTAGCCCTATCGTGTGATATCCGTAAACAGCTAACTTGATTCTGAAGTTCAAATAAAAATAATATTTTGTTGCTAGACTCATGCAAAAATACTTATTACGCATCCGTACTGAAAAATATTAATTGTTGATCCGCATCACATCTCTAATCATTTGTTAGTTTGTATCCGGGTTTAGTACTCAAATAGAAGTCGTTTATTATATGACTAATCTTGGAAGTTTGATACTCGTGGCATTTCATTTAAAATTCCAGGACCCTACGTCACCTTTTACTTCAACTACCGCACGTGTTGTTGCGTCCGTCGGCTGTGACTACAAAGTAGCGGCGTTCCGGTAACGTGAAAGGCAGCTGCAGTATGCGTCGAAGGACATATCTCGCATTGGATCATCTTACACAGAGCTAAGTTTTCATTATCTGTACTAACTATAAACGCGCACATTGACTAACTTCAAGCAAGTGGACTCCCTCTGATCCGAACTCTCAGATATACATACAATATTAAACGAAGGTTTAAGTTACATAGGGCCTTATGTGTGTCGTTCGTTATATAGAACCTTTATTTTATGGCATAATATATTTGGCAGCTGCGTCCAACTGCACGAGTAATAATCGTAATTGTTATTTACGTTAACTGTAATCAGAGCCTTAATAATGAAGCAGATATCATGTCGATACGCTTGATGATCCGAATGAAGAACTGATTGGCGGCCATCTCGCCGAACATTGTGGGTTCGATCCCCGCGCGTACAATTTCTAGCTAAATGGGAATAATTCCTAGTGTGAGACCGAGTTAAGAATTGTTTAGTTGTAGGGACTGTCGAGCTATCAACTGGGGAAAACGACTGCTGCACTATACTATTGTTTACGACTATTTAGCTCATTATATAAAACTATTGCAACTACTTGTCTGTCACTTTTGATAAAACTAGTCTCTTATACGAGTGTGTGCGAACTATTCCAGCCACTGCTACCTGACGCTATGTACACCCGCTACTGAACCCGATTTCGACGAGTGACAATGGCGAATCAGGTACCCTGATCATACCACGCTGCCCGTTTATCAAGAAGACATCTGGTATGTACACTTCCATTCTAAGCATGGATAGGATGTCTTATAGATTGTACTACTATTTTGAGAATTTATTGCTAATTCGCCATTTGGCTTATTGGAAAACATAGGTTACGGGCAACTGGTGATCTTGGTTATGTGCGCTAGTTCTAATAAGAAGGTTAGGTCTGGTAGGAGAAGTAGTACATAGACGGATTAGAATAAGCTTTTCCATTAATTTTCATAAACTTTAGATGGTAAACGAGGTTGAGGCAACAATTGCAATTAGATTCCTATAAGTGTCAATGTTGTCATAGTATAGGGATGGGAGGAGTATAGTTAATTAGTGTATCGTACGGTGCGGCCTTAGCAAGGGTAAAGTAGGGTTATTATTATCAATCAACTATAAGTTAGGATAAGTGGTATGAAGCAATGGATACTTATTGGAAGTTGTATGATATTTGCCGGCAGTTAAATGGTGGAAAATAAGATGCAGTTTTAACTGGCATACTCTACTACATATGCTATTGTATCTTTAGTGAAAGCTCATACGCTATGACTTAGTCTACGCGTCTGATTTTCAGAGGGGGGAATGTAATGGTGTTGCTGGCTACACCAAATTAAATAATAATATATAGTCCTTAGGTCGCATACTTGTTTCCACATGTGTTTGTCTTATCGCTACGATGGCGCCAACGTTATGCAATTAGTAAACTCATAAATTCTAAGCGTTTGACAAATTTATAAGAATTATGTGACAGGCATATGAGTAAAGAAATAGCCATGAAATATGAGAAAATATTGGCACTGTAGTGTTCACATGCGGTATAGTTGAGGATCATAAAAAAGGGATCATCGATAAGAAACTGACCCTATCAGGTAGTAAGGGTTCGAGAGGCGTTGCGTTGGTTGTGTTTGACTGGACAGTCGATCTTAGGGGGCGGAGCGAGTCGGGTCACAGGACAGCGCTGCGTGGGAGTGGAGAAAGTACGGGGGCAGTCGTTCTTAGGACGCGGAGGTTGACAGATCTCGGGAAAGTGTTGCGTGGTAGTTTACGAAATACGGGTCTGTTGTGTTTGACGGGACAGTCAATGTTGGGACGCGGAACCGGGCGGATCTCAGACAGTGGGTCTTATGGCGCGAGAGAGTTCGGACCTGGCCTAGCGCGTAAGAGGTCCGGTGTTGGTCGATAATTAGTGCTTAGTGATATCGAAGAACAAGGCGAGCGGCTTCAAGAGAAGGTGATCAGCACAGGGCAAGGGGTAAGTTGGCAGTGACGCAGCTAATAGTCCGGTGAGTGTCTGTTATTCACTTTACTGTAATTTATTGCATGAACTGTATAACATTAATAACTCTGTTGTGTATCTATGTCTATATCACACCATATATATATACCAGGCTGACTAAAATATATAGTTCTCTATGAGATATTGTACATAGTTATATTATTAATAACCGCGTGTACCATTAGTAGTGGTTCGTACCTTGTTGATGATGGATGTAAAGACGAGCGATGTATGATGGGAGTCTCCGTATTTGCGATCAGGTGGTAGAATGCAGGACTTTCACAATCGCTGTCTAAACCTGCGTACAGGCCAGTACATAGCAGCTGACAAGGTTTTAAAGAGCGAAAGAAGAGCCACCTGTCGGTCACGCGGTAGCAGTAAGACCTAATGCGGCTAACCTAGCGGCGATTGTAACGAGAGCTCCTCTGCAATCTATGCGCGATGGCTTAATACGTTTTAATTGACTATGTTTGTATGGGCTTCAATGTTGTGACTTGCGGCAAGGAGGCGTTTTGTGACATCAGTTCTGAGACTGTTACTGTACGCTCAATACTATACACTGGATATCGCTGAAATACTCGGCGCCGATAATACTATATGACTAATATACCTGGATCAATGTCTCCGTCTCCCTGGAGCTGCCGTCTCTGAGATACGCTGCCTTGTACACAAGTACCAATATGTGAAGCATGAATATATGGAGAGTGATTTTGTGATGACAAACCAATACTAATGTATCGCTGTCTTTAGTATTTTGATGTCCACTTTCATTCAATTATAAGCATTTACGTTTGGTAAATGCTGTCAGCAGAGGAATATAAAGTAAGGTCGAATTCCATGGTCCTGCGCGGGGTGGTGCGCGGGAACCCTGGCCACAAATTACTTGGCGGGGCTGGCCTTTTAAACCCAGTTATTAAGAAAACTAAAATTTTAATCAGCCTGGGGTCTATTGGATTCCGTTACAACGTACAAAAATATGTTAAATATAATCGTGTTACTATGTTTCTTTTTTTCAAGTTATGTTGTTCTATATTTTTATAAGAAATGAGTCTGCTCAGACGGGAAGTGCTGGAATGGATAAGATGGAGATATCTCTTTATTCTGTAAATTAAATAGGTATATCATCTACAACTGAAATCAATTAAATATAAGCATTCTGAAGTTGCGCTCGACCTATAGATATCATCGAAGTATTTTGGTAAGCAATGTCTAAATTCTTCGGTCTACATAAATATTATAAAGAGAAAAAGTTTATAATGTACCTATTTGATAAACTTTGGAAGTAATGAATCGGTTTTACAAATTCTTTTATTATTAGAAAACTACAATATCTAAAAGTAACATAGACTTTATTTCAATTTAATTTTTATACAATTTAGAAAGATGTGCAGGATTTATTTAAAATATTTTTTACCATTTCGAATAGAGAATATGAAATGTATTCATTATTTCGAATATATAATTCAATGTGAATCGAGATTATTACCTCTGTTCCAACTGTATTCAGTTGGATGAGACTAAGGAAGTAGAATACATTCATCATTTTTAATAGATAATCTGAAATGTAATCATCGTTTTGAATAGAGAGTATTGGGGGGTCTGGATGGCAATCCAGACCCCCAAATACTCTCCTACTGTTTACCTATTAAATAGTACAACCAGTCAGCATCTGTCAGAGAACCATTATCGTGCACTGTAGACTTAAAACTTGCATAGAATAACGGCCAATTTCGTATATCTCCGTCAAACGACATAATCTCAATTGGCGGTAATCTCGGTTTGCGGGCAACGGGCTCTGCTGAACATTTACCCTCCAATTGCGATTGTATACGCTTAATAATACAATAAAGATCTTCGAATGCGGTATACGCCTGATAGTTCGGTTTTTCATCAGGATTGATAGAAAGTAATCTTGCGTTATAATCGTCTAACAACTTATGAAAATCTGTTCGAATACTATCTACTGTTATACAATAACTGAGAAATGCTTCGCTATTACTGTCAGACATAGATGCGGTTTTTGATCGTTCATAGATATTTTGGATGCGCTCAAATAAAATATTGCGTTTCGCTTCTAAGATTGTCATCTCTTTGTCTTCCGACACGCGTGACTTCTTTTGTTGTGACATGCTTACGTAAGTATAAGCTAATGAGAACGAAACAAAATAAGAATATCTAATGTATCTATTATTTTACCTAAGTAGGCTAATTAGGCAACACTTTAGAGCTGAGGAAATAAAAGTTGATTGAAATATGAGATTTATAAGACAACTATGATAGTTGCAGAAATAATAATTTAATAAGTAGGTAGCTACATAAAAGTTTACCTACTAATGCGCGCGGAAATAACCATGTGACGGTTATATGAATATATTAGGAGTATAGCTAGGTGCTATAACTGCCTAGGTATAGCGGTATAACGTATAAAACGTAAATGAATCCGACTCGTATGGATCAAAAAAATGGTTCGGCGTTACACCGAAACCGTAGGGTTCTAGGCGACTTGGAGAAGGAAATGGACTGTATACAAAGGATAGCGGGTTTAGCCGCCTAGGAGGGAATAAGGGCGGAGGAGGTGATTGAGTGGGTATAGGATATTTCCAGGATGGAAGGCACTTACCTTATTCAGCCTTCTTCGTTTCTTGTCCTCCTGGTGGTTTCGCGATGCAGCTGCTTGTTTTCACTAGCACTCACGAGCGGGTTTTCCTTGGTGGAAGCGGCAAAATCACATACAGCGGCGCGGCGCGGAGCGGTATCGAGACGGCGTTCTTTGCGAGCGGAATGTTCGAGACTGTCCGTCGCGTTCACGATCGCGGCGACGAAATCAGGCGCAAGGCAGTGCCTCTTCCAGGGAGAGGGAAAGAGAGGGACGGAAATATGATATCGCTCGCACTAGACAAGCGTGGAACGATTCATGTTGATGCGATTAGTTGTAGATAGGAAGGTAGATGGCGCTACCAATTGTATTGTTACGAATGGCAATAATTGAAAATAACGCCATCTATCGGTGAATGGGAGAACTAGATGAGATTAGATGTATCGGTGGTTTAAAGCTGTTTCATCTATCCTCTAATAGATGGCGTTGCTGTAAATAGAACAATGACCGCAAGCTACCAGAACTTTCATGATGCGTCTCGAAAATACTAGTTATGTGTTCCGGCCGGTATAAATACCGCGCAGACGGGCGAGAAAGGACAGTAACAATTGAATATCGGAGCGATAATCATCAAGCGAAGGGAAGTTAGTCGGAAGTGTTTAGTGGTGTTTCTAGTAGTGTGTTTTATTAGTGTTGAGAAATAAGTGTGTATAGTGTTTTTGTTAGTAAATAAAGTGCAGTTTTTCTGGCATAGTGTATATAATTTATCACCGGACCCCAGCTCGTAACAAATTGGTGTCAGAAGTGGGATAAATTATGCCGGTTATGCCGAAGGAAGAAACTGAAGGAGTGCGTACCAGGAACCAGCGCCAGCAAGACCTGGACCAGAGACGCTTCGGAGACGTTCCTTCTCCATCGTCTGGTGGACCAGGTGACTCCGCGGCTGCAGTGGAGCCTGCAAGCGCCTCACACTCCGTGATGGTGCCTGACATCGCGGCTCTGATGGCGTCCATGCAGGAGCAGACCCGCCGTCAGGAGGAGCAGGCTCACCGTCAGGAGGAGCAGTCTCGCCGTCAAGAGGAGCACGCACGCCGCCTGGAGAAACAGCTTCAGCGCGACAAGGAGGAGCAGGCTCGCCGTCAAGAGGAGCAGGACCGCCGTCAACAGGAGCAGGCTCGCCGTCAAGAGGAGCAGGCTCGCCGTCAAGAGGAGCACGCGCGCCGCCTAGAGGAACAGCTGCAGCGCGACAAGGAGGAGCACGCCCGCCATCTGGAGGAACAGCTGATGCTCATGAAAGACCTCAGCTCCGCAGTGGGGAAGGAGTTGAAGGCGGTCAAGGAGAAATTTCATCAGCACGAGGCCCGTATCAGCGACGTAGAGATGCTCGTGCACGACATGCTTGAGACTCGCGTCGCCTCTATAGAGAAGCGTGTACATGACCACGACGGGACCTGTGTTGCTGAAGTGGAGAAGAAATTGCGTGGGCTCAAAGTGACACCAGCGACTGTAGCGCCCTCACCTCGTGGATTTAAGGTTCCACTATTTGATGGCTCGTCAGCATGGTCTGCATACAAGATCCAGTTCGAAGCTGTGATGCGATCGAATGGGTGGACCAAAGAACAGGCCTTAACCACCCTAACGCTCCTGGAGGCGCTGGAGGCGAGATACGGTGACGCGCACCTTGAACACGTTTATCGTGCTCAGCTGAAGGACAGGACACAACGCACCGGAGAAACTCTGCAGCAGTGGGCTCTAGAGGTGGAAAAGCTGGTCAGGAAGGCATACCAGTCGTCACCTGCGCTTATTGACGGGAACCTCGTACAGGCGTTAACGGATGGGATCCGGGACCTGGAGGTAAGAGCAGCAGTGAGGCTTGGGCACTTCAAGGACCTCAAGGACGCCTTGGCCCACGCTCTGGAGGTGGAAGTAGTGCGACGCGACGATCGAGGTCACCGCATCAGGGAAGTTGTGTCGTCACCTCGGTGCTACAATTGCGGGGAAAGAGGCCATATCCGCTTGAGCTGCCCAAAACGTAAGCAGCACGGTGATACCCTGTCTCTACCAAAGGGGTCACTTGATGTGCCTGCCAGGCAGCGAGAGCAGGGAAACGAGTAGAAGCCAGGACTGCGGGGCGGGTGCTGGCTGGTAATGGAAGAGCCCCAAGTATCTCGATCTCGCAATCATGTGACGGGAACAGCCTGATCATCGAAGGCGAAATTAACAGAATACCATGCAAGCTGACATTGGACACGGGTGCTTCTCGGACAGTCATCGGTTTCCATCTAGCAAGACGGGTTCTTCGGGGCTGCTTCAGGAACAATGAAAGTGTGAATCTGAGAACAGCTACCGGTCAGCACATAACCGTCCGAGGTGAAATGGAGGTGGATCTGAAGCTAGGCAACAAAGTTTACCGTCACAATGTCATCGTGGCCGATATAGTGGACGACTGCATCTTGGGCCTAGACTTCATGCGGAAATATCGCTGCGAGATCGATGTTAACCAGGGAGTCATGAAGTGTGGCTCGGAAGAAGTCTTCAAGGAAGGTGCAACTTCACGAAAAGTGTACTGCCTGAAGAATGTAATTCTTCACCCGCGGTCGGAAACGGTTGTACCAGTTTGTTTACCAGAGAATTCTGGTCGAGGGAACCGCTGCGTACTAATCGAAGGCCTAGAGAAAGAGGCCTCGTGGAAGATTGCACGAACCTTGGTAAGGGGTACCAAAGTTTCATCAGTACGCGCACTGAATGTAAGTGACAAGGAAGTGTCGCTCAAGAAAGGGACGGAATTGGGCCTATGAAGAAGCGGCTTGGATGCGTAGATCTCAAGAGCAACCTACCAACGCCCAGGTTCAGGGTGCACGATTCCACGTGTCTTCACTTTTGGAGGACTGCCAAATTACCCTGTCAGAGGAAGAGAAGACCAAGGCTAAGAAGATGTTAAACCGGTTCGCCGATATTTTCTCGACCAGTGATGCCGACATAGGGAAGACAGCACTAGTCCAGCACAAAATAAACACGGGAAGTGAAGCACCGATTCGCCAGCGACCAAGACGTGTGCCAGTGGCACGGGAACATAAAGTGGAAGCTATGATCGACGGTATGGTGAAAGAAGGCGTAATCGAGCCTTTGTCCAGCCCGTGGTGCTCTCCGGTGGTGTTAGTTAAGAAGAAGGATGGCAGCATGCGCTTCTGTGTAGACTACCGGCGATTAAATGACATCACAAAGAAGGACAGAGAAGGATACGCTGACGGGGATGAAGTGGTTTTCTACCTTAGACCTAAAAAGTGGCTACTGGCAGGTGGAAATAGATCCTCGAGACAAAGAAAAGACGGCATTCTCCACAGGCAAAGGATTGTGGCAATTTAACGTCATGCCCTTTGGATTGTGCAACGCTCCGGCTACTTTTGAGAGACTGATGGAGCGAGTGCTTATGGGACTGATTGGAGACGCCTGCCTGGTCTACTTGGATGACTTCATCATTGTGGGGCGCACCTTCCAGGATCACCTTCGAAACTTGGAGCAAGTGCTGTCAAAGATACGAGGAGCTAATTTGAAGCTGAGTCCGAAGAAATGCGCGTTATTCAGACGGCAAGTGAATTTTCTAGGACATGTGGTCTCGGAGAACGGTATTCAAACTGACCCAGATAAGATCATTGCCGTGAAGGAATGGCCAGTTCCAGAGAAAAAAACGCAGGTCAGAGTATTCCTCGGATTATGCTCCTACTACCGACGGTTTGTGAAGAACTTTGCTGACATTGCTCGACCTCTTCATAAGCTCACCGAAGACAGAGTGTAGTTCTGTTGGAATGAGAGCTGTGACGTTGCATTCCAGAAGCTCAAGGAACATCTGTGTACTGCACTGCTATTCTAGGCTATCCTGACAATGAGCATGAATTCATAGTTGACACAGATGCCAGTAACACCAGAATTGGCAGCGTGCTGCCACAGAGGAAGGGTGATCAAGAAGTTGTTATAGCATACTTCAGCAAGGCGTTATCCAAACCCGAAAGAAACTACTGCGTCACCAGGCGGAAACTCTTGGCTGTAGTAAAGACGTTGTAGCACTTCAGCAAATATTTGTTGGGCCGCAAATTCCATCTGCGAACCGACCATGCAGCGCTGAAATGGCTATATTCAATTTAAGGACCCAGAAGGACAAGTAGCCAGATGGATGGAACTACTGCAAGAGTTTAATTTTGTAATACAACATCGCAGCGGCAAGTCCCATGGTAACGCAGATGCCCTATCGCGTAGGCCGTGTCCCGACCAGTGCGAGCACTGTACCCGACAGGAAGCAAAGCAGGCAGCATTAGTGAGGATGTTGAAGACAGATCTGAGCGACGAATGGAAAGAAGCATTGCAGAGTGATCAGCAAGACGACAAGGACATACAGCCGATTCTCGAATGGAAGAAATAAGACGCTCCTAGGCCCAAATGGAGTGATATCGCAGCAATGAGCCCTATCACCAAGAGTTATTGGGCACAGTGGGAAAGCTTGGTTGTCCAGGATGGAGTTCTGTGCCGCAAATGGGAAAACGCTCGCGGTAACCATTGCCATTTACAAATGGTAGTGCCTAGAACTAAGGTGCCGGAAGTCTTGCAGCTTAATCACAATGGTGCTTGGGAGGTCACATGGGAGTAAAGAAGACGCTTACTAAGATCCGAGAGCAGTTTTATTGGCTCCACTGTCGGGATGACGTCGAGGATTGATGCCGCAGATGCACAAGTTGTGCGGCTGTGAAGGGGCCACATACTCGTAGCAGAGGTGCATTAAAGGTGTACAATATGGGAGCCCCATGGGAGCGCATAGCCTTGGATGTCGCTGGGCCGTTTCCTGAGAGCCAGGATGGAAACAAATACTTCTTGGTTGTGATGGATTACTTCACGAAGTGGCCTGAAGTGTTTGCAATCCCAAATCAAGAAGCTACCACAGTGGCCGATAAGCTGGTGCATGAAGTCTTTTGTCGGTTCGGGGTGCCCTTGGAAATCCACAGTGATCAAGGCCGGAACTTCGAATTTGAGGTGTTCAAGGAGACTTGTCGCGTGATGGGTGCACATTAAACCAGGGCCACGGCTTATCACCCGCAATCAGATGGCATGGTTGAACGATTTAACCAATCACTGGAACGGTACCTGGCGAAGGTGGTGGAGAGCAAACAAAGAGATTGGGATAAGCACATCCAACCATTTCTCCTGTCATATCGCAGTGCGGTTCACGAAACCACAATAATAACACCAGCTTTTGCCAATTTCGGTAGAGAACTACGTTTACCTGCAGACTTAATCACCGGTATTCCACCAGAATCTCCACGCAATATAACGGATTACGCGACCGAGCTTCGCAACAAGATGAACGACGTATACGAGCACATCAGGGAGTCAGGACAAAAGATGTCTGAAAAGATGAAGACTCGCTACGATCGGAAGTCGAACAACAAAGGGTTCGATGAGGGATCATTGGTGTGGCTTCATAACCCAGTACGAAGCAAAGGAAAATCGCCTAAGTTACAATCCAGATGGGACGGGCAATATCGCATAATTACCAGGATGATTGACGTCACCTATCGAATCCAGAAGGGGTCGCGCGATGCACCGAAGATAGTTCATGTGGACCGGTTGGCTCGTTACTATGGGTCCAATGTTGTTCGAGACGAACACGTTTAAGAGGGAGGCCGTGTTACGAATGGCAATAATTGAAAATAATGCCATCTATCGGTGAATGGGAGAACTAGATGAGATATGATGTATCGGTGGTTTAAAGCTGTTTCATCTATCCTCTAATAGATGGCGTTGCTGTAAATAGAACAAACTAGAATGACCGCAAGCTACCAGAACTTTCATAATGCGTCTCGAAAATACTAGTTATGTGTTCCGGCCGGTATAAATAACGCGCAGACGGGCGAGAAAGGACAGTAACAATTGAATATCGGAGCGATAATCATCAAGCGAAGGGAAGTTAGTCGGAAGTGTTTAGTGGTGTTTCTAGTAGTGTGAAATAAGTGTGTTTTATTAGTGTTGAGAAATAAGTGTGTATAGTGTTTGTGTTAGTAAATAAAGTTTTTCTGGCATAGTGTATATAATTTATCACCGAACCCCAGCTCGTAACAGTATAAGCAATAGTTCCATAAATGTAGTTTGGCTGTGGCATGCAAACTAGTGTGTTTTATTAATACTTTTGTAAGTGGTTTTCTTCAACCACGAAAAGCCGTCGCAAATATTTATTAGTTGTGACTTGTGACCATGGTTTTATTCATAAATAATAAAATTGTGCTTGACGAGATTTAATACTGTCAATCAGAGCAACTCCGTATAGGTGATGGAAAACACGATCGTTTATGCATGTAAAAAGTGCTAAGAAAACTTTGACAGCAAAAAGTGCTTTATGCCGTCAAGATAGATCAACCAAATCACTTAGAAAAGTAAACAGAAAACTACATGAACGTTGTTACAAATGTTAGATAGCAATTGGTCGGGAAAGAAAGGTTGTATTGCCCAGTTTTACTGGCACTGGAGTTACCTAGTAGGGATTAAACATCCGTCGTTACAAAGAGGCTTACTACGTACGCTGTGACGCGCGTCAAAACTATCCGATATACTGTTTGATGTGGATATTCTTACTTCCGACGTGCGAAGGGTTAAGATGGAAATAATGAAAGTTCCATCTGTTTCTAAATGTTTGAGGAAAATATTACGAATGTAGTTTACTTTCTGCTTTTATTTGTTACATAGGAATAAAAAAGGGCTTGCCTGTAACTTTAGACAAGTCACTGCAACGACTTTACTAGTCGAAAATTACTTCTTAAATAAAGTCTGCCTTCTTCAAAGAGCTGTGAATAAATAGTTTAAATATATTCATGTAAACACAAACTATAAATTTATGGCAACAAAGTATTGTAAATCTTAAAGCTTGAAGTTTGATAAGTAGTACAGAACAAAGTTCAGGTAGTTTGCGAGTGAGCCAACTTAAGTAATAAATACATTTTAAAAATTATGTAATGTTCTTCCGTTTTAAACATTTTTGTAATAACGTTCCTATTTCGTGTATTAGACTACTGGGTTAAATGTATGTTGAATGGTGACTGCTTTGGAGAATACATCGGGCTTTAGGTTTTTGTAATGTGAAATCTTCATATTACACAAACATAAACGCCGACATCTGGCTACACCGGTTGGTACTTGTTTCTTATTTGTTCTTCTAGTCATGGTTGATAGCTTGCAGAAATAAAATGAGGAAATTTGAAAAATCATGGTGATATGATGTGAATATTTTGATAAAATTTAAATAAAATCTTTAACCTTTTTTAAATCGCAGAACTCGGTAACTTACTTGGAACTTAGATTATACTATTACAAACTTGTCTATAACAGTAATAACCTCCTTAAGTATATTGAAACTTAAATTAGAAAAGAATAAGAATATTTAACTACCAAGTTTACCTTAGAGGGCATTTAATTGTTTTACCGTTCAAAAGATAGAGGGTTTCAATTTTAATACGCACGATTAAAAATGGCGTGTTCTTCGTTCGGACCACTGAGTTTCGAACTACATACAAAATTCCTGGTTCGGCTCGAACAATATGCTGCCTTCGTCTCAAAACATAATTTTAATAATTTTCAAATTCTCGATTCGTCCTATTTTATATTCCTTGTAGGGCCCATATTTTTGTTGTATGGGTTTTACTTGTTTTTTGTACTATCAGCAACAAAGACTTATGCTTATGTCACTAAATATTTAATCTAAATAGAACATTTTACCTGATAGAACATAATTTGTTTTTTTTTTTAATATTTTGACTGTAGTGAAGATAGTCCACGGCATATAGATGATGTTTATTGAAAAATTAAAAAGTGTACTACTTTATATTTATGTTGTCCGTATTTTTGAAGTACTTGGAATTCGGTCCGAAGCAGGAATTCTAAACTGCTACGAGACAAACTAATATTTTTTTGGAATGTGGTCAGAAACTTCGGTCCGAACGAAGAACAAACTTTAAAAGGTTTTAAAAATGTTTCTTGGATAACGTCACTTTAATTGGTGATGGACTATGGAGTATTTACCTAATGATTTTTTATTTTGCGAATCGGACAAGAGGTGGAGATGACTTAAGCGGCGTCCTCAAATCAGATTAGAGACATTCTAAAAAAAGACATAGAAGTAAACTAAACTAAAAGCATGCTGATAATTTCTCAAAGTTTCTAGTTTTATTAGAGTGAATAAAGCAAGAGAGAAATTGAGAGAGTTTGGATCGCTGCAAATGGCGGCCCGTAATTTCTACCTTTCCTTTCGAGCAACAGGCGTGAGTATATCATAATTATGTATGTATTTTTATGTTATAAATACAAAATACTATGGAAACCATTTTGGAACGAGAAAATATCATCGAACTTACCTTACTATTGACTCGTTACACATTTAAGCATTGTAATATTACTCATTAGGCAGAGCAGGCTAGGCAAGTTTGTGACGTCAGTAGATGTATCTGCATACTAATCGGTAGTTGTCACGTACGAATAATAATTTTGCGAGAAAGGAATAAAATATGGGTATTATATTGATACTAAATAATCATGGCGCTTGCCATAGTGCCGAAATGTTGGGACCTTCAGACGTTGGTACGCGGTATACCTATGTATATCCTGGTTAGCATCTTAAATAAGCTTTTGAACGGTACCGACATTTATGGATGACAATTGTGACAAACGAATATGTAGCCAACACTAAGGTGGACGCTGTACTACAGAGTAAACGTCGAGCGCACGAGAAACGCGCATGCAAAATATGAGATCGGCCTTAGTGTGCTGTGTTAATTTTGACATGTCATCTAACCGTTACTATGGCAGTAAAAAAATATATGATATAATGTATACTGCTACTGGAATGTGTATAAAAACGTTTCTTTCAAAAAAACTTCAATCAACATCTCACAATATGTAATCTCCAGTTTAGCGTTACAACATCGCTCCAAAGCGCCCCAGTGTAATAAGTTACCAAACTAACAAGATTGAGAATCGCTGGAGTTGAAACAGTTTCGTTATCTTGTTGCGAGTGGGTTACTTCAATCAATGGTTGAGTCGAAGCGTCTATTCAAGGTCAAACGTCTAGTTAATGAACACAAACCAACATCTAAACTAATGAACGGCGCTTACGTATCTGTCTCAACTTCAACTGCAGTTTAACATTGTCCCGATCAAATTTAAACTTGTTCAGAATTTCGTTAAAGGTAATATTATAGCGTTGTGATGATTTCATGTCAATACATTAAATGATCGCAACAGACAGTTTTTTTGTTGAATAAAAGGCAGGTTGCTCATATTGAGTTGTGTATGATCGGCAGTATAACAAGTTTGTGCGCAAACGGGCCACCTACAAGCCCACACATATATTACAATTGTTAATACGTTTGGTATGGAATCACAGTAAACATGTACAGATGTGTGTCTTAGCCATTCGCCACTAAGTGTCAGCTCTCTTTCGTACAAATTGTAAAGGCCGCTGACTTGTAGTAGCGGCTACCGACCACTGTCGTTGGCGCAGAGCTGAAAGACGTCGGGAGCGATAGCTAGGCTGGCCTAATCATTTATAATGATTTTTATATTTGATCAATTTTAATGTCCAGTGTTAGACCGCCTGAAGACCTCCGACATGGCCTTACAATTCTTGTGTACAAGATAAGAACCGGGAAGAAAGGCCTTGCTTGCCATCCGTAGCTCGATAGTGCTCTGATGTTATTGGCTTATATTTAAGGATATATTATAACGAATATAGGTATGTTTATAAATTGTCTCATTATTAAAGTACAGGCTTTGCTTTGAGTTTTGATGACCTTGTTTGCGTTTCCGAGGGTATTATTACATTTTATCTGTTCTAAGACTTCTCTGCAAAGAATATTTAGTTCCTCTATAATTTTACCCTTCGATAGTGGCTACACAAGCCTTCTTGACCGTTTTATTTATTTTAAATTGTCTTTCGGGATTTAAGCTACGTATCTTTCTTTTGAGCAACCGATATATCGGCACTGTTGCAAGCGCTATGTTCACGGATGTACTGAGGTTAAATTCCTATATCGTATCACTTATGTTATTCCTTATTTATGTTACTTTGTAATGTACTAGTTTCGGTACCTGACCGGCTGCGTAACTCCGGTTACAAAGTCTAGCCACGATCCCCAACATTGGGACCGGCGGTACACGTTAGCTTTGTTTAGGAATAGCCGCATAAACTTCCGACTCCAAATATTTGCCTGGATTACAATGTTATAATACCGTTGAGTTTCGGAAATAGACGAAACAATAATAGTAACGACAAGTCTTTGTGTCAGCCATTTAATTTTGTGAATGTAAACGGTGAAAGAAAATATCGTAGGAAACACTTGCACGTTCAACTGAGAGTTCTCAAAAGACTTGGGAAGTTTGCCAACTCGAATTTGGCCAGCGTGGTGAGCTTGGCCTCACCCTTCCCATAGTGAGACGAGGCTCGTGCACAGCACTGAGATCAATTCTATACAGGGCGGGTCGATCATGATGATAACAATGTTTATAAAATCTAATAGCACTATTCTGTATGGTGATGGATTAAGGATACATCATGAAACTACCTCATTTAATTCTGTGGGTGCCGTAAGAGGTGACTAATACAAACCCAATATAGACAATTGCATATTTTTTCCATCTAAAGAAAAAAGAAAAATTGTTTACCCATTGTAACGCCCTTCCTTAGAACCTTGAGGTTTTATGTTTAAACTGAACAAGGATTAATGGGTCGTACACTGATTGGTTTACTATCGAGACAGGTGTTAGACAGGGATGTGTAGCGTCGCCGTGCCTGTTCAACCTCTTCATGGACAGTTGTTTGCAAGATTTGAAAAACAGCGACTGTGGATTAAGGATGAATGAGTAACGTGTCAAATGCCTACTTTATTCTGATGATCAGGTAATACTTGCGTCTTCAGCGGAGGAATTGCAGGAGATGGTGGCAATCATGCATGGTACTTTAGGGAGGAAGAGAATGAAAGTGAATATGAGCCAGACGAAAGTTATGGTTTTTGAAAAGGAGGAATGTGTTACGACTTGTAATGTTATGATCGATGGACAACGTGTGGAGCAAGTGATTGATTTTGTATATTTAGGTACCCTTTTTATGAATAGGAATGGTAAGAATGAAGAAGATATTGAAAGAAGAGTTAATGCAGGTAATAGGGTGAATGGAGCTTTGAAGGCTTTTATGAACAGTCAAAACGTGCCCGAAAAGGCACTTTTGGCTGTGCATAGAGGGGTGTTAGTACCTACACTTATGTATGGTAGTGAGAGTTGGGTATGACAAAATAGACATGAAAGTAGAATAAATGCCGTAGAAATGAGAGCACTGAGAAGTAAGTGTGGAGTGTCTTTGAACGACAGAGTAAAGAATTGTGTCATAAAAGAGTGTTGTGGGGTAAAAGAAGTTGTAGTAACAACTATTGAGGAAGGTATGCTAAGATGGTTTGGACACATGGAGAGGATGGATGACGAAAGACTGACCAAGAAGTTATATATGTTAAGTGTGAATGGGACAGGAGTAAGGGTAAGACCTAGACGGACGTTCTCTGACCAGATTAGAGACATCCTAAAAAAAGGAGAGGTTAGAAGTACCCTTAACCGAAGAGCATGCATGAGAAATTTGACGGGAGTGAGTGAAGCAAGAGAAATATGTCAGGATCGTTGCAAATGGCGTTCCGTAGTCTCTGCCTACCCCTCCGGGAAACAGGCGTGAGTCTATGTATGTATGTATGAGATACGCTTTAACCGTCTTCAAGGATCTAACTTGCTGCTATTTTGACGTGAAAATAGAACATACATACATTGCAGACACAAGTTTCTAGATTTCTAGACAAAAGATAACCCTTAATCCGTCACCACATAGACGTTTCATTCAAATGTTGAATAAAAGAGAAACAAACAGCCAAGGTGTGCGTGCTTGTTGTTAGCATTGTTTTGTTGATTGATTTTGGACATCATTTAAAATGAGAACTATTTTGAAAACAATTCAAGATGCGATATACGATGCGCTGCATATATAGCGAAACGCAGCGAAGCGCATTTTTGGCCATAACACATATCAAATTAACACAAAATAATTAAGAGTGTAGTTTGCATCCATCAACACTATCAAGTAACAATGTATGGACAAAGAACTTCAACCGCAGGAAACTGTGTAGCTCCCCAACCGTAACAAATAGAACAAAACATCGTAGTTCCTCACAAATTACTGTTACTTTAGCGAAACATTGTTAGACTTCTTTGAATTTAAGTAATTCAATTAACAACCGTTCGTACTAAGTTCACAAAGAATAATTTGAATTGCAAACGAAGTTAATGATTCTCGTTTTGATTCATTACAGACGACTAACATTGGAGCAGATAATGGTGGCTATTTTGTTATACAGCTTATCTACATCTCTGTTGTCTCTGTAATATTTACAAGCAAAATCACAGAACTGTACGATAGGCATGCACCAATTCGTCCTGTGAAAATAAAGCACCCTCCTGCCCCATGGCTAACTGAAAATATCAAACATCTGATTCACAAGAAAGCTGCTGCCAAATTTAGGTACAAAATAAGGCCTGACGCTCTCAATTTGCAAAAATATGTTGCGATAAGGAATCTCTGCAATAAGGTGTGTAGGGATGCACAACGCCAACATATTCACAGATCTGTACAAAACGGTGATCCAGCTAAAGTCTGGAAATTTCTTAAAACCCTAGGGGTCGGCAAATCTCGTCAACACCTGAATCCTAATGATTTCAATATTGACTTGCTCAATCAACATTTCTCTGCCTCGTTCAATATTGATAGGACTACTAAGGTAAGCACAATTAATTATCTTTCTTCTCTGCCTACCCCTAGTTACTCACAACTTGTCTTTAATCACTACACCGATAGTGATGTTAGGAAGGGCATAATGTCAACCTCGTCCAACGCAGTTGGTACTGACTGTATCAGCCGTAATATGATCCTTCCTATACTAGATTAAATTCTTTCCATCAAATCTCACATCCTAAATAAATACCCCTGGAACAGGAATGCTGTTCCAGCGGTATTTCCCGTTAATCTGGAAGGATGCCCATATTACTCCTATTCCGAAAACTTTTCACCCGTCATCCTTTTCTGATTATCGTCTTATTTCAATCCTACCATTCCTCTCCAAAGTCCTCGAACGTCTTGTCTACAACCAAATGAAGTCATTCCTCTGCATAAATAACCAACCTAATCCTTTTCAATCCGGTTTCCGTTCGGGTCATAGCACCGTCACATCCTTGGTCAATATTACGGATGACATCAGGCCTGGTATGGAAGGCGGAGAACTCACTAATCTTGCACTTCTTGATTTCAGCAATGCCTACAACACAGTAGATTACGATATTCTACTTGGTCGCCTTTGCTCTCTTAACATATCTCCTACGGTGATTGACTGGTTTCGCAGTTACCTGTGGGACCGCCAACAGCGTATATGCATTGAGTACTCACTTTCTTCTTGGTGTAATACATCTGCTGGCGTGCCCCAGGGTGGCGTATTGTCTCCTTTATTCTTCGCAATTTTTATAAATTCTATCTCAAGCAACCTTCGCTCCGCCTATCACCTTTGTGCAGATGATCTCCAAATATATACGCGGTCGTCATTAGCAAGTTTATCGCAATCTTTAGCTATCATTAACCGTGATCTGGCACTGATCAACAGCTGAAGCAATTCCTTTGGACTCAAAGTGAACCCTACGAAAACCCAAGTCATTGTTATTGGTAGTTCAAGAATGAAATCGAAAATCGACTGGTCTTCACTGCCTGCAGTTATTTTTGATGGCACCACTATTCCAATACAGGATAAAGTTAAAAACTTAGGTCTCACTATAGATTCAACTCTGTCTTGGGATCCGCAGATCCAAGAAGTAAGTCGGAAAGTGTTTGCCTCAGCAGGTGCACTAAGAAGACTAAGGAACTTTCTTCCCACTACCACCTAAATTGCGCTAGCAAAATCTCTTTTGCTGCCCATTATTGATTATGCAAACGTCAGCTATCTAGATCTCGCCGAAAACCAGCTTGATAAACTTGAGCGAATTCAAAATTTCTGCATACGATTCATATTTGGATTACGCAAATATGATCATGTTTCACAATTTCGAGCCCAACTCAAGTGGTTACCTATTAGAGCCTGTCCAGAAAGCGCGATTTACGCGCATGTCCACTCGCGCGTAGGCACTCGCGCGTTTTCGAGATACTAGAGCTACATACATCCCGTCCAGATACACTCGCGCGTTACTTCACACGCACGTAAAACGCTTGCAATGAGCGGGACTTTCGACTCGCTCGTTTTACGCGCGTGTGCCGCGCGAGTCGAGATACTCCGGCGCCATTGCTGCGTCCAGTACTACGCGCGTGTCCATGGCGACTGGACGTATTCGGTTCAAAATGGAGCGTGATAAAATTTTGTTAATTTCGTTCAAATTCTTTATTTTGGTTAATTGGGTCTTAGTTTATAATTAATAAAGCAATAAAAAATATTACCTCAAAGTAATCACGAGTTTTTCTTCTGCAGAAACAGTATCCCGTACCACATAATTTTGACATAGAGTCAAATCTTTAATCATTTCTAGTAAATCCTCAAACGATGCTACTGACATCCTAAATTAGTTGAAAACCTTTTCATTATATTCTCTGAGTTTTGGGTATAAAGTTATAAACATACTATGCGTCATTCTGTCACGTAGAATGGGATGCACGTTGAATCGTCGACTTTTTCTTCGTTTACGACGCCTCCATCGACGGTATGCAAGCCACAACACAACCACTGTATCCGAGTCCATGTTTATAACTGACTAAATACGTCTCATCACAATCGCGCGTAACAACGCGCGTGAAACGCCGCATCTGGACGCAATACGAATCAAAACGCGCGAGTGGATACGCGCGTAAATCGCGCTTTCTGGACAGGCTCTTAGACATCGTCGGAATGCTCACGTTTTAACTATACTATACAATATATTGTTTAACCCTTCAACACCCTCCTATCTTAAAGGACGATTCGAGTTCCTTCATGACACGCACAATCGATACTTAAGGTCATCAGAAAATTTACTACTGAAAATGCCGACACATTCCACAGCATTCTATGATAAATCTTTTTCTGTAACGGCCGTTCGCTTGTGGAATGAATTGCCTCTAAGCATAAGGCAGGCACAGACGGTTACTACATTCAAAACTTTAGTTAAGGACCATTACTTGTCCGTTTAATTTATTCCCTATTCTAAAAATATGTATTTAGTATTATGCACTAATTTATCTAGATATGTATGTATATGTTATATATGTATTGTATAAATGTAAATGTTTATAGTATAATATTATAAAATTGGTACACCTACAACTACCACTTCTTTTCCTACCAATATCTCCATCCAAAGGTTGCCTGGTAGATATCGCTTTAAGTGATAAGGCCGCCCTTTGTACTTAACCTAATATATAAGATTACTATAATGTTGACACCGGTGTACAATAAAGTTTAAATAAATAAATAAATCAAATAAATAATATTGCTGTGTATAAATACATACATACATACATAGACTCACGCCTGTTTCCCCGAAGGGGTAGGCAGAGGCATATTAAACGCCCACTTTTCGCCAGTGTTTTGATTCCACGTAATAGGTGGCGAGCCTATTGCCGCTTATTGGGACATTTTGTGTGCCAGAGCCTCGTCCGTTGATCGGCAGGTGCACCACTTGCTTGCTAAGTTCTTGGTGGGAACCCTATGCTGTGTATAAATGGTGTACAATAAAGCATTATCTACCTATTAATTTACACTATTGCTGCATTACCACTGTTTTGGTGTACTTTGTACGATATTTCTGAGAATCATCAATGTCGTAGCTTTGTCCCGTTTGCATCCGAGAATTACACCCCTTGGAGCCCGAGGCCCCCATACTAGTCTTACCGGATAGGACAGAATATCAGCTTGATGTTATTGAGAAAATACATATTTTTTTAAATGAAACCTGGGTTGTTTTATTGGGTAGGCCCGACTGCCTATCAGTTCATACCTCTCTGCCTGCACTAAACGGCTAAGGATGTTTGAAATTCCACCGCAAATAGATATAAAATGGTAGGACTTTAAAATCTACACACTTGTTAATTTACTAATAAACAAATCACTTAAATTACTTCAGCTGACATCAGAATCCATATTATTATTATATTTTAAAGAATTTGCATAACGTTCCCGTATTGTTACTTAATAGGAGTCTCTAATTACTTATTCGACTACAATGGGTATTGATTTCCTGTTCCTGTGCCTGCTTATTTTTGCTGCCTGCCTGCTAACCCAACATGCTATAACAAATAATATGTCGTTTAGAAACGGCAGGATCATAGAAGAAAGAAGTTAGAAGTAAAATAGGCTGAGTTTAACGCGGAAACTAATGTAGCTTCTCTGTTTCCGTCCCTCAACCTTTTATCAGATATTGACTAAAATGTAGGTACAACATCGTCCTACTATTGCAGAGGTATCGGGTTCAAATCCAACGACACGCAACACTGACTTCCACACTATGTGTGTTTTGAACGTTATGTGGCTCTATGCCTTGAAACACACGTTAAACCATCGATCCCGGCTGTCATGAAGATCTTTGACAGTCATAATAAAGAGTCTACTCTTGCAGCTATTGATACTGACTCTTGCAGCCATGGAATATTCCTTCGAGCTGCGGTCAGATGGCAGGCGCTCTGGGGTAAAGTAAATGTCTGTCAAATCTGATTAAACCAGTAAACCGCACCTCGGGCTCCAACAACGGTGGTGGATAACGTTATAAGCTGTCGTAACTTGTGGCTAAGACACTTGGAATGCGGTTAAGAGGTTGACTTGCATATTCGATTTCACAAGGGTTTCGTTTCTAAGTACAAATCATTAATTAAATAAGGCGAATCAATCAACTAATTTTACGAAAAAAGACTGGTAAAAGCGCACAGAATTTTAAAGACTTTGTTTTATTTTAAATGACGTCTGGAATCAGCTACTAGACCATAAGGCTGTGATCAACCGAGTTGTGGCTCGTCTAAATGCATTCGAGTGTTACGTTCTAAAACCACCGCGGTGTCCTTGGCGTCCTCGGCGTTCCGTTAGTAACAAGATCATCCAAATTGCAGTTCGCATGCTTTACCGCGACCCCAAAACTATCAAAGCATCTTGGAATTTTCGATGTAAACATAGCCTAAAACAACAAAGTATTAGAACAAATGAAAAAACCAAAGGCACGGTAAGATATTTTTCTTCAGCTTATTTAAACCAAATAACATTTTATTACATTCGAGAAATGCAACATGAAATCCCTAATTTTCTTGGTAACGAACCTGAATCTAGAAAGTTCCGAAAAATTAATTTTCACTTAACTTCTTACTTATCATAACAAAGTGGCGAAATATCGCGACAATAGGATCTCGATTACCTAATACAAGTCGCGAATTATTTTCAAAGTCCAAGGAACTCAAGTTTAATAATTAATATTTTCAAAAGAGAACCGTAATTAGAAATGGGTGACTTAGTGAATTTTGTTAATCCAATGAGACCAGGACCCAAGTTAGAAGATTAAAGTAACTGGAGTAAGATTG
Organism: Euclidia mi; assembly: GCA_944739405.2. Lineage (NCBI taxonomy): Eukaryota > Metazoa > Arthropoda > Insecta > Lepidoptera > Erebidae > Euclidia > Euclidia mi. The sequence continues at coordinate 93,549,546 of OX123182.2, forward strand.
AGATGGAATTAATTTCCTGCTGTCGTATGTAAACCTAACTCCAGTTAATTAAGGAGTCACCTTGCTACCTAAATAATGATTTAGACAGGAACAAGATTCGAACTGATTAATTTACTTTAGTGTCTTTGATTGTAATGTTAAATTGCATTCATATGTAAAGTAATTCTAGCGATCGTCTAAGTTATAACATACATGTCTTCATATTTTATTTATAGTCTCATGCCTGTATCCCCGAAGGGGTAGGCAGAGGTGTAATGTTACACCCACATTTCGCGATGAATTTTTAAGTCCCACATGTCTTTAGTACTTATATAATAATATAATTTTATATGTAAAACTGTTGTTTTATCTATACCATTTAAAGACATCGATTTCCAATCAAGAAGAATGGTTGCCACTTAGCTACTCGTGACGGTTTGCTGCCTCTTCTAGGTTGGGTGTTTACATTGAAAGCAATATTGTATTCAGTATGCACGAAGCTACATTAAATCACGTCACAGAATTAAATAGATTATACAAAATACAGTTGCTTTCTACCTCTTGCCAATAGCACATTTCATGATATAGGTAACTACACAACAATATATAGATGTCGTTAGTGTTAGGTGTCGAAGTATAGGTCGGTTCACGAAAGATGACCACTGCGCAGAAATCATTTTTTAGGTCCCCGTGGAGGTGCGGGGTGAGGCGCGGGTGGAAAGCCAATGGTGTGCCTCCGTTCTTGACGCATTCCCTAAATGCGTCAAGAATGGAGCCACGCCATTGGTGCACGAATGTACATATGTATGCGCGACGGCCGACATTTGTGGTCAACTTTCGTGAACCGACCTATACCGTCAGTGACAGTGGAGGTAATCGCCTGCACTTTACTAAGACATCCCTGAGCTCTCACCAATCATCCCGACCATAAACGATGCAAACCGATCATCATTGTATCCTTAAAGTAAATACTGCACCATTAAGAAATAGGTAACTACTCACTTCGAAGATGCTTCTTTTTAACATTTGTTAGAAAACCTTAAACCACATTGAGCGTATCTTGGTGAGCTCTACAGCAAGGTGCAAAACACGATGACCTTGTAGGTGCAGCAAAGCAAACTCATCAGGTAAAATGAACATGGGAACAATACGTATAAATAAGTCTAAAGTTTTTTGTATCCGGGCAGATAAGAAGGTAGATTTTTTTTATAAGTATCCGTCTTTGCCTGTTTTCATAAGAGAAAGTTACCCTTGGTCACCTCTTCTTATTTTGTGTTGACGTCCTATATGAATGAAGCTCATCACTGTAACCCAGTTACATCACAAGTATACAGATCTTTCCCAATTATTTGTGTATTTTTTCGTCTTTATTGAGGACGTGGTACATAACGACGACGGGAAGCTGCCTTCAGTTATGCGCATTTATTGTTAGTTTAGGACGTACGGCGTTACATCAAGATTGACTACACCAGTGTAAGCAGGTCTATGTTTGTATCACAAGGCGATAGAATCATAGTGCAAACGAAAATTGCATTCATCAAGCAATACATAACTATCTTAAGTTGGTCTCTCTCTGTTTGAAAATTTCCTACAGGCACAAATCAGGTTTTGTTGGTAAAATGTAGATGCATATGTATCCATTAGTTCACTACAAACTCGGTTGTATAGTGTTAACAAAATAAATATTTACAGCGAAACTAGAATGCCACGTGATATTGTGCTGTGTTATGTGTATGCTTGGAAATGTAGTGGACAGTGGAAAAGGAATTCCTTATAAACTACACTGTATTCTTTTGTATGTCGAGTTGTTTGTGACTTTGCTTACGTACCTTTGATGCAAAAAATAAGCTTAAATTATATTCAGAAGGATTTAAAAAGATAACTTTCCCTAAAACGTCTTGAATAGGCCTCAGGGATGAGCATACTTTTGAGTGGGCTATATATAAATGAATATATTGTGTTAACTCTTTTACTAAAAGTAAAATCGTACATTAAGTGACACTTATCTTATAGGCTACCTTTTTATCAATTTTTGCCAGTGAACTTTTCGAAAAACCTTACTCAAAATTTAATGGCGAATTGTTCTGATCAGAATCTATTTCATATATTATTGGAAATAGAATTGCGTAGTCTTATTAACAGTGGTATTATAAAGAAACGAAGGAACCATTAAAAAATTTAAACCATGTCTTGAATGCTCTAAAATTACGTGGAAAGTAAATATTTGTATGTTTCTGATAAGCCATGTCAAATTGAAAAATGTCGAGTCATGTTATCACATAGCAACCGCCGCCGGGCTAATAGTGAACCGCTGGTATAATAATTATGAATACAGAGTTGCTGAACACGGTACTTGTTCCATGTAAATTGTTTCCCTTGCTTACGAAGTATGGGACAGTACTTTGTCCTATGTACACGAGTTGCGAACCTTTGGGTTATCTATCACTGACGCCCAAACTAGAAATTGCCTAACAAGCTAGATATGAGTTAAATATGTGTGTAAATATATGGGTATATGTTCAAACTCAAACTCAAAATCATTTATTCATTTAGGTCACAAAGTGACGCTTATGAACGTCAACGATTAAAGTTAATTACTAGATGATTCTACATACAGGCAGCGATAGCCTAGTGGAGATACCAACAGACTGCCATGCAGAGGGTATCGGGTTCGAATCCGCGTCGCGCACCAATGACTTTTCGGAGTTATGTGCGTATTGAATTGTTAATTATCGCTTGTCCCGTGCCTCGGAGAGCACGTTAAGCCGCCGGTCCCGGTTGTCATGAAGATCTTTGACAATCGTTACAGGGCGTCAGTACCTTCTAAATAAACTGACACTAGTCTAAACCATGGAATATCGCTATCCCTTCGGGTTGCGGAGGTCAGACAGGCAGTCACTCCGTGGAAAAGCTAATATTCAGCCAAATCCGGTTAGACTAGTAAGCGGACCCCAGATTGAAACTGGGATAACGCTAAGAGGATGATGACTAGATGATTCTACATTTACATTTACTGCCACGTTCGCAATGCAATAGGTAGAACCACGAGAAAGAACGGGCAATAAAACTCGTGGCCACTCTTTTTAACTGCCAGTATAATTCTTTTACATGTTATATTTGTAAGGAGCTGCAACTGTTTCACATTGTGAGTTATCTACTATTGCAAAAGTTAATAGTTATTGATATCATACCCAAGCAATAAATTATGTTCATTTAGTAAGCCTCCCAAAGTGAAGATGGTGAAACAGGAGCATCCACTTACGTCTTTTGATCTAAGCAACTCGCGAACATGGCATTCGTTGTCTATGGTCGACGCGGGAAAGTTTAACAAAATATAAAATTATTTTATTTTGTTATTTTAAATTCGTGTTGGACATAATAATAATTATTAAACATTGCGGGTTGTATAAATCGTTTGTAATATACAAGTGGAGCACGTTTTATTGCGGTTTTGTTGGGTTCTACAAGCCTATTACCGACGCGCGTTCGCGCGTCGTTTGTTTTCGTGCAAAATGGATGAAAATAGATTTGATGAAGACTTAACAGATAAAAGCGATTCAGAGATTATTAGTAACTGTGAACGAGTGCTAGAAGTATTAAACAAAAATGAAAAGAACGAAATTGATATGAGGAATTTAGCGGAGAAAAGGAAAGATATTGATCATAGCGAAAATGAAGATAAGGATGAGGAGGGATTTACTACCGTGACGCATAAACGACCAGTGAAAAAGCGGAGAAACAAGGAAGATGATTTTGAGAATATAGAAGAAACTATTAAAGTATGCTTAACATCCTTGACTATTTTACCTAAACAAATGTCGTTGGCGAGACTGTTACATGATGAAAAGATTACCAATATTCTTAAATTATATTACAAGAGCCCATACAAAGTATTCGTACATTTTTCTAATATAGAACAAGCAGAAAAACTATTAAAATGCAAGAAGATTCTAAGTATGAAAATTCGAGCACAAATCGTTAACCAATTGAATTTAACTTATGGCATTATTAAAGGAGTGGATCTCGAGTTAAGTGAGGAGGAAATATTGGAAGTACTAGAAAGCTCTAGTAAAATCATATCAGTTAAAAGATTAAGACGTTTGAGTCAAGAAAATAAGTGGATAGAAAGCGAAACCGTTCGCGTTTGTTTTGATAGTGCATCGCTGCCACCTTATTTGTACGCCTATGGATGCAGGTTCAAGGTAGAACGTTACATTTTCCCAGTCACACAATGCTCATTATGTTGGAAGTATGGCCACATCAAAAAGTTTTGCCCGATTGGAAAACATTTATGCCCCAAGTGTGGCAAGCAACATGAAAATTGCGAGACTACCACATTCATTTGCTTAAATTGTAAAGGACCACATATGGCACTGGAGAAGTCGTGCCCATCTTTCATCAAAGAAAAATCCATACGAGATATAATGAGTCAAGAAAATGTACCATATAGGAAGGCTTTGGAAATATATATTAGTAAGCAAACTACCTTAAGAACTAAGCAAGACGTCCAGTCGACAGATTCTGCAATAGTATATACCTCTGAAAAGGATAAAGCGAGCGGTGAGGTCGTATGTGTATCGTTCGATGAAACTAACTTTGAAAATGAAGATGACGAACTCGTATCCCGTAAACAAGTCCAACGACAAAGAGCGAAGAAACATAGGATAACACAAGGGTTAACACAACTGTCACAAGTGTCACAATCACAACATTCACACATGTCACAACAAACACAACAGAAAAAATGCCGGCAAGTATCTGAAAATGGTATGGAACAAGATATTAGCCAAGAATCATGCCGAGAATCGCAACAAGTAGTAGAAATTGAAGAAGATAAACGTAGGCAATCAAAATACAAGAAAATATTGTCGAATATCTATAGAAAAATTAAGGAAATAGTTTGGTCACAAAGTAAACTTGAAGAGAAGTTTGTATCTGCTTTAAAGGTAATTTATGATGAGTGTAAGTCGTTTATAAGTGAGTTTATATCGGAGGGCAGTATTTTACGTTTATTATTTGGTTTCTTCGATGGCTAGCTTTGATAATAACCAATTTATCAACATATTTCAATGGAATAGTCAGAGTTTGAAAGATAAATTACATTGTTTTGATACATTACTTATGCAAGAAAAAGTACATATAGCTATAGTTTGTGAAACTTGGCTTAATGCCAACATTAGGATTAATTTAAGAGATTATAATGTATTTAGAAAGGATAGAGAGGACTCTTATGGAGGCGTAGCAATCATTACTCACAAGTCTTTAAAAGCTCAGTTATGTCCTATTAGTTTAAGTAACCCAGGTATTGAAATTGTTTATGTTAAAGTGCTTAATTGTCAATATCTAGAAAATGTTATATCTATCTATTGTCCATCATCAGTGCGTACTACCTGTGCAGATTGGGACTGTTTATTTTCTTTAATTTCAAGTAAATCTATAATTGCCGGTGATTATAACGGTCATCACAGTAACTGGTCATATAAGACAAATTCACGGGGTATTCAGTTGATGGACTCTGCTTTAGAACATGGTTATGTAACATTAAATAATGGAGCACCAACAAGAATTAAAATGGTTAATGGATTATTACAGAAATCATCTCCTGATATCACCTTTGTATCATCAGACATTGCAATAAAATTTGATTGGTTGATAACAAATGAAACTCTAGGCAGTGATCACCTGATTATAAAATTTTCAGTCAATTACCAGTGTAGTTTACATTTCAGTAAAAAGCGCAATTACAAAAAAGCTGACTGGCGAGGTTATAACACAGAACTTTCTGACAAATTCTTAGGGCTTGATCATTTGACAATGGATGTTCAAGGTATGTATGATTTTTTGCAGAATCAAATGTTAGACTCCGCTAGTAAACATATTCCTCTAATAAAAATGTGTACCAATCCAACCATAAAGTTTAGACCTAAGGAATACTGGACTCCATTACTGTCCAAGGTAGTTGCAGAGCGTAGGTTAGCACTTGCAAGATTTAGAAGAAATCCTACACCTGATAACCTTATCAAACTGGAGCAGAAAGTTAAGGAAGCTAAAACATTAATTTCCAGAGCTAAATCTAATAGTTGGAAAAGATTTTGTAGTAGCTTTGGGGAGGGAGCTTCAGTTTCTGATATGTGGAGTAGGATGCGGTGGGCTAAGGGATTCTGTCAATCTAAAAGTATTGTCTCTGAACATAAGTTGAAGGATCTTTTGAATTGTCTTACACCAGATACAGTTGTAAATAAGATACCAAGTATTCAGTCACACAATGAATTAATTGAAACACCATTTACAATTCAAGAGCTAAGGCACTGTATAAAAAAGAAAGATACTGCCCCGGGAAATGACAGTATTACTTATTCTATGGTGTATAATCTTCCAGATAGTGCAAAACAGTACCTTCTTAGGGTGTATAATGATATTTTGAACACAGGTATTATACCAAAACAGTGGAGAAATATTGTAGTTATAGGTATTCCTAAAGTTGGTGCAAGTCAGGATTCTGAAACAAAACTTAGACCCATATCCCTTATGATATGCCTGTGTAAAATATTTCACAATATGTTGTGCAAAAGGTTGGAATGGTATGTTGAAAAGCAATCTATATTATCATCTCAAACAGTAGGATTTAGAAAAGGCCATTCTTGCTTGGATTGTGTTACTAAGTTAGTGACTTATACACAGTTAGGTTTTATTGAAAATAACCCTACAATTTGCTGTTTTTTAGACATATCAAATGCATATAATAACGTTTTGATTGAAAATATTGTGCAGGTGCTAGATAATTTAGAAGTTGGTATCAAGATTTGTAGGTATCTTTGGAATTTCTTGAGTGAAAGGTGTTTGATGGTGAAAGACAACTCTAATGGCCAGGTAGTAGACCTTCGAACGTCATGTAGAGGTCTAGCACAAGGAGATCCAATATCGCCTTTACTTTTTAATATAGTTACATCCAAAATTTGTAATCAAATTCAAAATGTTATTGTATCACAGTATGCCGATGATTATGTACTTTTTTTTAGACATAGGGACATTAGTTACTGTGAATTTGAATTGCAATTGGCTCTTAATTGCTTAGTCAAATTATTAAATCCCATGGGTCTTGAGCTTTCACCAAGCAAGTCAAAAGTATGTGTTTTTAGCAGAGGTAAAAGAAGAGCTCAAGTAAAACTTAAAGTTGACAATTAAATTATTCCTTCAGTAGACTGTATTAAACACTTAGGCATTTGGTTAGATCGGTCCTTATTATGGAAAAAACATATAAATGAAATTACAGAAAAAACATCAAAATATTTAAATTTACTCAAAATTCTAGCTGGATCTTCTTGGGGAGTGCACCCAAAGCATATGAGATCTTTATATTTTGCTTTAATCAGAAGTAGAATTGACTTTGGATGTTTTTTATATCACAGCAGTGCTAAGACTCACTTATATAAATTAGATAAAATCCAGAATCAAGCCTTGAGAATTGTAGGAGGTTTTGTGAAAAGCTCGCCAATTCATGTTATGGAAAGTGAGCTCTGTATTCCACCTTTGTTTATTAGACGTTTATACTTGGCTTATAAATATTGTGTTAAAATCCTGTCTTCGTCAAACAGGGATACAGCTAATTTGTTGGAAGAATTAAAAAATCCATCACATGGCAGGTACTGGGCCAATAAAAGGAGTCCATTATTGCTAACTGTATATATTGAGTGCCTAGGTTACAATTTACATTCCTCAGTTCCCTTAGAAATGTTTTCTTTAAATACATGGATTAGCTATATAGATTTGAATAAAGTAATCGAATATAATTTAGAATGTGTAAATGGATCTAAAGCTAGTCAAGATTTTGCTTCTTTAAAATACAATGTAATTGAGGAATTGAAGGAAAAGTATTCTGGTTGGTGTTTCATTTACACGGATGGATCAAAATGTGAAGAAGGATGTGGGGCTGCTTTTTATAATGTGAACAATAATTTGTCAGCCATGTATAAATCAGATTCGCAGGTTTCAATCATGAGTATGGAATTAATTGCAATCTCTAAGGCTCTTGAATATATTAATCCCAGTATCAGCCAAAATGTAGTTATATGCACTGACAGTAAAAGTGCTTTGTCCCATTTAGCTCGATGTATTTCAGGATACAGAGGTGCACCAATAGCCTATATAATCATTAAGCAGATTTTCAATTTGGATAAAATTAATTTGAAGTTGCAATGGATTCCATCTCATATTGGAATAAGTGGAAATGAGGAAGCCGACAGACTTGCAAAGTTGTCAGTGAAGGAAGGTTTATTAACTCATGTCAATAGGTGGTACACAGAAGTTTTAAGTCTTATTAAACATAATTGTTTTATTAAATTTAAGGAATACTTTGACCAACGAAGTACTGAGAAAGGGATATGGTACAGGACGATACAAAGTGAACCACCCCACATTCCTTGGTTTGCCCATGCAGACATTAGTAGATCTAATGTAGTTATGGCTCATAGGTTGCGCTCGGGCCACTTCCCATCTAGGAAGTTTGGGCATCTCATGAAAACATATGATTCACCTAATTGTGATGTATGCGGCAAAATTGATGATGTCCAACACTTGCTATTAGAATGTGAAAAGAACCGAAGAGAAAGAGAGTCATTGCTGGTTGCCTGCAGAATAAATAAATATGATGTAGGAGCTTTTACAAAAATATTAGTAAAGCCTGGCTCTAAAAAAGCTAGACTTTTATATGAAATGGTTGCTGCAGCTGTGAGTGCCTCAAATACTAATAGGTAATTTCTTATAATAATTATATCTAGTAGTAAGTACACAGGTAATAATGTTTAGTTTTAAGATTAGGGTATGATGAGGCTGGCATACCATTGTTTGGTGAAAGCCTCTTTAAAAATAATGAATAAAAAAAAAATAAAAACTCGCGAACATGACTGTTCTGATCTATGGTGGAACAGTATGTTCCGAAAAGTAATGGTATATGAACCTGCAGCAATTTACAATCTATTAGTAAGCAGTTCATGACCACGAGTTACCCTCACCTTACAAATCCGATAAATTATAATAAAAAGAGTAGAACAAGAATGCAAATGTAGTATAAAAGAGAATACGGTAATTAACGACACTATAAAACTGCCTATTGACCTAATAATAAAAAGAAATTGACCTTATAAAATAATATTTATTTCCAAGCGTACTTGTCGTCAAGATACTCATTTAAACTATAATATGCCTTCAGCAAAAGATTATTTTTAACAATTGTCTGAAACGACCTTAAAGGCAAGTCCAAAATATTACTTGGTATCTTATTATACATTCTTATACTAAGCCCAATAAAAGAGCTATCTATGCGTTTTGTGTAAACGGAAATATGGTACACATAATTTGTGCCTGTTCCTAGTATTGTATTTGTATGTCACTATTCATTTTGTAAGAATTTATATGTAGTCGTACATGCATAACACTGGCATAAATATATTGTGATGCTACAGTAAGAATACCAATATTTTTAAATTTTTCTTTAAGTGAGACACTTGTCTTTAACTGGTAAATGGCCCTAACTGCCCGTTTTTGTAATATAAAATATTTTCGATGTCGTTTTGGATTAATTATAGGGAAGAGATAAAGATAAATTAAGTTTTGGGGTTCCACACCCAAAAATTAAATAAAAATGGGACGTTATAGGATCATTTTGCTGTCCGTCTGTCAAAACCTTTTATTTCGGGGACGCGTGAGATAGAAATATAAGCTGAAATAAAAAATTGAAGCTTCTTGTTCAAGTGAAGAATTTATTAGAAGGCTTGATGTGGATATGTTAAAACATATTTTATTTATTTATGACTAATAAAACCTCGTTGGCCTTGCGGCATAAATGTGCGCATGGGATTGGGAGGTCTCGGGTTCGATCCCCGGGTCGGGCAAAGTGTGGTTTTTCCGTTAGGAAATTCTCAGTAGCAGCACGGAGTCTGGTTATGTGCCTGGTACGGCAATAGGCTCGCCCCCTATTAGATGGGCCTTAAAAAATACATGACGAAATGTGGTTGTAATATTACAACTCTGCCTACCCCTTCGGGGATACAGGCGTGAGGCTATAAATAAAATAAATAAATAATAAAACCTAATAATATTGAAAAATAAAAAAAGACAGTTTCCTACGGAACCCTTGCTAGAAAACTTGCCCGGTTAATAAAAATAACGTTATTTGCAATTTTTTAACAATTTCGTTTTTTCTTACCTTCTTTTTTCTTTTTTTTAATTTTTGACTAATTCTGACTCTGGAATAATAAATAGCTTGATTCACGGATATTAAAGTGGTTCTCATACGGAGAACCACTTTAACGGTACACGTTTCTCTCAGCCACCGAAGCTCTCATCTTTTGATTACGATTTCTCTGAAAGCTTACTTCACTAATGGTGATATTCTAGAAGTTGGTTATGTTATGTAGTTAAAGTGCACCGCGACGCACAGATAACTACTAGCCTAGGGGTAATCAATTTATTGAAAGAAGAAGAAAACATTTATTAACTATCCATCATCATCTGCCAGCCCTGTATATAAATTCTCCAACTACTGGGCACGGGTCTCTTCTCTTTATAAAAGGGCCAAGAGCTTGTTGGCAGATTTCATATGGCTTTCGAGAACATTATAAAGAACTTTCATTTAGAAAATAATATCCCCGAGCGTGTGTCACGTCAATGGCTCGTCTATTGCCATAGTATAGATAGGAGAGCAATTTGCCAACATCATGCGCTTCTTAGATACGGAATATGAAAATAAAGCGCTTTAAATTTATACTTAAATGGCTTCCTGCGCCTTTGCCCGTGCGGCCGGTTATCAGGACAAAAGATAGCCCATGTACTATTCTTAGGTATAAGGTTTCATCAAAATCCATTTAATACTTGAAAGAGTAACAAACTTTCATTAATTCATCCTCACAAAATAGTAAAACAATGGGGATAGAGGATTTTATTTTCAGTTGCTTTTCTTTTTAGTGGCTGTTGCTAAGGATCAAATCCGGTTATTTAGATAAATATCAGTGATTGGTGCTTCTGTAATTTTTAAGTGAGGCGCTTATGCACTTTAAATCTTCTGAAATATCAGTCGCAGTGATCCAGTGCCTATTTATTACCTTATTGCAAGGGGCTAAAATTCACTAGAACGATGCCCGGTGCCGATGGAATCACCAAATGAAGTACTGAATAACAATGTACTGATAGAAGGCAGAAAACTTTCATCTTCATAAACCAAACGGTGATAATTTGTACTTTAGGCCAGTAACAGGACATCAAGGGTATTGTATATATAAGTATAATATTCTACTACATACACACATCACTATCTAGTCCGAAACTAAGCAGAGCTTGAGATCTTGTACTATGGGTACTAGATAATGGTTAAACATACATTCATACTTTTTTTTGTAAATACATACATATTATACATAGAAACACCCAGACCAAGACAAACATCCATGTTCATGCACACAAATGTTTGACTTGAGCGGGAATCGAACCCGCGACCTTCGGCGTAGCAGTCACTTACACTCCCATTGTGAAGACTGAATATCTTAATGACAATGGAATTAAAATGACGTCGCCGTCATTATAAGGATTGGAATCACAGGCTAATCACAGGCCATGTGCGGCTAGCCATAGTTTTATAAGTTTTGCTTTAAAGGACCTGTGATTGGAAAGGAGCAAAGGTAAATCTTCGAAAAAAGGTAAAGTCTGAGGCACGGCGTGGACACAACCTACCGTTGCAAAATCACTATACAATAAATGAACTGCTATCAATTTTCAATAAAAATGCAGACAATTTATATTATTAATAAAACAAATCAAAAATGTGTGATCAGCTCAAAATTAAATCTTAAACAGCAGAGGTAGCGCCTCGAAAAAAGACTTCTGAAAGTTAAACTTCGAAGGAAGCCGTAATGAAGTTAACTAACTTCAATAAACTCCATCTTTCTCCATCCTTTCAATAAACTCCAGTTGGAGTTTAAAAGTTGGAGTTTGAAAGGATTGGTAAGTATTAATTTCACTTCGCCCTTAAGAAAAAAAAAATACTGCCTTCCGTGCTCGGCTCGGCCTTTTTCGGTGCCAGTAATTACGACAAAAGGAAGCACATGTGCTAATCTTAACTAATACAGCTGAAGAGATTGTTTGTTTGCTTAATTGAACGTGCTTATCTCAGGAACGACTGGATGATATTTTGTATAATTACTATTATGTTAGAAAGCCTATTTATCGAGAAAGACTATAGTCTTTCTCAAACTGTCAGTCTAAAGATGTTATACCTATAGCCTATGTTATAGGTATAACATTACGCTATAAGCAACGAGTGTGAAGCAGTGGCCCTAAGTGACGTAGATTCCGCGGGCTTTGCTAGTTCAATGTATAGACGATATCGCCGAAAACTTTCAGCAAAATTGTTTCAGTAGTGTTTGCATTAAAGAGTAGCAAACTTCTGTCCACCACACAAACGTTCGCATTTATAATCAACTAGAGGACGCCAGCAGCTACGCCTGCATTTTTTAAATTTACCCGTTTTGGCCGATCCCGTGTGAATTTCGGGAAATCCCTTCTTAGTGCACCCCTACGGTCCCCAAGGAACATACATGCCAAATTTCAGCTTCCTGCTGTAGCGTGTCTGTCACTCAGTCAGTAACGCAAGGATTTTATATATTAAGATTATAAAGGCAAAGACAAGTGTATTCGCTACATTACTGCAAAGCTGCATCAAAATACGTTTCGTAGTTTTAGCGTGAAAGAACAGCGTACTGTCATCCATAAGCACAAACACACACACTCCGACAGAGACTCACACAAACCTGCTCAATTATTATAGTACTGTATTACAAACATTGACGTGGTACTCATTAAATGTAATCTGTTCTCGACACGTAGACCGTTAAACTTCTATGGATTATTATTACTGTGATTGATCAGAAACATAATTTTTAATTAAGCCCTGTCGGCCACTTTGATTAATCATGTGTATTTCAATTTCAATAGCCCTTTTATCCTGAATCTCCTTGACTCTAATTAACATTTCTTATTATTGCATATTATAAAATATCACGGAGCTCAGTGGGCCTCTTGGCAAAGGCCTCCTCTAAGAACTTCCACTGTTTCCTATCCCTTGCAACTCTTTTCCAGTTTGGCCAGCTGTAAGTCTGAGTTCGTCCTCCCATCTTTTCCGCTGTCGTCCTCTACTTCGCTAGCAATCTCTAGGATACCAATCTGTTAGGATTTTGCTCCATTTGTCTTGGGGTGTCCTCAACATATTATTATGTCCGGCCCATCTCCATTTCATTTGGTCTATTTTTGTGAGAATGTCTGATACGCCCGTCCTGGCTCTAATAGATGTGTTCCTTACTCTGTCTTGTTTTTGGTTCCCAGCAGGCTTCTCTCCATGGCTCTTTGGAAATGCTCTAGCATATCTCTATGTTGTTCAGAAAGTGCCCACGTTTTGCATCCATATGTTAGGCAACGAAGAATACATGTGTTGAAAACTCTACACTTCATTTTAATGCTGAGGTCTGTTGCTTTTATAACCTCTTTCAGCGACCAATATCTTTTCCATCCATTTGCTATTCTTCTTTTAATTTCTTTGGTAGATAGGTCCATTTGCGAAATTATTTGCCCCAGATATAGTTCTACTTATTCGATCGGTTGGTTGCTAATTTTAATTTCGTGGGGGGGTTGAGTTAGACAACAGCTTTGTTTCGCTCAGTTTCATTGATATTCAGACCCTCTCACTTTCTTTATTTTGATCTTGTAGCATTACTTCCAGCTTGTGAGGGTCTTCTTCGAATATAATATGTCATCTGCGAATCGGAGATGGTTCAATTCAATTCAATTCAATTTGTTTTAATTGTGAATCACAGGTAAGTACAAAGGATGTTACAAAATTACATTATAGATCAGCTGTGTTCCGCCACTTGGGCAAACAATATTATAATCATACAAAATGCAAATAAACACACGTCAATATAAAAATATTCAATTATCATCAACACATATTACATTACATTATTAATTTTAAGTCAAAGTCACATCTAAATTATAGAAAATATTATACCTATTGCTAAAAATAATATAACTTAACAACATATTTTTAGTTAATTCTTCATTTGTAAATACTCTTTTACAGAGTAGTGACATTGTGCCAGTAACCATTTATGCAGTTTCTTTTTAAAAATTGATATTTCATTTATATTCCTGATCTCTAATGGTATATTATTATATATGTGTGGGCCCAAACAGAAGACACTTTCATGCAGTAAAGATTTGTAATTATGACGCGCTCTAAGCCGATATTCAAACAAGCTTATATTTGTTTTTATAAATATTGAAGTCTCATAAATAAAGAGACTGGGCAATGCTAGAATATTTAATTTAATAAAATGCGGTCTGCAGGAGTCTGTTTGTTGTAGGTTACACATACTTCTGATACAACGCTTTTGTGCAATGAATACACGTTCTCTTTCTGTTGAGTTGCCCCAGAAGATTATTCCGTAACGTAGCGCAGAGGCTACATAGCCGTGGTAAGCTGTAAGTAACGCGGGTTGATTTACTACTTTATTTAATTTGTGGAGGGCATATGAAAATTGGTGTAGTCTCCTACCACCAACTACCCAAATTCGTCCCATTCTAGTTTTCGGAATATATCTTCGAGCACAGCTGAAAATAGCTTGGTGGATAGTGGATCGCCCTGCCGGACACCTCTTTCGATCTTAAAGACTTTTCCCAAGGTTTCCATTTGTATCCTCGCTTTACATTCGACACATATTTGTTTTATCATGTTAATGAAGGCCATGGATATTCCCTGTTTTGTTAGGCTTTCCAAAATCGCTTCATGTTTGATGCTATCGAAGGCTTTTGCATAGTCAATGAAGGCCATATAAACGGGTTTGTTGTATTCACTGTACTTCTCTATAATCTGCTTGACTGTATGGATGTGGTCTATTGTAGCGAAATTTTTCCTAAAGGCGGCCTGTTCTACTGGTTGGTTTTCATCCAATGTAATGCTTATTCGGTCCAGTACTATCTTGAAGAAGACTTTATATAAATTAGACATCAAGTTTATTGGATAAGTCTTCTTTTGAACCTTTTTTGTATATGAGAATGATATGCGAGGTTTGCCATTGTTTTGGGATATTTCCTAATGTTAGTATGGTATTAAAGATTTTAGTCAAGACAGGGACTAGTTCAGCGTGCCTTTCAGTAATTCATTTGTTATGTTGTCCGGACCTGGTGCTTTGTCCGCCTTTTGACTTAGTATAGCTTTAATAACTTCGTTTTGTAAAATTTTGGGTTCTATGTCTTGGAAGTGTGCAGTCTTTGTAAATATGTCGCATTTTCCTTTACTGCGATTTTCTGGGTTGGAATAGAGGTTCTGGTAGAATTCAGATGCCGTTTTTATTATATTTTTGCGGTTTGTGATGTTCTATTGAACATGAATCATGTGTAACTCTAATTCAATTAAACATGTAAATTGCGTGGTAACACACGTGAAAATAATTGAAGACAATTGCTTACGTTTTATAAATGTGTTGGTTTATTTGCTGTTTTGTGCAAATGACGTAATGGATACTGGGCCGAGAGCTGTCAGTTCTTTCCCACGCAAAACTACACTATATGTGATCCAAATATTGTATTTAGCTAAGTTAAAACTCTGTCCAATCTAGTTAGAATAGATAGCGGCACCCGGGTTACAAGCAAAAATCTTGGAAAGCTTACTAAACGCTGTTCGCGTAAAGATATTTTCTGAAACTGGACATCAGTGTCACCTACTTGTTAAACTATAACTAGAAAACCGACAAGTGATGGCTGAAACAACAAGTCAGTACCAATACAAATTGGTCCAGCACTTACAAACACTTGGATACTACAATAACTATATATCATCATTATCATCACCTCAGTCGAATAACAAAACACTGCTAAACATAAGCCTCATCCAAGGTCTCACCACACAGACCGATTTTGAGCCGTACGCCTCAAACCAAAATTATAGAGAAAGATTTTGCCGATATTTTTACAGCAACATTATGCTTGTTACACATTTGATCACACATGAAATCGTAGTGTCTATCCATAATAGCTTATCTACAACAAAAAAAGTATCGCGACTTTGCATTTATTAAAACGACAAGTTGCATCATGCAGCCACGAAAAATGAAAGTTCCTTACCCAATATTTTATAAACTGCACTATCCTAGTTTTGATATTCACGAGTCGGAAATATGCCAGACATGTACGGATGCTCTCTAAGATTGGAGAACGCGTTTCTTTCGTGTAGCGTTTGGCGTCTCGTCGAGAGGAAATACTGAAGCGTAGTTGTGTACTATGCTTCTGTGTTGGAAACAGGCGTGTGGTGTTCTTCCAGCTAAGGGCTACTGAATTTTTATTTTAGTGATCGCTTACGAGGACTTTAAATACGCGATTCATGATCTAGTTTTGTTGGTGTCCGTGAGATGTCGCCATTGTTGGCTGCCTTCACCATTGTTTAGTAGATGGCATTAGCTGTATGTAGCTACCACTGAACTACATATCTCAAGATGCCTTAAAAGTTAAGGTCCTTTTCTCCATTTTCCCTTGAATATTATATAACTTGCCACATTGCTTGTCTTTCAGTTAACCGCTTTTCTTTAAATGAAAGGCACTCAAAGCACCCTCCGATATTTAAATTTTCTTTGATTATTCATTTTACAGATACAACTAATATATAACTGAAATAACAGCAAACGTTTAATCTTTTTCAACACCTACATATACATATCTGCCAGATTATAACATTACCTTAGTTCTAAAATTACCGTGTAACACAACACTACGCGATTATTACGTAAACATACATATTATTATTACATCGCCATATTAACATCTATAAATCATCGTTTTACTTCCCTCTAATCTTAAGTTTATTTATGCATACTTTTATGTTATACGACAAAGGTATAAAATATTCATACCATTCCGATTTTTTTTATTAAAAGTGTGTTCAAGCAAACTTGTGCGACTTTTTATTATTATTATTAAAAACGGTTTTATTTAGCTTGACCTGTTTATTTATTTATTTGTTTGTTGTTTGGTGAAATTTAGTCATTGGAATTTTACCCCCTTCCTGATGACGGATTGACCTGATATTTGGTACACACTCATAGTTATGATGACAATACAACATAATACATTCCATATGATTGTAAATCCAAGATGGCCGCCGATACAAAATGGCGGATCACATATTACTACACAACAACCTCAATATGGGTTACAAATGAAAGGGCTTGATTGGTAGAATAGGGTTCACTATGAAAAATCTAAGATGGATGCTGATACAAAATGGCGGATCACATATTTCTTCACAACAACCACATTATGGGTATCAAATGAAAGGGCTTGATTGGTAGAATAGGGCTCACTATGAACTAACGAGAAACTTAAAAACTTGAAAATAATATAAAATAAAAACTTTTAGTACATAACCTAACTACATATTTTTTATTGTAATAAAACCGTTTAGCATAAAAATGTTTTTATTTTATTTTTTATACCCGAAATCTTTGTCTGGGGACTGAGAAGAAAACGGGGATTTGTGTTTTATAATGGGGTGCTTGACAATAAAACATTATTGCAGTACTAAATTGATCCCAGTGGCTGAAGCTGTAATATATAAACTTATACTACGGTTAACGAAGTGCTAATTTATATTTCAAACTTTTTTTTTATTTTTTTTTATAGACTCACGCCTGTATCCCCGACGGGGTAGGCAGAGGTGTAATATTACACCCACATTTCGCCATGAACTTTTCGGTCCCACGTAATAGGGGGCGAGCCTATTGCCGTGCCGGGCACATTACCAGACTCCGTGCTGCTACTGAGAATTTTCTAACGGAAAAACCCAATAACACTTTGCACGACCCGGGAATCGAACCCGAGACCTCCCAATCCCACGCGCACATTTATGCCGCGAGACCAACGAGGCAGTCTATATTTCAAACTTATTTTAATTTAAACTTTTTTAAGAAAATTTATTAGATTAAAAGAAAAGTATTGAATAATTATAGTATTTGTAAGGCGACTACCACGTAGCAAGCACATATATACCTATTATCCACGGCAAAATTGTAGTCGAGTCGTATCAAGTAAATGTTACATTGTAGTTGTTTAGAAGATAATCAATATTAAAGTGGGACGCTTTGTGAGGATAAAGTAATTAGTTATTAATTACCTACACGCTTTTATATAATGCTGCATTAGATAAAGGCAGCTATCGGTTTTGTCAGACTAAATTTTTAATTGGTGGTGTTTAAAGTGACATTATTTGCCAGCGTCACAAAGAAAATCTGAACCTGGTATAATTATATTGTGTATAATTGTGTGAGCATCTACCTGAGAACGATATAATATAATTATATTTTTTTTTTATATAGACTCACGCCTGTATCCCCCAAAGGGGTAGGCAGAGGTGTAATATTACACCCACATTTCGCCATGAATTTTTAGTTCCCACGTAATAGGGGGCGAGCCTATTGTCGCTTATTGGAACATTTTGTTTGCCAGAGCCTCGTCCGTTGATCGGCAGGTGCACCACTTGCAGGTGAGGTTGGCTTGGGACCCTAAGTTCTTGTTGGGAACCCTATACACCCGTACTGTTAATAGTATGACTATACTCCGATAAAATTTAGCTTTGACCAGATTAAATTTATCCTTCGGTCCAATGCCATACGCCCAATCAAGCACGACGCTGATCGCTGCAGACAGACAGTAAACACTCACCTAAATCCCATCTAGCCTATAGCCTAGCAGATCAAGTGTGTTAGATTATAAAAATGCCCACTCATTACCGTTCCCCGCGTCCATCTGTTTGAAGAGTTGGTCCGACGTCAAGTGCTCTCTATTTGTTTGACGCGTTCGAGTATCTCTGACGTCGGCGTCAGAGCCGTATATGTTTAGTATATGATGTTATGGAATATGGGCCTAATTGCTTGCTTTGTTTGAGATGACCTTAAGATTAAATGATTCATAGGACACAGAACCTTAGCTTTAGAAAAATAATTATTAAAATTTATTTGCTGTTTAATGGTTGCTTTGGTTTCTACCTATAACTCGATGCTAACAAATTAATCAAAAGCCGAAGTATGTATTTTCCATTTTCAGTACAAACGGCTGAACCAAAATTAAAATTTATGAGATTTAGCGTTTTAATAGATACAACCTTGGAGATTAACATGGGCTACCTTTTGTTGCGAATATAAAACGCGAAGGGCTTGAAATAGGAGTGATTTTCACAACCTGCGAACTATTACCTTACAAGTTTCGGATATAGAATTAAGTAGTGAATATGAGTATAAAAAAGCGTATTAAATACCATTAATTTTGGTCTTTATTTGTCATCGACGAGTGAAGCTGCAAGTATCAGCTAGTTAACGCATACACTCGTTTTTGTGGTTTCCAAAGAACTACTTGAAATTCATCCGATTTGTTCAGTTCTGCAGTTGCTAATTAAATAAGTATGTTTTTTTTAAATAATTGCATAATATTTTTACCACACGCATACAACACCATCTGGTCCCAAACTAACTGTCTAGTACCCATAGTCTAGTCTAGTACTCATAGTCTAACTGTCTAGTACCTATTAGTAATAGTCTATTCAAACTGATCGGTGGATAGAGCGCAATGCTGATGAATAAATGAGTTCCGATTAACTCAATTGTTTGGCATGAGCACTGCGTTGTTTGCGGTGTGACATCCGCTACGAAACACACAACCAATACACACTTGGCAGGTTATGACTGTGTAGCTCATTATAAAATGAAAATAAATAAATAGCAATTTAAATAACTGCTGCACACATAAAACTACTTTAAAAAAATTAAACCATATTGAAACGAATTAACGTTTATTCGTGTTGGGAATAGCAAAGCAAGCAAAATAGTTCAAATTAGAGTAATTGAACTACGATAGCATAAACAACGAGCGATTTTCAAATAAAGTGCCATATGAACGTTTTTGTATTTTTAAATTGTATGTATACAGGCTACGCATACATTAATTTGTACAAAGTTTTATAATTTTTAATTTGATGGTACTGTTTTCTCTTTTGCTTTGAAATGTTAGAACCGCATATGTTAGCAATAACTTACTTAGCCTGGGACAATTCATACACGTTAATTTGATCCCAAATAAGGCAGAGCAAATACTATGATAAACGACGAACATTATTATATATCCATACTAGATTCAGATAAATTACACCCAGACACAGAATAAATCATCATGCACATTATTTGACGTTTGTACTTTAAACCGACGACCATAAAACTTAGCAGCCAGGCTCTTAGACAAATAGGCCACTCAAAATATTACTTTTTCATAGATGTTATTATTCTATTCAATATTAAAGTCAAGAAAAATATGACTTATTTTTTATCGAACAAATACTTTCCTCATTGCTACTAATGCCATTTACTTCATAAGATTGAGTATACGAATAACGGATAATAATATCTTATTGCAAAACCTTGTTTCTCATTTGCCCGATAAGGCCCATTTCGTTGTAATTTGATCCGTGCCTGCGTCAAAAATATCTATTTATATCAAAGATCACAAAATAAATAAACAATTAGCCTACATTATGGAAATGTTGGTGTACTACTTGGCTTCCAGGAATATAAAATAACCAGGATATTATTATAAAGATTTGCGTCACGGAGGTAAGGTTGAGACAAAAAATATGTCAACTGTGATGTATACACGTGTTTGCTATCAAGTTGCAGTCATGCTCATATGGGTTTATAAGATTATCTTATACAGACAAGATGTGTCCTCGAGGTAATGTCATCGTAACTGCGAAGAAGATTGTGTAGGAGATTTCATAAGTTTAATCATCAAAAATTGTAAGACTAAAGATAAACCCTTAGCAATTATATAAGTTGAAGAGAAAGTTATTAATTTATGATCAATTCAATATCCTTACTGGCTGGTGTCTTTTTGAAAACAAAATATTAATACAACTACGTTTGTCATGACGCTTTTTTTAAATTAACAACATATATTAAATTCATTCATTCTAGTGCATATTATACAAACGGATGCCAAATACGACTGAGATCTTTCAGCCAGGTTGTAAAGAGTCGGCTGAAAGACCACCATTTCACCATTTATGTTTCCATTGACCACCATTTCACCATAAAGACAAAATGTCATGGATTAATCGCTTCAATGAGCTGATGCACATTACGACAAGGAGCAACCATATTATCTTATTTACATTCATGTTGAATATTTTTCTTCGTAAAATTCTAGAGAGAGCGAGGGAGATCATCTGTCTCCTTTCCCTCCTCATTTTGATAAAAACATCGTAACAAACAAAAAACGTACTACAAAATTATATCGTTTAATGAAACAATATGTACGATTTATTATAATTCGTTACGAAGCAGCCATGTCGGCCAGATGTTAATATGAAAAGATAAATGTCTCAGCTGGAAGGTAATTATATTAAAACATTATTTTGTTTTATATCCAATAACGAAACAAAATTATGGAATAAACGCTGTGTCAGACAAAGCCCTTAGGGCGTGGTATAAGCGTTGAGAGAATGAGTTTTATGCAATATTTGATTAAAGTTTACGGGCGACCTAATACCGCCGTCCGATTATTTAAAATACAAGTAAAAATGAACCAACCAAAACAAGTAAGCGCTAAACAGAATATTTTGCATGAGATATATGTTTCTAGACGTTTGGAAAACTTGAAGATTTGCCAATTGTAAAGTAACTTTTAAGGCTTTAATAGTATACATTGCGTTCATAATTTTCAGCCTTCTTCATAATTTATCCTTCTGCTGGGCACAAACCTCTTCTGACTATGAGAATGATAAAGCCATAGTTCAGCACACTAGACAAGTACTGGACAAGACTTCATATGACTTGTGAACATCATGGAGAACTCACAGACATACAAGTATCCTGGCGATGTAATTTTAAATAATATTGTATTTTTATGTGTTCCTTATGTCTTCTCAACAACTCATCATGACATAGCATTTATTTATAATCCGTAAGTATTCTGGCTATGTAACCAGGGGATATTTTCTTCACATTGATGTCAATTTGATGAAAATATTAAAAAGAAACAAGGTCTTCTAATGTTTTTTAACTTGGACCATCTTTTGATTCTATACCGCTACGAAATACACTTAAATAAATGTTTTATACACAAAACAGAGAAAAACTATAGCTAGCTACTCAATAGGGGTTTAATATAACTTGTACATAACTGTTTCTTGCTGTCTGCTGTTTAGTCTGTTTTAGGTAATTTGGATTCTCTATTTCATTATTATTTTTGTTCGTAACACCAAAGTTTATGACCGCTAGCCGGCATTAATTGAATGTTCACATTTATTTATATCAAAAAATCTAAGCGACATGTCAATACAGAACCATGTACTAGGCATATGAAACACAGCTGACAGAAATTGGAGGAAGATGAAAATAAACACTGAGCGTAGCTTAAAGTTAATTAAGGACCATAGTGTCCTAGGAGAAGCCTATTTGAAGATGGTCGACTGACACAAGGTGATAGCAATCGTGATGATGACTGTATCGTTATATCTAGATAATATATTAATAGCGTTACAAACAGCTTGCTATAGTAGTTTATTGTAGATCCTGTGAAGACTTTGTCCATGCCGGCTGCGTACGCTAACAATGTAGTAGGTGTTGATTGATTAAAGAAATTACGGATCACTGGAGATGTCAGGGTTTTTTTTCGTTTTATCGTGTGAGTTTGTGGCCAACTCTGGTGTCGGAGTTTTCAGACCGCCCGAAGGCCTCCGACATGGCCTAACGACCCTTATCCTGAAACAAGAACCGGGACCGACAGCTTTACGTGCCCTCTGAAGCACGGTAGCGCTCTGATGTAAATGCCACACTTGGTCACCGATCCAAGTGGTGACCTTTGCAAGCGTTGCTTAACTTTACCGATCTGTTACGAACGGCAAGCCAAGCCTCGCTGTGAGCGCTATGTGGCGTAGTATATTAAACGGATCTTCCTCGCGATAATTAACTTATTTTAGGTATAAATATCTAAGTAACCTCTGACTTCAGGGTAGATATTTTGTAATAGTATCTAGTATTTTATCTGTACTGTTGGCTGCCCGAAATTTGACTTCTCAAGCTGTTGCATAGGTATATTCCAATAACAGAAAACTGTAAGTTCAGTATGCGGTCGCATATTAAGAAGTCAATCTTAACCACTATGACGACCGGTTGGCGCCGCGGGAGTGTAAGCGACTGCTACGCCGAAGGTCGCGGGTTCGATTCCCGCTCAAGTCAAACATTTGTGTGCATGAACATGGATGTTTGTCTTGGTCTGGGTGTTTCTATGCATAATATGTATATACTTACAAAAAAAAGTATATATGTTTGTCTATCCATTGTCTAGTACCCATAGTACAAACTTCTGCTTAGTTTAGGACTAGATGGTGTTGTGTGAATGTGGTAGAATATTACTATTACCTCAACTTCTAATGTGTGTATTTCAAAAACCTTTTTCTCTACTTTTCTTTAATGAACGGCTTGGCCACGGGGACCGGCGACGCGACCTGCGACACGACCGGCGACGCGACAATTCGCGTGACGCGAAAAACATGCCACATTAGCTGAGATCTTATTATGAAATTTAGCTCGACATTGTACGGACTTTGGTGGCCATATCACATTTGTTTCAACCCGGCAATCGAACCCGAGACCTCATGATCCGCTTACACTACCGCAAGACCACAGAGGCAGACTTGATATTGTGTACCATACCACGGTATTGACAACTATAGGTACTGTATTTTATCTTTATACAAACGGTCGGAACGCGATTTAAACCTACGAGCGTCAGGCTCGGAACCCACCTAACCTACTGCATACCAAACTCAAGGCGCTTCGGTATAGATACATTCTGTAGGTACCTACTGAATGCGTACTGAGCCGACGCTTGTAGGTATTGTAACTCGAGTTTTGAGTTAAAACATAGATTATACAGATATACTGGTATAGATGCGCAACTCTCTCTA
This sequence comes from Euclidia mi, assembly GCA_944739405.2. Taxonomy (NCBI): domain Eukaryota; kingdom Metazoa; phylum Arthropoda; class Insecta; order Lepidoptera; family Erebidae; genus Euclidia; species Euclidia mi. The sequence continues at coordinate 93,573,574 of OX123182.2, forward strand.
AGGAAAAGTTCAATATGCATCCTCTACTCTATATGGCGTACAAACAATTTTATTTTTATTCCGATCGTATAGATGGCGTTAGTAGTGGATTCATTTTTCAAAATAAAGTAAATGTTTAATTTCGGTGTTAATAAATAAGTAAATGACAACTATTATATTGTAAAATATGCAATTTAAAAGTAAAAAAATATAAAAATCACAAAAAGTACGGAGTACGGAGCTCAAGTCAAATATTAAATTCAGCGGTAAATGTAACACTGAAATTTTTTTTGACTACACGTATGTTCTAGCGGTATGGGAAGCTAAACGAACTGTTGTGGTTTTGATTTCTGGAATAACACTTGTTTGATCAACGAATTATTGTTTCGAGTGTGGATCTTTTCGTGTTGGTCATTTTTATATTTTTGAAAGTCACTTGCGTTGATTTACCGAGCAACTAATATTTAGCTAGAATAAGAGTTAATCAAATGCGTAATAGTAGACAGTTAACCAGCTAGCTAGCTACAGTTCTCATACAAAACTGAGGTTTCAGTTTAGAAAACTGTGTCCTTAAAACTCATTTAAGCTGTACTGCAATTTTTGGCAGTAAAACTCAGTTTCGTGTAGGTAAATATATCAAAAAAAATTGTTCATATATTTATATCTTCATAAAAACGGCAAAGGACGCTATTTATTTTCATTAATCAAATGAATATGTTCGCGTGGCTTGTGAAGTTTAAAAAAATATAATTAAAACCGCATGTATCGTATGCAAATATGATAAACGCCGTAATATTTTAATTAAATTATGAAAATGGCTTATGCAACATGTCACGGAAAGGTGCGGCGGTATTTTAAACTGTTGGTTAGGTGACTATGTCACAAAATGTTGGAATTAAGCTTTTTCTCCTTGGAATATATAATTTATATTTATATCAAAAGATTCTAAATAAATCGTTTTTTTAGTACTACTGGTTAGTACTAGTTTTTTTTATTACTTGTCTGGTAAATTTGCGAATGGACACTTAACAGATTAATGAGTCTTTCCTAGCACCACAGGTTTACGGCACTTTCGAATTAGACGTTTAGTATTGGACTGATGCCACACGATACTCAGCTGACTGTTATCTATTATCTCAATCTTAAAGTATCTATTATTGAAAGACTAGAAACTGGACATTAGTATAGTGACTTTGAAAGCATGGATAGTATAGTGGTTTTGCTTTGCCGTTTCTTATTGGGCCGACAGGATTTTACTTAACATTACTTTGTGTGATTCATAAATATTTGTTGCAGGTCCTGAGTGCTTTTAGTGTTATTTTGTTGTAAAGTCCCTCGCGGTATAGGATTTAAGTAAAGAGTTTTTAAAAATGTCTCTCTAAAGCCGTTTAAGTTTATTTATTTAAAATAAACACTATCAATACAAACAAACATTTGAAGCCATCAATAATTATTATCTCTTAGTCTGCTCAAATAAGAGCTAAGATACGAGAGGTAGATGTACTTAGTAATACAAAAAACTACCAAATGTAAGATTCTTGTTAATGACACGAAAACTATTTTTTTTTGTTATTGTTTTTTTTTAATACAATACCTTTTTGCTTTTTGATGTATGTTAAAAAAATAAACACTTGCCATGCTGTAGACAATCTCGTTTACAAAATAAGTGTATAATATTTGAGTAAATAATATAGAATATTTGTATGTCGGTCAACCCTGCACCTCAGGCACGGCCGTGCAACAAACATTAGATTACTTGAAAACGCCCGTCCGACCAACGGCCGAAATAAGGCAATTGAATTCCGTCGCCGACTTCTTATCAGATTGCATAGATTTTACAAAACGACTGAATTACAATTCTAAAGTATTTAAAATATCAGACTACAAATAAACTGTTTATAATCTACATGAAGCTTAATCTAATCTTAATGTCTAAGTAGTATAGGTACAAAAAAAAACGTAAAAAGAGATTAAAAATTGAAAATATTTACACGGTTTAGGCGTCGTAAAATGCCTCCGCATCAATGTCATCGGGTAACGTGCCCAGAAGGCTGGCAGCATTGCCACGCTGGATGGCAATGCTGATTCTCTGAGCAAAGAATAAACCAGCCTTCTAACTGTTTATATTATATATAATAAAATTGCGAGTTTTGTTAACCTTGGCCTGATGAGATGTTCATCATTCGTCTTATCGTTATCCCGGTTGTACCCAAAATATCTGCCTTGGTACCACGTACCAGGGGTAAGGGTTTTTTATTTTTTTTTATTAGCTTACCAACAACTGTTAACACTTATAATAGTACATTATCACACTGACATATTAACTAAATCTAGTGTTACAGTCAATTATAGGTGAGCACCACATGAGCTATGTTTAGCAAAGATATTGGTTCGGCGTTACACCGAAACCGTAGGGTAGGTTCTAGGCGACTTGGGAGGGAAATGGACTGTATACAGAGGATAGCGGTTCTTCGCTGCCTAGGAGATGGATACGGGGAGAGGTGATTGAGTGGGTATAGGATATTTCAAGGATGGAGGGCACTTACCTTATACGGAAATCTTCTTCTTCTCAGAAGGACAGTCTCCTGGTGTTTTCGTGATGCAGCTGCTTGTTTTCACTACACTACACCATTCGCGAGCGGGTTTTCCTTGGTGGAAGCGGTAATAAATCACATACAACGGTGCGGCGCGATACGAACGAGACGGCGTTCTCAGCGAGCGGAATGTTCTGGACTGTCACTCGCGTCGACCATCGCGGCGACGAAATCAGGCGAAAGGCAGTGCCTCTTCCAGGGAGTGGGATAGAGCGGGACGGAAATATGGTATCGCTCGCACTAGACGTGGAACGATTGATCTTGATGCGATTAGTTATATATAGGAAGGTAGATGGCGCTACCATATCCCCCCGGCCCTAAAGGGTTGCCTTTAAAAAAATAGAATTGAACTTAGCTATGTTGGGTGTACTACCGCATAACCCATCAATAGGCTAAGACAGCGATATGACAATAAAATTAATCTAAATTAACTTTAGCGAAAACTACAAACGCAACAATAGCGAAAACTACTAACTAAATACTTAAACTAAGAGGTAGGTCCAACCTCAGGCTAGATCTCACTGAGTTGGAAGCGGACGCGAGTTGATCAGTGCCTCGACTTGTGCAAGGACAGTTAAAAGCTCTTCGTAAGAGAGGATCTGCTGACCTATAACTTTGAAGAGATGCGTTTTAATTACTTTGACCATGCTTGCCCAACATCCACCGAAATGTGGTGATGCTGGTGGAATAAACTTCCAGTCAATATGATCTATGGAGAGTTCTTCCTGAAGACGAGTACGATAACCCGCGACGTGATTGAAACAAGTAGCGGGAACAAGTTCCATCAATTTACTAACGCGGTTGGCGACAAAAGTCTGCCAGCGATGAGGAGAAGAATGAATCCAAGCGAGCACTACTTTGGAGTCGGAAAATGCGTATATTTATTAATAGAGTAGTGGGGCAAAACTGTGTCTTGAACCTTGTGGAGCAACTGAGACAGCAGAAGGGCCGCGCACAACTCCAGTCTCGCAACCGAAATGGTTTTAACAGGCGAGACCTTAGACTTGGCACAAACTAACAGCACCGAGTAGTTAGAACCAATGCGGACTTGCAGATATACGACTCCGCCGTAAGCACGCTCGCTGGCGTCAGCGAAAACTATTAAGTTGATGGTACATCCATCTACCAACCCAAGATGACGCGGAATAGTAATTTGATTGAGCGCGGTAATCTCAATACAAACTGGCCCCAAGCGGCGACAATATGGTCAGAGGGTGTTTCATCCCACTCACACTTTGATAGCCAAAGCTCTTTGATCAAGAGCTTGGCATACAAAATTGTGGGAGCCACAAAACCCATTATGTCCCATAGTCGAGCCACTGTGGACAGCATAGTGCGTTTGGTGCACTTATCATCTGGTGGTGAGACGTCAAACCGAAAACTATCACAGGATTTGTCCCAGCGTAAACCGAGAACTTTATGCGGTACAGACTTCTCAAACTCAATGTCTGGAGAAGCTTTATGAGAATCTGGTATGCGTGCGAGAACCTCCTTAGAGTTGCTTGTCCATTTGACAAGATCAAACTGGCCTCGCTTGAAAAGCTGAATAAGCTCTTCACAAAGCGAAATTGCTAGCGGAGCGGGTATGACATTACAGGCAATGTCATCTATATACAAAGCGGATGTGTAGTATAGTATAGTGTAGCGTAGCGTAGCTTAGCATAGCATAGCGTAGCATAGCATAGCATAGCATAGCGTAGCATAGCGTAGCATAGCGTAGCATAGCGTAGCATAGCGTAGCATAGCGTAGCATAGCGTAGCATAGCGTAGCATAGCGTAGCATAGCGTAGCATAGCGTAGCATAGCGTAGCATAGCGTAGCATAGCGTAGCATAGCGTAGCATAGCGTAGCATAGCGTAGCATAGCGTAGCATAGCGTAGCATAGCGTAGCATAGCGTAGCATAGCGTAGCATAGCGTAGCATAGCATGGCGTAGCATAGCATAGCATAGCATAGCATAGCATAGCTAATTAGTGCTTTATCTTGCACACAGTTTTAGCACCCACCTTGATCTCTTGAAGAGCAGAACAACAACAAGACGTAATACAATGAGAAGTATGTAACGTAGGTACGGTACCCATAATCACATACCCAAGTACCGTCTCAATAGCGGGCGGTAAATCATATCGCTCACTACGTACTATTTTAGTTAGTAGCAAGTGCGGAAATATTGAAGCTCCGATCAAAAGATCAATGCCTGCCGGATTCGCAAACTCCGCGTCGGCTAGCGGCAATGACTCGAGATGAGTGAGTGATGCTACGTCTACATTAGCGTTCGGCAATGCGTCTGTGATACGCTCCACGATAAGCGAAGAAATGTTAAAATTAATATTCCTATCAAAACGCGAATGTATTTTAATATCTACGGAACCCCTGCAATGCTTTTCTGATCCGCCTATCCCTTTGACGGTTGAGTTAGTATTTTTAAAGTTATTCCATAATCCGAGGCGTTTGAAGCATTCCAATGTTATTAGATTGGTCTAAGATGCGCTATCTAGCAGACAACGTACCATGTGCGGCGACCCATTAACATCATATACGATAACTTGCGCTGTCGCTAACAGTACCGTCTTAGACGCCGTACACTGCGTTTTGGCCCTGCGCGGATCATTATAGATGCGCGAGTGCCGTCCTCGCGTGCGCGTCGCCCGCGCAATGGATGTCATACACAACGATACTTCGCCCTCAGACGCGGAAGGCGCAGCTACCGTGGTCTGCACCTGCGGCGCAAGTTTGTCAAGGTTAGCGGCTTGGCTTGACAACGGGTTATCTTTATCAAAATGTAACAGTGTATGATGTTTTTGATTACATGATCGAAACTTTGTCTTACTAGAACAATTACTTGTTTTATGTTTTATGCTTAAGCAGTTAATGCAAGCTTTGTTATCTTTTACGCATTTAAAACGAGCGGTTGCATGCAAATTATCGAAGGCGGGACACTTGTATAAGTGGTCGTGCACTATATTACTGCACAGACACTTCTGTGAATTATTACTATTAGATTCCGAACATGTAACGTAAGATTGTGGATTAGGGACCGAGTTATTATTACTATTTCGCGATTTATTCAACCTTTGTTTGTTGCTGTTAGTGTTAGACGGGCCAGGTGAACCAGACTGCGTATTATGAAATATTCGACACTGATCTTTGATGAACGAAATAAAACTATCTAGTGTAGGTATTTTATTATTGCGTTCCGTCATCTCGAATGCGCGAATTGTATCAGTGTCAAACTTTTTTAAAGCGAGTTGAAGCAACATAAAGTCGGAAAGATCTTCTAATTTTAAATTTCTAAGAGAATTAACCGCGGTTACGAAGTTATCAATAAACAGCTGGAAATTCGAGACAAACGCGTTGCCGGACAGTTTGAGATTTAAAGCTTGGTCAAAGTACGTAGACGCTAGGACGCGCGTGTCCTGATATCTGTCAAGTAGTGACTGAAAAATGACCTGATAATTCTCAGCACTGGGTGTGACACCTGCAAATACGGACTGGGCCTTCGGTGACAGTTTACCTATTAAATAGTACAACCTGTCAGCATCTGTCAGAGAACCATTATCGTGCACTGTAGACTTAAAACTCGCATAGAATAACGGCCAATTTCGTATATCTCCGTCAAACGACATAATCTCGATTGGCGGTAATCTCGGTTTGCGGGCAACGGGCTCTGCTGAACATTTACCCTCCAATTGCGATTGTATACGCTTAATAATACAATAAAGATCTTCGAATGAGGTATACGCCTGATAGTTCGGTTTTTCATCAGGATTGATAGAAAGTAATCTTGCGTTATAATCGTCTAACAACTTATGAAAATCTGTTCGAATACTATCTACTGTTATACAATAACTGAGAAATGCTTCGCTATTACTGCCAGACATAGATGCGGTTTTTGATCGTTCATAGATGTTTTGAATGTGCTCAAATAAAATATTGCGTTTTGCTTCTAAGATTGTCATCTCTTTGTCTTCCGACACGCGTGACTTCTTTTGTTGTGACATGCTTACGTAAGTATAAGCTAATGAGACCGAAACAAAATAAGAATATCTAATGTATCTTTTATTTTACCTAAGTAGGCTAAGTAGGCAACACCTTAGAGCCGAGGAATTAAAAGAAGAAATATGAGATTTATAAGACAACTATGATAGTTGCAGAAATAATAATTTAATAAGTAGGTAGCTACATTAAAGTTTACCTACTAATGCGGGCGGAAATAACCATGTGACGGTTATGTGAATATATTAGGAGTATAGCTAGGTGCTATAACTGCCTAGGTATAGCGGTATAACGTATAAAACGTAAATGAATCCGACTCGTATGGATCAAAAAAATGGTTCGGCGTTACACCGAAACCGTAGGGTAGGTTCTAGGCAACTTGGGAGGGAAATGGACTGTATACAGAGGATAGCGGTTCTTCGCCGCCTTGGAGATGGATACGGGGAGAGGTGATTGAGTGGGTATAGGATATTTCAAGGATGGAGGGCACTTACCTTATACGGAAATCTTCTTCTTCTCAGAAGGACAGTCTCCTGGTGTTTTCGTGATGCAGCTGCTTGTTTTCACTACACTACACCATTCGCGAGCGGGTTTTCCTTGGTGGAAGCGGTAATAAATCACATACAACGGTGCGGCGCGATACGAACGAGACGGCGTTCTCAGCGAGTGGAATGTTCTGGACTGTCACTCGCGTCGACCATCGCGGCGACGAAATCAGGCGAAAGGCAGTGCCTCTTCCAGGGAGTGGGATAGAGCGGGACGGAAATATGGTATCGCTCGCACTAGACGTGGAACGATTGATCTTGATGCGATTAGTTATATATAGGAAGGTAGATGGCGCTACCAGATATGTTAACTTAAATTAAGATGTATTAAACCTATATAATTATATTAAGCAGAAAATATCTATTAAAACAGAGGAATTTATAGGCACTATAATAACTAACTACACTTGGACATTAATTAGCGTGAGATTTAATGATGTTACGGAACTTGCCAAGTGAATCGGTGTGCACGTCAATGAGGTCACTGCAACTGTTCAACAGTTTGCAAAGTCTGGGAATGGCTGAGTTTGCACCAAGCACAGTACGACGAAACGGAATACATAGAGATGTAATCGGGGCGCGCGGGTATCTGGCAGAAACTCGGAATTTTACCATCTGTAATAATTCTGGACAGTCAATTTTTTTTTGCAGAATTTTAACCAGGAACAGGGAGTCTATCACTTTAAAACGGTCTTCAATGGATACCATGTTGAAGTGTGCCAGTCTGTTTGTGTAAGAGCGTTTCTTTTTCGCTATCCCAGCAGAAAATGATAAGTGCCAAAGGAACCTTTTCTGTATTCTTTCAAGCCTCAGAGTATGGGATGCATAATGCGGTCTCCACACTGTGCTACAGTATTCTACGATACTGCGCACGAGAGTGTTATACACCATAATTTTAGTTCTACTACGTCTAAAACCGGCTACGTTCCTTACAACAAACCCCAATATTCTAGAGGCTCTTTTAATTGTACATTCCATATGTGGTATGAATGTCAATTTCTGATCGAATAGTACACCTAAATCTCTGATTACTTCAGTTTCTTGTATGGGGTCTGAACCAATACGATACAACGATGACACCTATTGCCTATTCCTAGTAAATTTAACGTGGTGGCATTTCTTGGTGTTTAGAACCATGTCATTGTTACTACACCACAGAACTAGACTATCAAGGTCACTCTGAAGCAATTCAACATCTCTGGCCGTTTCGATCACCCTGCAGAACTTTAAGTCGTCAGCGTACATGAAACACTTTGAGAAGCGAAGGCATTGAGGTATATCGTTGACAAAGATATTGAAAAGAATTGGCCCAATATGAGATTCTTGTGGAACTCCCGATGTTGTTCTATACATGCCAGACTGAAAGCCATTGACTGCGACAAAAAATTACCTATTATGTAAATATGACTTGAGCCAGGCTAGAAGTTTGCCTGTGATACCATATGCTGCTAACTTCTCCAAAAGGATGTTATGGGAGACAAGGTCGAAGGCTCGACTAAAATCTGTATATATTACATCGACCTGCTTGCCATTATCGATAGCTTCAGCCAGAGTCTCAGTAAAAGTTACCAAATTGGAGCATGTAGACCTGGATGTCACGAAACCATGTTGGTAACTACTCAAATAAAGACTCAAGTGCGACTGTATCGAAGGACAGATCAATGACTCTAGGACCTTAGCAAATGCTGATAAAATAGAGATCGGCCTATAGTTAGCAACACTATGGGCATCACCACTCTTGAAAATAGGCACAACCTTAGCTTGTTTCCATAAAGCTGGGAAAACACCCGAGGTTAGTGATTTGTTGTAAATTATTAACAATGGATGCGCTAACGCAGCTGCACACTTGGATATAAAAATTGGAGATATACCGTCAGGACCCGCTCCCTTCTGACAGTCAAGAGATTTTAGTTTAGTATTCAACGAATCAAAATTAAGCACAGGAGCGGTGAGAGGTAAACTATAGTTAATCATACTTTTGAGGGAGTCCTGGCAAGAAACATATCCGCTTGTTTTCTCGTCAATAAAAGCAGATGAGTATTGAGTAGCAAACATTTCACAAATCTCTTGGCTATCAGAAGTAGTTGTAACGCCGTTAGTCATTGACATAGGATATGAACTGGAACCACCTCGCTTGTTTTTAATGTAGGTCCAAAATTGTTTGGGATTTTTTACAATTTCCGTTTTAATACCTGCAATATACCTATTGTAACAAGCCGTTGCTAGGCGTGTACATCTCTTACTTAATATGTGAAGTTCAATGTTGTCCCTGGGATTTTTATAGATTTTATACCGTTTTCTCAGTCGTTCCTTTTCTTTTAAAGCTTTTATTAAGTTTCTATCAAACCAGGGAGGATAAGAATGCCTAGAAATTCTCTTGGTAGGTACGTGTGCTTTTATAATTTTATATATATTCTCGTAAAATACTTCAAGCATACAATTAACGCCACCAATTTTGTTCAACAGTAAGTTCCAGTCAACTTCGCCAATAGCTTTGCAAATGTTTGCATAATCTGCCTTATAGAAATTTAATCTAACACTATTAACATTATACGGAAGGCGGAGGTCCGAGCATGCATCAATTACAATTTCTATTGGAGGATGTAGAGGGTCAATATTACTTAACGGAATACGTGCAGGGCAGACACTGCCAGACGGTAAGTTAGTGAGAACGAGATCCAATATTCTATCCGAGCTATTACTGATGCTGTTCAGTTGCAGAAGTTTATTTGCGTGAGTAAAATCAATTAATATTTGGCTTATACCTGGTGCATTGTATCCATTATTTGATTCACTTGTCAAGCTCCAATCAATATTTCCCAAATTGAAGTCTCCAATAATACACATATATAAGTTTGACTGTTCTAGCACAGAATTACAGTTATCTAAAAAATATTCCAGTGTTGCATGAAGCACTGGTGGTGGCAAGTAAACTGCGCACAGAGCTATCCGACGAATAGATTTAGTAATGTTCAGTTCAACGGTAATCCACAGATCTTCACATCGGCTGTCCCAATGAGTCTTACGCTTTGAATTTATACTTTTGAGCACAGCAATCAATACTCCCCCCCCCCCATTTTTCTTCCTACCATCTCTGTCTCTCTTGTATACTACGTATCTTTCGTCAAATAGCTCCGAGCTAAAAACAGTACTATTTAGCCATGTTTCAGTCAATACGACTATATCATAGTTTAGCATAGAAAGTTGCCGACAAAAGTTATGAGTTTTTGTTCGTAAACCGCGTGTGTTTTGATAGTAAGTGTGAATTTTGATTAAAATTTATATACAAAGACATTTGAATAAATACCTATATCAACTTAACCTAATTTATTTAAAGTGTCCATGCTCTTCACCAAAATATGTTCAGTATCCGGTGTTTTACGGATGAAAATTCGTCCGTTTCTAATCCAAACGTATTGATAACCGAGCTCCTTGGCCTTGATTCTCGCAGCTGCGTGCAGTGCCTTATTGCTGGTAGAAAGATGTTCCGTTATGTAGATTGCCGACTTCTGGCTTGCAGGGTAACCGAGGTGTAATGTGTTCAATTTATCATCTGGGTTGGATTTGTTGTAGATTGTAGTGGCCGCAAGTAAAGCATCTCGAATTTTCGGCGATGCAAGCTGCACCACTATTGAACGTGGACGGTTGTTTGCGGGGTTCAGCTTAGCAACTCTCGTACAATGTAACACATCCCTATCCTCAACGGCGCATCCGATTACTTTGGTTATTTCGGACACAACCTGGAAAAGATTTTCTTGTTTCTTCTCTGGTAAGCATTGGATCTCGATATTGTTTGATCTTAGTTGTTCTATCTGATTCAAACTGCCTCTTAAATCTACGATACTTTTCTCCATAATTGAATTCTCATTCTGCAATTCTTTGATAAGATTCTTCGTGGCTGTATGTTCTTTAAGGAGTTCCTCGTACTGACTGTTCATGAAATTCATCGAGTCAGTTATGTCAGATTTTTTTTCCTTAAGGGGCTGAAGCTCTTTATTTAAGGTGTCGTTAAACTTAGACAGCATCTGCGTAAGCTCGTCATTGATTACTTCCTGGACAATTTGACGAATGTCATTTCGTGACAATTTATCATCAACTGCTACTTGGGGTTGAGAGCCGAGCACTTGTCGCCTACTGCTTCTAGGTGCCGTTGCGTTAGAGGAAGGTACGGTGTTATCATTTTTGGCGGTTTTGTCAGACATTGTGGAAAATATATCCCCTCCAAGTGAATAGGCGTAAAAGACAAAAAATGCAAAACTGCTACTTGCCAGTTGCTATAATAATCTTGGCAGGCGCAGCAAAATTATAGTGGCGGGTAGTTTGGAATATTTCTTGACAGCAACTTCACAAGTGACGATTTTACAAGCACCAATTGTTTATTATTCGATTAGTAAATCCAAAAATTTACCTCTCACAAAGTAGAATATTGTCCAGTTCAGTGTTATAAATCACTACAATTTCACTTAACACTTGGTAACTATTTTTAATTAAGGAATTTAACAGGAGCAATCAAAACACATCTTAGCTAGATGACAGTGATCAGACATGAGGTTCTAGGAAGCTGTAGCCTACGCCCACAAAAATATCTGTTTTCATACAAAGCAGGAACCTAGCAAACACTAAAAGATACTTTTTAGTTTTACCTATGTAAAACCTTACTTTACATACATATTCCATGGCTTAGGTTATTGTCAGTAGGTATATTCAAGGTAACTATGAAGACTGTCAAAGCTTTTCATGCAAGACGGGACCGTCTGATCGCCGGTGTAACATCCTCCGCGAGGCACAGGCAATCATCAAAACTTTAATACGCACGTACGCATATTTTCTGCAAGTTCGTGGTTGGCGCCGTTGGTTTTGAACCCGATACACACTGTAAAAACTAGGCTAGTCCTGTCTCTTGAGTAATGAGATATATCATTATCTATTTAAATTGAGAGCTGCATTTAACCGGATTTCCAGCCAGTCCAATGTGTGCAAAACGTGACGTGAACAAAACCATTACCGAACACTTTTTTTTTCACCGTTTCATTTTTTTTATACTTCCTACAGGTCTAAGAATAAGTATCAAAATACACCTAGACTCGAAACAACAAATTGATGGTCGCATAGTATTGTTCGAGGGGGTCGAACCCACAACACTCGACGCACTGCTTATGAACGAGGCTACCGCTAAAATACTACGTAATGCACGCAGTCACTTACACATACTTTGACAAAGCACCTAATGAAGAGACATTAGCTGTTTAATAAAATATTATTATGGCAAGTGTGTTAAAATCCAGTTCAGAGATTTGTCGCCACATGGGACAACACCGTGTATGCCACATACTTTTGTGTCTAGCCTAGTACTCCTACTTAGCCTTCTGCTTAGCAATTACCTCACTATAAATAGTTCCATGAACTAGAATAAATTTTTGTATGATTGACACGATTACTTCAGTATGTTTTTTTTTATTTTTATTTTTTTATAGACTCACGCCTGTATCCCCGAAGGAGTAGGTAGAGGTGTAACATTACACCCACATTTGACCATGAATATTTAGGTCCCACGTAATAAAGGGCGAGCCTATTGCCGTTACCGGGCACATCATCAGACTCCGTGCTGCCACTGAGAATTCGTAAAAACCCAGTAACACTTTCTCCCGACCTGGGAATCGAACCCGGGACCTCCGATCAGCAGTCGCATACGCTATCCACTGGACCACGGAGGCAGTCATATTTCAGCATCAATATGTTTAGCAGTTTCCTGGTTACCATAGCACAGGCGCTGTCGGGTTCGTAGTCAGATGGCCGAATTTGAGTCATCCTAATTCCTAACATATATAACATATCAAATAAAAAGTATATTAGTTCTATGCTACAAACGATACAAAGTCGGCTTTTCAAAACTATCAAACATGTACACGCATTCTAAATAATTATTTCGATTTCATGAGCATCATTAACACCGCATAGTCCATAATGTCAAAAGCCATTAATGCCTAACGGATGGTTGCAGCACAATTTCTGCTCAATAATAGGTACAGTTAGCAACATAATAGACAAAGTCAAAGTCAAAATCCTTTATTCATTTGGGTCACAATGTGACGCTTATGAACGTCAAAGTAATAAATTTATAAAATAATTACTTAATGACTCTACATTTACATTTACTGCCACGTTCGCAAAGCAAGGGCGTAGAACCATGAGAAAGAACGGGCAATAAAACTCACGGTCACTCTTTTTCATCGCCAGGTTTTGCATAATACACATAATTTACATTTTGTAAGGTGCTGCAACTGTTACACCTTCTATATCACTTGTATATATTAACTGTACATAATAATACTCAAGCATCATACCTAATTTTAATTTTGATATTCATTTAGTTAGCCTCCTCAGAATAGACATGGTGAAACAGGAGCATCAACTTACATTATATATACCTAATAACGCAGGCAATCCGCGAAAGTGATCAGAACCATGATGGAAATTATGCAGTTAAGTATTAAAATTTAATACCAGCTGCAAGAGCGTCATCGACCAGTCATCGCAAGTAGCACCCAGTTCACGAGTATGACGCATGGGTCAGCCATCATCCCTCTCGCCATATTAGAGGGACAGGGATGACCCGACACACGACACCATCACAAGAAATGACATTTTAGTGACCATGACGACAACGGTATACGAACCGGCAGTAAGAAACAATCTATTGGTATACTGACCATGACCGCCAATTACCTCCACTTTCCAGATCGTTATTATTAATATAAATTAGTGGAACGGGTGAAAGAATGCAAATGTAGAAGGAATTGTGTGAAGGTGACAAGTGAACAATGATATAATCAGGGATAAATTATGTTAAACTACATTCAACAAATCATAAAAATATCCAAATCCTGCAAAATGATGTGTTCACGAGGCACCTCCACTTAACATGTCACTTATCAAAACGAGAATTTAACAAATCTATGGCTGTCTTTTGCATGGCGGTCCAAGGGAGAGGCCTTTGCCCAGCAGTGGGACACACAGACAGGCTGAAAAAAAAAAAAAAAGTTGCGTGACTTATATTCATTTATTTATATTACTTATATTGCGTGATATTTATAGTGTGAAGCTAGCGTATAGCATGGTTAACATTATGTTAACCATGATAAAAGCTTGTGACGTCGCTGTGACGTCGAGATGACACCACCTCTCGGCCGCTTGCATCTCCGCCCCCCACCGCACCGCGAGCTTCTTTAAAAGCGGACGCGTTGGCTGCGCGTTTTCCTTTTTGGCGGCTGCAGCTCCGAGTTAAGTAACCAACTCTTCTGGACGAACCGGCAGCAGGAATCTCAACAGAAACCTCAACCATCGCCGAATCACGCGACCTTATGTATATCTTTTTAATTACACATTACTAGTATTTTTTTTCGCTTGCTAAATGATGTGTAGATTTTCTTGGCAATTAAATAAATTTTTATTGTAACATTCAACTCATGTTCTCATTTAAACACACCCATAGGCCTTTTTACGTTACAAGCTAGCTTGTTTGAATGTTGTTATTATAACTAATCGTTGTTAGAGAATGCGTTGAAGAAATAAAGGTTCACTGCTCGTTCCCCGTAGATCATAGCGTGATAATATGTAGCTTATATACTAAAGATTTTGTAACGGGTCTGAATTGTGTTAATGAATGAAAAGAAAGATGAAATACCTTTCTAACGTTTCGGCATGGGTTACACCAGCCGTGGTCACGGGATGACTGATGTTCGTCAGCGCTGCCTCCGAGAAGTGCGGGTTTTGGAAACTACCCTACTAACCCTCACTTGGTCTTAACAATTACTAACATTTATATGTTCGGAACTGTCGGTATTTCGTTCATTCACACGATTCAGACCCGTTACAAAATCTTTAGTATGTGTGCAAATCGTGGTAGTTTAAAAAAAAAATTTAGCTTATATGTTGACCCGACTTCTTAATAATATTCTTGCCAAATTTGAAGTAAATCCGTGCAGTACTTTTTGAGTTTATCCCGGATATATAGACAAACAGACAAAAATTCTAAAAACTTTATTTTTGGCTTCGGTATCGATTGTAGATCACACCCCAAGTATTCTTTAAAAAAAATATTCAATGTACAGTTTTGACTTTCCTACCATTTTATTATATATGTATAGATTCTGCGGCTAGAAATCTTACGAGGAACAATAATTTATTTGGGACGTTCTGCCTTTTAAATGATGTAAATGTATGTGGTGTGTACAGTAAAATTTTTAAACAGAAGACGTTTGCAAGGAGCATTAAAGTAAATTTTTGTGATTGGGCAGCAGTAGATATATACAAAAGTAGAGCTAGGTTGTATGATCTGTATGGTATGAAGAAATACAATTTTAATCCTAAATTTATTCAATATGTTACAAATTATTCAAAAGTTTTCTAGAGAACATGTACTTTAGCCAAATCCTTATATTTAAGCAATCAAATTAAAGAATCCAAGAACAAAATTAAAACTACTTGGAATATTATTAACAATGAGACTGGTCGAGCTAAATTGGTAGATAACAATTATGAATTAAAATTTAATGGTGAAATTATTACTAGTAAAACTGATGTTGCTCAGACATTTAACAATTTCTTAATAAACATACCAGTGAACACAACCAGCTGTCTAGATTCATGTCCAAGCAAAGCAGAAATGTTGGTAAGGGGCAATGTGAATGAGTGTGATGTGCTTTATAATTTTAAATATATTGACACCAATGACATACTGAAGGTATTCAAGACACTTAACAATAAAATATATGTTTTTTTATAGTATAAGGCGGCAAACGAGCAGACGGATCGCCTGATGGTAAGCAATTACCGCCACCCATGGACACAAGCAACACCACAGGAGTCACAAGTGCGTTGCCGCCCTTTGGGGTTGGGAAAAGGGATAGGATAAGGAGTGGGATGAGGGAGAAGGAATAGGGGATAGGGCCTCCGGCACTCTCACTCACCGAACGAAATGCAACAGTTCAGGTACTGTTACTTTACGTCGATTTTCTGTGAGAGGGTAGTACTTCCCCGGTCGAGCCGGCCCGTTTATGCTGAAATCAGCAAGGCTCTACTACCTAGAAAGGCAGAACGTCCCAAATAAATTATTATTCCTCGTAAGATTTCTAGCCGCAGAATCTATACATATTATATAATAAAATGGTAGGAAAGTCAAAACTGTACATTGAATATTTTTTTTAAAGAATACTTGGGGTGTGATCTACAATCGATACCGAAGCCAAAAATAAAGTTTTTAGAATTTTTGTCTGTTTGTCTATATATCCGGGATAAACTCAAAAAGTACTGCACGGATTTACTTCAAATTTGGCAAGAATATTATTAAAAAGTCGGGTCAACATATAAGCTCCATATTATTATGCTATGATCTACGGGGATCGAGCAGTGAACCTTTATTTCTTAAACGCATTCTCTAACAACGATTAGTTATAATAACAACATTCAAACAAGCTAACTTATATCATGGTTAACATAGTGTTAACCATGCTATAAGCTAGCTTAACACTATAAAAATCACGCAATATAAGTAATATAAATAAATGAATATAAGTCACGCAATGTTTTTTTTTTCAGCCTGTCTGTGTGTCCCACTGCTGGGCAAAGGCCTCTCCCTTAGACCACCATGCATCTCTGTCTTGTAGTAAGCTCGTCCAGTCGCTGTAAAACGCAACATAAATAGATGAATATAAGCAGTATCAAGACAATTTTAAAACAGCACCATCTATGACATTTTAAAAACATCAAGTCGAATTACATGTGTAAGCCCTTTTTGGATATAAATAATTTAAATTTGATCATGTTGGCGAGGTTAATAATTGTTTTTAAAAGTCCTTAGATTTTCCCAATCATCACCGTATCAAGACCGTGGAAATCAAAAAAAATATTTAAACATTTATTAAATAAAAGAATTCAAACAAGTAATGTCCGTAGACCCCACACTAGGCAAGCCTGTCCTGTGGGTGTCTTATTACGTTTACAATATTTGTAGTATACGATATTTGTTCGGATGTTAACATTTCAACATACATAGACTCACGCCTGTTTCCCGGAGGGGTAGGAAGAGGCTACGGAACGCCATTTGCAACGATACTGACATATCTCTCTTGCTTCATTCACTCCCATCAGATTCCTCACGCATGCTCTTCTGTTCAGGGTACTTCTCACCTGTTCTGTTTTTAGGATGTCTCCAATCTGGTCAGAGAACGTCCGCCTAGGTCTTCCCCTTCGTCCTGTCCCTTCCACACTTGCCTTATATATCTGCTTGGTCAGTCTTTCGTCATCCATCCTCTCCACGTGCCCAAACTATCTTAGAATACCATTCTCGATGCTTGTCACTTCATCTTCTTTTACCCCACAACATTCTCTTATCACACAATTCTTTACTCTGTCAGTCAGAGAGACACAACACATACTTCTCAGTGCTCTCATTTCTGCATCATTTATTCTACTTTCATGACTCTTCTGCCATACCCAACTATCACTACCATACATTAGAGTAGGTACTAACACCCCTCTATGCACAGCCAAACGTGCCTTTTTAGACAGGTTTTGGCTATTCATAAACGACTTCAGAGCTCCATTCACTCTATTACCTGCATTAACTCTTCTTTCAATATCTTCTTCATTCTTACCATCTCTTGTAAACAGCGTGCCTAAATAAACACACTCATTCACTTGCTCCACTCGCTGTCCATCGATCATAACATTACAAGCCGTAATGCATTCCTCCTTTACAAAAACCATAACTTTCGTTTTTTTTACATTCACTTTCATTCCTTTCCTCTCTAACGCACCATGCATGATTCTATATTCTATTCTATATTCTATATTCTACCACATTCACACAACACCATCTAGTCCCAAACTAAGCAGAGCTTGTACTATGGGTACTAGACAATGGATAAACATACATATATACATTTTTTTTGTAAGTACATACATATTATACATAGAAACACCCAGACCAAGACAAACATCCATATTCACGCACACAAATGTTTGACTTGAGCTTGAATCGAACCCGCGACCTTCGGCGTGGCAGTCGCTTACACTCCCACTGCGCCAACCGGTTGTCTATTGTTACCATCTCCTGCAACTCTTCCACTGAAGACGAAGACGCAAGTATAACCTGATCATCAGCATAAAGCAGGCATTTGACCAGTAACTCATTCATCCTTAATCCACAATCAATATGTTTGAAGTCTTGCAAACAACTGTCCATGAAGAGGTTGGACAGCCACTGCGACGCTACACATCCCTGTCTAACACCTTTCTCGATGGTAAACCAGTCAGTGTATGCACCGTTTATCCTCACACAAGCTCTAGAATCCTCATAAAGAGATTTCAGAGCTTGAATGAGGCTGCTGTTCACCCCATACATCGACAGTACCGACCACATTTCATTCCTCACTACTTTATCGTAAGCCTTTTCCAAATCCACGAATGCGCAGTAGACCTTTCGACCATCGGCCAAAAAATTCTCGGCTATGCATCGCAAGGAAAAGACTTGATCCGTACACCCCATACCCTTTCGGCATCCCGCTTGTACATCCCATATTTTCTTGTCGGTTACTTTCATAACTCTTTCAATCAGTACCTTCGCATACAATTTGCCAACAATGCTGAGAAGGCTAATGCCTCTATAGTTTTTGCAGTCTTGTTGCGAGCCTTTTCCTTTATAAAGGGGCACAACTACTGCTGTGACCCAGTCATCAAGTACTCGGCCGGTGCTCCAGCACAAGTTGAATAAACGCTGCAGCTTACTAACTATGATGCCCTCTCCAGCCTTCAGCATTTCGACTGTAATCCTGTCATAACCTGCAGCCTTGCCTAATTTCATACTGGCCAGTGCCTTCAAAATCTCATCCACGCCAATATAGCTTTCATCATTGCTATCATTACCATTCATTTCACCTGTTGATGTCGCTGTCGTCGTTCTTTCAAATAAATCTTCAAAATACTCTTTCCATCTCTTCAATACACACGATTCACCATTCAGTATCTTACCATTCTTGTCTCTGATTGCTGTGTATTCTGAGGATTGAGTTTTCCCCGAACTGCACGAACGGACTTCCAGAAAAACTTAATGTTTCTCCGAAAGTCGTCAGATAGTCTACTATCAAACTCATCTTTCTTTTCCTCTTTTTTCCTTTTAACCATTTCTTTCACTATTCTTTTAGACCTAACAAACTCCTTTCTTGCTTCATCTATGTCATCAATTGTTGCCTTTCCGATTCTTTCATTTGCTCTGGCAGCCAACCAATCTAACCACGCTTTTTTCTTCTCCGATACTGCTGATTGTACATCCTTGTCCCACCATGTATTCTTAATCTTTCGTAGTTTCCTTCTCTTCATCACACCACATACTTCAGACGCTACACATACAACCTCTTTTTTAAAGGAATGCCATAATTCTTCTATATCATTTATGCCATTGAACCTCTCATATCTTGCTATCAATCTTCGTTTATACTCATTTTTCACATCTTTCTCTTGCAGATTTTCTACTCTTATTCTTTCCAAGACCCTCTCTTGATTATTTTCTCGGTGTCGCCATCCTCTAAAGAGCCCACTTATCCGGCTTAACACCAAAAAGTGGTCTGTATGGATGCCGATCCCTCGAAAAACTCTCGTATCCAACACATTCTTTCTCAGCCGTTCATCTATTATTACAAAATCAATCATACTTCTTCTAACATTTTTCGCCTCACGTGTATACAAATGTATCCTTTTGTGATCAAACATGGTGTTTGTCACACAAAGGATCCACTCCAAACAAACCTCAAACAGTTCTTTTCCATTTTCGTTCACACTCTTATCACCGAATCCACCTAAAACCCTTTCAAATCCATCTCGCTTTACTCCCATCCATCCATTGAAATCACCTAACAAAATCAATCTTTCGTTATCCATACAGATCCTCAGAATCTCTCTTAAACCCTACCAAAACTCCCGCCTTTCGTCTTTTTCTTGTTGTGACATACCCATTACTACATTGACCGGGGAGTAAACCCCTACAATAAGAAGACACACGTTAACATTTCAACATTTCTTAATTCTTCTAGGAACTTAATAAATTAACACGGTGGTAAGAAAACAAAATGACTTAAAATAAATAGTTTGACTATTTATATGTTTGAAATGTAACTAAGTGACTAAATATGATTACTGAGTAGTTTATAACATAAATATAAGTAAGTATAACATAGTATATAACATAAGTATTCTATTAGTATGTATAATATGTATATATAATTTATATTATATTTTAAATCAGGATAGGTGCATCAAAAGACTTTCTGTTGTGTCGTAACTTAGGGTTTTAAGCCACTTTGTAATAAACATTTTTGCTTCTTTTGTGGAACAATGCTTGATATCGCAGAATTCAGCTACTGCATTATATATGTATGTATCTTTATATGGGCTGAAGCGTCTTGCAAAGGAAGTTCTAACTTTACTAACATTAACTCTATAAACCCGACGCCTGAGCAAATCCGGGTACTCTCCGGAATTAATTACGTTTTATGTGCTTGGAGGAATGTCAATAAAATAAATATCTGCCGTACGTTAAGCACATTTCTGTCTTTATATAATTGTGTGGTAGGATACCTTAAGTTCTTTTTCAGCATAGTTTTCAGAACAGATCGTTGGGCTCTTTCAAAGGGCTCTCTCCAACAACTTATGCAGTACGAGATTAACGACTGAGTTAGGGTGAAATAAACGGTATGTAGGGTGTTTGTTGATGCCGAGGAGCGGAGAAGCTTCATGATATTTACAGTTTTGCGTACTCTCTTTGTCAGAGAGCTGATATGTTCTTTAAAGTTAAGATGTTTGTCTATTATTACCCCAAGTTTTATCTAATACTATCTGTATTTTTTATGTCTTTACAACTATGCAGTTTTAGGCGAAGTGCGGGTTTTGGTGCAGAAGCGGGTTTTGTTCTCTTCAGAGCAAAAACAAATTTATGATACCGTCCTTGAAAGCGTTGGACAAAACCAGGGTAGTTAAAATTTTTTTTTTGGATGCTCCTGGTGGTACAGGAAAAACATTTGTTACCACTGGCATACTTGCAGAGGTCAGGTCAAAATTGCCATTGCTGTAGCGTCGTCGGCAATCGCTGCCGCACTGCTTCCGGGTGGCAAGACAGCACATGCATTCTTTAAAATTGCCATCGATTTAGAGAGCGCCAAAACGCCTGTTTGTGGTGAGTCACGTAACAGTGATAAGGAACACGTGCTCAACGATTGCTCTCTGATCGTATGGGATGAGCGTACGACGGCCAATAAGAAGGCAGTTGAGGCCGTGGACAGAATCCTGCAGGTCATCTGCAGGAACGAACATTTGATGGGTGGTCACAGTTCTGTTCAGTAGCGATTTCTGACAAACACTTCCCGTGGTGACGCGGGTATCGAGGGCTGACGAGCTGAGTGCTTCGTTGAAACGATCTTCGTTGTGGTCACGAGTTCGTACCCTGCGCTTGACCATTAATATGAAAGCTCGGCTCGGCGGCAATGCACGTGCTCATCAATAGTCCGATGTCCTTCTAAGTTTAGGCGAAGGACTTCTACCAGAGGAGAGAGATGGACAGGTGGTGCTTTCAGAGTATCTCGGTAGAGTTGTATCAATATAGCTTAGAAGAACTCATTCGCTGTGTGTACGGGGACATCAGTTGTATACCGTACCAGCAGAATTCTTGGGTGTGTGAGCGAGCCATTTTGATGCCCAAAAATTATCAGGCTGCAGCAATTAACGAATGCATTCTCTCGGAAATTTAGAGGAATGAAGTGGTTTACACCTCTATAAACACTGTCTGTGAGCAAGATGACGCCACAAATTATCCCGTGCGCATACCATCAAACTGAAGGTCGGTGTCCCGATTATGCTTCTTCGGAACCTATCTCCCCCGAAGTTGTGGGACCCGCCTTAAAGTAATCTCGCCCCACAGACACACCACTGAGGCGGAAATTGTTACGGGTTGTGGCGTTGGCGAGGCAGTATTTATACAGCGCATTCCCCTCATACCTCATAACTGTCCGTTCTCGTTCAAGCGCGTACAGATCCCCGTGAGTATTTGCTTCGCGATGGCCATCAATAAGTCGCAGGGACAGACATTGAGGGCAGCGGGTGTCGATCTCAGGACGAGCTGCTTCTCACACGGGCAGCTATACGTCGCTTGCTCCCGCATCACCAGTCCTGACTATTTTTACATTTTGGCTGCTGAGAGCCACGAGAAGTCCTATAAGTATGTATATTTACCCTATTCTGTATTCCTTATTCATTATTTTCGCCATCTGCTTCAGTCACAAATTATGACTTAATTCAGCAGAATCACCATAAGTCATTTATTCAAAGTAGGCTAAAAATCAGCACTTTTTTAAGGTCAATTTTACAAAAGACAGTCTCCTTCCGTTACTGCACTTTCTGCAGATATAAAATATAAAAAGAAACGGGTAAATTAATGTTATTTTAAAAGGTATAATCGTAGGTTTTTATTTAATAATTTGGTGCTGTATAGCGCTCACGCAGACGACGTCGCGGGTAGAAGCTAGTATTTCTTAAAATAACAGCAGCATAATCATCATCATCATCATCATCATCTTTATCAGTTTAGCGATTCAAGCCAAACTTTATCTTAGAGTACGGGGTTTGCCGATAAAAGCAGCAAATTTCGCAGCATGCAGACTACTGGTAGACCCGCTATCTCGTTAGGAACATTTCAATTGTATAAACGCATGGTCCAGAGAGTCCAGTTCATAATAATTACCTATAGGTACGTAGAATGAGTTCAGATAAACCACTTGTATAATTCACGTTAATTGTAAAGTTAGTAATACAGGTCCGCTGGTTCATAAGCAATACTTCAAAAGTACAAAATAACAAGAAAATCAAGTAAAATCAATATTCTAAACTTATTTAGAAAACATTCGTACGTGCGGATAGCTCAACGGCTTTAAATGCAATATAGTTGTTGGCAATCTAATTCAGTTTTTCGTTAGAATAAATTTTGGAATACTGCCTAAACTTGGCGATGGCGAACCACTCTAAACTGAAATCCCCTTTAGCAATTACAGATGGCCGAATCAATACTAGTATACGAATTGAAATATGAATATATTTTAAAATGTAGGCTTCTTTTTCGCGTTTAATTTTTGTAGCTAATCGTTTGTTTTATTGGTTATGTAGTTTGACATTTAGTAAAGGTACAAATTCTAAATTGTTTAAAACTAAAGTTTTAAAGCGATATGTACAAATGTAACTAGTAATGTAAATACAAGTTACAACTTATTCCGTTGGGTTCTGGCTGTACTGAACTCAACCGATCATGTTTTAGACAAATTGTATGAAATTTTGACCTTCTGGTTGCCGGATTATTATAAGAAATCTGTTAAGAAGGTATACGCCGATACTCTCAAAACTGGTTCCGTAGAAGGTCATTCACGATTACCAACGTGCTGCAAAAGTATTCGAATTAGTACGCTTTATCTATACCTTTTCTTGAAAAGTTAGTATGAAAGTACGGTGATAATCAATATTTGGTTCTTTAGATATTATTAAATTGCATTTAAACGCGTAGTAGTACAAACTATCGCCATCATCACCTTAGCTTCTAGGCTCAAAGGCCTAGGTCTAGGAGTGATCCTAGACCTTCGCCTAGAGTCCCAAATTCGCTTATAATAAATTACCAAATATTTTAAATATAAAACTTGCAAATAGTAATTTTTCATGATGAGCTTAATCTTCGTTTAGTTAATGAACGTCAGTATTAGGGCCAGTGTCTGATGGGGTTACCGTTCAGTTCAAGCGTCTGGAGATCTTTGTCTAAGTGAGCGTGAGGTTTATTATTATTGACTCATTTCGAGACTAGTTGTCGTCTGCTTATAGTTCTAATTGCTGGGAATTACTGCAGTTCTCAAGATAAGTAGGACCTTAGGTTACGGTTGGATACTTATAGCTTAACATAAATGTGTCTTTAGGGGTATTATAAGTATCGTGTACTGCAAGTTTTTTTTATGGAATAGGGGGCAAACGAGCAGACGGATCGCCTGATGTTAAGCGATTACCACCGCCCATGGACACCCGCAACACCAGAGGAGTCACAAGTGCGTTGCCGGCCTTTTAAAAAGGAATACGCTCTTTTTTTGAAGGTTTGAAGGTGAAGGTCGTATTGGTTCGGAAAAACTGCAGGCGACAGATCATTCCACAGTTTACAGGTGCGAGGCAGAAAGTTTCTAGAAAAGCGCACCGTTGTGGCTTGCCAACCATCTAAATGATGGGGATTGAAATTATGTCGCGTAGAACGATGGCGGAAAGAGGCGGCAGGGATTAATCCGAACAACTCTTCGGAGCACTCCCCATAGTAATAGCGATAAAAGATGCATAGCGAGGCTACATCTCTACGCAGCGCCAAGGGGTCTAACCGGTTGCAAATATTTTGGCAATCGACAATTCCAGCGGCTCTCCGTTGGATGCGGTCCAGAGGGAGAAGCTGGTACTGGGGTGCCCCTGTCCAAAGGTGAGAACAGTATTTCATATGTGGCCGGACCTGCGCCTTATAAAGGAGCAAGCGGTGGGCCGGAGTGAAATACCATCTCGATCTATTGAGCACGCCAAGCTTCTTCGAGGCTAACTTAGCCTTAGCCTCTAAGTGACCGCGGAACTGGACTTCGCTCGATATGTCGATACCAAGTATTCCAATACTGGCGGAAGCGGTTAAGGGAGTGCTCTCAAAACGAGGATATACGACCAACGGCAGTTTTTTGCGGTGAACACGCAAACTTGTGTCTTTGTGGGGTTAAATTGGACCAAATTAAGTCTTCTCCAATCTGAGACCATCTCCAAGGAGGTCTCAATTTCAGACACAAGTTTATTTCGGCTCTCGATGACTTTTTCCCGAGAAATGTTGGCTCGGCCGGTATATAAAGCATCGCCCGTACTGTCATCTGCATAACAATGAAGGCCACTGTCTAGCAACATATCATTGATATGCAGGAGGAACAGAGTAGGCGATAGCACGCAGCATTGAGGGACACCAGCATTTACAGACAGGGCGTCAGACTACAGTCAAACTACGACCTTTATGATTCTGTCTGTAAGAAAGCTGGTGACCCATTCGCATAATTTCTCGGGCAGCCCATAGGAAGGGAGCTTCGAAAGAAGCGCTTTGTGCCAGACGATCGAAGGCCTTCGCTATGTCCAAACTGACCGCCAAAGCCTCCCCCTTTGTCTCGATCGCCTGTGCCCAACGATGTGTCAGGTATACTAGAAGATCACCAGCCGACCGACCCTTACGAAAGCCGTATTGCTGGTCAGTAAGCAGCTGATTATCCTCTAGAAACCGAAGGAGCTGGCAGTTAATAATGAACTCCATTACCTTCGAGAAGAGGGAGGTTATAGCTATCGGTCTGTAGTTGGACGGGTTAGAGCAATCGCCTTTTTTAGGGATCGGGTGGACCAATGCTATCTTCCACGATGTTGGGACTACGCCAAAAGAGTAAGACAGACAAAAAAGGCGTGTTAAAACTGGTGCCAACTCTGGAGCGCAGATCTTCAACACAATAGGAGGAATTCCATCAGGCCCACTCGACTTATGGATATCGAGGGACAGAAGTGCCATACGGACTGCGCGTTGGTGGAACAGAATATCCGGCATACAGCCCTTGAACAGCGGTATAGTAGGCGGTTCCTGTCCCCCGTCATCCAAGGTCGAGTTGGACGCAAAGAGTTTGTCCAGAAGATCGGCTTTCTCCTTTGCGTCGTGGGCCAAGGAGTCATTTCCCATGTGTAGCGGTGGAAAGGATGGCGTACAGAAGTTCCCTTCGATAGCTTTGGCAAGAGACCAGAATGCACGAGTTCCCGAAGGAATGCGCTCAAGCCTCTCGCCAATTCTACCGATGTGCTTCGGCTTCGCACTAGCTATGTCTCTTTTGAGGGACCTGGAGGCAAAGTTATACTCCTTTTTTAATGCGCTGGTATTTTCATCCCCTGCTGCCACCGCATCAGCCCAGGCTTGGTAAGCTTCCTGCTTCCTGCGAGAAGCCTTTTTGGAAGATGAACCAAACCAAGGCCGAAATATGCCACCAATAGAGACCACAGAGGATGGAATGAAAAGTTCCATGCCCTGTAGCACCACATCAGCAACAGAACCAGCGGCGACGCTGGGATCATCCGGCGAGAAGCATACTTGTCCCCTAGGATAGGACGCAAGGAAGTTCCGCATCCCATCTCAATCTGCTGACTTGTAGTGCCACACACGACGACTTCGTGCAGCCCGCGATCGCAGCGAGCACGTGAAAGGCACCACACTCCGCACAAGGCAATGGTCTGAGGAGCCAAGTGGGGCACTTACGGATACCTTGTAGCCGTCCGGATGAGAGGTCAGTTGAAGGTCCAGCAGTGAAGGATTCTGGCTTACAACGTCTGGGATTCGCGTGGGCGTGGTAACCAGTTGTGTCAGCCCATAAGCCAGGGCGAAGTCGTGAACAGATCTCCCTGCATGATCAGTTTTACTGGAACTGAGCCAGTCGGCGTGATGGGGGTTAAAATCACCAAGCAAGATGATCTCTGCTGACGGGATCTGCTGCTGCACAAGGTCTGAAGCCATTTGGATGTGCTCAATAAGTCGGTCAGTTTCGGTATCACCGCTATGGGACCTATAAAGGCAAGCATAGACGCGGGGGTGGTCGTCGCTGTCTATACGTAGCCATAAGGTGGAGAGGTCCCTACCTTCAAGATTCCTAAGGCGACGAGAACTGATATCGCCTCTAACATACACGCACACTCCGGCCTTGGACAGAAAGGAGTGTTCAAGTCCATACCCAGGGTAAGTAAGGTAGAAAGTGTCTGCTGGAGGTGATATCTGCGTCTCAGTCAAGAAGAGCAAGGCCGGCTTTGTTGTCTCGAGGTGGTGGTGGACAGCATTAAGGTTGGTGTGTAATCCCCTGATATTGCAGAAGTCCACGGCCAATGTGGCAGGGGGTGCCAGGGTATTTTTGCTCCTTTTAAGGGAATTTTCGAGCGCAGTTTTGCCCCCCCCAGAGTACGAGGGGCGGCCTGGGCGTCCACGCTTAGATGCGTTGTGTCCTAAACGCGGACGTGCAGAGAGGGATTCTCCAACGCTAGCGCAGTTTGTACCCTCCTGGGGTAGCAAAAAGTTTTTCAACTATACCATCATAGGGGGGTTGGGGGATTGGGCCTCCGGTATCCTCACTCACTCGGCGAAACACAACGCAAGCGTTGTTTCACGCCAGTTTTCTGTGAGGCCGTGGTATCACTCCGGTCGAGCCTGACCCATTCGTGCCGAAGCATGGCTCTCCCACGGGTAAAATTTGCTATAAAATTTTAATTTATGGCTTTGTAGACAGCGCATTGTGATGGAAAACGAGCTAAATCGTATTTGCTTTTTAAATTTTGATAGGTATTTGGCGCTATGACCAGTGACAACTTTGCACAGCAATCCACGATGTACATACAACCAGGATGGTTATACTTATGATATATTTTGTTGTTCACCATCAGCCTTTAACAGTCCACTGCTGGACTAGGCCTCTCCTTTGAAAGGTGGAATTGGCCTACTATACCACGCTGGACAAACGGGCTGGTATAGGGTTTGTATCAAGTTTTCCTCCTCTTACAGTGCTGTTCTCTGCATAATATCCTCTATCGGCTCTTACGACACCCATGGGATGATATGGGGTGGTGACAATCCGTATTCTTAATTCGTCACCACATGGACATTTTGTTGTTAGATATTATTAAAATCATTAAAACGTAACAATATAAAGACCAGACATGAAATGATGAAATAGAGGTCTGCCGGCCGCGTGCGTGCAGTGCGTGGTGTGCAGATTTGATAACAGCCGCTATAAATAATAGTGATAGACTTTAAAAACATTCAAATCGCCTAAACCTACTCACACTTAACTGACCTAAGGTTTTAGCCACGTTCACTTTATATGCCGAATTGTAGTAACGTCGTTTCTGGTTGGGAACGTTTCTATCAAATTTTCAAATTAAGCCGGAATCGGTTCTCTGTTGAATAAATGGTTTCCCATTATCACGTTCAGACTTAATAATCGCGTGGTGCCGACGGGCATTGGCCGAGCGATACGACGGCCGCGACGTGCAAGTATTACATACGCGTATTATTGAACAGATTTCATTTTGAGGATTGAAATTAATTTCATACTTTTTGTTTTAGTTATGTCATTGATTTAATTTTTAATTATTGCTTGTTAATCGGTAAAGGAAAACATCGTGAGGAAACCTACATGTCTGCCAACCCGCACTTGGCCAGCGTGGTGGACTATGGCCTTACCCTTCTCAAAGTGAAAAGAGGCCCGTGCCCAGCAGTGGGACAGTATAAAGGGCTGATGATGATGATGATGTCATTGATTATTTCCATATCATTAATCATTCATTCACTTAAGCCATCATTTTGACGTTTGCGAACGTCAAATTTCAGGTATTTCTGTGCTAAGAATATGCGCGAGATTACAAGTCATGGCAGAAAAACAAGAAAAAAATAAAAAAATAACAATAATAAGAAATCTATAAATACTTTTAAACTTTTGCGGCTAGAACACCTAAATTTCAAATAATTACTCAAAATACTTCGACATTTATGGTAGTCCGTTATATTTCCCAAATACAAATTGTATTTAGCATTGCAAGAATCATAAAGGTGACTTACCGTCGCTATAAAGGAGCTGAGAATTATGAGGGACGAACGTTAATAAATGGGATTACAAAAAATCTTATTACATCAATTTGCCGCGGTACCACGCGTCTCAGAGAGCAATAATTAGTAAAAGAAACGACCGCCAAGTTAAGGCATTGACTTGGACAATTTATTCAACACGAGTCAAAGTCACCCAGCTTTTCTTAATTATAGAACTAGCGACCCGCCTCGGCTTCGCACGGGTATATATCATACACTAGAGGGTGCCCGCGGTTACACCCGCGTTATTTAAGGCTACTGCTCCGCTCCCGTCACTCATAGCGCGATGTTATATAGCCTATAGCCTTCCTCGATTTTCTTTCAAATCGGACCAGTAGTTGCTGAGATAAGCGCGTCCAACCAAACAAACAAACAAACTCTTTAGCTTTATATATTAGTACTAGATAAAATATAAACCTTCCTCTTGAATCACTCTGTCTATAAAAATACCGCTTCAATACCCATTGCGTAGTTTTACAGATTTAAGCATACATAGGGACAGACAGACAGATGACATGACTTTGTTTTATACTATGTAGTAATGATTTACTATGCTTGAGAGAATGGATGATTCTTTTTGATTATTTTTTGCAGAATGAGCTCACAGTGTCCTTAGGTCACCAGAAGACCTAAGGACACTGTGAGCTCATTCTGCGTAAATAGTAACACCAGTAGTTGAAAAATGTTCGGATACTTTAAGATAACTTATACATTCAAGAAAAAGACAAATATCACCTCAGTTTGCCGAGAACATGAATTCTGTAAAGGATTCGAAATGTCGGCTAGTAATAAATTAAAAATATAGTTTCTAGATCATTCGTATCAAATGTAATAACTTAGTGAAACCAATACAACGCGATAAAATCCGTAAACTGTAGTTTTATTTCAAATTGTACATACCTAAATAATAATATGTTGTTAAAAAATTGCGACTGATAAAAAATATGGGGAATGGAGAATACAACGGAGTGAATAAAATTCAATTAAAGCAGCACAGATGAAGTTACTGTACTAAAGCAGATTTAAGGGGCTAAAACTTCGAAAGTTGTATTCTGTATCCAAGAGAGTTGTTATGCATGTAATGAAATACAGACATAAGACAAGTGGGACCATGTGGTGACGTCATAAAGTACTTGTAGTCTACCCAGCGCCTATTGGACCCCGTCCAAGGGCCGTAGTTCAAGCCGAACGTATTTTACCGGCTCCAAACACATGAGCTAATGCGATTAGAGATATTGAATATTTTTGCGACCATAATTATGAATATTCGGTTGTTTAATTCAATCAATGGTTAGCGTGCCTAAACTAAAATATACTTATTTCAATCACATCTCTCGCATCTCCATTAAATCTAGTATACTACGAGTAGAAGCACTTTAAAATCACGAACTACACTACTAGTAGACGTATGGCGCAGTGGTCTAAGCGGCCGCCTCGCAGTGATAAAAAGTGTTGTTGGTTCGGTCACATCGTTAGGAAATACTTTAGGTAATCCCCATTTTGTTGAGTCTGGGTGAGCTTTGTATCCTTTGCGTGAGTGTTGTGAAGTTCCTCACATTAAACATTTATTTTTAGTGGTAATAGTGAGCTTGCTACTGACTGGTAAAATATAAAACACAGTAGTTCTGCTGATCACGGGCCCCTTCTTAGTGAGTAAAATCGAACGCTGTTTGTTTTCTCACCATGAAGAGGAAAATTTATAACCAATTATCTGTATATAGTAATAATATGTCTGCTCATGAAAAATTTACACATTTCTGAAAGCGTTAAATAAATAACATCGATCAATTGTTAATATGTCTGGCTGCCTATAGATGGCAACTAATAATGTTTGATCTAAATATATGTATAATAAAATATGCCCACCGGTTGTTAGATATTGCCCTAAGGGTTATAACAAAATTATTTAAATAATTTGAAATATTCCTCCATCTTAAATTGCCGAATAAATTGTTTTAAATGCGTCCAACTGTCACCGCGAACGGCTGGTCAGTGCCCTAACTCATTTCAGTAATGTGCTGGAGTATCTGCGAAGCCTGAGATGACATAAGTATCCCATAAAAACAATACTTGTCGAAAATACCAAGTCTCGCGACCGTTAAAAGTTTTGAGATCCATGTGATACCAAGTCGGTTAAATAAACATCTTTAATGTTTTTAATAAATAGATTGACTCGGCCATCGCATGGAAACACAATATATCTCATAAGTAATACATACATAAATTAGATTGTTTAATGCGATTGCCAAGTCAATATATTTATTTAAAACATTAAAGATTTTTAACTAACCGACTTTGTATTACATGGATCTCACAACTTTTTACGGTCGCGAGACTTGGTATTTTCGACAAATATTGTTTTTATGGGATCTCATTTCTTTTTGTAGATAGTCTTACTTTTGTCCTTTCCGGTACCTTCTACTTCTTGTACACCAACAACGAATTTTCTTAATTAAAGCTCTAACTGCAAATGTAATTTTGTAATCCTTTATATTCATATGGGATTACAAAGTTATTTATACAGTTAATGTATCTCGAAAACTGGACCGAAATTGAAATATATTTTAGTTTTTCCTTGGTTCATACACTAAACACTAATTGTTTTCTAAATTTGAAACTTCTATGTCTGCTAGAAGTGCCGTAGAATTTTGATGATCGGTCAGTGAGTGACAAAATTAAGAATTTTGACTCGTTATAATTCTTCAACTACTGGTTTAAATTGAATGAAATTTGAAATACACTATCTTTATACAATGCCTGCGAACGAAGTTATAGGGGGTCGAAAATGTCCTGAATTGCTTCGAGAAAAGGATGGTACGGCCGTGCCGCATTTTTGCTCGACTTGGTGGGGGCACTGCCGTGCCCCCAGATTTTATAGCTCCAATGAAACCGCTTAATCTTCTTAAATACTAATAACGCCCCGTCAGAGTAGACCTCCGTATTTCTTTATAATGCTTGGAGATTTAACTCTTTACAGAGGTCAAATTATGCTGGTATTGTTACACCACAGCTTCGGGCCAGATAGGCCGAGTCCATTAAATTCTTATCTCATTATAATGATTAGCAGTCGCCGAGCACAGATCCTTTGGGTTCAGTTTTGGTTACATAACGAAATTAGTTTTTAATTGTTGAGCAAATGGTTTTGGATATCTTAGCTCTCGGACAGTAATTAGATTTTGGTGTCAACAGATGCGGTAATATCGCATTATTTTCTTTTCTTTTTTGAGGTAAAATTATTGTTGCTATTGAATGTGACACGGGTACACACAATTATCACGCGATAATAAGATAATAACTGTTTAAATACTAAGAAAATGGATACTACCGCAAAGATCTTTTTATATAAAACGCCTATAGTCTTTATTGGTAAAATTAGCGATTGTGTTAAATACTCTACTCGCGAAAATACGAATTAGGTAATTTGTTACATGTACAATTATTAGTACACAGATCCATGCTTAGCATGTATTTATGTTTTAGGGTCTCAAGCAATTTTGCCAATCTTAATAAAGAGAAAACTATTAATAAAGAATGTTCTATTTTTTAGGGTTCCGTACCTCACAAGGTAAAAAAGGAACCCTTATAAGATCCCTTTCTTGTCCGTCTCTCTGTCTGTTTGTCTGTCTGTTTGTTTGTCTGTCTGTCTGTCCGTGAATCACCACCGATTTTCTCAGGAACGGGTGGACCTAGCAAATTGAATTTATGCCCAATACTGAGGTCTATATTTCCTATTAGGTGTATAAAAATCAGGGTCCTGGGTCAACCCGATAAAAAGATATGGTCAAAATTAGATTTTTGCGAAAACTTGTTAGTACCAAAATTAACCTTAATTTTCAACTTTTTAAATTTTCGTAATTTTCCTTTACATGTTCTGTAAGACCTTGGTTTTAACCAAAATTTTCAATTTTAGGTCAACCGTAAGTAACCTATAGGTTTTGGATCGAAAACTTATATGGTAGTTCCCGTTGAACTAGAACCACGAAATTTGGCCAAAAGCAGGGTCTTATAGCACAAATAAAGGAAAAATTACAAAAAATAAAAAAGTGGAAAATTTAAGGGTGTCCCAATACATACATAGTAGACTCCATTTAAGATAATCCTCTATGTTGTATGGGCGTTCATCAAAAGCTGTTAGAGTACTAGCGTAATTTTAAGCGTAATTTTAGTGAAAGCGAGATGGCGCTAGCTGTCGTGTAAACATTAGCTCCGTATTTTTATGTGTTAAAAAATT
Source organism: Euclidia mi (assembly GCA_944739405.2). Taxonomy (NCBI): domain Eukaryota; kingdom Metazoa; phylum Arthropoda; class Insecta; order Lepidoptera; family Erebidae; genus Euclidia; species Euclidia mi. Next base: position 93,606,657 of record OX123182.2, read on the forward strand.
TAAATTCTGCGTTTTAAAGTCAGTAAATGTAATTTTTCAATAAATTAATACCTAATAGTGATCCTCAAGTGTTAGTGACTTCTTATATACAGTACAATTAAAATTATGAAGTAATAAGTGTTACAAAGTGTTGAGAAAGAAACAGTGACAAATACCATATAAAATCATATACTTTCTTCAATTAATATAATTATTCACCAAATAATAATCATAACTGTTGGGACATGTGCAGTGTATGACGCAACAATACAATGCATTGCATCATATTAATTACGAGGTAGCGCGCCTGCATACTCCCCCCAGTCAGTTCCCTACCGTCTAAACGACAACTTGTATACTTGATTCGATTCCGCGCAAATAAATTCGGTTAACTCAAAACCCCTTTTATTGAAGAGTGACCTTCAACAACAAGACACAGTGAACACGTATATAATACTAGAAAGATCATTACAGTGGTGACACCGACGTGATATATTTTTTGGACAGTGCGGTTATATTACATAGTGCAGCGAACAGGGTAGCGGAATTTGACTCCTTGCTAGAGCGTAGTTACAGCCTTGCAAGTTAGTTTTAGTGCTCAAGGGAAACTTTTGAAATAAACCGGTGTACGAACTTAATACAGAAAATGAATAAGCCTGCAGTTACGGGACAAGGTCAAGCCGAAATTACCGCGACAACACAGTCAGTCACAGATCTAGCAGCGATATCCGTTTCATCGAAGATACCGGAATTTTGGAAGGACATGCCGAAATTATGGTTTGCTCAATTCGATTCGATATTGGAGCCACAGAAACAAGGAGATACTACGAAATTCAACATGGTAGTAGCGAAGTTGGGCAGGGACGCCTTACAGCAAGTATATGATCTTATTATTACGCCACCTGAAAATGGAAAGTATGAAGCCATAAGAAACAGATTAATTACCGTTTACGAGGAGAGCGCTGAACGACAATTTAACAAGCTAGTTTCGGAGATGGATTTAGGAACTCAACGCCCGTCACAACTTCTGAGAAGAATGTCAGAGCTTGCCACTAACACTCAGGTCTCCACAGAAGCATTGAAACGTCTATGGATATCTAGACTTCCGGGTTCGGTGAAAGCAGTTCTATCGGTGGCACAGGATACGAAATTAGACGAATTAGCCGCGTTAGCCGACAAGATCATGGAAAATCTACGCCCTATGGAAATTGCCGCAGTATCAACGCCGACGTCGACAGTATCAGTGACGCCAAATATGACCGAGCAACTGGCAGAAATGACAAGGGAACTACGAACGCTGCGAGTGGAAATTAATGAAATTAGAGGACGACAGCAGCAGTATGATAACGGCAACCCGTGGAATAGAAACAGGTCAAGGTCACGTTCACTGCCCAGAGGACCACCGAGGACCCCACAGAGCCCAAACTGGCTCTGCAGGTATCATTTTCGTTACAGGAATCGGGCTAGAGCGTGTGAGAAGCCCTGCAACTGGAAGCAGCCGAGGAAAAGCGACAAGAATGACGAGTCGGAAAACTAGATGCGGTGCAGCCTATAGCGATGGGAGACTGCGTCGAGCCAGAAAAGAACCATCGTTTGTGTATAAGGGACAGAACAACCGGAACCCGTTTTCTGGTAGACACAGGTGCCAACGTCTCCGTCTTACCGGTAAGTCAGTTTAAGTGCGAACAATTACTCAGTGAATGTAAACTCTTTGCAGCGAATAACACCGAAATTAGAACGTATGGTATTAAAACATTAGAGTTAAATTTAGGGTTGCGTAGAAGCTTGAAATGGACTTTTATAATTTGTGATGTTAAGCAAGCTATCATAGGTGCTGATTTTCTAGAATACTATAAATTAGTGGTAGATATATATAATAGGAGACTTACAGACAGTATAACAAATTTACGTGTAATAGGGTGCGTTACAAAGCATGATCAGCCTTCAATTAGGAGTATACAAAGCGACAACCCCTACCGAGAGATTTTAGAGGAATTTTCAAGTATAACTAAGCCTATTATGTACAAGGAACCAACTCATTCCGTGTATCACCACATCATAACTTCCGGTTCCCCGGTTTTCGCGCGGCCAAGGCCATTACCTCCAGACCGGTATATGAAAGTAAAGGAAGAATTTCATAAAATGCAGGAATTAGGTATTTGTAGGCCTAGTAAAGGAGAATGGGCCAGTCCGCTACACGTAGTTTTAAAAAAGGATGGCCAATTACTTCCATACGGAGACTACAGAGCGCTTAACGCTATTACGAAACCAGATCGATACCCAGTACCACGACTTCAAGATTTTACATATGTGTTACCTAATAAGAAATACTATACTAGGTTAGATTTGAAAAGAGCTTATCATATTATAGCAGTTGCGGCAGAAGATGTAGAGAAAACCAGTATATGTACGCCATTTGGTTTATATGAATTCCCCAGGATGAGTTTTGGTCTTAGGAATGCCGCCCAAACCTTCCAAAGGTTTATGGATCAACAGGTATTAAAGGGAATAGAACGCCTAGAAGATAAAAGCGGTAAATCAGCAATTTTCTGTTATCTAGATGATATTTTGGTAGCGTCAGACACAGAAGAGATAAACAAAAAACACGTTAGGATTCTGTTTAATAGATTTAATGAATTAGGTATTACAATTAATGTAAGTAAATGTGTTTTCGGGCAGTCAGAAGTAGAATTTCTAGGGTATTTCGTGTCGGAGGACGGCATAAGCCCATTGCCGGATAAGGTGAAGGCTATTGCCGACTATAAGCGACCAGAAACGATAGAACAATTACGTAGGTTTTTAGGAATGATCAATTTTTATAGGTCACACCTCCCTCACGCCGCAGAACACCAGGCTGTACTTAATAATTTTTTACACAATTCGAAGAAAAAGGATAAAACTAAAATCGGTTGGGACGAAAAGAGTATTGAAGCTTTTGAACAATGTAGGGATAGCCTTAAAAGCGCCGTTACATTGTCTCACCCTAGCGTAGATGTACCTTTAGCCTTAATGACGGATGCGTCAGATACTTGTGTCGGTGCTGTGCTGCAGCAAAAGATTGAGGATAAATGGTTACCGCTAGGATATTTTTCAAAGAGACTATCAGACACACAGCGAAAATATTGTACTTATGATAAAGAACTATCTGCCATTTACATGTCGATGGTACATTTCAAAAATATGATAGAAGGGCGACAGATAACGATTTTTACGGATCACAAGCCGTTGATATACGCTTTTACAAAGATTAGAAGTGATAAAGAAATTCCTAGAAGAGCCAGACAGTTAATGTATATCAGCGAATTTACGAGCGATATACAACACATAAACGGCTCAGAGAATACAGTAGCAGACGCATTATCGCGTGTTGAGTCTATTTTGTGTCCAACCACGATAGATTACGGAGAATTAGCTCGCGCACAGGACGCAGAGTGTAGAGTTACCGACTCAGATAGTAATAAGCACGAATTCAAATACATAGTTGTACCAGGCTCTGATAAGAGAATATATTGCGAAGTCTCGACGGATACCGCTAGACCGTATTTACCAAAGAAATTTAGGAACTTAGCCTTCGACAGTATTCATAACTTAAGTCACCCAGGCATTCGTTCGACTAGGAAGTTAGTAACTAAAAGATTTTTTTGGCCAGGAATGAATAAGGAGGTAAATGAGTGGGCAAAAACGTGCATATCTTGCCAAAAAGCCAAGATAAGTAGACACACACTTTCAGACTTAGTAGATTTTCCGAAATGTACGAAATTCGAACAAATTCATACTGACATAGTTGGTCCGTTACCTACGTCACGCCATGGGTATCGTTATTGCGTAACAATTATGGACCGTTTCACGCGTTGGCCAGAAGCTATTCCAGTTTCAGACATATCAGCTGACACGGTTTCTAGCGTAATATTTAAAGAGTGGATATGTAGATTTGGTTGCCCTAGTAGAATAACCACAGACCAAGGAAGACAATTTGAAAGCGATCTCTTTAGCGCACTTATGAAACTATTAGGCGTACAAAAAATTCATACTACGGCGTACCACCCACAGAGTAATGGATTAATAGAAAGATGGCATCGTTCATTGAAAAATGCGTTAACAGCGAGATTGGCCGATAGGGTGGATTGGGCAGACGAATTACCGACGGTTATGTTAGGGTTAAGAGCCGCGTTAAGAACTGACACTGGATATAGTGCCGCAGAATTGATGTATGGACAACCTTTAAGATTACCATCAGATTTTTTCCAGCAAAGTAGCCAAAGCGACAGTCACCATGATTACATAGTACAGTTACGCAAAACAATTAGTTCAATGAAACCTCAGAGTAGATCAGTTAGCGGTAGTAGAAAAATATTTGTAAGTAAAGATTTAAAGTTGTGTACACATGTGTTTATACGGAACGAAATGGTTAAGAAGTCCTTATCCCCAACATACGAAGGCCCTTATCGCGTGTTGAATAGGACAGATAAAGTATATACCATCCAGTTGCCTAATAGAACCGCAAAGGTATCCATTGATAGGTTAAAAGCCGCGCATATGTTGAACGAACAGACAGAGGATGAGAACTGTAATAAATTCGATAACAATGTTAGTATTAATCGTACCACAACACCTATGATACAAACCGGTAAAAAGAATTCTGACAATAAAGTTATAACTAGAAGTGGACGCGTAGTTAAACCGCGAATAAGATTTAATGTGTAAGCGTTATTTATATATGTATGTCTATTTGCGGCGTTACCGTAGTGGGTACTGAGGGCCCCAAGGGATGTAATTAATTATAGCAGAGTAGGCCACTATGGTAACCACCCTTAAAAATAGTAGGATAGAGACAAAATTTTAAGTCGGTGCTACATCAGTAGCTATCGCACATGTATACAATTATATAAGTACGTAGTGTAAGGTAAGCAGTAGGATAATATATAGCGTATTGAACAAGTAGCAATAGAATAAAAATCAGCGCAACCTGTATATTCACTTGTATTGAAAAATTGCAAGGATAACAATATTTCGAACTCGCAAGTTATTGCGAAATTGCTTTATATAATGAGTAATTACATTTCGTCATTAGATATCCACATTTTGTCAAGGTTGTACAAGTATATTAAATCAGACGAGTTTATTGTCATATCGCTAAATTGTTTTACAAAAATGGGTAAGACATACAGTAAACAGGAAGAGATTATTATCGCCCAAAACGGTGCAAATAACGGAGCAATTTTAGTGAAATAGAAACTCACATGAAAATGTACGGAGCCATGTCCATAGCAATTGTTATACTATTGTCTTTGTTGATAATATATTTTTGTAGCGGAGCATGTTGTACCAGAACCCGAGGGTGGTTGCGTAAAGAGATGGGCAGGACAGTCCAGCAATTCCAGACCTCTCAGGCTCAACAGACGGTATAGAGGTATACTTCATGGCATTTTATTTTCCAAGTGTTTTAATTAAACTTATGATTCTACAACTATGATAACAGTAATATGTTATAGTGTTAAAATGTTATAAAGAGTGTACCGTAAATACGTATGTATAAATACATATAAATGTAAGTATCTATATAATCATACAAGATATAAATAATGTGTATGAATGTTATAATATTCAATTGAACAAACTTATATAACTTATTAGATTTGTGAACATAAATTCGACATTGTTTAAGATTTTGTAACCTTTATAAATATAACAGCGTATCAAATGTGTAATGTGAACCGATCGCAGGTAACGCGTCATTCAATCCGAACAAGGCGACCATTTTTGCAACGCCGCACATTCCTGTGTGCCTTCTGCACTGTTATAAGTAACTTTAAGTTATTGTAATTATGTTAGAACACATGTGATATCGACTTATAGTTTTTTTTTTCAGCATTTTTTTTGTAAAAGGGGGATGACTGTTGGGACATGTGCAGTGTATGACGCAACAATACAATGCATTGCATCATATTAATTACGAGGTAGCGCGCCTGCATACTCCCCCCAGTCAGTTCCCTACCGTCTAAACGACAACTTGTATACTTGATTCGATTCCGCGCAAATAAATTCGGTTAACTCAAAACCCCTTTTATTGAAGAGCACAAACATTCAACAACAAGACACAGTGAACACGTATATAATACTAGAAAGATCATTACAATAACAATATAATAAAGTGATAGTAAACACCAAATAAGTGCAATAACCGATACGTAACAAAACTCATCCGTTAATTTTATTCAAAAGTGCCACAACACGACCACCGATAATACTGACCAATCACAATTGTTTTCATTGCTAGTAAAGAAATGTATGAAATGAAGACCAATTTCGAACATTCCTTCGAATGACAGCGCAACCGAGTGGCTTAGTAATTGTTGGCCAAGCCCAACCAGGCGAACAGGTAATGTCGCCTGTAGCCATGCTCGGTCGTTCAGAGCCACATTTAAAATGTTGCTTAGGGTGTTTTGTAAATTTTTGTCAATATTGACTAGTGGGCTTGGGTTTTTCCAAAAAGGCGATGAACGTAAAGCGTGTGTGAACTTAGGCCCAAAAAGACAGTATCGAATAATATTGAAAGCCGAATGTATATTAATTTTGAGCAGGCGGTCCGAAATTTCACTAAAATTTTGAATTTTTCATGAATAAAAGAAACAAAACCTTCTTCAAATATTGGGGACCCAAGAAGGCGAAGAGTACTTTTTTAATATGCGTTATATTGGGTGCCAGGGCTTAAAATTTGGAAAGTATTGCGGATTGGTCTAAAGTATCGTTGATAAAAATTTCACACTTACTTGGATTAAGGTCTAGGCCGATGGATGAAAAGGAGAATGACCAAATTTGTATGGAAGATGGGCTAAGTTTGCTTCTCGATGATTTGACCAGTAAAATATAGTAAATATTATCGTTATCAAATTAGGAAAAAATGAATACGATATTCGGCGGCAGTTCTTAGCTATCGGACATTAAAGATTTCAAATATTTTGAGGTTAAGTATTGTGATAGTTATATGATTTAATCATATTACCGGCATTTATTTTAGTATCTATTATATATATGCATACAGAAAATAGTTGTAATAAGAAGTGGAGCTACTAGCAAAGCTACATATATTAAAACGCGTGTGCATTATATTAGTTTGGGGTTTTTTCAGTCTGATATATTTCTTACTGAGAATTCTCAATACCATCATCCTAATCCTCCAAACGTTATTCCTGTGAGAACCCGAGGAACGCTTTCTAGTCTTCACGGGTTTGACTGAATAATAGCTTCTCTACGGAGCGACTGCCTTTCTGACATCCACAACTCATAGGGAAAGAGCTGTATTGTATGGTTTAGACTAGCGTCAGTTTATTTAGAGGTACTGACTATAACGATTTTCAAAGATTTTGATGACTCTTCGAGGCACGGGGCACGCAATAAGTAACTAATTAATACGCGCCTTCGCAGTCAGTGGTGCGCCGGTGATTCAAACCCTCCGTATGGCGTACTGTTGGTATAGCTCCACTAGGCTGTCGCTGCCACTGCTATAGAATTCTCAATACCTTGTAGATTAGTGAGAATTTCAAAGAGGCTAATTGGCAAAAGAGAAGCTCATTTATTTGGACCTTATTATAGTTGGCATTAAAACTATGCTTAATAGGTAAATGAAACATGGTTATTATGTTATTTTTTATTTTACTTGTGATTATAAATTAAGCAGGAGCTTGTATATCGTTTACCATATTTTGGTGCAGAAATGACATCAGAAGTTCCACTAGTTTCAATTAATGTGTAGTATTCTAAACATTAGACTCCATTCACTTCCTGAAACAAAGAAGTTAAAGTCTGTCTGAATATTTGGTTAGCGGATAGCACAAGAGGATAATTGTAAGAATTGAGAAGAAAAGTAAACAACACTTACATGGACTGGCGCTATCCATGCTGTCAAAATATTGAGCACTGAATGAGACAGTTCATCCAAAGCAAAGGTATAATTAATACAACCTCCACTCTAACTCCATCCTCACGATGGTTAGTTGTTCGGCGTCTAGACGACGTACTCATGTTACCAATATAGTCCTGTCTTAAAAACTGATCAACACACTACTCTTGACAACACGCAATAAGCTTGTTTGGACTACAAAGAATTGCTCAACTCAATGTAAACGGCATTAAATTACCTATTTTCCACAATAATCATCGAAACACAAACGCAACGTTGATAGATGAAAAGTAATTTGCATAAAAAGGTACTCTGTGGTTATTTGACTGTTTTCATGTCAAAATAACTGACGTAAGGCATTATGGATGCCAGTGTAATAAAAATATGTTCCCATTTTTTCGATAAATATAAAATATTATTTCGTGTTTCTGATATGTTGCAAAAAGGATATAAATATTAATTTGTAGAAAATATTGTACCACATGTTAATATAAATTTGTCTTTGGTGTTATTTTGATTATAAGAACTTTCATTATGACATACTGTTTGCACTATAACTGTATATTTTTTCCTTTAAAAAGGAGTTAACAAGAAACTGTAAACATTTGACGAAATATGCAAAATGAGGTTTGAATATGAATGGCAAATGGCGATCTCACTTATTTCGAAACAATGCAGATACTTTTAATTTAGAACTAAAATCCCCACTTCGCTTTAAAATTAAAATAATATCTATAAAATTATAAAATAAAAGAAGATTTTCCACATATGAATGGTTTAGAAGCAAACGTGCAACAAAATAGCCCAGTTTTGGTCATTCTCCTTTGGTCTTCAGAAGTGCCAGGTCCTGATAGACAGTGTGTACGTCGCCTCCTAGGGTTCCGTCATCTAGGTACCAGATGTTTAATTTAGAATTTAGCTGGCAAATAACTGGATGAATGGCTAAGCTAAAATGAGTGGTCCAAGAGGGTCGCCTTGTTGACAGCCAACGGCGAACTCCAAAAGATTTTCCTTGTATATTAATTTTGATGGGTGCCTGTAGCACTGCCAAAGGAAGTTGTAAAGGACTATGGACAAAAATGTATGGGCTCCGTCCCCATATACCAACACACATGGAACTGATGCCAATGTGTACCTTAAGTATCCACTATTTGATTAAAATCCTTCTTTTTGCTTAAAGCCATGGGATATATCCATTAAAAACAATTGATTATTATTAATTAACCTATATTTTCATTTTACATTTGCAAGTTATTTTGACATTATGGTTATATTACAGTACAAAGCATAATTTAGTAACGATACAAAATAAAACTAATATATTTTTAATCATATACTGACATTTAAATGATTATGAACGAATGATACGAAAATATAAAACTAAAGTTGAAGATGTGGAAAAAAGGCTGCTAACCTTAAATGGAACTGGGCGGGCCATGTCAGGCGTATACATTAGGATTGTTGGGCGAACATCTCGACACTGTGGATGCCAGTAAATGGTAGTCGTCGCCGGGGTCGGCCCCGGCAATGATGGCGAGATGACCTAGACGCCTACCACAAGAGTTGGCTTGAGATTGGTGGCGACAAGAGAGCGTGAAAAGATCTGGGGGAGGCCTTTGCCCAGTAGTGGGACAGTACAGACTAAAGAAAAATTAAAACATAACGAATATAAATGAATGAATCATTTAAATTCATTGTCTTCTTATATTCATTCTTACAATGCTCATAGTAGGCAAATAACAATAGTAATAGAGTGTTAATATTACTGGTCTATTTTTATATACTATATTGACGACCAGTTGGCGCTGTGGGAGTGTAAGTGACTGCTACGTCGAAGATTCGGGTTCAATTTTCGCTCAAGTCAAACATTTGTGTGCGCGAACATGGATGTTTGTCTTGGTCTGGGTGTTTCTATATATAATATGTATGTATTTACAAAAAAAAGAAGTACATATGTATGTTTATCCAATTTAGTACCCATATTACAAGCTTCTGCTTAGTTTGGGACTAGATGGTGTTGTGTGAATGTGGTAGAATGTACCATAACTTCCTATAATAGATAAATGATTAGGTATTTTACAATTAATCGTCATTAATGCGTCAACGAAATATTTGTTTAAACGTTAATTACTATGGCATTTGGGCAACGTCGCCATAATAAAAAAATATCATCTTGCCAAGATGTGTCGATTGACATTATACATTTCATTTCTATTGATAGGTGGGGATGATTCCGCCCATGGTCCTTTGCGGGGTTTCTAATTTAACTTGCGTCAATAAGGTGTCCCTGTTCACTGAGTTAAAAGCATTCTTTAAGTCAATCTTCAAGATAACATCACCCCCATTACAGCCAAGGTACGTTGACAGGGCATGTATGGCGGCCTCACAGCCACCCTTAGACCCAAATCCAAGTTGTAATGGCTGTAATTTGCTGCCTAACATGGAGTTATAATGCCGACAGCAAATCTTGGCCGCCATACGCCTGTACGTACACCCAACGGCAATGGGACGAATACCACCGTCTCGCTTTCGTAAAGTGCATAGATTTGCGCCATACAAAACGTCAACGATGGCATTGTTCACATTGCCGGAGAGCATAAGGTTGACTAGAGCCGTTAGCTCCCCCAAAAGCGCGTCCCCGGCCGCCCCGGCGCTTGAACACACAAGATCTTTTAAGTATTGGGGTTTTAAGCCGTCGCGACCACCAGCAGACCCGCTTTGGAAGGAGCCAACGGCAGTCAGGCCGTCCTTGGCTGTAATCCTGAGGCAATCTGAGTTAGTGTCAGGTGGGTCAGGAAAGGAGAGGCTATCTCCTGGCGCTGGATGCTTGCTCTGCAGACTTGCAAGTGTGTCGGCAGAGCAAGGCGCCACCACATCGCTACTGAATAAGATTCTGGATGCTCCCTTAATATCACCTTCCCTTATGTGCGATGTGTTTTTGGATATTGGTAATTTAGATTGGAGGCCGAAATATTACAATTTTCTTTAATTTTGGCTGTTAAGGTATTCTTTGTTTGCCGGTCTTCCTGTGCATGTAGAATTCTGTAAGGGAAAGTGAGTAGTTGTTCCCAAGCCGTTACTGAATTCTCCCGTACCACGAGGCCTATGCCTATTATTGTAATTGAATAAAATTTGAAAATATCCACTGAAGTAAAATAAGAATATGGCAAACGAAAATATTACTATACGAAATAAGAACAAAAGTTGTAATTATAGTTACTGTGAGCAGGATGAAAGCCATACCAGTCTGTCGAGTTTGAATCAAAGCGTGCCAGATTTATCGACACTAGATTACGATGAAATAATTTCTCGGCAGAAAGACACAATTGATTCGCTTAAACGTCGACTAGAAAGCGCAGACAACGAAGTACAAAATTTGCTTCTAGAAAACACAAGTCTTCAAAATATAGTGAAAGAGCAACAAACAAAAATACAAACACTTACAACAATCTGTTTCTCAAATAAAAATGATGTAAATAGAACCCAAAAAAAAGGTAGCGTTATCAAACGACGGATAGACTTTACGGATAGAACAGAAACACCGGTAAAAGCGCCATTCACTTCACCTCGGCACATCACGCATAATAAACAACTGGAACATAAGGCTCGAAGTACTCCTGAGTCATTATTGAATAACAAAGTCAATACCACTATTGATAGCCAAATGAAAACAGAAGCTATAGAATACAAAGATGTTGGTGAAAAAAGACGTTTGGTTATATTTGAAAGTCAGTTATGTTTGGGACTAGCATCAAAACTCACCAAGTCAAGAAGAAAGAGCGACTATGAGGTCTACAATATTTTTGCCTTCATTAAGCCATATGCGTCCACCAATGAAATACTTAAATGTTGTTATAATCTAAAACTCAACAAACATGATAAAGTAATATTATGTGTAGGTGAAGATGACACCTCTCCCTTGAAAATACAAATTGAATTATCAACAATGCTTAAAAAATACGTATATATATATGCTACGGTATTAATATTAAATGTTTGCAAAAATAAACATTTCAATGAGAAATTACTTAACAACATGATAAAATAAATTGCAAAATAATCTTTTAATTGTCACTTTTTAATTGTATATCATACCCGCAATAATAACATGTATCATACTTGTAGAAAACTAAACCTGTTCTTAGACACTATAGATTATAAGGCAAATTTCTTACCTATGTATGATAAATATTCGGTAAAACACACATGTAACTATGGGTCACATGTTAGCAATAACATTTACTGTAAGCAACATCATAATAAACTTAAACAGAGTACAATCTTAGACTACTTCACGAAATCACATAACTTCAATAACAAATTACGAAATCAGAGTGAGTCTCAGAAAACCAATAAAAATGCATCACCATCCTTTTTTTGCTGCCAATCGCCGTAGCACCAAGGACATATATAATAATGTAACATTACTTCATCAGAATATAGCAAACTTGCTTAACAAAATAGACAGCTTAGAAATATGTATTAATGAACTAAATGAAACCAGTAAAAAAAATAATTATATGTCTTAGTGAAATATTTGTCAGAAACGGAGACCAGTCTAACATCAAAATCAAAAATTACAAATTAGCCGCTTCTTTTTGTCGTGCCAAAGAGAGGCGTGGTGGTGTATGTATCTTATTAGAGATTTCGCTAGAATTTGAAGAAATTAGTCAATGTAAAATTATGGCTTTAGAGAAATGTTTTGAGTGCTGTGGGATTTATGTTCCTTCCTATTAATGTTTAATTATTTGTATTTACAGAATACCAAACTCTCCTACTTCGATCTTTTTTAATAATTTAAACATTCTTCTCCACAAACTTACATTTAAAAATCAGAAAAAGGTTATAATTTGTGGCGATTTAAATATCGACACTTTAGCAAACAACAGTGCTATAAAAGAGTTAATAAATTTAACATAAAATTATAATTTAACATTTTATATAAATATGCCTACTCGACAACGGACTTGCATCGACCACATAATTAGTAACATCACAGAGCAAAGTGGTTCAGTACATGAATATAATTTGTCTGATCATAATACTTGTCAAACATTGAGCTTTTCTATTTTAAAAGAAAAAGATAAACAGACGTCTTGTTTTGTATATAGAAGAAATTATAATAAAGCACACTTAAACAAGTTTAGGGTATCATTGCAATCGCTCTCTTGGAGTGATGTTTTCGTAGAGGACCTTAACTTAGCATTTAATAGCTTTCACAATATGTTTTGCCTACTTTATGACTTATGCTTCCCAATTCAAAGGTGTAAAGTTAATATGAATGTCCAGGATCCTAAATGGATAACTAGGGGGATCAAGATATCGAGTAGAAATAAGAGAAAATTGCAATACATCTATTATTCAAATAAGAATATTAGTAATAAAAATAAATTTAATAGATATACTAAATTACTTAAAGCTTGCATAAATTGTTCAAAAAGGAATATAAATAACAACCTTATGATTAAATAAAAAAAATATATGCAAAACAACATGGAGTATCATAAAAAACAAAGAATATAGTAACATAAATAATAAGCACATTGACTGGATAAACAGTAATAATATTAAAATTACAGATCCACTAGATATAGCGAATAGTTTTAACACATTCTTTGTAAGGACACCGCATAATTTACTAACGAACAAATCACACGAAAACTTAGCAAACAACATCCCTTCTGTTGCATCCAGTATATTTCTACTCCCATGTACTGTTAAAGAAACTTTACAAATAATAAAATCTTTAAATAACACCAATTCTGTAGGATACGATTCTGTCAGTACGAACATGATAAAAAACTGTGCGGATTTTATTGCACCTATCCTGACTCATTTAATAAACTTATCTTTCGATCAGGGGCTATTTCCTGAAAAGATGAAGATATCTATTGTTAAGCCATTATTTAAAAAAGATAACTGTCACGAACTTACAAATTATAGACCCATTACACTCATACCAATATTTTCCAAAATACTTGAAATAGTAATGTACATACAATTGAATCTACAATTTCCTGATAAGATATGAAATTCTCCGAAAAGAACAGAATGGCTTTCAAAAAGAAAAATCCACAACACTAGCGGGCTTTTGTCTTCTAAAAAAGCAACAGAGTACATATACAAGAAAATACCATTAGTTGCTGTATTTTTCGATATGTCTAAAGCATTTGATTGCGTGGACCACAATATCCTTTTGTACAAATGCGAAAGATACGGAATCAGAGGATCTGCTTTGAAATGGATTGAAAGTTACCTAAAAAACCGTTTACAGTGTGTGGAAGTTTCACGCGTTGATAAAAATGCCACTGTTACGCCGCACCGATCAAAATTTTTAGAAAACCAGTATGGTGTGCCTCAGGGCAGCATACTTGGCCCAATCCTGTTTTTCATATATATAAACGACTTTCCGTCAATAACACCCTATCAATCTTTACTCTTTGCTGATAATATTTCAATAATTATACCCAAAAGTGACATCAACAGTGATTTTGATATAATTTTAAATAACACAGTCAAATTTATAATGACATGGCTTGAATCCAATAACTTGTGTGCTAATATATCGAAGACTAAATTTATTAAATTCTCTAATTATAAGACTCCACACGAAACATTAAATATTGCGTACCGAGGCGAAAACCTATCAAGAGTAGCTGATACAAAGTTTTTAGGCTTATACATAGACCAACACTGCAATTGGAAAATACATGTCCAACACGTCTGTAGTAAACTAAACAAATTTGTATTTGCACTCAGAAATTTACATCAAATTGCTGGCAAATCTGCAGCGCAAATTGCTTATTACGGATATGTGGAATCGATACTACGATACGGGTTATTGTTATGGGAACATTCAACTGATATTAATAAGGCTTTTATTTGCCAGAAAAAATGCTTAAGGGCTTTGTGTAACATAGGACCACTAGACTCATGCCAACCATTGTTTAGAAATAACAAAATACTTACTCTTTTTGGCTTATATTGTATACTGGAAATATGTGTACATGTGAAAAAATTATCACATGAATTTAACAATGTTAGAGATAACTCAGTCATGAGTAAAAGAGACTCCACCAGATTGTTAATGCCTACATGTAAGAGCTGCCTATTTCATAAAAACTGTTACATTATGTGCATAAGAGTGTTCAATAAAATTCCAAAGGCAATCCGTGAACTGCCACTATTTAAAATGAAGTCTGAGTTAAAAATGGCTTGTAACACAAACTTTTTATAACATGTATGAATTTTTTAACCTGAAACCTTGTAAAAGATGCAGAGACAGAATATAATTATGATATAAATGTAACATACATTATTTTAGGTAAATGATTTAATTTTGTAGTGTAATGTTGATGCGTGTGATGAGTTGATGATGTTATGTAATAAATTTGTTTTAAATGTATTTAATAATGATTTAATTTTTAAGTTCTTTAATTTTGTACTTAAATTTGTATGCCAATACAAGCGAATTGTGTGATTCGATATTATGTATAACACCTGTAAATGTACCACATTTTTTACAAATAAATTATTCTATTCTATATTCTATTCTATTAGCACCAACCTCAAATAAGGTAAAATGCGTACGGAACCCTCGGTGCGCGGGTCAGACGCGCACTTGCCCGATTTTTTTTTGTAGATATGTTTCTGACATTCTTCTTAAGTACTTCTTTCATAATTATGTCAAGCGAATCAAAACAATGTTGGAATATTTGTCGTAAAACTTAAAGCTCCCTCGCACTAACCTTGGTCATAATTATAATTAGCACATTGCTAAAATTGGATTATTAACTTAAGAATTCAAACTGTAACAACTAGCCGGGATGAATTGACCTTACACACTATATCCTTGCACAATATAATTAATTATCTTGAAATTACCCAATAATATTTCACATAACTTTTGTAGTATATGATAGGATGGAACTACGTTATAGTAGGTATATCAAAACTTCGACGACCAACACTGCGACAGTTGCAATAGATGGATTAGAATTGATCACTATGCACAGTGTATTCAACTTTTTCAGTAAATGTCCTTTTCCAGTCCTTTAAAAAGTACGTAAAATTCGGTTTAAAAGCCAATTCGAATTTAGTAGGAATAAAATTTTATTTCGCAGTATATTGCTAGGCAATTGTTAGGAATTCCTACCCTACAAATGTTTTGTGTTCATCAGCAATTAAACGCACTCGAAATTGTAACAAATGCTACACTTGAGTTACACACATAGCTATGCTACGGCCACATGCTACGGCTGCTATGAATATGCTACGTTGAGCTGCATGTGTTACCGTAATATTGCTCACTAAGGTTATATTTCGTTTCCAACTATTTTAGTACACGTGTTGAATGACTGTTTTGTGGATATACAAGCCAGCACCAAAAGTCATTCAACACAGCCAAAGCTAGAATTCATAAAACATACCATAAAAGTTCATTTACAATTACAATGTAGTGGCTGTACTAACACATCAATTGCATTGTATAGTGTGAAGTTCTCATAATTCATCAAGCCAATCGTTCCGTAACGCGCACTACCGACACACGCGACATCTACGCAAACATTGTAATACTGTGTTAACTTAACGTAATAAACATTTTGGTATTTCGGCCTTGTGACTTTAATTGATCTTCCGGCACACAACCCAGGACGCACGAACACGCATATAGAATTTTACATAGATCGCTCTAGCGTTGCTCATATCCTGTTAAGTAATTAATGTTATAATAAAGACATAGTTATTTGTCACACTCATGGCTATACCAAGACTAATATGCAAAAACAGCGTCATAAAACACTTCAACTCTTTTTTTAGAGCATTTGTCTTATAAATTATTCCCCGCATCCGGGTGTTGAAAAGACCTTTTTGTGTAGCGTTATTTTTCTTGTGGAGCAAGGAGGGACCGTTTACTATTCACTGTTGTGGAGTATAAAGGGTTCAGTAGGGACTTTAGTCTGGCAATGACCTTGACGGATGATCCTGTCTGCGCCATTTGCTAAAGCTTTGTCACACAGAAAGCGGGCTAATCTTTTAAGACAAAATGATGTCTGTGGGTTTTAATGCAAACTCTTCATCGTCATACTGCTTTTGTCTACTGCCAGCTATAAAGGCCTCTTTAATTTCACGCCATTGAGCACAATTTCCAGTTAACCAGAGACTTTTGAATATCCAGCCGATTACAAACATTAGATCTTCGATTGGAACAACCAAAAAATCATGTATGCTTCACCACCGTGTTGTTATTACGATTCATGATAAATTATAATGAGAGAGCTTCTCATGAAGCTATTAGTCCATTGGTGAAAACCGTACGAAAATTCGGTCAGTAGTTTTGGGTTTATCGCGAACAGTCAGACCTACAGACGATATTGTGATCTTTGTTTCTTGATTGTGTAACGCTACAAATAGGTGCGTTACTTATATCACATTCACTGCATCACGAAGCAATTTCTGTATACCTTCCTCAATACATTGTCATGGCATTTGATAAAATACGTGGTCAGTACGTGGTGTGAATTTTACACCCAACGGCACGTTCTCTCTGATGAATCCCTAAAGCAACTAAATTTGAGCAAAAATGTGAAAATGACTTGGACAAATGTGTCCGGCAGTTTTTCTGACGTTTTCTAGTTGCTGCCAGGAATACAAATGAAGTTTTCTACGAAGTCAGGTACGGGCTTTGTGTATCATGGTTTTGGTGACAAAATTTTGCTGTTGTGTAGTAAAGATGAAAATAGCTCTGTGTGTTTAAATACTACAATAATAATAAAATGTCCGAGTGGTATAAGGTAATAAATGATTGAAATTAAACTATGGCTTACGGATTTTATCGCGATATTTTACAAATTATATGTTTTACTGACAAAAATAATGTGTAACATTTGCGTAAACCCAAGAAAAACAAATATTATAACATTTAATACCATTCATTAAATATTTGGGTTTTGGCTTTCATTTCAATGCGATCTTCTTTGATAAGACAAAAAATATATAATCTCCGTGTTACCGTAGTACCGCGGATCATATCACCCTTGTGCAAAAAAAACCATAAAGTGCAGTATAAAAAAAATATGATTAAAGAAGTCAAATTAAACTACATGATAACTTCTTACCGATTTTATCCTAAGAGTCACGTGTAGTTTTACGAAACCAGGCTCCAGGAGCCGATTCACGTACATGTGTGCTACATGTATCATCATCATCAGCCCTGTATATATATACTGTCCCACTGCTGGGCACGGGCCCCTTCTCATTATGAGAAGGGTAAGGCTATAGTTCATCAAGCTGGCCAAGTGCGGGTTGGCAGATTTTGATCTTTCAAGAACATTAAGGAGAACTCTCAGACATGCAGGTTTCCTCACGATGTTTTCCTTCACCGTTAAGCAAGCGATAATTAACAATTTAATACACACTTCGAAAAGTCATTGTTGTGCGCCGTGGATTATAACTCGATACCGACTGCGTAACAGTCTGTTGGTCTCTCCGCTAAGACTTTCGCTGCTGATTAGGTACATTTATACGCTATCGTTATAAAGTAAAACAGCTAACATACCTCATCATCAATTTCAGAGTACAACGATCTCATAATTCGGTTGTAAAAAATCACGCCTAATGTTACCTAAATCACGTAAAATAAAACATTTCCCGTGACTTTTTCAACGGCAATCGATCTTTCCGTCCTTCCATACGTTCGATGTATGTAAGCATATATTTACAAATTTATGGCGAATATTTGTGTGTGGGCGACGTAATAAATCGTGAGATGTGTCTGTAAAACACGGGGTAATTTATCAGTGTCTTCCCGTGAATACTTTACAATTTTTTGCTCAGAAACGCTTCCCTCCGTCTCGGCTTACCGAACTAAGATACTGCCTCTGTTTTGTTAGTGATTTTTTAGACGACAGATTTGGGCTTCCGTGCCATTGTTTTAGGGAAATGCTCTGTTCTATATACTAAAGTCTGGATAAGTTATGTGAGATTTTAAAATTGTGACTGAAGTAACTAATGTCATCTGTTAATTAATGGTGAAGATACCAGCACTGGTGACATCTAACGAACATCGATGGAACTACGACGGCTGAAGTTCTTGAATCGCGGTATTAGAAGTAACACATCAAATAGTGCGATTCAAGATCGTCAATCGTCTGTATAAACAAGTTCTCAACAACACCCGTCAGACCGCGATTTATTAAGAAAAGAGCATCTTCTCTTTAATTAGAGAAACACTCTTTTCTTCACAATAATTACATAAACTTCACATATAAATAAATATAATGTGTTTCATAGTTCAGTAAACAAATGAGCGGATGAACAGCCATCCGAAAGAAGAGTAGCAACTGTTAATTTATCAATACAAAACGTCAAACACATTCGAAATGAAAACATGTTTTTGGAAAATACTACTATTTAAATTAGTCTCCCTATACGCGGTTGATTTCATTATACGCCGTTTGATTTGGTTTATAATAGTATTAATCACTACCCCATATTGTAACGCTTAATAAATAATTCGAATTAATATAACTATGTTTGTGTGGTTGATTACTCTGTAGGACGCATTCCTGGTCATTGGCTGTGAATAAGCTCTGGCATTGCGAGGAGTAATAAATTTAATGGTTATTTTATGTATTTATTTTATTTTTCATATTATTTTGTGTTTCTGTAAAAACCTCTAGGGTATTTTTGTTGTTGAAGCTGTTGATTTTATAAACACGCGTATCACTGACCGATATTTAAATGGTATTTATTTCGTGCATTAGAAATTGATTTATAAAGAGATATTAACTCAGAGTACTCGGCCACAGTGGAAGGCGGGCGCGGGTGCGGGCGCGACGCGGGAAACTCAAACGTATGGAGCTCTATAGAAGTGTCCGTAGTGGGCGAGCGGCGCGGCAAGCGGTGCAGCGCGGGGAGCACGCGGGCAACTCAAACCATAGAACTTTCATACAAGTGTCCGTAGTGAAAGCGCGGGCGGCAAGTGGGAAACAATGCGGAGCGTGCGGATCTCAAACTTTTATGAGCAATAATATTATGAGTAATTATGAAATCAAGTGCGAGTCGAACTCGCTCATCAAGGTTAACGTAGTAGAGGGATTTATTTAACATAAGCGTAACGTAGCCCCCTAGCCAAATATCACTATCAATTTTTGGCCAGCAATAATAACTTTGGTTTCCGTAGTGTTTGTGTATCGATATTGTTTATTGATATTGAGCACCAAGGGTTTTGGGAAGCAAAATTTAAATTTAAAAATCTCCATAGGCACCCCGCTAGTATTAGACAGATATTTTTTTTTGTATATAAATCATAAAGCGATGCACAGCATACATATACTTACCAATTTTGAAATTTGTAGTCTTAATAGTTTCGGCATAAAGTGGCTGTGACATAGAAACGGATGCATAGACAGACATGGCGAATCTATAAGGGGTTCAGTTTTAAGCCTCCTAGCCTTTGGCTAGGGAAACCTAAAGATAGATTACTTACATATCAGTCAATCTTCAGAAATACTCTACTAATATTGTAAATGCTAAAGTGTTTATAGATATATATTCGGTATATATAATGGTAGATAATGTCATGGATACTGACCGAATTACTTTGTACCTACTCTATAGAGTTTCTGAACTCTTTAGACTAATCAGGAGTCTCACACAACTTGAGACTGAAAGTAAATTAATGTTACCCCGACTTCAACGCGCGCGAAGTCGCGGGCAAAAGCTAGTATTATATATATAATGATGAACTTAAAATGCAAAGCATCTATATACATTTTATTCTAATTGGTTTTATTTATTTTCATTACCACATATCTCTTTTTAACCCTTCCAGTCGTTCCTGAAGTTACTAGAATTTTCCAATTTTTATTCAAAATATTATTTTTATTTTTAATATTTGCCAAATATTTATAAAGATTTTCCAAATATCATAAAAACCAAAATTATTATAACAGTTATAAATGTGATTTGAACCCACGCCCTGAGACCGTGACGCGGTTGTATTATCCGCACGGCTACAGCCTTGTTATCAGATAGTTGCGAATTTGATGAACAATTGACATAGTGTTACCACAGTATAAAGAGCATACAGTAGTTTGACGCCTTTGATCTCGAAGAAAAAGCCGACAACGTCTAGACAAGGGTAAGGAGGCTAGGGCTGCCACATGTAAACAATACCTACTTATTCAAATACCGTCTATTTATTATAGAAAAATAAAACAATTGCTACGTTACATGAATATTATACTGTAAATCACTTATTTATTATATTACAATAATTAACGATAAATAATTATTATAAAACAGTTAGCATTTTTTCGTGCGGTGACAGCTTTGCATACACAGTCAGCACCTATTTCATCCCACAGGTGTCGTGGGAGGCGGTTAAGAATATGAAGCATTTTTCATTTGGTCTTTATCATACAAACCAAGTTAAAATAAAGCGATTGACATAGCGGTCATTTAATGGATGGGTAACCGTGGGATCAGCTTGCAGAGCCTATATCGATATGAAGTACCTATTTTGCAGATTTATTTTCGTGCAAACTACGTCAAGGTAAAGCAATAGATACCACGGTCATTTACTGGATGGGTCTCCGGGCTATGAGGTTACGGAGAACATGTGTGGGATTTATAAAAGGGGGCCAAAAATATGGTTATTTTTGAGCTAAGCCGCGCCGTTACCAAGATACATAATAATATGTGATAGGTACTTACCTAATACGAAAATACTAGGTACTTATTGCAAGAAATTAAAATCACACTTGAATCGAATATTTCCTTAAAACGCATATCTTCTTACGTCTGCCTTGTTGTTTACGCACAGTAATTACTACTTTATTCAGTGACTGGGCCAAACATGAGATATCGTAAAATGTCAGTGGATTAGTAGGTACGTGCATATTATTTTAAGTGTTTATAGGTAAATACATTTCAAAATAATTTCAATACTTAAGTATAATTAATGAAATTTTATTTTTTGGTGTAAGTAAATTGATGAAATCGCAGATTTTTTAAATCCTTATTTCTTTAAATCTTTAAGCAGCATAAAGCATTGCAATGTCTCACAGTACAAGTCGCATGCAGCATCTAAATTAATATTCATAAGCAAATAAATAAGTAACGAACAAAAAACAAGCACGCGCCAGCCTCCAAAAATATGTACCTAGTTGGGAACTAAGGCGACATACGTAAGTAGGTACTGCTCTTCCCGCGTCTCACCTCTTGCCCCCCGCACGATTGACCCGTCTAGACGCGTTCGTCGAACGACTGTATGGATTATTTGACTGTGGTATTACTATGGTGAGTGATAACGTCATCTAACTGAAAACTCATATTAATCTAGCCGCGATCCTAAATTTGACAAACAATGTACACCGCACCCGCAAACGCGCCACTACGGACAAATGAAGACGCGCGCGGCGCCGCGCGCGGCCCACGCGCGGGCTGCCCGCGCTGCTATGGCCAAGCACAGAAAGACATTCATTAGATAGCTGACCAATGCTACCAAATCTAGTCAAATCTAGTGACAACATTTGCAGTATAACTTGTTTATTGGTGTTAAGATTAGAATGAATAGGTACATACATCATACATACATAGACTCACGCCTGTTTCCCGGAGGGGTAGGCAGAGACTACGGAACGCCATTTGCAACGATCCTGACATACCTCTCTTGCTTCATTCACTCCCATCAAGTTTCTCATGCATGCTCTTCTGATTAGGGTAGGTACTTCTGGCCTGTAATAATGAATAGGTATCATCAATAAATAGGTATCACTACAAAAATATAACTTCAAATATAAAGTAACTTCACGTGCTTTACCAAATAAACCGAAGTATTGTGTGTGAATAATATTAAATAGTGGAAAGTATATAAAAGGAAGTTAAAAAAGTCCCTACTACGTTGACTTATTTTTACGACGTGAACGTTTTATTGTTGACGAATTGGCCGATTTATTTTTAGGAAAACGTATCGAATATTCAGTTCGAATCACATCTGCATAAAGATTGTCTCGAACCTAGGTAAACTATTATCGACGACATGATAAATACATTACACTGGTTCTGAAAAGATAACAAGTGTTGTATAGTTAGTTAAGTGTTATTTGATTTGCATTTCATCAATGTGAAACACTTCAGCGAGATTTTATAATTTATCGAAGGTAGACGATCCTTTTGAAAGCCGTTTGAATAATAAATAAAGGGATGAAGGATGGACTGTATTAACATTTTATATTTTGTTTTAAGTGTTTTGTTGTTGCAAACAAAATTATGCAAACCAATCACATTTTTGTAAGTTTACTTTAATTACTTTGGTAGTAGCGCAAGCAAGGATCTAGGTTAGAAAATGTTCCTCTGGCAGGATAGCAAAGTGTGTTAGTTTATGTTCAAGTGACCCCACAACGTCAATACAGATCGTAGAAAGACAACGCTATGTTTTCAGTGTGTGGATTGGAGAGAGACTCTCAGACACACTTCCTTCGCCGGCTCGAAAATCAAGTCACAAATTGGCGGCAATGCGGCCTGCAGTAAGTTTTACCGTGAACAAAATATAAAGGTGTAACGTAATACTACACGTATTGCGTTATAATATCTCGCAGGCGTTTAACGTTCATTGTACCTACCTGCAGTTTGAGTTTCATAGTCACTATCTACTTAGCACTGTCTACAGAAGTTCGGACGACTTAGTTAGACGGATTTTTCTTGTCTAGACACGAAAAATCCTGCTGTACAGAGAGGGGTATTGTAACGTAATACTACACGTATTGCGTTATAATATCTCGCAGGCGTTTAACGCCAGCTTAGCCGTTCGCAATATTACCTAATATGGTCATGTTCACCAGCCAAAGGCAGTTGTGAGTCATAGGTTTATGCCTATATAAGATGGGTGCGCGTTGTAAAATGGTCACTTTCCCTAGACATCGGAACGCTGCCACTACACCTCGCGATTATTCTACATTCTACTTCCTATCTACTGTCCCGCTGGGGTTCTTCCTACGGGCTCACTGCACCTGACGTTCTTCCTACGGGCTACGTTCTTCCTACGGGCTACAAGCCACGAGCTGCTGGCGCCGTGCCGCTACTAGCCAGCTGCCACCCAAGCCTCCATTCCTGCCTACAAGCTCCTACAGCCAGGCCACGGATGCCTGAGCCTGACCGCTCGGCCCACATCGGCTGCACCGCCTGAGACCCCGCTCAGCCTGAACATCGACCACAGAGCTGCCTGCGCAGCGCACCTTTTCCAGCTCATCGGCGACCCTTCGAGCAGCTACCCTGCGAGCGTCGGAGAGCAGCAGGAGTCTACACTCCAGCCAGCTCAGGCCAGTGCTTACCTAGTTCGGTCATACTGTATGTAAGCGGTAGTGAGACATAATAAAGAACCTGTTCAGCCTAGCAGTGTTTCTCTCGAACCCCGACATCCTACCTGAGATCCTCCGTCTCAAAGGACAGGAAATGTTTGGCCTGCCTATAATATGCTTTTAGATAGCTATCAAAGCACGGGTCCTAAATTGGCCTATTAATAGTCACTAATCGGAGAGGCCTATATCCAGCAGTGGATTATGGCAGGCTTTGTTTTTGTTTAAAAGACAACTACCATTAGGACTAAATCCTGTGTCGCGGAGGACTTTGCAAACATACAACTAACGTACGCAATGTACATCCAGACTAAAAACAACAATTTATGAATCACACATAGTGTTGTCGCGTGTGGGGATCGAACCCAACTACACTTGGCCGAGTGTCAAGCGTTGAGGCGCCCAAGGCACTTTAACCACTACGCCAACCATTCATACAAATAGGCTGATGATGATGATAATAAACACTCAAACTCAGAATTCCACAGGGATTCTTCAAATATAAGAACTAATAACTCGTGTGTCGTTGATCGTTTAATTATGAGTGACCTTAAAGGCCTCTAAGGAATAGAAACAACAAACATCTCAATCCAAAATAAAAAGTTCATAAACAAATAAACAGAATATTAATTAAATAAACGATTAACAAGAAGTATAAGAGGTTTATCATATTTACTTTGTCCGACCAAACCAAGTTTACATTGTCGAATGTTGTACAGTCAAGTAGTTTGAAGCGCGAGTTTGGTTAGCTAACAATAACATTAGTTTAACGCATAGTAATATAATTTGTATTGTTGTAGTAATCTCTTAATATTAAGCACTGTACTGAAAAAGTCTCAAAACGAATACACACATTTATAGTTCGATCTGCAAAAGCCCATTTACGATAAATAAAATAGTTATTCCGTTGACTACCGATCCATTGTATACATGTACGGGGCGCCTTAACACTCAGTGTTTGGCCATAGTAGCGAGGGCAGCACGCGTGCAGGCCGCGCGCGGCTCCGCGCGCGTCTCCATGTGTCCGTAGTGGCGCGTTTGCGGGTGCGGTGCACAGTGTTTGTCAAATTTAGTATTGTGATGGATCGCGGCTAGATTAATATGAGTTTTCAGTTAGATGACGTTAAAGCTGATTTTCCACCAGAGTGGCGAGACGAGGCGAGGCGAGGAGAGAATTGAAATTTGTATGGCAAATTTTCAATTCTCTCCCAGTGCATCTTTGGTGGAAACAGTGTGGATTGGCGAGAATATGCGAGGCGTGAATTGAAATATTTGTTTATGTAAAAATGAACCGTATTGCTTCCGACATAGAGTATAAATTAACTTTGCCTTTGCAACAGAAACACGCTTCTCGCGATAGAAATTGCGTGTGTATTGCAAGACGAACTCAAACAGCACTGTACCTATATCTTTATCGAATGAAGCCTACCTACGGGCGGCGCGGCGGTCACGCGCGAGCTCGCGATGGCAATTTTTAGTGGAAAAGGGTCAGCGCGATTTCAATTCTCTTCTCGCCTAGTCTCGTCTTGCCACTCTGGTGGAAAATCACCTTAACACTCACCATAGTAACACTCTGTCAATTGTTCGCCAAATTCGCAACTAACTGATAACAAGGCTATAGCCGTGCGGATAATACAACCGCCTCACGGTCTGAGGGCGTCGGTTCAAATCACATTTATAACTTTTATGAGATTTTTGTTTTTATGAAATTTGGAAAATGTTTATGAATATTTGGCAACTATTAAAAAAAATGTTTTAATTAAGATTGGAAAATTCAAGTAACTTCAGGAACGAATGGAAGGGTTAACAAGATATATGTGGTAATGTAAATAAATAAAACAAATTAGAATGTATATAGATACTTTGCATTTTTAAGTTCATCATTACATAATACTAGCTTTTGCCCGCGGCTTCGCGTGCGTTGAAGTCGGGGTAACATAAATTTACTTTCAGTCTCAAGCTCAGAGTCTCAAGTTGTGTGAGACTCCTGATTAGTCTAAAGAGTTCTGAAACTCTATAGAGTACAAAGTAATTCGGTCAGTATCCATGACATTATCTACCATTATATATCATCATCATCAGCCTTTATCAGTCCACTGCTGGACTAGGCCTCTCCTTTGAAAGGAGGAATTGGCCTACTATACCACGCTGGCCAAACGGGTTGGTATAGGGTTTGTATCAAGTTTTCCTTCTCTTACAGTGCTGTTTTCTGCATAATATGCTCCCTCTGTCGGCTCTTACGACACCCATGGGATGATATGGGGTGGTGACAATCCGTATTCTTAATCCGTCACCACACGGATATCACATTATATATACCGAATATATATTATTTATAAACACTTTCGAATTTATTATATTAGCAGAGAAAATCGTTTCAGCTGTTTAAGTGTAGTCTAAAATTATTAGTTTATATGCGCGAATAATGTAATCACCGTGCACGATATGACAATATGTATGATGTGAAAGTACTGACATATATACTATATATTATTATAGATAGCACATGCGCAGCATACTTCCAAGAGGTAAATTTGTGCCGTAGGTACAAACTTTTAACCTCCCTAAATTCCATCCCAGTTTAATTTTTGTAACTTATACTTTAAACATTTTAAATGAAATATTGCAGTATAGCTTATACATCACAATGCCACATGGGGTACCATCTCTTGCGATAACTGTCACCCACATCGGCGCAGCCGTGGGCCGAAGCTAATCTGTAAAATAAAAGTATCGATAAAATTATAACGGCACTACGAATATCAATACAATCTTTATACTATGAACGAGATCTCAAAGTTTCAAATGTAGTACTATTTAATTTACATCAATTTAATTTATATAATTGCTCATAAAAGTTTGAGATCCGCACGCTCCGCATTGTTTCCCGCTTGCCGCCCGCGCTTTCACTACGGACACTTGTATGAAAGTCCTATGGTTTGAGTTGCCCGCGTGCTCCCCGCGCTGCACAACCCGCGCCGCTCACCGCGCCCGCTCACCCACTACGGACACTCCTATAGAGTTCCATACGTTTGAGTTTCCCGCGTCGCGCCCGCACCCGCGCCCGCCTTTCACTGTGGCCGAGCACTAAACCACATGCGCATATTAGTATAGATTTTTTTTTTTGCGGTGGTGGAAATCCTGCTAGGGATTCCCACCTACTATTAAGTAGCGGGTCACTCTCTACCGCTGAAAGCTGAGTTTAGTAAATGGTGCAATATGTTATTGCGAAATATAACACTTTGTATAGGACTTTGCTTCTCGTGGTGGAAACACAATAGCGGGCTTCTTTTTACCAAATTGGATCCGGTGGCGTCTGAGTCTACATACTAACTTACGGCGGCATCACGGGGACTACGCAATTAAGACATATCCACGACTCATAGTCTACTATAGATTTTCTATTATAACTTGACCCTATCATCTTCAGCACGGTGTATACACTGGCCTTCTGCTGGACATTGGCGTCTTCTAACTATAAGAATGGTAAGGCATTTTGCCCATATTTATGTAAAAGCCTTAGTATGAACAATTTGTTCTTACTGAATAACTAAATAATAATGAGTATTAAAATCACTAGTAAACGAATTAGTTTTGTTCTAAACAATGTTCATTGTACTATCGAGTAGAGAACTGTTGTATTAGTATTTAGTATTGTTTACGTTCTTATAAGTCACAAAGGGCTTTGTTTGTATAAATTAAGCCCCAAATATTAACGAATCGCTGAGTCAATAATAAATTATTATAAGTTCTAAGTTAAAACAAGTAATTACGAGGTAAAGACGAGAGTTGAATTTCAGTGTGTATTTCTCAACATTAAAACATGAACCTGCCGTCTGTTGCTATGAAATTAGGTAAAGTAGACAAAAATAGTTGTATCTTCGTCATAGAAGAATGATAGTTTAAAGTTAAAAGGATTACTGGGACAATATGTGATATGCTATTACATATACGATCATAAAATTTTCTTTAAACAACTTTTGATCATTTAGGTGAAAGTACAAAAAAACTATCACGACAAAAAAGTAAGATTGATGTTACTGTGAAATAGTCTATTGGTGCAGCGTGCTGTATCTTAAAAATCGTAAGCTTCTGTAATATAAATACGTATAGACCCTGAGATCCGGCACCGCAAAGTAATGCTGAGGGAGAATTATCATTAACTTTCTATGTCGGTCAAGGGCAGCGCCATTTCCAAGGTTCCTTGTAATCCGCAATCAACTTCTTGAAATTTTGTGGCTTAAAATATGATTCTTATCAGTTATTTGGTTACGTAGGGCTCTGCTGAGTTTGGGATGAGACCGTGCGTGAGTTGTCTAGCCTATTTTATATATTATTATAACAAAGCAGAGTTTGTTTGGTTGAGCGCGCTAGTCTGGAACTACTTGTTCGACTCGAACAATATTTTTTCTGTTGAATCGCCCATTTCTCAATGAAGGCTATAGGCTGTATAGCATCACGCTATGAGCCAGGGATGCGGCGCAGTAGCCCTAAAAACGCATATATAATCGCGGGCTCAGCAAGTATTATAGGAACTCGTTGCAGCTTAACATAACCTGAACAAGTTGAATTCGTTCCTTAATGAACCAGGTTACTCTCGTTTAAGGTAAGTGAATATACTGTTACGCAAGTAGTTCGCTCCACTAATGTGATGGTATTCACAATGGGTATACATTGCTGGCTTAATGAGCGAAATTATTAAGTTACATTGTAGATAACTTAACAGACAATTACATGTATAGCATGTATTACCATTATGTCAGATAATTACAATTCTATTCTACTTAAGTCAGGAATGAGGAATTTGAGTAAGTATCTGTGTATTTTACGTCTTATTACGTAGTAATGTCTGAACAAATTTACGTCTAATCACCTTTGTAACGGGATATGCTGTGGGATTTACTGTCTTTATCTCTCTCATGAACCGTTATCTATGTCAGTAGTATTCGATGTCGTGGTAGTGTTCATGAGATCATTTTATCTTTCTACACCAATCTATACTAATATAATAAAGCGGAAGAGTTTGTTTGTTTGTTTGTTTGTTTATTTGTTTGTTTGTTTGTTTGAACGCGCTAATCTCAGGAACTACCGGTCGGATCTGAAAAATTCTTTTTGTATACAATAGCCCAGTTATTCCGGAAGGCTATAGGCTTTATAACATAACGCTTTGACCCTTTGGGGCCGGGCAAAAGGCTAAAAAGGCTAAAAGAGAATTTCGGCTAATCTCAGGAACTAGCAGTCGGATTTCAAAAATTGTTATTGCCTATGATAGCCCAATTATTCCGAAAGGCTATAGGCTACATAAAATTACGCCGCAACTTATAGGGGCCAGACAAAAATAATAAGATGGTCAGATGAGAAGGGGGAGGGTTGGGTCAAAGGCAAAAAAAGGCTAAATGAATAGGATACAATCTATATGGGTATCGTTTTCGGCATTTTCGGGACACTGATTAATAATATGAAATTTATTTAGTGATCCAAGATGGCGGACGGGAAATCAAAGATGGCGGATGGGAAAATTTTAAAAATCAATATGGGTATCACCTTCGATATTTTAAGGGGTGGGGAATCGAAATACAACATCTATTTCGTGATCAAAGATGGCGGATGGGCAATCAAAGATGGTGGATGGGAAAATTTAAAAAAATCAATATTGGTATCGTCTCCGATATTTTAAGGGGTGGAGAATAAAAATACAACATCTATTTCGTGATCAAAGATGGCGGATGGGTTTTTTTTTAAATCAATATGGGTATTGTCTCCGATGTTTAAAAGGATGGGGAATCCAAATAAAACATCTATTTCGTGATTCAAGATGGCGGATGGGAAATCAAATATGGCGAATGGGAAAATTTTAAAAAATCAATATAGGTATCGTCTCTGATGATTTAAAGGATGGTGAATCCAAATACAACATCCATTTCGTGATCAAAGATGGCGGATAGGAAATCAAAGATGGCGGACGGGATTTTTTTGTAAAGTCGATATGGGTATCTTCTCCGATGTTTTAAGGGATGGCGAATCCAAATAAAACATCTATTTCGTGATCAAAGATGGCGGATGGGAAATATAATATTATAAAAAAAGTTATTATTGGTGGTGAAAAAGTGGTAGTGGTATTTGATGTTCGATGCAGATAATGGCTATGTTCAGTGGATACCTCCTCGAGACTTGCAGTTGATTTAATTATTTAATAGCTATAGTATTTAATAGTATTAGTAATTTTATCATATCCCTAGATCAGTGATCTAACCATATCACTCATATACCACCTTCTCATCTCCTTACAATAAGTTAGTTTTTCTACCCCAGAAATAATTTATATGGCAAAACAACTTTGCCTAGCAATTAAGAGATTAAACACTGATGTTCTTGGTAACTTTGTTCTGAATAAGTTTGAAAAGAGTTAAAAATTAATATGAAATGTAAATACATTAAAAAGGCGATACGGAGTTCGCCGGGACAGCTAGTATGTAAATAAGACTGATGTTTAATGAGCGTTCTAGTTAGGCGAGATCCTGCTAAGTTGGACACCGTGAGTTCGATTCCCACACAGCGTAAAGCTGTATGTATGTGATTGTCGTTCTAAAAACACTTCAACAAAATAAGTCTGAATTAATACAGCGATTTCATCAAAATTGTTCTAGCCGTTTATGAAGAGTTACGAGTCCACGCACATTGCCATTAAATGTATAAAATTGAATGCTCAGTTAACGCTTTCCAACTTGCATTACAGTTTAATAGGTTACTTAGGTAAGTAACCTATTAAACTGTAATGCTTGCTTTTCCCTAGAAAAGCAAGACTAAAGTATCTACTTCGGAAAAATACTTTTGTAAATTTATTTTAAAACTAAAGGAGTAATTATGCCAGGAATTTGCATTATTATTGTTTTTTCGTAATATTTACAACTGTCATACTTCCTATGTGTGCAATGTGATAGTTTTACTGCTAAATAAAAAATTACTTCTAGGGTTGCCATTGATTCATAAAAAAATCAAGCACATAATATATGAAATGGCTTAAGCCCACATGTAGAATCAACAATTGTTATCGGCTATCATCATGACATTACCTATTTTTGAAGCAGTATTATACCACGTATATACCATGTCTTGGAATTAAGGAATAATGGAATCCAACGAATCCAACTAGATAAAAAAACATACCTACCTACATAAAAACATCGGTTTTAAGAAATAAATTTGTGAGATCTATTTCTTAATTCACTTTCATTCCTTACTTACCCTGTCTCCCGCGGTAGTAAAATTGTGCCACATTTTTATTAAAACATTTTACTAAAAGCATAAGTGTTGAACCTTTCTCTGCATAGAAATAGTACTCTATATTGATATGGATTAAATAAAGAGAGCTAGAGGCCTTTGACATTTAGCTTTCATATATGAGACCGAACACAAACTATTTCGGAGAGTAGGTAATATTATTTTATATTGAGCGCAAAAGCGCAGAGCTGTCACAGGTCTGAAAAAATCCTTTTATCGAATCCCTAATCCATCAGCGGTGTGTGGTTAGTACTCTCTTCGGGTTTAATTAAACATCCACAACGCGAGAGCCAACTATCGAAATAGTTTGGCATAGATATATTAGAATATGCCGTAGTTCAAAGACTAGAATAAAGTTTTTCATGTTCTATGTTATACAATGTATGTAAAGTTGCTGTCAGCTAATCCGCGACCACAACCGATGTGAACTGGTCGAAACAGTGAGAGAACTGAGGTATCATTACCTGAAATTAGTTGGCTACAGCTATTGAAACCTGTTTGAGTGTTAAATAAATTTATATGCAATATGGTAACTTGGTTGTATATATTGTCCTCCATACAAGCATAGTACAAGAGTTTTGATATTAAAAAACTTTGTAACTGCAGCTCGTGAAGTTGGAATATTGGAAAATAAAGACCGTTGACAATATAGCTTGCAACTCTCTATTTTTAAATCATTTTGAACAAGTATCAAGGAGAAGTACATCAAAAGCAAGGAAACGGAAATTGAGTACTTTATTGTAAAAATGTATTCACACATAAAGAGTGAATAATAAATATACTTATAAGAACAAAAAAAAATACATGTCACTCGTCTTTCTTAAAATTGGATATTATGTATCTGTCGGCGATACGCCAGGGTTATCGTGTCCAGACTCCATTATTATAAAAACACTCACGTAATATTACTTGGTTTATTTTCAGACAGAAATTAAATACCCAATCTTTTATAAAACAGTGAAGCAGCCAATACAG
Source organism: Euclidia mi (assembly GCA_944739405.2). Lineage (NCBI taxonomy): Eukaryota > Metazoa > Arthropoda > Insecta > Lepidoptera > Erebidae > Euclidia > Euclidia mi. The sequence goes on from OX123182.2 coordinate 93,639,153, forward strand.
TGTCTAATATTCTAAAGTAATGAAGTTCTCAGTTCTGTGTTCACAAATAGTTATTTAAATACCAATCTTAAATATTATTAACATTTTCGTAACAATATAATCATTATATATTAATTTGCACCCATATATCCTTCCCTATGCACGTAAAACGTTATAATGAATACTTGTGTTGTACTAATTGCTTATTTGTCTAAACACTACAGAACATTCTAACATTACATGAAACAGACACTGGGTCGTGACAGACGTAGGTCAAAAGTGTCGTCTTACAAAGTGGGGTCCACAGGTGGGGTCATACGTCATACATTGTATAAATCGGATAAGTACCTGTCAAAATTACGTAACTTCTAATCTTAATATATAAAATCCTTGCGTTACTGACTGACTGACAGACGCTACAGCCGAAACTATTGGGCGCAGGAAGCTGAAATTTGGCATGTATGTTCCTTGGGGACCGTAGGGGTGCACTAAGAAGGCATTTCCCGAAATTCCCACAGGATCGGCCAAAACGGGTAAATTTTAAAAAAATGCAGGCGTAGCTGCTGGCGTCCTTTAGTAAACCTATAAAGACTTAACTCTTATATATAGATCGAGGTAGATGTTTATATTTTCACGATAGCCATAGCAGCTAAAATAGGTTTTTGAGAAAATTGCAAATAAAAGACATATTGAAAAATTACAACATGTTTTGTTCCAAGTCTATTCCGATCTACTTTTTTTTTTAACGTGAGGATAAGCGTTGCGCATACCCCGTCATTCACGGGGAGAATGTGGGGTTATGTCGGGCTGTTTTTGGCATACCGACTAAAACCTCACGGAGTGCCTCCTCATCGCTTTATGGGTGGATCCCCGGAAAACTTTCGCACTCTTTGACAATCCAGCCAGCGATACTCGCTCGGAGTAAGAACCGAGCACTTGCATTAATACGAAGCCCTAATTGTAGGGTGACGCCTTCCTCATATGCTCCATTGGTGGGTGAGAGAATCCCCGTTCTCTCACCTGCAGCCTTAGCTACGGTGGTATCAGGCGCGCAAACGCGCGCCTGCGCCTCCCACGCGCTAGCGACGGATCGGATCCGCCAGGCTGTTGTCCTCACGAATCCGCTCCACCGCCTCCTTCCGTGAAAGTACGTCCTCGCAGAAGGATGCGACCGCAGCCCACTTACCCTCACTTTCTACCATGGCTCGGACCAAGATGATAACAATGACGAGAACACGTCACTGCACAGCCCAGGCGGGACACAGCTCGAGCGTGTGCTGAACTGTGTCTTCGCTGCAATCGCAGTGGTGACAGGTGGGACTCAATGCCCTCCTAGCGACCGGGTGCAGGTACTTGCCGAAGCAACCATGCCCCGACAATACCTGCACTAGACGGAAAGAGAAAGGTCCCATGCTGCCGCCCAGTCCACTGTGCCAGTAAAGGCCTAAGCGTACTGACGATTCGAAGGCCGACTGTCGGTGCATCCAATCGTGGCGTCCATTTTTGAAGCGCCTGTTGATTGGCTCGGTTTCTCCAAGCCGTAATATCTTCCTAGGGGGGATAGCTTCCCGTGGCGTAGAATTCCTTGACCTTGAAATAGCCATCGGCAAGCACCTCTGCCTCCAGGTCCCATGGGATCGTTCCGGCCAGCGCGCAGGCTGCGTCAGCTGACACCGTACGGTATCCGCGTATCGCTCTGATCGCCATAACTCTTTGCGGACGTCGACCGCAACTTAGAGCGCACACGGGCAGTGTGTTCATTGGCCGCAAGTCAATTGGTTGACTTCGTCCGTTATCTCAAAAATATTGAAGTGCGGCGTGCCGCATCGCCTTCTTCATAATTAGGTATGAAAAAGGCATTTTACTTCAATTTTTTCTAAAATGGGTTAGGATTATGTTTTGCCCGTAAGTAGCTACGCGACAAACATTCTGGCAACACAGACATAACCGAGACCAAGGAACATACAAATTCGGTGCAACATTGTAGATCTTGAGAAATGACCCTAATAATCTTTCTTATTTACACCTATCTAAATTTCACTCAGACCTTTCACCTTAATTTTACCTTTCCAATTATTTTTTACCTACAAAGACTTGTATCATACTGCGACCTTGCCGTCAGTGCGCCATTTCCTTTGTCTGTGCTGTGGATGCCGACCTTAAATGCGGAAGCAGCTTAGTTAAAGTGTCACGTTATTCCAAACCTTAATTTCCGTCATGTAGTTCGCGGACGTTTATTTCAGTGGTTACGCACTAAGGAACTTCGTGATGAGTGGCAACGAGTGTAACTTGTAAACTTTTGTTTGTTCATTCTGATATAACGCGAACTTTACGTGCGTTAATCAAAAAGTATAACTACTTCTGTTGTGTAAAGTAAATTATATTGTACATTTCTATTACGTCTTTATTAGGTAGTCCATTTGCTACTACGACATGCTCTGTACTAGACTAGCGGCTCTTTCCCATTTTATTTACAATACTATTGTGTGATCTATGGAGCGTCATGAGTTTTTTTTAAAGACACTCCCGCATTAGTAATAATCTTGTGTCGCGGGTGACCTTACAAACATACAACTGGCGCACACGAAGTAAAGGTGTGGGAATTGAACTGACAACACTCAGCGCAGTGTCAAGCAGCGAGGCCGCCGCTTAAACCAAGAAATAGGCAAAATCAACGGAAAATTGGCAGAAATGGGGGCTCCTGCACAGCAAAAGACCACTCAAAATTAATTCTTAATAATAATGTGACAAACGCTCTATTGCCTCTGTTTGTCTATGTAAACCCGATACACCTTTGCAAACGGACCAAAAACATCCAGACTCAAAAACGGTCGTATATCGTGTTGGGATTGCATTTACAACACTTGACGCAGTATTTTAAGTGTGAAGCCGGTCGCTCTAACCAAAAAATTAAGCGTTCAGTCTTCTCCATTTCCTGCTATGTTACTCTTGCTAAAAGCTAAGAGAACGTGCAGCGTAGGTATAATTATATTTTAACCAATATTTTACTGTAAGTAGTCAATCACCGACGATTTGGTTAAGATCGCGGAAAGCGGTTGAAAGTAGCCAGCTCAAGATCGGTCTGTGTGGAGAACCTTGGGGGTGACCCATGTCCTACAGGGACGTCTAAAGGCTGAGATGATGAAGTAGTCACATTTTAATAACTTAAAAAGTTTTCTCTTCAGTCCTTAAAAAAATCATTCAATATTTTTATATAAAATTCCGTTTAAATTATGCGATGTATTTAATAACTTGCCGACATACGTGTGTCATTTACAGTATGATGGGATTTGCGAACGCGTCGTGCACCTCTTCCTTAATTAAATCGGTCCGTCCAGTGCGAGGTTAAAGCATTATAATTAATGAGTGCGCCATTTTTCTGCTGCCTCTCTTTTCTTTTCAGGCATGTAAATGAAAGGTATGGTATTGTTTTGGTTTAGAATAAATATTCATAAAACAAAGTCTCCAGTTTACGGAAGTGAACGGATTTTCATGCGATTGCCACCAGTGAACGGAGTGAGGAAGGTTTAGAAGTATAATTCATAAATACCTTGTGGACGGCGAAGCCGCTGGTGGTAACTAGTGTAAACTAGTGATGGTATAAATATTAAAAAAAGGAAAAAGGCTTACTTATTTTGTAATTTTATTGTTTACTACTGAAGTCACAAGCGTAAAACACATGTATACATCAGTTTTATAATAATTCCATACACTCGTAAAAAGCTCTTGCTACCCTTGTATATAAAAAATATTAAAAAAAAAAATATGTTGACAAGTTTTCCATGTTTTTCACCGCTATTTTAGCCGAAAATGTTTCAAGCTTTTTTGAGTCAATGAAATCCTCGGCTTTCCAGTGAAAATATTGCTAGGATGGCCGTAACGATACACTGCATCGTTGCAATGCATATACACGAAAGTAAATACTGCTTTCAAGATCCTTCTGAAATATTAAAACTAGCGGATTCACGCACCTACGCCAACAAAATAAATTTAAATTTAACCATTTCACACATATCGCAAGAATTTTTCGGAAACCCCTTCTTAGTGCGCTCCTACAGTTCCTAAGAAGATACATGTTAAACTTCAGCTTCTTGCGCCCAATAGTTTGGCCGTGCGTTGTCAAGTGAAGCAAGTAGTTTATACAGGGTGTAAAAAGACCCTTAACGAAAACTGAAATCCCATATTGTGCCAACCATTACGAACATTTTTTACTTCGGCACAATACCTGGGAAACTACTGGTTCAGGAGATATTGAGGCCCAAAGTCACGACATTTTTTTCTAATTATTCCAAAATCGTGTTTCGAATGATAAATGTAAACTTTCTTCCAAATAAACATAAACAAAACTTTCAATGCTTCCCTAAAATAAACGGTTTTAAAGTTCCCTAAGCGCGATAAGCTGAGCTGTACGCGAGTGCATTACCCTCGGCCGCGCGACCACGTGATCATAAACTGCCGTTAATCTGAAACCGCCCTGAGGTACCAGCCGGCGCTGACCGCGGCGACGCTGTAGATAGATGATATACTATAGAGGTGTAGGTACGATACATTTCTCGCACCAATTTTTGATGGCTTGTGACTCTGTGCCTAAGTTAAAGCTACAAATAGGTTATTTTGCACCTAATTCTTTCATGTAATGTTACATTACATTCGCGTATAAGGCCACGAACTATTAATTACCAATGCAAATTACACTTATGCTCCTTTTATTATAAAAGCAGCGGCTTGGATAAATGTTTCTTTGGCAACACTTTTATATTCTGTATATACAGGGTGTCACAAGACCCATCAACAAGCCGAAGTCTACTCATTTTGCACATCATTCCAAGCCATTCTACGCAAAATAATACCTGGGAAACAAAATATTTTTTTGAGCTTAAAAACACAGTTTATAATGATGAAGAAAGGCCTCACCCAAAGGGGTTAGGCCTTTCTCAGCTGAAATGATGATGATGATGACCATGTAAATAAATAAATATAAGCACCTGATACCACAGTTGTCGAACATAAGTAAGTCTACAGCTGTCAAATGTTGGATCCTGTGCGGGTATTGTTCAATATATTTATTTAAGCGCGCAGTTTTCTGCTAAATTTCCATACGGGTTGCGTGGAAACTGCGCTAAGATCTGATACGTTATTTTTAACACGATCCTGTGACAGCTCATTTCCGAAACAATATTGATGAACCACACCAGCTAATCTATACATAATTATTATAAAATTAAGTCCCATTTTCTTCCTGTCTGCCTGTATGTCAAAAACGACCTAAAGGATTTTTGTATGGTTTCCACCAATGGATAGTGTCATTCCTGAAGAAGATAATTCACACAGGTGATAAAACAACAGAAAACTTGTGAAATTTTGGGCAGAAAAAAAAAGTCTTCACTAACTTGACGCTTAGATCTTGCTACGAAAGAAAACACAATATTTGTACTTACCTAAGTCATCATAAAGAACGGTAAGAAATCCTTTAGACTCTTTTCGTACAGACTGATAGTCAATCTGAAAGACCTTTGCTTGATCTGCCAAATAAGACCACAAAATTGAACATTATTTTAAATCATTAAATGCTTACTTAATGAAGGTACCAATGGTATCATAATAATAATATAAACATGACAAGGATTTATTACATTGCCGTAACCAAATGCAGATAAAATGCAAACTTATTCGCTAAAACGAAATTCAATAATATGAATACGAATTTATCTATTGCTGAGCCATCAAATAAGTTTAAGGGCCTGATATATTGCCCTTCAGAGCATCGGAACGAAGTTTTTCAATATAACTGGACTCACTGACAATTGTGAGATAGAAACTGACAACGGTCCTAAATGATTCAGAGCTTTGCGAACTTATCATGCCTTTAGGAATGCGAATATTCTTAGAATATATACAGTCGAATTGGTCGTTAGATGACTTGTGAAATGTTACCAATGAATAAGTTGGTCGACTAAATGAGTGGACGAATAGCGCAATATGGTAATAAATATTTGACGACGGGTTGGCGTAGCGGTAGTGTAAGCGACTGATAAGCCGATGGTAAGGGTTCGATTCCCGCTCAAGTCAAACATTTGTATGTGTGAACATGTATCTATGTCTTGATCTGGGTGTTTCTATGTATAATATGTATTTATATATACAAAAATAAAACAAGAAGTATTTATGTATGTTTATTCATTGTCTTTAACATTTATAGCTTTTAATAGATTGTAATGATGATGACCTAAAATATACCTACATATAAACACACATAGGAAATAGACATAAATTAAATTTAATTCAACATTATATATTATTTTATGCATTCCTATTTGAACAAAAGGATAACGAAGTTATGTTGCCGTATTTGTTATTTTTGTGCAATCAAAAACAAGGACCGCACAAGAAACTAAATATTTACGCAAAGAGTTGCTCTACTCATACGAGTACCAATCCGTCGGATTCGTCACCGGCGACAGTTCCACGGACAGTTCTCCGAGTGAATGGTATTAGTTTGCCGCTAGACTGGCGCACCGTACAAATATGAACATATACACGAATGGATATTTTCGGTATTGTTCATTTTCACTCTTATATTCATTTTTGAGACAACATTGAACCAAAATATTTTTTTATTGTATTTCACGTAAAGGAGATCCAAACTCAGTACTTAGTTTTGCACGTGAGGCATTCAAGCCAATAATAGTCGAGATAGCATAGTGATTAAGCTATCACAGCATCATTGTGCCATTTGAGAAGTCAATACGAAAATATATATAAGTATACACCCCAGCGAAGTCTAACCTATAACTACTATTATGTAAAAAAGTGACTACCGAGCCATTCACTGTAATACGCTTATATCCGTCAACGATGAACCTTGGACCATGCAGTTCTTAGGGTGTACTTCCCTAAGAATAGCTTTATGCATTACTAGACTTCGTCTACGGTTCCGCCCGCGTTGGACTATTTTACACCCGAATTTGGTGTGGGAATTTGCAAAAGTTGTTGCTTAGTGCTCCTTTACATTTTCCAAGAAACATTCATGCCAAATTTTAGGTTTCGGCTGTGCACTGTCAGTCGGTCAATCAGTAACGCTTGAATTTTATGCATATTGATGATTATTGACAAGAATAATCTCGGCAGACACAGTAAATAATCAAAATCGGTTTGATACTAGGGACAGACAGAGAGTAATCAAGTTTTTCTATGACGTTACTCTCATTAGCTGGGTGTTAGTAAAAGGCATATTTAACCTTTGTCCATCCCTTTGAAATAAACAGACACGAACTACTAAATACACACCTAGTGAATATAGTCAAAATATTGTGCCACCCACTGAACTGACCTTTCTAGATTGAAAGGTCGCCCCCGTGGATTGACCACAAGACATATTTTTAATTACATTAAAATACTACAATTACCATATTAAAATATTATTATAGCTGAGACGAGCATCGTTATGCCAGTTGCATCGTAGATTTATACCATTTTGTTACTTCTCCTATAAAAGAGCTCCGTCTCTCAGTTTTAATTGGCTACCGAAATCCTCTAAGTTTTTAGTACTCAAGCAGAAACATCATGGTTCATATGCTTTCTGAATTAGTAAGTCAACCAAGTTAAGAACAATAATTATTATTGTACTTCACCAGTTCAAACAACTCAGTACCTTCTTGAGAAACCTCAACTTCCATGACGTAGAACAACAAAAGAAAACCATGTAGCCTATTCGGTTTCAGTGGAGTACAATATTAATCAAGGAACTACATTTTATTTTTTCAAACTAACTTGCCTTTTATGAAACTTAGTTGTGGGTTTACCTGGTTATTTAACTACTCTGTAAGTTTAACTACATAAAACTAAAAAGGCTTCTTTTCAAATTATACACCCGTACAAAGATATACATGCATAATACCACGAAAGGCCATTCATTTACCTTTTAAGCCAAGTTGCATGGCTAATTGTCTATTGTAAAAACTTTGACCCGTTAAATTTGGGTTGCAAGCTTTAAATCAACTTTATTCCTTTTATCTTTTATGCTCATCTGAGTCCTGAGTTTATCCGTTTTTCCCCTCTGTGCTTTCGTATTCTCGTTAGCAACAACCTTTAAACGTGTTTTACGCGTTATTTCCTAAAAGCTGATTAGAATTTTTTGACAAAAATACGCACCAATATTGGAACGTAGGATTTTTTTAGCTTGATATTGATACAGCTTTTTCAGGGTAGAATTATTTTAATTTTATTCATCTGTGATTCGCGACTTGAAACGGAGTGCAATATGCTAAAATCAATTGATAGTTGTCTTCGTGAAATAAGAACTAACTTAAGAACCAAATTAAATATGACTATCAAGCATTCACTTTTGTCATTAAACGTGACAGAGTCGCTATATTAACATTATAAATATAATTACTTATCACAGGCGTAAGTCTACTCTGCAGTTATGATTAATGAACACCCATGAACGAAATAATACAATGATCTTCTAAAATAGCGGCTATCTTTGAAATGTCACAGTAAAGGCAAAAGTTGGCAAAAGTAAAGATATTGTCAGTTGTTAGTTATTTCACTCGATATCGTGAAACAAATAAAGTTAGTCAAAAATGATTACATATATTAAAACAAAAAGCAGAATTTTGTGCTCCAGTTAAATTATATTCAGCACTGAAAGCAGCTTCATCAACTCCAAAATATTTGTAGGTAGCTTAACTAACTACAAACTTCGTACATATTTCGCAGGAGTAGTTTCTACAAGCAAAATTTATGGTCCGACCCAAGATTGCGGACCGTGCCGTCTAAACAACTCATTCTCCGAGATAGCGGGTGTATCTCATTATTTATTGCAATAATGCAATCTTATGGTGTCATCTCTAATGTTCGCCTTATCTTATGCAAAATATGCCTCAGTTATGGGGTGATTTATTTTCGTAATTTTGGAGGCAAAATTCATTACTGTTGAGGCATGTTATTCGGCTTCGTAAAGGCTTTTGGAGAGATTTCGTTTTGTCAGAAGTTGTGTTCTTTTAATTATAATTTGTAATGACTTATGCTATGGAGAGTTGTAACACAATAAGCTGTAGCCCCATTAATTAATAGGCTTTATAAACGGAGGCAGCTTTGTAACAGTGACGTGACATTAAGCCTACAAGGTAAGCTCTTGGTTCATGGTGTTGGCTGAAAGCGGTTTGATGATTTTCGAAGGCGTTTAGGCAAATCGTTAAGAAACATGAAGAAGGTACGCAAAAAGTAGAAAACAAAATGTTTTAATAGATAACACATAATTCAGGTATCTTGCTATCATACTTCAACATGCGATCGGGCAACTCATTTAATACTAAATATCGATATTCGGTCGTAATACAACAATGTTGTCTAAAATTAAATGGACTACCATTACACTTATTAAGTATTTCTATTTCAAAGTTACTTAAATAAGGCCATTGCAATGTAAATTACGTGCCGTATATTTAGTACGCGAGATAATGCTTTATAAAGGACGAAATTTTGTAAAAGAAGGTTCACTCGAACTCATAAAATAAACGCTTTTACATCCAATGTTTCTCATCACTCGGGTTTTAGTACAATTTAATAACTTAATAAGCTTGGTTTAAAAGCAAATGAAAGAGAATATATTCTGTATACTATGGCGACTGCTTATCCTTCGATTTAAGTCTTAGGTGTGTACAATCTAGTACATACCGAGTTACCTCATAAAATAAAATTGAAAATTCTCAAGGTAAAAGTAAGTCTGGTTAATGACTGTACGAATGGCAAAGCGTCCGTGCCGCCGTTTCACGCTGCGCCGAGTGTTGTGGGTTCAATCTCCACGCGTACAACACTTCGTGGCTTCTACAGATTGTTGTTTCTAATCTACATATTCTCTGTGTCCGTTGTTCGAATGTTGTAAACTCCTTGCCATACAGAACTGGGGAAGAAATTCTTATAAAAAAATCTATATCATCGAAATAATCTCTATAATATCTATAATCGTCGTTTCTAAAATACTTCGATTGAGTAAATGGTTGAAACAAATAAATTATAATTAAATCCGTGCAATATTTTAAATCAATAAAGAAGAAAATACAAGATTATGTAATAAATTCTCAAGAACGCTTGTACAAAATTATTGGCAGCAAGCTCAGAGCACAATGTACACATTGGAGTACATGAATGTTTCAATTAGTATTCTCAGTACGGAGACAATGCACAAACACAACATTGTACGTCTAAGACGAATGCATATTGTGCCTCTGTGCTAAATACATCTTCTCGTTTCGAAGGAGTTTACAGTTATCTGCTAGGTAAGAGCAAATACTAGAATTGTTAATGAGCGATCTTAGCGTTGATGTTACCATTAATGTGATGTTTTATATCAATATGTATTCAACTACAAACTATCCGTAAGTTTTACAGTTCATATATTTTAATAGCCTGACTATTCAATTATGAACTATGCACAACTCTTTAAGTCACCAAACTTTACATTACAAGGCTCGCGGTTATATCCGCGGGCTTTATCCACTGCTGGTGTTCAAAGAGGTATCTACAAATGTACATATGTACAGATGGAATAAGCAGACAATGCACTATGGACCCATTTTTACCCATCCTACATTAAAGTTTGTGCGCTATGTGCAAGAAAGTTAAACCGGCACGCACCATGAGGATTGTCCAAAAAGTTTTAACGAAAAAGTTTGTTAATGCGTCGCAATGTTGTTCTATTCCATAGACTCAGCGCTCAAACGATTTACAGAATACACAACAGATGGGTCATAACTTTATACAATGTTAACGAACACTCTTAAAGTTACGAAAGGGGTAGAAAGTATCGAGTCTATACGCAGACAGGCGCACGCCTGTCTGCGTAGTAATTTATGAATAGTCACTCACACAAAAAATTAACTGGATTGATGGATAGTGATGCGACACTAGTATCACTCAATGTCCTGAATAAAATTAGCCAACGTCCCAAAAACATGATTATTAGCACTAGCTCATTGTTAGCTGCCAAATAAAAATATAGAAAAAGTCGGTTCACAATTAAAGCAGGTAGGTACATTTACTTAGCAGTTTTGACTTAGCCTATTTATAGACTCCTCTATGTAACATATTTTCTTTGAAGTGAAACATTGTCAGAGTAGTGAAAGAAACTGCGCCGTCACGCTTGGGTCGCTGATATCTGAGCAAAGCTCCTTCCGGGCAAAGCCTTCTTCTATAGATTTTGTTGGAGAGAATGATTTCATATAATTTATTGTACTAGATTTTGATGCCACCACGCTTTTGTGGTTCTTTAACATTTTGCGATCGCCAATTATTGTTTAAGAATTTGGGTATTTTTGGTATTGCTTGTGCGACCGTCTTTTAAAGCAGTAACAAAGAGGTATTAATTGGAAACTGCTTTTGTAGCTCAGGTACAATGTCTTGAGTAGCGATATTGATCAATTTCAATTTGAAAGTTTTGAATTGCCTGATGGGTTGTGAGAATAAGTCCGCTGGACTGTGAAAAATCGGCAAAATGTGTTTTTGACGATACAAAAGACTATTATCATTAAATTTGAAGCACCTAGCTGATGCCAAGATCTATCTGTATGATGATAAGGAAAACTTACATAAATTTATTTCTAAAGACCCAAATAAATTTCGATTGACGTCAAAAGTCACCATGGCACGCTAATAATCTACCATTATTATGAAATTGTGTTCATTTACACAATGTGAGAGTGGGGCCATTTGGTTATGGGCATCGGAATTCCCGGGGTCACTTGCTGGCTAGCTTTATGGAGAAGGAAGGACTCTATATGATGAATTCCTTCTTCAAGAAGCGAGAATGCCGCAAGTGGACCTGGGTAAGTCCAGACGGTGCAACCAAAAATGAGATCGACTTTATCATGTCGACGAAGAGGCAGATATTCAATGATGTCTCCGTGATCTATTCACTTAAAGTGGGGAGCGATCACCGAATGGTAAGAGGCACATTGAATATCCGTACAAGCCTCGAACGGTCGAGGTTGATAAGGTCCACGCTCCGACCGGCACCAGTTCATATCCAAAACCCCGAGAGCTTTCAGCTCGAACTCAAGAACCGTTTCGAATGCCTGGGTGAATGCGTAGATGTGGACGTGTACAGTAACGGGTTCGTGGATGCTGTCCATACAACAGGGGCTAAATTTTTTAAGCCCCAGAAAAGCCAGAGAACCAAAAAGATCTCGGATCCGACCCTCGAGCTGTTAGAGGAAAGGCGCAAGATGGTTCTGCTATCCTCCGACGACATGCCGAAATATCGGCACCTCAACAGACAGATCTCTAAGTCTCTGACTCGCGATCTCCGCCAGTACAACACAAAATGTGTTCGTGAGGCGATCGAGCGGAATAAGGGATCCAAAGTGTTCCAAAGGGATCTGTCTGTTGGGCAGAGTCAGCTGACAAAGCTGAAGACGGAGGATGGCAGAATCGTATCGTCCAAGCCTGAGCTCTTGGAGGAGATCGAAAGGTTCTATGGACAGCTATACACGACAACGCAACAACCCGCAAGCACTCCAGCGTCAGACCCTAGAGCTGGATTGACCCGACACTATACCGAAGATATCCCGGACGTCAGCATGCACGAGATTAGTGTGGCTCTCAAACAGCTTAAAAACAACAAGGCGCCGGGTGATGACGGAATTACGAGTGAGCTTCTGAAGGCCGGCGGTGCACCCGCTAGAGAAGCCCTCCGGAAGCTATTTAATTCCGTCATTCTCGAGGGTAAAACGCCACAGGCGTGGCACAGAGGTGTGGTGGTGCTTTTCTTTAAGAAAGGGGATAAAACCCTCTTGAAGAACTACAGACCCATCACACTTCTGAGCCACGTCTACAAGCTGTTTTCGAGGGTCATCACGAATCGTCTCGAGAGCAAGCTAGACGACTTCCAGCCTCCCGAACAATCCGGTTTCCGTAAAGGCTATAGTACCATAGACCACATACATACGCTGCGGCAGGTTATACAGAAGTCCGAGGAGTATAACCAGCCCCTATGCTTGGCGTTTGTGGACTATGAGAAAGCCTTCGATTCGATCGAAACCTGGGCGGTGCTACAGTCTCTCCAACGGTGCCGGATTGACTACCGATATATCGAAGTGCTGAAGTGTTTGTATGAAAACGCCACTATGTCAGTCCGCCTCCAGGACCAGAGTTCTAAACCTATTCAACTCCAGCGAGGGGTGAGACAGGGGGATGTCATATCCCCGAAACTGTTTACCACTGCGCTGGAGGATGTTTTCAAGCTTCTGGACTGGAATGGACTCGGCATCAACATCAACGGCGAGTACATCACTCACCTTCGATTCGCAGACGATATCGTAGTCATGGCTGAGACCATGGAAGACCTAGGCACAATGCTCGATGGCCTCTGTAGAGTCTCCCAACAAGTAGGTCTTAAGATGAACGTGGACAAGACGAAAATCATGTCGAACGTCCATGTTGTACCTGCTCCTATTCAGGTTGGGAACTCTACGCTCGAAGTTGTCGACAAGTATATCTACCTGGGACAAGTAGTCCAATTAGGTAGGTCCAACTTCGAGAAGGAGGTCAATCGTCGAATCCAACTCGGTTGGGCAGCGTTCGGGAAGCTACGACATATCTTCTCGTCCGATATCCCGCAGTGTCTCAAGACGAAAGTCTTTGACCAGTGTGTGTTGCCAGTGATGACTTACGGATCAGAGACGTGGTCGCTCACTATGGGCCTTATCAGAAGGCTCAAGGTCACTCAGAGGGCGATGGAGAGAGCTATGCTTGGAGTTTCCCTGCGAGATCGAATCAGAAATGAGGAGATCCGCAGTAGAACCAAAGTCGCCGATATAGCTCTCCGGATAGCCAAGCTGAAGTGGCAGTGGGCAGGGCACATAGCTCGAAGAACCGATGGCCGTTGGGGCAGAAAGGTTCTGGAGTGGCAGCCACGTACCGGACGACGCAGCAGAGGTAGGCCCCCCGCAAGGTGGACCGACGATCTTGTCAAGATCGCGGGAGGAGGTTGGATGCGGGCGGCTCAAGACCGGTCTGTGTGGAGAACCTTGGGGGAGGCCTATGTCCAGCAGTGGACGTCGTTTGGCTGATATGAATGAATGAATGAATGTGTTCATTTAAATATCTTTGTCGTGAATAAAAAGCTAAAATACATAAAAAATATATTGAAACATTTAGGTATTATCCACTCAATACGTCCACAAGCCTTCGTTTATTAAGGTCAATTTAATTCTACCTCCAATTACAGAATTGTTTCGCGTCGTGTAAAAAAGGGCCACCCTTTTTACCAGCACGATTGTATAATTTGTTGTGACAAATTTTGGGCCATTCAAAACAAGCGTCTGTCAGTGCCTGATTTACGTGGCTTTTGTGAGGCTTCAAGGTAATTTGGAAGATTTTTGCGTTATGTAGATTCTCGGATTTTTGATGGAGAAAAAAATTAAAGGTACCATATGTTTTGCTAACCTCTCAGGCTTTGCAAGTTTCCCACTCTCATTCGGATGATTAAATGGCAATATTTCACGAGTCATTCTGTACTTTGGCTATATATTTGCTAACAGTTAAAACATTGTTACTTAAATATTCTTTCATTAAATTATTAATATCGTAAATGTTAGGTATTAAGTCAATTATAATTAGGTGCATTTCAGGGTGCATATGGTTCCCACCAAGAACTTAGGGTCCCAAACCAACCTCACCTGCAAGTGGTGCAGGTGCACCACTTGCAGGTGAGGTTGGTTTGCGATCAACGGACGAGGCTCTGGCAAACAAAATATCCCGATAAGCGGCAATAGGCTCGCCACCTATTACGTGGGATCAAAACACTGGCGAAAAGTGGGCGTTTAATATGCCTCTACCTACACCTTCGGGGAAGCAGGCGTGAGTCTATGTATATATGTATGTATGCATTTCAGGTTTCTGAAAACACTACGCATTTTCAGAGTTTGTACCATCCCCAGCATGGCGCGGCGTAAAGATGATTGTCTTGAGAAATAGCCAAAACAAATGGCCTTAGATGAAATATGTAGCACAGTAGCGATCTAACGCTAAATACTAATCCATAATAGTTAGAGCGCCGCTCTTGTTTCTTTACTATATAGTGTTACATCATATTTGTCCAGTTTGTTTATAATATCGTCAGTATAAGTCGGTCAGTTAATATAATTGTAGCATTTTGAAGCATTTCTGCTAGAGAAAACAAACTCTACGTTACGTGACATTCCATGAGATCGTGTAGCTAAATAAAACTAATACTACATTTTATTGTACAATGGTGAATGCAACCAACACTTGCCACATCTCACAAATACAGACGCAACTATCCTGAATGGTGCTATTAATCCCTTATTCTTCCATAAAGGTAGTCTGATGAATCTGGTGAATTCATGTTGAAAAATGGCTATGTCGACAAGCGCCATACAATTATATAAATTAATAATGTCTTAAATATTATAGCACCATGGGAATGCATCTAAGCTTGTATGCGTTAATTTGTCTCTCGAATAATGGCAGATGTACACAATCTGCTGATCAACAAAGAACCACTCGGCACAGGTTAGAGAAATTCTATTGATCAATCTACTGTAATATCCAATCTGCGTTGAATGTATGACCGAACTCAAGCGAACCTTAATCATGGTGGGCATGGAAGTGACAGCATTGACGCCATATACCTACTTACATAGACGGTTATAAAATAATTAAAGCAAAAAGAAAATCTTATCCTTTTTAAATCGGCTTGAAAGTATGAATATCTTAACTTTGCAATATACTTGAGTATCATACAAGTTAACGGGGGTAAATTTCGTTTACTTACTTATTTTGAGGTATTAAACCCCGTAAATGAACTTGTATTTTCGTTGTTATACTATTATGTAAAAAATTGAAGTTTGAGCATTATAACTGTAGTAGAAGTGTGAGCGTGACGAACTGAAATTTATGAGCACTTTTTTCAGCTTAGAAATACATCCATAATGAAATCGGCAGCGATGGGTTTGTGAAACTTATTATTATGAATTGGAATAGATATCGTCACGAAGTTAGGAAATAGAGTAGGATATTAGAGCTATGGCAACGCATTAACAGTTTTGCAAAACAGTGTTGCATAAGAAATAAAATCCGTCAAAATATTGCAAGGGTCTGGTACGAAATCATGACAAATTCGATTCATTATCCTTGTACGTGGCCCGGATACCTTACCGGGCTAATACCGCTTGGAAGTTTATGTGAGATAAGAAAATATATGGCAGGAAGTCAGATCATATTTCTCTTTACAGTCCTCTATATTTTGTTTAAATATTTAGTAGACGACTGTATTATAATTATATGCGGCCTCCACCCGCGTCAAATTATCAGCTGAATCTTCCTACGCAATAAAAAAATCCGTCCGGTAAATTTTGACTTTATCGTGTTTATACAGACAAACAGGTCGCAGCGGAGATTTAATTTTACAAAATGTATAGAGAAGTGCAGCGATGAAGAACCAACGAGGACCAAATGTAAAACGGTTAGACAACCTGGATGACTAAAAATATTTGCCAAGGTTATTACAACATAATGCAATTTAGCTTATAATAATAAAATTATTGGACAATTTGATAGTTTAGATGTATTAAACTCATAATTTATTGAATCAAGGTCTGGGATAGTTTGCCATGCGGCGCCAATGTCATAACAACACAATAATTACGCCACAATATGATTTATGCTAACCATGTGTACACTGACAGATTTGGGTTGTAAGCTTCTACTGTATGCTGAGACTACAACTATACAGAGTGTAACTGAAATCAACGATGTCTTGGCGGTCCATATAAAGATATGAACCTTACGTTAGACATTAGTAAATATACAAGGGTTGATGGGTAAGGAGTTAGAATTGGAACTGTATATGAACTGTAACAATATTGATATTTTATGCATTACAGAACATTGGCTAAGAAGCCACCAGTTCATATTCAATTTCAATAACCACCAGGTTGCAAGCTAGTTCAGTAGAGAAAACTTTATCCATGGTGGCTCGTTAATCATAGTTAGCAAATTTCTAAAATTTAAAGAAAGGATTGATATTGTGAGCCTCTCTGTTGAGCGAGTAGTAGAAATCACATGTGTTGAGTTTGAGCAGTTCATTGTTATGAGTGTATACAAACCTCCATGTGCACCATTTGAAAGTTTTTTAGTTATAATGGAGGATGCCCTTAGCAAAGTTTGTAATTGCCGTAAAACTGTTGCTATTTGTGGAGATTTTAACGTTAACATATTAGAAAAATGCTCTTCGACTATGAAATTTTTAAATTTATTTAAGTCATACAATTTATGTCATAATTTTTATGAACCAACTAGAGTGACTGCCACAAGTGGTACTTGTATTGATAATATATTTACTAATATAAAACCATTACACAAATCCTTGACTAATATGCTTCAGTCAGATCACAGTGGGCAGTTAATCTGTTGTCCAAGAAAATGCCCGAAAGTCCAGAGAAAAATTATTAAATATATACCAATAAATGAAAATCGACTTAAAACTTTTAAAGACAATTGATCTCGAAAAATGCGTTGGTTGCCTCATCATGACCATCCGGATCAGGTATATAGCTCTTTGTTTGACTTGATTAATGACGAATTTCAGACTGTATTTACATCCAAAAAATTAAATGTAACTGACCGTCTGATGTTTAGTGATTGAACTGAAGGTATTCATAAAAGTCGGAATAGGTTATATGAACGGTATGATGAAAAAACTTATAATAATAGTCAGAACTTTATTAATTATGTAAAAAAATATTCCAAAATATTTAGACAAGCTTGTAGTACAGCAAAATCTATTTATTTGAGTAATAAAATAAAATTATCATAAAATACTATAAAGGCTACCTGGAATATCATCAACAATGAAACTGGCAGAGATAAAGCACGCAGCTGTGACTTCTTATTAAATATCAATAATGTGAGTGTGAATTTGAGAAGTTTTTTTCTAATATACCTATAATAACTACAGGGTCGCTCTACTCATCTTCCAAGTCTGCTGAAATGCTTCTTAGGGACAGCGTGCCAGAATGTGGTGCAGCCTTTGAATTTACCGTTGTGACTACTAAAGATGTTATTAATTGTCAATTAAAAACTATAAATATGAAAAAGACAATGGATTTGTGGGGATTGTCAGTGAAGACTGTTTCATCTTTTATTACCATAATAGCTCCACATCTTGCAACAGTGTTCAATGGTTGCGTCGCTTCTGGAATATTTCCTGATTTAACGAAACATAGTAAAGTTATACCTTTATTTAAATCTGGTGACACATCAGACCCTTCTAATTTTCGACCTGTTTCTGTATTGCCAACGCTTAGTAAAAATTTTGAAAAATTAATACAAAGTCAATTGCTAAGTTATTTTAACAGACATAATCTTCTTCTCAAGAAACAGTTCGGATTCGACAAAGGGGGTCTTTTTTGCGGTAAACGCGCAAACCTGTGTCTTTTTGGGGTTAAAAGTGACCAGATTACGATGACCCCAATCGGAGACCAGGTCGAGTGTGGTTTCCGTTAAAGACACAAGTTTGTTCCGACACTCAATGACTTGTGCCTGAGACATTTTAGCACTACCGGGGTACAGTGCGTCTACGGTGCTATCATCTGCATAGCAATGTATGTCAGTGGTTTGTAACATATCATTGATATGCAGAAGAAACAGTGTTAGCGATAGTACACAGCCCTGAGGGACACCAGCATTCACGGGCCTAGGGTCAGAGCATGAACCGTCAACTACGACTTTAATGCTACGCTCCGAAAGAAAGCTGGATACCCATTTGCACAGAGTCTCAGGCAGCCCATAGGAAGAAAGTTTCGACAAAAGCGCCTTGTGCCAGACCCTGTCAAAGGCTTTCGCCATGTCCAAACTGATCGCTACGGCCTCCCCCTTGTTCTCAATGGCCTCAGCCCATCTATGGGTCAGGTACACTAAAATATCACCAGTTGACCTGCCGCAGCGAAAGCCGTACTGGCGGTCGTTGATGCTCCTTTAGATATCGCAGAAGCTGGTAGTTGATAATGGATTCCACTATCTTGGAGAACAAAGAGGTGATAGCTATAGGCCTGTAGCTGCTTGGATCAGAGCGATCGCCCTTTTTGGGAATCGGGTGCACTGTAGCAGCTAACTTCCATGACGACGGGACAATGCCAGTCAAATACGAGTGCCGGAAAAGACGCGTCAAGACCGGAGCCAGCTCAGGAGCGCAAACTTTGAGCACAATGGGAGGAACACCATCTGGCCCACTCGACTTCTGAACGTCCAAGGAGAGGAGAGCTCTACGAACAGATTTAACGTGAAACTGAAGGTCTGACATAGAGCCTTCAAACCGCGGAATGGTCGGCGGTAATTTACCTCCGTCGTCTAGAGTCGAGTTAGAGGCAAAAAGACACCCTAAAAGATCGGCTTTGTCTTTTGCATCATAGGCCAACAATTTGTCTTCCCTGCGTAGAGGTGGAAAGGAAGGCCGACAGAAGTTACCTTCAGCAGCTTTGGCAAGAGACCAAAAAGCTAGTCTCTCGCCAATTCTGCTAATATGTTCCGCTTTGGCTTTGGCCACAGCTCTTTTGAAGGATCTGGAGGCGTAATTGTGCTCTTTCTTGTAGAGTTTCACTTTCGGGTCCTTGGCCGAAACCGCAAGCAAGATAAGTACCAAGCCTGGGCCAATGCCCAGGCTTGGTACTTATCTTGCTTGAGGTCAGAAGCCTCCCTGCAGACAGACACAAACCAAGGCTGGGACTTACCACCAATGGGTACTAAAGAATTTGGGGTGAAAAGTTCCATACCCTGCAGCACCACGTCAGTAACAGAGTCAGCGATAGCGGAAGGATCCTCAAGCGCAAAGCAAACTCGCCTCCATGGATAGGAAGAAAAGAAGGTCCTCAACCCATCCCAGTCTGCTGACTTAAAATGCCACACCCGGCGGAATCCCGCAGGGCGGAGGTTATTATGCCATGTTAGGGGCAACTTTCACTGGATCAGACAATGATCCGACGAGCCCAGAGGGGCATCGACAGTTACCTGGTAACTGTCCAGATGGGAAGTCAGCAGCAAGTCCAACAGTGAAGGCTTATGGTCTTCAACATCAGGAATTCGCGTTGGCGAAGGGATCACCTGTGTGAGACCATAGGCCAAAGCGAAGAC
This sequence comes from Euclidia mi, assembly GCA_944739405.2. Taxonomy (NCBI): domain Eukaryota; kingdom Metazoa; phylum Arthropoda; class Insecta; order Lepidoptera; family Erebidae; genus Euclidia; species Euclidia mi. The sequence continues at coordinate 93,659,286 of OX123182.2, forward strand.
GTGTACAGCTCTACCCGCGTGATCAGTCTTTGGGAACCAAGCCATTCGACGTGGTGAGCATTAAAATCGCCCATTACGACAATTTCAGCGGATGGAAGCTGTTGCATAACGCGGTGTGTCGACAATTCGAGATGCTCCATGAGTCGGTCAGTTTCGGCATCACCACTGTGAGACCTGTAAAGGCAGGCGTAAACGCGAGGGTGGTCGTCGCAATCAATGCGCAGCTAGAGAGTGGAAAGGTCTCTATCTTCAAGATTGCCGAGGTGGCGGACGCAGACATCATCCCTAATGAACACGCATACACCGGCGCGTGGCACAAACTTGTGCTCTAGCTTGTAGCCAGGGTACTGCAAATACGACGTGTCCAGTGGGGACGATATCTGGGTCTCCGTCAAAAAGAGCAAAGCAGGCTTTTCGGCCTCAAGATGGTAGTGGACCGAGTTAAGGTTCGAATGTAACCCCCTCACATTGCAGAAATGCACACGGATGGCAGATGGTGGGGTAGCTGCAGTTAATTTGCCCTTGCCTTTTGCGAGTGGATTTTTGCCCACCCCAGAATACGCAGGGCGGCCTGAGCGGTAGTGCTCAGGGAGGGATTTTCCAGCGTGCAAAGCGCTGGTACCCTCCTGGGGTACTGTGTTTTTAAAAGCCGCTGTCATATTGGGAAGGGGGAAGGGGTTGGACCTCCGGCTCTCTCACTCACCAAACGAAGCACAGCAGCCTAGGCTGCTGTTCAAACGTTGATCTTCTGTGAGAGTGTGGTACTGCCCCGGACGAGCCGGCTCATTCATGCTACGACAGGAACTGCCGTAGTGTGGCCCTACCACAAACCGGATATGGCTGAATATTATCTTTTCCACAGAGCGACTGCCTGTTTGACCTCTGCAACGCGAAGGAATAGCGATATTGCATGGTTTAGACTAGTGTCAGTTGATTAAGAAGGTACCGACGCCTTGCAATGACTGTCAAAAATCTTCATGACAAAGCTTCTATACAAATTATGAAATGAAATTCCCATCGCGTCCTGCCTGTCTGTATGAACGTGACAAACTCAAAATCTGCTGATCAGATTTAGTTTTTAACGGTGAAGTTTAGGACCTGATAAAATACGGTAACCGAGACCATAAAGGACACCTAGGTTTGGCGTAAGTGTTGAGGAAAATTATACTGTCTTGGAACCCGCAACGAATTGTATCAGAAGTATATTAGTTTCCTTTTTATTAGCACTACACTAGGCCGAAACTAAATGATTCTTTAAAGATTTAAAATAGGTAAGAGTTTAGGTTGAGAGCTGTAACTGTAAAGGAGCTGTAACTAACATACTAAGTGTTAAGGGTGCATAGGGTTCCCCCCAAGAACTTAGGGTCCCAAGCCAACCTCACCTGCAAGTGGTGCACCTGCCGATCATCGGACGAGGCTCTGGCAAACAAAATATCCCGATAAGCGGCAATAGGCTCGCCACCTATTACGTGGGATCAAAACACTGGCAAAAAGTGGGCGTTTAATATGCCTCTGCCTACCCCTTCGGGGAAAGAGGCGTGAGTCTATGTATGTATGTTTTAAAAATAAACTTGTCTCAAAAAACAACAAGTAGATCAATGTTTTAACTTAACAAGTTCAGGCCTGAAAGACGAAACATTTTTACGTAATGTAGTCAGCACACGAAACTAAATATTTCTAGTTCACTGGATTGAAAGATATCATGTGATTGACTTCAGCCGTCTGTACATTATAAATGACGCGAAAGATGACGCGAAAGATCAAGAATAAGGTAATGTAGGTCATAAAAATATTTTTAATAGACTGAAATATATTTCCTTCATTACGATAAAGAATATTAGTAGAAAGATTTTTAAAAATACAGGTCGCTATTTAACGAGTAGGATTAAGGATAGGAAATCAAGAATTTATTTAGAAATTAGGTTTCATACATTTATTTTTAGTACCAGAGTAATTATGACATGTTTTATGAATGTGCCACAGGCAGATGGCAGTAGCAGCTTACATTTATATTACAGACCATATTATTATAGTAAAACTTATACAAATTGTGATAAGTTAGTAAAGTATACATCTATCGCTAAAATAAGTTCTTAGTGGCGATACAAGATTTTTTCTTGTCTCATGTAGTAGAAGTAAGGATATGAATCGCACTATCTTGTTATGAACTAACGTAAGTCGTGTTGATATTTTCTCATTGAAACGCAGATGCAGAATCTTGAGATCAGTTTCAGTGATAAAAATAAATTAAAGATAAGATTATATTCCTACAATGAACCTGTATAGCGTAGTAATTGGGATGATCATCTCGTAATTATGCCATCGATTTTTGTGGGTTTGGTACAAATATTTACTCGGTACAATTTTGTGTGATGCGCAATCAATGCTCGTTCCTAGGCATTTTTAGGCCGTTGTTTCCTGTTAGTTAAGGTCCTGTTCATGATACTGTGATTTAAGTTTGAATTATTGTGTCACTCATTAAAATGGATAAACGCATACAACAACTTTCTGTCTTTCTGTGAGCATTAAACTAGAGATTTCGTTAGTGAACAACTTTAAGGGGTATTGGAGTGTCTCAATATTCTGATATTCATAGATCTGTGACTTAACCTTGGCAAGCAGACGTCAAATAGCAACTGCCTCGTAAAAACGTGAAGTTTCCCGGATTGGTAGCAGTAGACTCTCGAATTCAATGCCTACATGATATTACTAGGAGTAGAGTGCGCAAGGTTGCCGCGATCTGAGAAGCCTTGGAATATGCCAGCTTAAATATCTAGAAATATCTTGTATTTTTGGCTGCCTATAGCTTTATTTAGTGAAAGTTCAGTGTTAGAATTTTTTTAGATATCTATACAAATGCTGAGTATTTGATAAAAGAATGTTTTATGAAATGTCCTAATTCTCTTGAAAATAGTTTTTTCATCACATAATTATTTCTACACCGATCTGGTAAACCGCCTTACGTATTTTTTGCTGTAAATACTGTGCTTTACTTTGTCATAGTAAAACGTTCAACGTTTATTATATGACACAAGGTACATGATAAATGTTGATGTCATAGACAAAATAAATATATATTATGATAACTCACGATAGTTTTTACTCTAAAATACCAAACATATTTACGATATATGCTTTTGTTTCACATGAGCTTAATTGTGTTTGGTAGTACGTTAAACACGAGAAATAATTCATTATTTTAAATGTACTATAGTCGTATCTATGGTTTTAATAAAAAAATATTTTATTAAAACCATATCTCGCAAAGTAAAGGTCTAAACTCTAAACCAATTAGGTAACAATACAACGCTTATGAATGTCAATCTACCAAATTAATTATTTAATTATTCTAGATTTATCATTTGCAATAGCAAAGAAACAAACAAAGCAAAGAAGAATTTAAGTAGCCTAATTAAAGAAACCTCGGTTAACTCGAGAAGTTCCGGTTTCATCGATTCATACAAAATCGGTGTTAGTTGTTTGGCGAACTGTGGAACAGAATTCGTGTTGTCCGTCTCTATGTATATACACAAACATTTATTTTGTGATAGAAGTTATAAAAGTTAAAAGATGTTCAAGAAAATATTCCGTTGCTATCTATTTTTGACTAGTGTCTTGAGATTTAATTTATTATTTTAACTAAGTTATTGCTAGCCGTAATAAGAGTTTAACGTGGCAGAATAAAACCTTTATTTTATTTTTACTCCCAAAAGAGTTAAAGTAATTTCGAACGGTTAAAGGCTGGTTTGTCCATTAGTCTATCACATTTGTAACTATATCGTCATGTTAATGCAATTATACTGTAAAATTGAATTGCAAATTCTTGAATATTGAAACACTATTCACACTGTTTTGATGAAATATTACCTGTGAAAGTTTTAATTTCAGTTGGTTATAATGAAAGCATTATGTTTAAGTTCCCCAAGGGACGTCGGCATGAATAATTAACAGCGCGTGCATCCCTAGAGTGCATGCCGATTATAATTTGTACCGTGTTTTATACCGGCTCATCTCGTTAACTACCATTTATATGGTAATAAGCCAAGCTTGCGAATGTGTTGGTGAATTATTTCATATGCATTTTGTGTGCGACTGTTCTAGCTGCATTTGTAAACAACGTAGTATTTTAACAAAGAGTGGTTTAAAATGGTAGCAATATGAGAGTAAGTTTATGTCGTCTAAGAATATTAATGTTCAACTAGTTGCGAGGCAACGTTTCATTGTAATTACACTACGCCAGAAATTACGTTTCATTTCATATACTACTAGAAGATGCCCGCAGCTACAACCGCACATTGAGAATTGAGAATTTTGAGAAATCCACTGTTAATGCTACTCTACACTCCGCAACGACCATACATGGCAAAGCTTCCAGCTTGGCGTAAGAGTTTAGGCTCTGCGTTATTATTAACAGAAGAGTTAAATGTATATTAAATTTAAATATTCTATACAGTAATCCAATTAAAAAGCGAATTCAAACGTCTCCGCTTTATTTTTCAAAAACTTATTCGGGCATTACAATTATTTAATGTTATCTACAAGGACACATACTTACCTAGGCCTCCCCCACATTAAGCGTCAGCGTTCCTCGAGCGTACGCTCGGCGTCCATTCGGCGTGCGCCCGGCGTTCACTTTGTACTACAGAGTGAACGCCGAGCGCACGTTGCGCGCACGCTCGAGGAACGCTGACGTCTAATGTGGGGTCGGCCCTACCTACACGAACTCAGGAGTACCAAAGCTATGAACTCGGTCTCATGTACTTTCGTAGCCAAAATAAAGTTATAGTAGGTACTTTAATTAGAGATACTGAAAATACCAAGTATATAAACACATTTCCATGTAAGACAAAAATTACAAACGTTTCATATCCCACCAAAAATGTTCTTATATTTTCTTCTAAACTCTTACCATTTAGCAATGAAGATGTTTTCGCATTTAGACCAAAAGAGTTTTAGTTCGAAGTGTTCAAAATAACGCAGAGTCGCAGTAAGTCGGTACAAGTTTGTCCAACTTCGTTTAGTTAAAATATGAATACGCATTTATAAATTTTAAGTAAGAAGGTGCGGTAAGAGCGTCTAGGTATTGCCTGGGGGAATGGTTTTTTCTTGGAAAAGTTAGTATCGATTTGGCTAATGGTGGGTGCGGTACAGTAACAAATTTGCACTGAATTCACTAACAGGTTAACTAAGAGAAAAATTGCTTGGGAAATGGTTTGGGTAATTGTAAGATTTATTGCATATCAGATATATTTTGTTTGAAATGTTTCTTAATCTAAATTGAAGAGAAACTTCAGAGAAGAAAACTTTCAAAAAATTAATGACGACTCCTGTACATATTTTCGTTTGTAAACATATAAGCAAGAGCCAATTTACGCCGGAAAAGATTCGAATTCGATAAGAATACGTCTACTTAAGGTTACTACTTGCTCTATGGTTGTATGATTAAAAACATAAAAATCAGGTGTGAAAAAGTACGTAGTCCGTGTGGTGACGGATTAAGAATACGAATTGTCACCACCCCATATCATCCCATGGGTGTCGTAAGAGCCGACAGAGGGAGCATATTATGCAGAGAACAGCACTGTAAGAGAAGGAAAACTTGATACAAACCCTATACCAACCCGTTTGGCCAGCGTGGTATAGTAGGCCAATTCCTCCTTTCAAAGGAGAGGCCTAGTCAAGCAGTGGACTGTAAAAGGCTGATGATAATGAGTTGAAAAAGTACACACATTACAAAAATAAAATCTTTTATGCAGCCATGATTACGTGCATCCACACAAATTCATATATAAGTCGATAAAAATAATCTGGAGACGCCATAACGTGGCGTCTCCAGGGTATTTTTGAATAGGCGATCTGAAATATCACAAAAATTTTGATTTTTTTCCTCTACGAAAGAATCGAAAGATTCTTCAAATACTGGAGAACCTAGGAGGCGAAGAGAACTCTTATCAACAATTTTGAGGTTTGAAGCCAAATTATTAAATTTAGATATTATCAAATGTTTTTTTGAAGAGTTTGTTGTATTTATAAACAGCTCACATTTACTATAATTTAGTTTCAAACCAATAGATACGAATTTATTTTTAAGAAAGGTCAAATCTTGCAATACTATGTCTGTTTCTCCTCCCAGGGTCCCGTCGTCCAAAAACCATCCATTAAATTTAGAATTTATTTGCCGAATAATGGGTTGTATAGCTAAGCTAAAAATGACTGGTCCAAGAGGGTCACCTTGTTGGCATCCAACTGCAGATTCCAAAAGGTTGTCCTGATATAGTAGTCTATACTCTCTCACTCACCGAACGAAACGCCACAGTTTAGGTACTGTTACTTTACGTCGATTTTCTGTGAGAGGGTAGTACTTCCCCGGTCGAGCCGGCCCATTCATGCTGAAATCAGCAAGGCTCTACTACCATCCAATAGAGAAAAGGTTCATAAAGGTGCCTAACTTTACAGCTACTATTTCACTTAGTTAACTGATCAGTAGTAGCATCGCAGACATGGTTGCGTAATCATTGCGTTCTCACAATATTTAGCCAGTTCCATAGTGTGTGACAACTTTTCTAAGAAAAAACAATTCCCACCTATAACACTTAGACACCAGACCAGACTTACTTAAAACTTATATGTAAATACGTATTCATATTTTAACTAATTAAAGTTTGTTGACTTACCGCGATTACCGCTATTTTGAACATTTCGAACTAAAACTCTTTTGGTCTAAATGCATTGCGAAATTGTAAGCCTTCTGTAAAAAAATTAAAAAAGAAACTGGTGGAATATGAAACGTTTACCATTTTTGTCTGAAAGTTTTCATGTGGAAGTGTTTTAATTACACGTATGTCCTTGAAATTCACAGGTTTACTTACCAATTCAAATACTGAATCTTTATTTGATCTCAAGTTTATTGAAGCAACTTCCTAATTATCGCTTTGGAGCTTGGGCTTGAGCTGGAAGTAGCAGACGGGTCTTGCTTATCATGCATGCCGATAAGGGAGAAATATTAGTACGTAGCTTTGCTGACATGTATTATGTTTAATGCTTTTAAAAGTTATTTCTTTTCAATGTACCAGACGGAGAGGACTCAGTGACTTCTAAAACTGATTTTCTTAAAACAAAGACATCATGTTGGATTACACTAGGAATAAATCGTGCATCGCGAGTGACTAACGGACACAAAGAACACAGACTCAAATCAATGATTAATGTTGATCACACATTGTGTATTGTCCTGTAGGGATCGAACCTACAACAATTATTGGCTAAGAGTTAAGAGACTAGACAGGCTTTTTATTATACCAATACGCCATTCTTTCTTTATATAAATAGCAATAAATTAGGGTCCCGTAGAAAATCAGTGCCAGCATGTCTGGTATCATGCTGAACGGGATCCTATTGCCATCACGACCTAACCCTGACATGTTTATCGTGAATATGAATGACATCGATGTTCTATTCTTTTTTTTTTGTATTTTTGTGTTTCTGTATGCCTATAACTATGTTTGTTTGGTTGTGAAAGCAATAAACAATTTTTAATTTCATTTTCATTTTCATTTCATTTCATTTCATTTCAATAGCCTAATGGATAACCCAACAGACTGCTACGTAGTTGGTTTCGCGTTCAAATCCTCCATTCGCAGCAATGATTTTAATTAAATTGTTAATTACCACTTAGTTAACGGTTTAGGAAAACTAATAAATATAGCGAAGAGTAGAGGAGAAAGCACGCCACCCTGTGGCACACCGGCATTAGTGTTAGACCAAGTGGAATACGAGTCTTCGATGCGTATACGTTGCCGGCGGCCGAACAGGTAACTATGAAACCAGTCAATTGCCGATGGAGATACGTTAAGAGAGCGTAGAATGCCAAGTATGATGTGGAAATCCACGGTGTTAAAAGCATTACTAAAATCAAGTAAGGACAAGACCGTTAGATTTCCACTGTCCATACCAAGCCTAATATCATCAGTTACGTGAACCAGTGCAGTGGTAGTACTGTGGCCAGGGCGGAAACCAGACTGATATGTGTTTAGGAGACAATTTTCATGTAGGAAGGAACGGAGTTGAGCGTGAACTAAGCGTTCTAGGACTTTCGACATGAAGTGAAGTAAGGATATGGGTCGATAATCTGAGAAGGAACAGGGCTTAACTTTCTTGGGCAAAGGGATTATTGTTGCATCTTTCCAATCGGATGGAAAGATGCCACGGCTAATGGAATGGTTAAAGATGTGACATAAGACGGGAAGGATTTCGTCGAGGATGGGAAGGATCATTTTACGGGTAATACTATCACTGCTGACTGCATTAGACGTAACAGCCAGTATGTTCTTCTTAACATCAAATGCGGTAAATTGCGAGAAGATGAAGGGAGAATACGCTGGAGTTGGTAAAGATGAAAGATGTTGTAAGGTGGCACTTTTAATATTTCCATCAAATTTGGACGAAGTAGTGAAATGTAAATTAAGAGAATCAAGGTTAATATTGTTTGGAATACATTGATGCCGTGTTTTACCAACTCCCAGACTTTTATGAAATTGCCTGACCTTAGCTGGATCACCGTTTTCAACGGACTTATGAATATATTGGCGTTGCGCATTCCTACACACCTTGTTGCAGAGTTTTCTAGTTGCTATGTACTTCTTATGGTTTGAAGGAGTAGATCTGTACTTCAGTTTAGGCAGCAGATTTTTTGGCCATGATTTTCCTGATGTGATCTGTTAGCCAAGGTGCTGGTAGGTGCTTCAGTTTAATGGTACGGAGTGGCGCATGCACATCATATAACTTGATGAGATTGGTAGTAAGTTCATGAACTTTGCTATCGACACACTCGGAGGTATACAGAGGGAGCCAGTCTATATTAGAGGCATCGATGCGCAGTTTGTCAAGATCCATGCCACTAAAATTGCGCTGCTGGACTACCTTGGGTTTCATTTTGGGTGTGCGTATTTTATATGAAACAAAGATAAGGTCTTGGTAGCAAAACCCATTCGCTGTACATTGACCATGCTTATGGACCAGATTGGAAGAAGATACCAGAATAAGGTCGAGAAGAGAAGGAGTGCAATTGGGAAAGTGATGAGTTGCGTTTAAATTCAAAATTGACAAATTGCAAGACTCTATGGTATGCCGGAATAAAGCAGCACGTGAATCTTGTTTAAGGAGACACGTGTTAAAATCACCCATTATAATAGTGTGGCTATTTGATGGAGTTAAATTTTCTAAAATTTGCTCAAAAGATGGAAAATAGTTTACACGACTTGAAGGGGAATAGAATACGCCTAACAATACTTTAACGTAGTGAAGTTCTACTCCTAGGAATAGATACTCGCCAGCATTCGACAGTGGCGACTGTGGAAACATACTGACGATGGTATACGGAATATGGTGACGTAAATATATGGCAACACCGCCTCCAGTGCCGAATGCACGGTCATTCCTAATCAGCCGGAAACCTGAAAGTGAATAAGACGTGGAAGGGAGACATGGTTTCAGCCATGACTCGGACACAAGGACGGCATGAATGTGTTGGCAATCTAAATTTGCCAGCATATCTGGAAAATGAGCTGGAATACTCTGCGCATTAATATGGACTACATTAAAGTTCCTGGGTACGTCTGAGAACTGCGATTGAAGAATGTCTCCTAGAGAGGGGACACTTACAAAACTATCATCAAGACTTGTAGCAGAAAGAAAGGTATCATCGCTATTTGAGTTCGTATCTGACATAAGTATAATAAATATATGAATATAAATAAATATCAATAATTAATAAATAAATAATAAAATAAATAATAAAATAAATCAATAATTCTATTTCTAATTACCGCAGCAAGCTTTGCTCATTGTGTCCACCCGCCGGTTGCGTATGAACAAAGATAGAATAAAAAAAAAGTCGGATATAAATTAAAACTAACAAATAATATAAAAAGACTTAATTTGACATCAAAGCTAATGTAGGTTCCAGAAACATAAAAACAAAATTATAAATTGATGTCTAAAAATACAAATATTCAGATCCGTGTAGGTAGCGCGTAACGGTACGTTGGTACGTTACTTTGACGGTTGTGACAGTGACAGGCTAGTGGTGTCAAATTGCCATTATTAGATACGCGATACCTACCTAAAAAGAAGTGATAAACTCATGTTTAGAAAGTGAAGGTGCAAAAGGAACTAAGTGAATATACATATGAAGTCATTGACAATGGAACGAGCTTACTTCTTTGAAGCTGCGGTTCTCTTGGCCTTTATTGCAGTTGACTTTGCGACGGGCTTTTCAGTATCTGCGAGTTTGATCTTGCCTAGTTCACTAACGGAGGTGATGCGATACCGTTTACCATCAGGGCCCAAGACGTGAACGTATCCCTCTCGCGTCCAGCACTTCGCAACTCCAAACTTCGCTCGTGCTGCCATGAAAGCTTCGTGTCGACGACGTGTGAGAAACTCCAACAGATTGATGCCCGTATCCTTGAGCTTCGTCTTTGCGAACCAAACGCTGTCCCGCACCGCAGCTGACGCAAATTTCACGAGAATGGGTCTCGCCTTGTCGCTGGTAGTCTGGCGTCCCATCCTGTGGCAGCGCTTGATGTCTTCGACCACGAAAGTGCCAATTTTGAGACGTTGCTTGACAATATTCGCGACCTGCTCAGATGTCTCCTCGTCCTGACGTTCCTCCACGCCGTGAAGCAGCAACATCTTGCGGTTTCAATCGTGTCGATCTCTCGGCTGACGACGTCAAGCTGCTGTGAGAAGGATTTCAAGGTCTTCATAATAAAGGTCTTGAATGCAGCAAATTCATCAGACAGACTCCGAGTGCTTTGAGGCGACTTCTTCTGTAGCTCAGCTTCGAAAGTTGCCATCCGCTCCTCAAAATAAGCTTGCATGTTCAGGATTTTTGAAGCATTGAATGTATCCATTGTGTGTGTTTAAGTGAAAACTTGTTAGATTTTAAGGAAAACACTTAACCAGCAGATAAGTAGTATTGTTTGAAATAGAATTAGTTTTTAGTCAAATCGATTAGATCGATTGAGCAACATTTTGTTTAGTCTATTGAAAATTTCACTTTGCTTCCCGCCTTGAAAAATTATCACGCTGGTTTTGGTCGTCTCGTACGTAAACTATCGCCTTTTGAATTAACGCGAATTGAATTAACTTGTATAATTGACCTAAATTGAGTAAACCGTCTTGAATGCCGCCTGATCTAGTGCTGGCAACGGTAAATTGTGATAAAAGACATTGTGAACTATTGATTGACATTTGTGAAAATTGTGAATCCGGTATCGACGTCCACGTGCCAACGTGTCTTGAAAACGTCGCGTTTGCAGCTTAATAGCTAAGTATAAGATACTTCATTCATTTATTTTGGCTAATATACTAGTATGAATGGGTCTAATTTAGCTCAAGCCTGTCATCAGTAAAGATATCGGGTAAGTGAAATATAATTTTGATAGTTGTAATTTGGATTTCAATTCATCACTGTGCAACACAGTACATTTGTGTCTGAGATTTGTTGTGGCAAGGGCTGATGAATAGAGTCACGCTTCCACAAATCTGCTGCAATTAATCCCAGCTCCTTTTAGCCAAATTCTAGACATAATTTTTGGTAGCAGAGCGTAGTTAACTGTGCCTATATTGTAAACTTGTATCTGAGCTAAGCATCTCATTTCTTAACAGGTTAACAGTGTTGTAGTGTTCTCAGGTGAGTGTTGTCTAAAATACATAATATTTAATTGGTTAAGTTGACCTACATAAATTGAAGCACATTGTCATACATAACCTAATCAGTAATTGTTGATTTGTATTGTATTGTTAATAAGTCACTTTGATTGGATACATATCAGTTATATGTATCAATTGATTTAGTTTATTGCATATATTGATATATTAAGTTTGAACCTTACATTGCTAAACCTTGTTATAATAAATAGATAATAATATTGTTAGGTAACACATATTCTGTGCTTACTTACTATTGTATATCTCAAATAACACAGCCAGTCTGTCTGTTGCAAATAATTCATTAATTAATTTGAAGTTTCAACTTTTAATTTGTTATAAGTTACAACTTTGATAACTTTTGTGTTTGTTTCAATATATTGAAACTATTAATTTTGTTGGACAGTAGATACCTGTCACTTGCTTGTACCAACAGTAAACAGGCTAATACTTTGTTGGTTTCAAAGAATTAAGAAAAATTAAGTTTTGATTGTAAATATTATTTAACGCTTGTCCGGGCTCTTTTGGATTTTGATTATGTCAGCTATCAAGGACTTGCGTGCGGCTGCTGGTGCTATTGCATCAGATTTGCGCTGGTTTGCCTCGGCCAGTGCCTTACTGAACCGGCCTGATCGCCAGCAGGCCTTACTGCAAAGGTACGAGCGGATTGACGATCGCCTGGCAAGTGTGGAACAGCAATTCCGCACTTTCAGCACTTGCTGTCTTGAAGTGTCAATCAATGATTTCACCGCTGACCAGCGAAGTAAGGTCAGCGAAGACTATGCCCAGGTCTTAGACCTGTATGATGCTGTCTCCAATAGTGCGAGACAACTAGTTGCCGATAGGGAAGGGCAACCCGACCTGAAGCAGGAGCTTCCTAGGTCAGCACCGGCGCTGGTGAGTAGGCTCCCTACTTTGGACCTCCCCCATTTTGATGGCTGCCTAGGAAGCTACCTGGGCTTCATTAATTTGTTCGACAGCCTGGTCAATGACAGGGCTGACCTTCGGCCAGCACAAAAATTGGCATATTTAATGTCGGTTCTGGATGGGGAGGCTAAGGGCCTCATCCAGCATCTGCCCGTGTCTGACGAGGCGTACCAGACGGCTCGGGACCTAATCACCCGTAGGTACCATAATAAGCGTGGCCTCGCCGACACGCACATCGAGCAGATTTTGGGTTTGCCGACGCTCACCCGGGTCTCTGGGTTGCGCACCCAACTTTTGAACCCGCTTTTGGTAGCCATCAACGCACTTAAGTGCCTTGAACTGCCCGTAGACCAATGGTCCTATCTATTGGTGCACATTGTGCTGAAAAAGCTGCCTGCCGACCTGAGGTCGCGTTTTGAACAGCGCTTTATTTATTTATTTATTTATAAGGATCGCCAACAAATGATACACAATTCTTACACAGTAAAAGATGTTACAATAATACATTGGTGGGGATAGCGCGACCCATCTGCCCCCCTTTGCTGACCTGGAGAAGTTCCTGGAGGATGAGTGCCGGGTCTTGGACAACTCCGGTGGTGACACGCCGGCTAAGTCGCAGCCGCCCAAGGTCAAGGAGCAGGCTCGCGTTCACACCCGAGTAGAGGATTCGGTCCCGGGATCCCGAAGACCGGGATCCCGGGATCCCGATCATATTTTAGTCCCGAACTTTTCGGGATTAAATTCAATGAATCCTGGGATTTTCAAGACTAATATATTTTTAATATAAGTCAATAAAAATGTGCGTGAAATGGAACGCACTTACTTTCATTTGACGTTAAACGTCAAAATTTGCCGGCTATCTTGTTTACACAGCTGATTGCGTTTGTTTTGGCTAACGACTGGTGTCGGATTAAGTATGTGTGTAAAGTAGTGTAAAAATTACGCTTCAGATCCAGAATCATCCTTTTAAGAAGTTGATTTTTTTAAGTTTATTGTGTAATAAAATAAACAAACTAAGCAATAATTTACTAAGCTATTTTATAAGGCCCTAGTTTGTTAATTTTATTACAAGAAATTATAATTTTGTTTTTTTTTTAAGATTTAAGTAAAGCTTTAAAATAAAAGGTTGATTTTGATATATTTTACTTTCTTTTTGCTACCACTTTCTATTACCAATAAAATCCCAGGACTATCCCGGGATCCCGGTATTAACGCCTGATAATACCGAAATCCCGGGACTAGCAAAATTGACCGGGATCGAATCCTCTACACCCGAGCCAATGTTGACCGGCGCCCTCCTCGCTTTGCGGTCACGCAGAGTCCAGCGGAGTGCTCCTACTGCAAGGTCACGGGGCACAGAACGGCCAGTTGCAGGGCATTTTTGGATCTCCATGTCGCCTCTCGTAGGCGCATCGCGAATGCCCGCCGCCTTTGCTTCTCTTGCTTGGGGTCCCACTACCAGCGAGACTGCCCAAACTCTCGCCCCTCTCCTCACTGTGGAGGACAGCATTTGGACATTCTCTGCATGAATGCCAGAGAGGTAGGTCGCTTGTCCAACCAGCCGACGCCGCGCACGGGCGGGTGTTTTGAAGGTGGCAGCCGAGGCTCACCGGCGCGCAGCCGAAAGTCGCCTCGCTCAATTGATCGCCACTCACCCCGCTTGGAGAACCGTAGCGTGCGCACGCCTCCTCTCTCTCGCTCACCTGAATGTGCGACCGACCAGCGTCACCAGCACCATGACTGCTGCCCCAGGTATTCCCCTCCTTTGGCGGAGCGTCCCCGCCTTGACTCACGCCCACCTCGTTTTGGGCGGGTGCGTCATTATGACCCCCCACAGATGGCGCGCGGATCAAGTCATCGCGCCTTTGAGGACTTCAAGCCGCAACCTCGTTTTGACTTGCCTGGTCCTGGCCAACGGTCGCCGCCCAGGCAACAATAGGTCATTGACCCCTGCCCTATAACGCCAACCTCCCCAATTGAGACCGTTATCCTACCAACGGTTGCTGTTAGGGTCTGGGGACCCATGGGGACCTCTGTTGTTGTCCGTGCTATATTGGACACAGGTACACAAGGTTGCATTGTTTCCACTTATTTGGTAGGGCAGGTTAAATTAAATATGGGTTCTTTTCCAAATTGTATACGGGGCATAGGGGACGTAGCCTCTAATGTTGAAGGGCAAGTTAAGGTTTTGTTTGGCCCTGTTGAATCTTCACACACGTGGATAAGAACCTCGGCTATTGTGCTGAAGAATATTTTGGGTATGCACCCACAGAAGCAGCTACCTGCTGCTGTGGTGAATTTGACATCGGGATTGGAAATGGCAGACCCCAAATTTGACACACCGGGACAAATCGACTTGTTGATTGGCTCTGATGTCCTCGGTGGAATTTTGATTGGTGGGAAACGGGTCTTGGTGCCAAATGGTTTGACTGCCATCCCGACCATATTTGGATTTGCTTTGATGGGACCTGTACCTAGGGACCCCCCTCCACCTGAACTTGACAATTTGTTGGCTGTAGGCTCCGCTCTCTCTGATGCGGTTAAGAGGTTTTGGGAAGTAGAGGAGCCCCCTCAAGTTGCCCGTTTGAATCCAGAACATGACGAGTGCGAGCTGTTCTTCCAGAACAACACTGGTCGACTCCGTTCTGGTCGGATTATTACAAGGCTACCCTTTCTGTCTGTTCGGCCTCCGCTTGGTGAGTCACGACCTTTAGCCGAAAAGAGGTTGTTGGCTATGGAGCGCCGCATGGGTCGTGATCCGGAGCTCAGATAGAAGTACATTGAGTTCATGAGGGAATATGAACAGTTGGTACACATGTCTGTATCAAATTTGGATTGGCGTTCGGTGGAGCAATACTTTCTCCCGCTTCATGCGGTATTGAAGCCATTGACTGGGAAGCTGCGCACAGTATTTGATGGTTCTGCGCAGACTTCAACAGGCGTATCCTTGAACCAGTGCTTGCATTCTGGTCCCAAGTTGGTCATGGACCTTTGTGACGTCATCACCAGCTTCCGACGACATCAGGTTGTCTTTGTAGCTGACATAAAAATGATGTTCAGACAGACTTTTATCCATCCTGATGACCGTCGCTTCCAGCTGATCCTTTGGAGAGAGTCTCCTCGCGATCCCATGGTCGTCTACGAGCTCAATACTAATACGTACGGGTTAAGGTCAAGCCCCTACTTGGCAATACGTTCTCTTTTGGAGCTCGCAGACCGCGAAGGCTTACGTTTCCCAAGAGCCTCTGCCATCTTGAAAGACGATATTTACGTCGATGACATTTGCTCGGGCGCCTCCACAGTGGACGAGGCGATCCTCCTGCGGGACGAATTGATAGGTATTTTGGCCTCCGCCGGTTATGAGTTGGGCAAATGGATTTCCAACTCACCAGCGCTTTTTGTAGGCTTGCCAGAGGATCATCAGCAGGATCCACATTTGTTTGAGATTGTTGACAACCCCGCCATGATGGCTGTTCTCGGCGTTCAGTACAGACCAGTCCAAGACATCTTTACGTACAACGTAGACTTAAAATTGCCTTGTTCTTGGACTAAACGTCTCGTGTTGTCTACTGTCGCCAGAACCTTTGATCCAAACGGTTGGATTTGTCCTATCATATTTTGGGAAAAATGCTTCTTGCAGAAGCTTTGGACAGCAGGATTGACTTGGGACGAACCTCTTCACGGCACTCTTGTTGAGGAATGGACCTCTTTTGTATCCTCACTTCCTGCCGTCAACGAGATATCCTTTCCTCGTCCCATCCTTCCTCCCGGGAAGTACAAGGCCACCCTTCACGGGTTTTGTGATGCCTCGGAGCGTGGTCACGCGGCCGTGGTGTACTTGCGCACAGTCAGTGCCTCAGGTCAGGTGAGGGTTTCCCTGATCATGGCGAAGAGCAAGGTTGCACCCCTCCGGACATCTTTGACCATTCCGAAATTGGAGCTCTCGGGAGCAGCCCTACTTGTATGCTTATTGAACCACGTGTCCAGTACCTTGGGTAAAAGCATTTGTATTAATGGGACCTACGTGTACCTGTCCAGGACAGACAGCCGAATTGTTCTTTGTTGGTTGAAGGCTTCTGTCCACACCTTGGAGGTATTTGTCGCTAATCGCGTTTCCCAAATCCAAAAATCCGAAGTCAACCTTGTTTGGAGACACGTGCCAGGTGAGCTCAACCCCGCTGATTGGGCCTCGCGCGGATGCTTGACGCCTAGTTTGATAGGTCATTCGCTGTGGGGGGGTCCGGAATGGTTGAGTCGACCAGAAATTGATTGGCCTCGAACGCCAGTTTTGAATACTTCTAATTTGCCGGGTCTACGAACACTCGCTCTTGAGAAGGTAGAATGCGCCTTCGACCCCGATTTCCTGTTGAATCGTTACAGCTCCCTCGACAAGTTGTTAGGTGTTACTGCTTGCATAAAGCGTTTTGTTTCTAACTTTAGGCACCCACAACAGAAACGACTGACACCGTTTATCTTACCACAGGAACGACAGGAATCCCTCACCTTTTGGGTTCGTTCTGTGCAATTGGCACATTTTGAGAAGGAGATTGCTATCGTTAAATCAGGGAGATCGAAATTGTCGGGAGCTGTCTCTAAATTGAACCCCTTTTTGGACGATACGGGTCTCTTGCGCGTTGGAGGGCGTCTCAAGAACGCCAACCTCCCTTACGGGGCACGTCACCCCCTGTTGTTACCTAAGGACGGTCATTTGGTACGCTTGTTGGTAACTGACCGTCACCTTAAGAACTCCCATGCTGGTTGTAATGCTTTGTTGGCTAACCTGCAATGCGAGTTTTGGATTTTGTCTGCCCGAAGAATTATTCGGAGTGTGGTCTTTCGCTGCATTGCTATAAGCTCAAGGCTTCTACCATGCAGCCCTTGATGGGGGACTTACCAGCAGATCGCGTAACTGAAAGCAGGACGTTTGACGGTGTTGGCACGGACTTCGCTGGTCCCTTTTTGTTAAAAACGTCGACACTTCGAAACAGCAAGACTGTCAAGGCCTACTTGTGCGTTTTTGTTTGTCTCTCCACAAAGGCCGTACATTTAGAACTGGTCTCCTCGCTTACGACCGAGGCGTTTGTAGCCACATTTGACAGATTTGTATCTCGCAGAGGGCTGCCTTCCTTGATCCGCTCTGACTGCGGCACTAACTTCAAGGGCACGTATAATTATTTGAATGACGTTGTTAATTTCCTTGAAACCAACAAAGCTGATATAGGTGATAGGCTTGCCCGACGTGGGATAAATTGGTTGTTTTCCCCACCAAATTGTCCACACTGGGGTGGAATATTTGAGGCCGCCGTAAAATCGGCCAAAACGCACTTGCGCAGGACAATCGGTGAATCTGTCCTTACATTTGAGGAACTCGCAACTGTGTTTTGTAAGATTGAGGCCGTTTTGAACTCGCGGCCATTGTGCCCGATCTCCTCAGATCCGAATGATTTGGAGGCCCTTACGCCGGGCCATTTTTTGATTGGTCGCCCACTTGTCGCCTTGCCTGCGTACCCCTATATTGATACGAGACCTGGTCGTCTCTCGCGTTTTGAATTGGTACGCCAGATTACTCAGAGCTTTTGGAAACGCTGGAACTTGGAATATTTGCACATACTCCAGCAACGCGTTAAGTGGACCGACAAGACCGATCCACCCAAGATTGGTGACCTCGTTTTGATCAAGGAGGCTAACCTTCCGCCACTCAGATGGCGCAGGGGGCGCATCCTTCATTTGGTAACTGGGGCTGATGGAGTTCCCCGATTTGCTGAGGTCTTGGTGGACGGTTCGATTCTGAGGAGAGCGGTTGCAACATTGTCACGTCTAACAACCGATTAGCGGACCGGTAGGCTGGTCCGGGGCGGGTGGATGTTTGAAATAGAATTAGTTTTTATTATAAGTCAAATCGATTAGATCGATTGAGTAACATTTTGTTTAGTCTATTGAAAATTTCTGACAATGGTCACACTGAACTGTCACTTTGCTTCCCGCTTTGAAAAATTATCACGCCGGTTTTGGTCGTCTCGTACGTAAAATATCGCCTTTTGAATTAACGCGAATTGAATTAACTTGTATAATTGAACTAAATTGAGTAAACCGTCTTGAATGCCACCTGATGCTGGCAACGGTAAATTGTGATAAAAGACATTGTGAACTATTGATTGACATTTGTGAAAATTGTGAATCCGGTATCGACATCCACGTGCCAACGTGTCTTGAAAACGTCGCGTTTGCAGCTTAATAGCTAAGTATAAGATACTTCATTCATTTATTTTGGCCAATATACTTGTATGAATGTGTCTAATTTATCTCAAGCCTGACATCAGTAAAGATATCGGGTAAGTGAAATATAATATTGATAGTTGTAATTTGGATTTCAATTCATCACTGTGCAACACAGTACATTTGTGTCTGAGATTTGTTGTGGCTGACAAGGGCTGATGAATAGAGTCACGCTTCCACAAATCTGCTGCAATTAATCCCAGCTCCTTCTAGCCAAATTCTAGACAAGTATAAGCCTTAACTTTTGTGCATTAAAATGTTATTATTATGAAAATTAACTGTTTTATTTAAAGGAAAATGACCAAAACTGGGCCATTTTGTGCCACGTTTGCTTCTAAACCATTCATATCTAGAAAATCTTCTTTTATTTTATTATTTTATAGATATTAATTTTAATTTAAAGCGAAACGGGGATTTTTAGTTCAAAATTAAAAGTATCTACGTTGTTCCGGTCGTGACATCGCCATTTCATATTCAAAACTCATTTTGCATATGTTTACAGTTTCTTGCAAACCCCTTTTAATAGGGAAAAATTACATTCATAGCGAAAACAGGGTTACATAACAAAAGTTCTAATAAGCAAAATAACACCAAAATCTTATGATATTTTGAAAAATGTATTGTGCTGAAATATTTTCTATAAATAATATGTTTATCCTTTTTGTAACATAGGTGCTACCCACGAAACAATGTTTTGTACTGATCGAAAATATGGGAACATATTTTTATTATACTGGCATCTGTGACGTCTTACGCAAAGAAATATAACCTTATTGCTAGTCTAACCTGTATACTCTTTGGTCTAACCTCTCTGGTCTTACGTCAGTGATTTTGACATGAAAACAGTCAAATAGCTTTTTCACCTATGCTCATATCTTTTTATTGGAAAATAAGTAATTAACTGTCGTTTATATTGACTTGAACAATCCTTTGTGGACCAAACAAGTTTATTTCGTGTTAACAAGACTCGTGGGTTCATTAAAGTATGAGACAGTCTTTATTGGTAACATTAGTATGTCGTCTGGACTTAGAACAACTAGTGAGTGATGGAACAATGTGGTGAGGATTGCAGTTATGTTAACTCTTCCTTTGCGGTACCTCGGCAGCAATACGTCCGTTCTTTGGACAAGCTATCTGATTCGGAGCTTATATTTTGACATCATGGATAGCGCCAGTCTGTGTAAGTGTTGTTTACTTCTCTTCTCAATTCCTACAATTCTCTCGTGCTCTCCTCACCGAATATTCAAACTACTTTAATTGTTTGTTTCAGGAATTGAACTGAGTTTTACGTTTAGAATGCTACACATAAATTGAAGCTGTTGTAACTTCTGAGGCCATACCTGCACCACATTATGGTATACGATATATAAGCTCCTGCTTCATTTTGAGGTGATTTATTTGAAGAAGATTTAGGTATAATAACAAATAAAATAAAGAATAATATAAAAACTGAGTTTCAATTACCTAATATATATATGTATATATATATATATATATTTTACCGACTTAGAAATGGTATTAGAATCTTTAGGGTCTGAGTACGAGCACCATGTCATTATGGGTGATTTCAACACTAACCTCCTATCTATCCGGTCTCCTCGCAGAAAAAAGCTCCTTGATATCCTGAAGTCAGCCAACCTCAATGTTTTACCACTTCAAGCTACTCACCATAACATAAATGGTGATGATACCTGGCTGGACTTAATGGTAACCTCCAATCCCTCTTTTGTTGTTTCCCATGGTCAATATCCCGCTCCCGGCTTTTCCCACCACGACCTCATTTTCCTTGCATACGCCCTTAAACCCCCTAAACCCCAACCTAAAGTGTTGCACACGCGTTGCTTTGGTAGGATGAATGTGGAGAGGCTCCTCTCGGATGCTTCATCTATCGATTGGGAACCTTTGATGGTGGCAGTTACTATAGATAATAAAGTTGACATGTTCAATAAAGCTGTTATTGAGTTTTATGACAACCACGCTCCCATAAGAAAAATCAAAATGAAACGACCACCAGCACCGTGGATGTCTAGGTTGGTTCTGATGGCGATGAGGAGAAGAGATCGTGCTTTCCGAATATTTAAAAGAAATCGTTCGGATGACAACTGGTCCAGTTACAAGGCTGCAAGAAATCGCTGCAACCAGATGATACGCAATGCCAAACGCCGACATATCATTAGTAATATTGACTCCGGATCGCCAGGTGATATCTGGAGATTTTTGGGGACTCTAGGGATAGGCAGATCGAAGCAGTGTAATCTTCCGCAGGCTATTGGGTTAGACGATATAAATAAACATTTCATCACCTCAAATACTTTAGATCGTCTAACCCTGCGTCAAACGGTTGACTTCATTGCGGGATTGCCTTCTCTAAATATAAATTGCTTTAGCTTTTCTCCCGTAACCACAGATGAAGTAAAAAAGTCCATCCTATCCATCAAGTCAAAGGCAATGGGCTACGATCAGATCAGTCGTCGCATGGTCACCACTGTCCTCGACCAACTCCTTCCCGCTATCTCCCATATCATCAACTTCTCCTTGTCCTCCTGCCAATATCCCAACATGTGGCGTAAAGTCTACGTTCGTCCTCTTCCCAAAATCTCCCATTCCACTATGCCGAGCCACTACAGACCCATATCCATCCTCCCTTACCTATCCAAAATCCTAGAGGCTTGTGTTCACAAGCATCTTTCCAGATTTATCCTATCCAACAATATCCTTAGTCCCCTCCAATCCGGGTTTCGGCCTGGACACAGTACTGTTTCCGCCCTACTCAAAGTGAAAGCCGAGGTAACCGTGTTAGCTTTGGTTAACTTCTCAAACGCCTTTAATACCGTCAGTCACGATGTTCTCCTGGCTATCCTTTCACACCTTAATATTTCATCTGAGGCTCGGGATTGGTTCTCTTCATATCTTCGTGGACGCTGGCAGTCGGTTTGCACTGATGAAACATCGTCGAATTGGTGTGAGCTGGATGCTGGGGTTCCACAAGGCGGAATTCTCTCTCCACTTCTATTCTCATTGTTTATTAATCTCATAACTCGTGAACTTCAGTGTGCGTATCACCTCTCAGGCACGGGTGGACAAGTTATCAGATGCAATAGACAAAGTAAACCAAGATTTACAAGCGATAAAGATGTGGTCTGATCGATTCGGTCTTTGCGTGAATCCATCCAAATGCCAGGCTATCGTTGTGGGAAGTTCGCGCATGATTTCTAAAGTAGACTTCACAAGCCTGCCGTCTGTTACTTTCAATGGATGTGTAATACCATTTGCTACAACCGTGAAAAATCTTGGTTTATACATAGATGCCACTCTTGACTGGCGGGCCCAGATGGCAGCAGTTAGCCAGAAAGTTTTCGGGACTCTTCGCTCTCTTTATCGCCTCAAGAACTTTCTCCCTTAAAAAACTAAAGCAATGATTGTGCAATCTTTAATCTTCCCTATAATTGACTATGGTGATGTTTGTTATCTCGACCTGAATGCAGACCTGCTCAATAAACTTGACCGACTTCTCAATTATTGCATTCGATTCGTTTTTAATCTTCGTAAGTTCGACCACGTCTCGAGATTCCGTACTGAATTAAAATGGTTGCCAATTCGTCAGCGACGGAATTTGCGTACGCTGACGACCTTATACTCACTTCTCCATTCCCCTAGTTCCCCTTCTTATCTAATGCCTAGTTTTCAATATCTCTGCTCCAACCATGTTAATAATTTGCGATCATCTAATAACCTTCTTCTTCTTTGTCCATCTCACACTTCTAATCTAGTTCATTTTTCTTTTCATATCCAATCTGTCCTACTCTAGAATGCTCTCCCTCCTGAAATTAGGATGGCCACTACTCGAGAAACATTCAAGTTCAAGGTTCGTCAGTTATATCGTGGATTGTCGGAAGCTTGTCAGTAGCAGCGCTCACTTATTACCCATTAGCAGTTTCAATTTATGAAATATTTATGTTTATGTAGAAATTATAGTTATACTGCAAGGAGATGATGGATGGGCGTGGCTGACTTTATTCTTCAATAAGCTGTTGCACGAGGAGACCATACCCGAGGAATGGTGCAACAGTTACCTGGTGCCCATTTTTAAAAATAAGGGTGATATCCAAGAGTGCAACAATTATCGGGGAATAAAGTTAATGCCACATACTATGAAAGTATGGGAGAGAGTAATTGAGCGACGCCTGCGTGACGAGAGTGAGATTTCACGAAACCAATTCGGTTTTATGCCTGGTCGAGGTACGGTGGATGCCATTTTCGCTCTTCGCCAAATATGCGAAAAATACAGGGAGGCACATAAAAACTTGCACATGGTGTTCGTCGACCTTGAAAAGTCTTGTGGTGGGCCCTGAAGAAGAAAGGAGTGCCTGGGAAATACCTGACGTTGATTCAAGCCATGTACGCTGAATGCCGAACGCAGGTCCGATCCGCAGCTGGTATCACAGCCAGATTTGATGTGGCCGTAGGCTTGCACCAAGGGTCGGCCCTTAGCCCCTACCTCTTCCTGTTAATAATGGATGCTATATCATCGGACATACAGGAAGATGCACCCTGGTGCATGTTGTTTGCCGACGACATCGTTCTGGTAGCAGAGAGTGGACAGAAGGTGCAGAGCAAGCTGGAGGAGTGGCGGCAGAGACTGGAGAATGTAGGCTTGAGAATAAGCAGAACCAAAACGGAGTATATGTTCTGTGACTTTGGCGGTCTCTCCAGTCCTATACCGGTTACACTCGGCGGTACACCTCTACCAGTATGCTCCGATTTCCGCTACCTAGGTTCACTCCTGCAAGATGACGGCGAAATTGATCGGGATGTTAGGCAAAGAATCAACGCAGGATGGATGAAATGGCGACAGGTCTCAGGCACAATATGCGACCACAAAATGCCTGTGAAATTAAAGGGCCGTATGTATAAATCGGTTATAAGGCCTGTCGTACTGTATGGAGCTGAGTGTTGGGCTACAAAGAAGATGGATGAGAAACGATTGCATGTGGCAGAGATGAGAATGTTACGATGGATGTGTGGAGTGACAAGAATGGACAGAATTAGGAATGATTACGTTAGAGGTAGTATGAAAGTGGCGCCCATAGCTGAAAAGGTGAAAGGGAGTCGATTGGCCTGGTATGGACATGTTATGCGGAGAGATGAGATGTATGTAGGTAAAAAAGTGATGGATATGCATGTAGAAGGACGAAAAGGGAGAGGACGGCCAAGGAAGAGATGGATGGACTGTGTGAGGATGGATATGAAAGAGAAAGGGGTAAGCGATTGGATGACTGGTGACAGAGAAGTATGGAAGCGAAGGACATACTGCGCCGACCCCAAATAAATTGGGACCAGGGCAAGACAATGATGATGTAGAAATTATAGTTATAATATATATATATATATATATATATATTTATTTATATATAATTAATATATTTCAACGTGTAAATTTATTCGTATGTATGTATGTTGTATGTATATATAGGGCGTTTATATTCGTATATATGTATTACCTTGTATAATATTCTATTGTTGTATTAAGTTTTCTTGTTTTAGTCTCTAAAACACACCTGCCACTATCATCTCTGCGTCACCCTAAGGTTGACTGGTAGAAAATGCCTTTGGCATTAAGTCCGCCTTGTGCAAAATGTATTGCAGGAAGTTTAGTAAATAAATAAATAAATAATAAGCATAAAACAGTGTTGTTTTAATGCCAACTTTGTAATAAGGTCCATTGGAATGAGCTTATCTTTTGCGAACTAGCCTCACTGAAATTCTTATTAATTGTACCACATGGCATTGAGAATTCTCAGTAAGAAATATAACAGACTGAAAAAACCGCAAACTTATATAATGCACAGGCGTTTGTTTCGTAGCTCCACTTCTTTTTACAACTCTTTTGTATATTGTATAATATACATAGAGGCTTCTAATAAATTCCGGTAATATGATTAAATCATATCATCACCGTCCTAGAGTTATGTCGGTTGCATCCAAGACTTCAGCGCCTAGGAGCCCTGGGTCCGCTTACTAGTCTAACCAGATATGACAGAATATTAGCTTTTCCATAGTCTGACCGCCATGACCCAAAGGGAAAGCGAAATTGTATGGTCTAGACAAGTAAGTATCGGTTTATTGGAGGGTACTGACTCCCCGTAACGACGTGCGATGGTGAAAGATCTTCATGACAACTGGGACCGACACCGACGGCTTAACGTAAGTACTCTTCAAAGCACAGGCGATAATTAACTAATTTACTACTATTTATATTATTAAATCATGTAACTATCACAATACTTAACCTCAAAATATTTGCAATCTTTAATGTCCCATAGCTAAGAACTGCCGCCGAATATCGTATTCTTTTTTTCTTAATTTAATAAGGAGTATATTTACTATATTTTACTGGTCAAATCATCGAAAAGCAAACTTAGCCCATCTTCCATACAAATTTGGTCATTCTCCTTTACTTGGAGAGCAATTTTAAAAGTTACTGGTAACCTCAACTACCCACCTATTTTTTTTTGTTCACATCCGCCATCTTTGATTTTCTATTCGCCATCTTGAATCATTGTTGTATTCAATGTCAATTGATGTTGTATTTGGATTTTCCATCCCATTAAACATCGGAGACCATACCTACCCATATTGATTTTTAAAAAAAATTCCATCCGCCATCTTTGATCACGATATAGATGGTGTTTTTGAATTCCCCATTCCTTAAAATATCGGAATTGATACCCATATCGACTTTAAAAAAATCCCGTCCGCCATCTTTGATTTCCTATCCGCCATCTTTGATCACGAAATAGATGTTGTATTTGGATTCTCCATCCCGTAAATCATCAGAGACGATACCCATATTGATTTTTAAAATTTTTCCCATCCGCCATCTTTGAATTTCTCATCCACCATCTCGAATCACGAAACAGATGTTGTATTTGGATTCCTCATCCCTTTTAACATCGCAGACGATACCAATATTGATTATTTAAAATTTTCCATAATTAGAATCGATAAATGGTTTTAACCAAAATTGACAATTCTAGGTCAACCGTAAGTACCCTATAGGTTTTGGGTCGAAAACCTATATGGTAGTTCCCGTTGAACTAGAATCATAAAATTTGGCCAAAAGCACAAACAAAGGAAAAATTTCAAAAAATGAAAAAGTTTAAAATTTAACGGTGTACCCATACATACATAGTAAACTCCATTTAGGATAGTCATCTAAGTTGTATGGGCGCTCATACAGATTTAGAGGACTAGAGTAATTAACAAAATTTTAAAAATCAATATGGGTATCGCCTTCGATATTTTAAGGGGTGGGGAATCGAAATACAACATCTATTTCGTGATCAAAGATGGCGGATGGAAATCAAAGATGGCGATTTGGAAAATTTTAAATAATGAATATTGGTATCGTCTGCGATGTTAAAAGGGATGAGGAATCCAAATACAACATCTGTTTCGTGATTCGAGATGTTGGATGGGAAATCAAAGATGGCGGATGGGAAAAATTTAAAAAATCAATATGGGTATCGTCTTTGAAAATTAACTGGGTGTATTTACCGCCGCTGCCACTCAGCTGATCCTCATTGCAGGTGCCCAACACACGCAAGCAGTCGTACCTACAGTAACTGCGCGATACAGTCTTATTTTGCACGATTCAACAGTTTATTCAGATTTACTATCTAAGTTACATTAAATGAAAAAAGGGTCTTATATCATCGCACAATGTTAAAAATAATTTCAGGTGAATAAGTATACTCTCTATATTGTGTTATTAAAATATGTTGCAAATGAAAATCAACATCAGGATGTTGATTTGCATTTGCAAAATATTATATATGTAAATATATATATATATATATATATATATATAATATTTTGCAATATTATATATATATATTTACATCTCCACGTTGATATTGCGTCCTACATGGCGGTTTTTACCGATGATGTTGCGTCCGACTGACTTATTGCGTCCTGTATACGGACGTAAGATTGACCATCTCTCAAATTCAGCCAGGAGCCATCAAAAGATCAGTACAATGCATGGGTGAAATATTGGCATGGACGTAGTTTTGTCACGAGAGTGAATTTCGGCGTATTTTTTAGTTCCGCAGTGAGCCGCGCGAATTTTAGAGGCCGCTACGGAGAGATGTATATTAATGGCGTATATTCATTATTTTGGTTACATACATCATGCCGATAATATTGCTTCCGTAATTCTTATTCAGTATAATAAAAAGTTTTTATCGATTCTAATTAGCGATTTAATAGCGTCCAACAAAACGGCGCAAATACGGAGAGTGCTAGCGTGAGGGGGCGGAGTTAGCACGCGGGTTGCAACCTGTTAAAGGCCCGCAATTTTGTTTACACCGTTTTGACTAGCCAGCCGGGGCGGATGCAAAAACACTTGTGGTGTGAAGTGGAAGTAAAATAACCAGCAACATGAAAAGAAGTGCCAGGTTACTTTCATTTGCAAGTAACTATTATCATAAAGTTCAATTAAAATGATTAATCGGTAATAGGTAAATGAGTATTTTTAAGTAAATAACTTATTAAGTAAATAACTTGTAATCAAATTGTAAGCTGAGAGTAAATATTATATTTCTTGAAAATATACCAAGAAATGTAGAGTATCTTTTGTTTACGTAACTCGTAGTTCCTTCAATAAAACAATTTTTTGCTGAATTAGGTAAAGCTATCAACAAAAGCTTTACATACAATTGACAATAATAAACATAACTTTCAAACGATGTAACAACATTCCTTCTTTAAGTAAAAGGGTGCATTTGTAAGAAAACCTACTTTTTACCTCAATTTTTTTTTCGCATACTTTACGGTTTTATTTAGCTTGACCAGTTTATTTGTTTGTTTGGGTCAAATTTACAACAAAAATATGTCAAGTGTTTTTGATTGACTTGACTGAATCGTGAAAAAAATTGTAAATTTTATGATTATGGTCTTAATATTGTACTTAATAACTCGGCAAAAATAAAGCTTGATGGTATAATCGATACAATTTCCTTTCTTCTTGATGCTTCCTTAGTTGGGCCTCTTGATGGCCCTTGGTTACTTCCCTTGATGCCACCTTGGTTATAGGCCGCGCCACACAAGTTAGCGGATGTTAAATAAGCTACAAGCTGCGCAATATCCAATCAACGCGCAGCTTTATGTAAGGTTCAGTCAGGATTGGATATTGCGCAGCTTGTAGCTAACTTCACATTCACCAACTTGTGTGGCGCGGCCTATACGTCCCTTATTATTTTCTGGGTGCTTCCTTTGATGCCTCGCCCGATATCCACTGGTTGTCTTTATATATTTTTTTACTCGTCTAACCTGTTATGATGATCGTGGAGTGAGTGGGTCAGTTGTCGGTGACTAATTATTTTTCACCAAAGATGGCACACAACCGATTTTAATCGTGTACAAAATTCGAATAGTTCACTTGAGTTGATATATACTACTCAAAACAAAATAAGGGCCACTAGTTTATTTACATTTAGGTGCACTTAAGTAAACTGAAAGTGACTGATATGTAGCATTATATTGATATTACGAACTCTTTGGTGTTTGATCTCTTTTATGCTGGTATTCGTGTTCCTAATTTGAAAAGTATTGGTCATCATTACAAGAAAAAAAAAATTCTTAAGTTTTTCTTCGAATGTCTTCTTAACTTGTCTCGGTTATTTTAGGAAAAAAGTTTTACTTTTCAATTTTAATTGATTCATTTATCATCTCGCGTTAATCATGCCACCATTACGAAGGCACATGGATACAATTACGGCAACTAGAGCCATTACTATGATTCAAGAAGGAAGACCGGCAGTGCTGCCAGGAGACCCGGTTCAGGTAGAGTTCGTGTAACAACGGCGCACGAGGATCGGTACATCCAACTAAGTGCTCGTCGTGATCGTACAGTTACGGGCCGTAAGTTACAACACTGCCTACGGCTGACAACCCGGGTATCCGTGTCAGTGATCAAACTATACGTAATCGATTGCACGAAGACCAGCAAATGTCAAGACGACGAGTTGTTCTAATTCCTCTGACAAGGGTTCAACGTGCAAACCGTTTAAGATTATCGCGTCAGTATTTGAACTGGGGGATTAATCAGTGGGGCAAGGTGCTTTTTACAGACGAATGCAAAAAAAAAAATTCAATGATGACCGGCGTGTTAGGGTGTGGAGACCACGCGGCGAGCAGCTGAACGATACATCGAGGATGTCATCAGGCCTCAAGTGATCCCATTTGCACAGCAAGTGGGGCCTGGATTCATCCTGAAGCAAGACCATGGCCAATTACCATGGCCAGCTAACAGTCCGGATTTAATTCCAATCCAGCAATTGTGAGACCAATTGAAACGAAGGGTTAGAGTGAATGAGCAAGGGGTCTACAATCAACAGCAGCTGTGCCTGGGAGGAGATTCCAGATGAAAAAGTAAGGAATTTGATCCAGAGTATGCACACAAGGCTTCTGGAGTGTATTGCTAAGAGAAGAGGACATACTCGTTACTAAAAAGAAGAAACAAAGGGTCCGCGCCTTACTACATGAATTGGTTTGCGATGCCTGAGTAAAGTCTGCTCGACTATACATAGATTTTAACAACGTTTAGACACGAAATGAGCTTCTTCTATGAATACAGCACTTTGTTGACTCGCAATAAACGACTGCCAAAATACATCAGTGGCCGTTTTATAGCGTTTAGCTTTAGCTTTTTCGTTCAAACTCTTTACATTATATTTTGAAATGTGCACGTTTGTCAAAATATTTGTTCGTTGTTTGCTTGCGAATGGCGAAACAGCGTTAAGTTTTGTGTATATCATGCAGTTTGTTTCGGACCTCCAATCTACAAAGTTTCTTTATAGCTTATTTAAATGAGTGACTGTTGCAAGCTGATATTCAAACACTTCTAGAATCGTAATGAAAATGAAACACGCGTAGGACTTCCGAATCCTCGTGTTCAGTGAAATACGTTGTCACATAGAGTGTTCTTAGTTAATATTTCGAAATAGTTTCTAGTCTGCTAGGGGAGAACCGTAATAACAACTTATCCGGCCCAAATGTCAACCTCACCTGCTCGCGTCGGTGATTCGTATGAATAGCCGACGGCGATGTCCACGAACCATCGCGGTGCTCCCTGCTAGATAACGGACGAGGCTCTGGCGACCGAGCCATGGCGGTATAACCATACACCTGACCGGACAACCGGTCAGAAGAGGCTACAGCGGCCTTGAGGTTCAAATACCCTCTAAAATGTCTGGTGCAGAAAGCCAGGGGAAACTACTGCACTATGTTCCCATAGAAAGTCGTCATGAAGTACAAAATCAGAAACAAGGGTGGCCATGCGATCCGCTTAGCAACCGGCGCCGTGTTGCTTCCGGAGCAGACGGTGTGAAATGGGCTACCGGCCAGGATGGTGTGGGAGACCAGGCAGCGACTGGAAATCGGACTACTGGAACCTCTTTTGCAATGAAAATGCGCATTGTCCAAAGAATTGGCACGTGGAATGTGCGGGGTTTGCTTCAGCCGGGCAAACTTGATATTCTGGAGAAGGAAATTGAGCGATGTGGAATAAGCGTCTGCGGCCTAAGCGAGACGCATTGGAAAGGTTATGGCCAATTTAACACCGAATCGCACATTGTCTACTATTCGGGAAACGATGACAGCAGCAGAAATGGAGTTGCCTTTGTCCTGCTGAGGAGGAGTGGTAACTGTGTGATAGGATATGAACCTGTGAGCGATCGAATCTTAAGTATTAAGTCGAAAGCCAAGCCGATCAATTTGAATATCATACAGCTATACGTTCCAACTAGCACAGCAAAAGACACAGATATAGAGAACTTCTATACTGAGCTGGAATCAATCATAACAAAAATCCCTAAAAGAGAATTACTGATTATAATGGGCGATCTAAATGCGAAGATAGGAGCACATGCAAATCAAATTAGCCAATGTGTGGGAAAATTTGGGTTGGGACATCGTAATGAAAGAGGGGAAAGACTTATACAATTTGCCGCTGAGAACAATTTAGTGATATCAAACAGCTTCTTCCAACATCATCCAAGAAGACTTTATACATGGATTTCACCAGATGGCAACTATCGGAACCAAATTGACTACATCATGATTGGTTCCAGATGGAAAACTTTCATTAGAAATGTTCACACTCTTCCAGGAGCTGATTGTGGATCATATCACCAACTTTTGGTAGCTAAAGTTCAACTCAAACTCAGAGCTGCTAGGAAGATTGAGAAGCAAAAAAGAATCCAGCCTACCGACAACACTAAGTTTATAGCTGCGATCAAGCAAAGATGGCATCAATGGACTGACTCAGATACCCAGTCTGCAACCCCAGATCAGCTATGGGATAAGGCTAAAGAGTTGCTCGAATTTGCCGTGGTGGAGTCAAAACCGTCTGCATCGGTTCACAAGCGTCAGCACTGGATGACTGATAGAACACTTGCCCTTGTAGAGGAAAGAAGGAACATGAAAGCTCGGGGAGCAGACGTGAGAAACTTGAACACAATATCTGCCCGAATACAGGAAGCATGCAGGCGGGATCGCAACGCCCATCTACAGAATTTGTGTGCAGAGGTTGCAGTTCACGCTGATAGGAACGAGACCGGCGACCTGCACCAAAAAATCAAATCTATCACCAAAACCTTACCTCTAAAACATGGGCCATAGAAAACTCAGCGGGCGAGCTGCTGACTGAAATAGGTGCAATATCTGAGACCTGGAAGAACTACTGTCAGTCATTGTTTGATGATCCTCAAGCTCACAATTATCTTTCGACAGAGCCCAGGGACGAAGAAGAAGAGCCGTGTATTTTGAAAGACGAAGTGCGAGCCGCTATCAGACAACTAAAAAGCGGAAAAGCCACAGGAAGGGATGCCATACCAATTGAATCCATCATAGCATCAGGAGAGTATGGTGTTGATATTTTTCATACCCTTTGCAACAAAATTTGGGAAACAAAGACTTGGCCCCGAGAATGGACTCACACTGTCTTTGTTCCTCTACATAAAAAGGGCTCAACTAAGATATGTAGTAACTACCGCTTAATTGCTTTAATCTCACATGCAAGTAAAATTCTCCTACATATTCTAAACGAAAGACTGAAATATCATTTATCAAAGGAAATTGCCCCTGAACAAGCCGGGTTTGTGAAAGGCAAGGGTACTCGTGAACAGATCCTGATCGTGCGCCAGATTATTGAAAAGGCCAGGGAGTTCAACAAGCCCACTTTTATCTGCTTTGTTGATTTCTCAAAGGCGTTCGACTCAGTAAGGTGGCCAGTACTCTGGGAGACTCTCCTTTCTATGGGAACACCTAAGCATCTTGTTCACCTTCTTAGGAGACTTTATGAGGACGGAACGGCTTCAGTGAGAACGGACGACGTATTGTCGAATCACTTCCATCCAAGTGCCGGGGTCCGTCAGGGCTGCATTTTATCACCGTTGCTGTTCAATATCTATACAGAGCTTATTATGAGAATAGCACTTGAGAATTGGTCTGACGGAATCACTATTGGTGGCTATAAGATCTCCAACTTGCGTTATGCAGATGATACCACCCTATTCGCAACGAGCATCGAAAACATGGAATCCTTGTTGAGAAAAATGGAGCAAGTTAGCCTTGATTTCGGGCTGAAGATAAACCGTAGCAAGACGAAGATCATGATTGTCGATCGAGCTAACAATAACTCGCCCGAAGTGACTGAAATTGCGAATTGCGACGTCGTTCAATCGTATATTTACCTTGGGGCACTCATATCCAACAGTGGTGGATGCGCGGATGAGATCAGGCGGCGCATGGCTGTTACCAGATCCGCCATGGAGCGGCTCAGAAAAATATGGAGAAACAGAAATATCACAAAGGCCACTAAAATGCGACTTGTCAGGGCATTGGTGTTTCCCATATTCCTCTACGGTGCTGAGACGTGGACTTTAAGAGAGTGCGAGAAGAAGAAGATTGACGCTTTAGAAATGTGGTGCTGGAGAAGAATGCTTGGCATAACCTGGACGCAATTCCGAACCAACGTTTCAATCCTTGAAGAACTCGACATCAAGCAGCGTCTTTCTTCTATCGTCCAATGTCGTATTCTGACTTTCTTTGGTCATATCACACGTCGTGGAGACACATCTGTGGAACGACTTGTGGTTCAGGGGAAGGTTGAAGGCACAAGAGCGCGCGGCAGGTCACCCATGCGTTGGACCGACCAAGTTAAAACTGCACTCAATGGTCCACTCCATGAATGTACGAGAAGGGCTGCAGTACGGGAGGAATGGCGACGGATTGTGAGGCTTGCCACCACCCCTAACGTGACGATCACGACCACTTTTGCCAAGAGTGTGACGACGAAGAAGAAGGCAACTGTAGTAGTTTGTGGCAATATGATATCTGGCTATAATTTTTAATATTCTGTATGATACGAGAACCAAAACTCTGAACTCACTCGTGACGCGTGACTGCTGCCAAAGATTTCCATTGCTATTGGCATCGATACTTGCTCATGCATGGCTTGGTAGAAGCGAAAATTTAAAATACTGGCTTGTGATGCGTCTCATGGATTCAAATCTCATACTCTTTGCATGGTAGGTTATCGGTCTTCCTATGTTGCCGTCGCTAGTGCCACTACTGGTTGCTATGTAGTGCATGTGTGCAACGTATGGCCACAAATGAACAAATACGTGCACGTGTGCTAAACAAACTAGTCGATATTCCTCTGAAGTTGTGTTATTTGTTGTTGCGGTAAACTAGTCTGTTTACCATTTACTAGCTGTCGACCGCAGATTTGCCGATGGTACATTTCAAATAAGATGTAAGAAATACAATATTATAAAACGCAACGTCATTATTAATAGTTACTTCGATGCTTTTTTTTATTTAATTCTAGACGTCTCCAGCGGCTTCGCTAGCGTCAATTATACATATAAACCTTCCTCTTGAATCATTATATCTATTTTAAAAAAGCACATTAAAATCCGTTGCGTAATTTTAAAGATATAAGCATACATAGAGACAGACAGACAGAATACACGCAATATATTATGTTGTGATAGGAACAACAACAATTAATGCTGAGACATTTTGACGAGTATTTTTAAACAACTATACTACAAAACATGTTTGGGTTTGCGTATTCTTAGTATCCATTGATTGAATGTTTGTAAAATGTCCCGACACACAGGAGTTTGTATTCACTACAATTTTTCCCTACATGGGAAATACTCTTACAAAATATGCCATACAAGCAATCATTTTGCGATGAATATTGTTTCCGTCATTAATGAATAATATTGTTTTCTTCCTATCATTAATTAATATTATTGATATTAATTTAATTAAAAAGTACATACTTTCTCTGAACAATAGCGTTTTTAAATCTAAAAAATATTTTCGTTAAAGTCAAAATCTTAAGTAGTGCGGTCTTTACAAAATGTTCTTAAACAGTTTAAGAAAACAAAGTTATTTTCTGTTTTAATTTAAGATTTTAAATCATAAATCATAAATCATTTATTTGCATGAAAATGGGTGTACAAAGGATGTTACAATTTCGTTGAGTCCATTTAACCATATTCAACCTCATCAGGTGTGCAAATTTAAAAATACTGTTTTTATTACATAATGGAATACAGAAAAAAAATATCGAAAGATGAGCTAGTATGTCAAAGAGTTATAACCTCAGTCAGCAATAATAATACCATAATTAATAATACAATGTCAAATGAGTCAATATTTCGAGAAAATGTCAAAAAGTAATAATTAATTATACAATAATTGAAATAATTGAATATAGAGAATTCAAATAATAATACTGGTTAATAAATATATAATAATCAATTCAATGTTTTAGAGCCATTCATTTACAGAATAGATCATTCTTTCAAGAAGTAACAATTTCAGCTTTTTCTTGAATTTTGATAGAGGAAGCTCTAGAATATGAGATGGTACTTTATTGAAGATTTTAACACACATGTAGTAGCAGTTTCTTTGAAACAAAGTTGTCTTTGGAGCTACATCTAGTACAAGCCGTTCTCCACGTCTTGTGTTTCGATAATATACGTCTTTTGCCTTTAAAAATATATGAGGATTAGTTTTTACGAAGACGCATATTTCAAAAATATACATTCCAGGCAAGGGCAATATGTTTAACTTTTTAAAGTGTGGTTTGCAAGATTCAAACGGTGGTATTCCAACTAAAGCCCTGATACATCTTTTTTGACACAAGAAAACCCTCTGTATATCAGAAGAATTTCCCCATAGTATTAGACCGTATCTCAATACAGCACTTACATAACCATGGTAAGCTAGAAGTCCAGTCTGCAAGGTTGATGTAGCTCTTAGTCTATTAAGTACATACGCGAAACTATTAACTTTATTACATACCCCATCTATATGCTGCTTCCAGCTGCAGTGCCTATCAACCACTATACCTAGAAATTTGGTGTGTGACGTTTCATTTATTGTTGTGTCATTGTGTACTAGTACCCTAGGAATGGCTGTTGATTTAAAAGTTTGGAATTGTATGTATTGTGTTTTTGTAAGGTTTGCATGTAAGTTGTTGTCTTGTAGCCATTTAACTACGGAGTCAATTGTGTTATTGATTTCTATATCGTTTTTACTTGGTATAATAATAGACACGTCATCTGCAAAGAGGATACATTTGTGTTGTGTAATGTCAGGTAGGTCATTTATGTACAGTAGGAAGAAAAGTGGCCCAAGCACACTCCCTTGTGGAACACCACAACCGTTTGTAATATAGTTTGATTGTTCCTGTCTTACAACTGCATCAGTACCTAAATTAGCTATTTGAACACATTGCTCTCGGTTATTAAGGTAACTTTTAGTCCAACTTAATGCCGGACCTCTTACACCATAGTTCTCTAACTTTTCTATCTGGATTTTATGAGACACGAAGTCGAACGCTTTCGACATATCAAAGAAAACGACAGTTGTAGACTTCTTTTTATCGACATTTAAAAGTACATTATTAATTAGATCGAAAGTGGCGAGAGTAGTCGATTTTCCTGCCTGGAACCCATATTGTTCAGTTTTAATAAGTTTAAACTTTTCTAAGTATGAAGTGAGCCGTTTTTTCATGGCCTTTTCGAATATTTTGGAAAGCACAGGTATAAGGGTAATTGGCCTGTAATTTGACATTTCCAATTTATCTCCTTTCTTGTAAAGTGGCTTAACTACTGATTTCTTTAATCTCTCTGGAAATTCACCCTGTTCAAATGAGAGGTTAACTAGGTACTTTAACAATGGTACCAAAATATATCTATTCTGTTTAATTATATGAGTAGGAATATTATCATATCCAACGGACTGCGTATTATTTAGGGATAGAATAATATTATTTATTTCTATTTCATTGAAAGGATACAAGAACATGCTGCTATCTGCACGAGTTTTATTTGTGTTTTTTACATTACCATTATTATTTTCTGAGATGCTTATTAAATATTTATTAAACGCGTCGGCTACTTGAAGAGGTTGTTGTAAAGTATCTGATCCATGTTTTATTTCGTTAATGAATTCATTATCTACATTGTCACCAAAATTCTCGTTTATTAATTTCCAAGCAGCTTTACATACATTTTTAGCATTACTTATAATGATCTTGTTAGTTAATTGTTGTGACTTATATATACAGCGCCGTAATAACTTCGAGTAATTAAGGAATTTAGTTTTACTTTCAGCAGTTCGTTGTCTGTAGAAATAAAACCTCAAATGCCTCTTAGTTTTGCAACTACATTGTATACCTCTAGTAATCCATTTATTATAAGTGTTTTTATGTATAATTGGTTTTCTATACAGAGGGAAACATAAGTTAAAATATAGACATAGGTCCGTATGAAAATCATTGAAAGCTTTATTTAGATTTCTTTCATTATAAACATGACTAAAAGTGAGGCTGCTTATGCATTGTTGGAATTTATGCATGTTTTCTTGAGAGAAGTCTCTTTTAATTAGGTAGTATTTAGAATGTAAGGATGGTTTGTTCTTTAAAGACAAGCATAATATCTGTGCAGTATCATGGTCAGATAATCCGAGTTTAAGAATTTTTGTTGTAGTGCCTCTTTTGACATTGCTAATTATATGGTCATTGCATGAGTTAAGTCTGGTTGGTTCCGTAACATGTATAGTCAAATTATAATTATTTAAAATGTCATTGAAGTCCTGTACTATTTTATTTTTGATTAATGTGTTAATATTGAGATCACCTGTCAAAACAATTTTATGTTTACTATATTTACTGTCAAATAATAACTTATAAACTAATTTGTCAAGATAACCTAAGAATAAATCCACACGTTACTGCGGTGTGCGGTAAATACATAGTATCACCATTTTTAAATAAACCACTTCAATAGCACAACATTCAAACACCATTTCTTTAACAAAGTTTTTAATGATACCTATCTCTCTACATATGATGCCTTTTTGAATAAAGATACAAGTACCACCCCTTCCTTTTTCTCTACAACAACTAGAAACAAGGGTGTACCCTGAAATTTTTGCATTTCTTATATTGCTAGCCTTTAAGAAAGTTTCAGAAAAACAGAGTATATCTGGTAAGTTATTTTGTATTTCCATTTCATGTAATGTTATTTCTATTGCATCCCTTTTTGATAATAACCCTGCTATATTTTGATGGAATATTTGAAACGAGTTATTTGTGCTAGGCTTGAAAAAAAAAATTATTATTAGTTGGCTTCTGCAGAGATATATTTTTATGTGAGAAGTAATAGGGAATGGTACCCTTCTGTGGTTTATTTATTATTTCATTGTTGGAATTGGTTGTGGTCAACCTCGGTTCTTTATTTATGGGTTTAAAATAAAAGGGAATTGTACCTTTTTTTGATGCAAATACAGGGTTATTGTTGCACATTGTCAGAGACATGGAATGTATATCTTTTAGCCCTCTGTTATTGTAACAAAGATACTTTTGATAATAATCCCTAAAGTCAACAGATTCATTAATTTTATTTATCTGTAGCTCTATACTATAGATATCTATAAAAGAACAATACTTAAACTGAGCGCAACATAACTTTAACATGGTGTTTAGCATTTTTTCATTTAGATGTTTGTTTTGGGCTACATTTAAAACGTGGACGTGGTGATTTTGAAGGAGTTTGAGTGTTGCTGAGAGCCCAATCAATACATGGGTTGGATTGCTGTCGTGTTCGCCCACCAAGAGTATAATGTGGTCGTCTTGTTGCATCTCTAAGGTTTGTTTGTTTACAGTTTTAAGTATTTCTTGTGTTGTGGCACCCGGTTTGATGAAGCTTTCGATAGAATACTTTTCATATTTATTACTTACGCGAGATTCTTTCAAACGTAGTGCCAATCCTTTGCATTGAATTCCTCCGAAGATATGTATAAAGCGATTTGAGTTTCGTTTACATGCTTTCATCTTTGTTTTATTAACTTCTGTTTCCAATGTTGTCATAGCTGTCATACTCGTAATCAGCTGTTTCGCGCCGCAAGTGTTGCCATCTAATTTGATTGATTGATGATGTTTAGGGGTGTCCAGGTTTTCTGCTACTGAGCTTTTTTCTACCGATGCAGATGGGGGAGTATTGTTTTCAAGTCCAGAATTATTTTCGAAGCATGTAGATGTTAGTGGTGTAGTTACATTTTCTGCCATATTCATAAATGTATCCGTTAGTCGCCGTTTGACTGAGTTATTCCTTGACGAAGGTTTTGGTTTTCGTATTGAAGATAAAGGAGTTCGACATAATTGCTTGAGTATTTCAATGTCCTTTGACAATTGACGTAACTGGTTCCTAAGTTCCACATTTTCCAGTATTACATTGTCCAATTCATTTTGTGTACTAGACAATTTCGATTTCAAATCATTTATTTCGCACCGCATCTCTTCTGTGTATATATGTGTCGAGAGGTCTAAACTCTTTCTACGTAAAATATCTGATATGTTGGAGTCAAATGATTCACTCATGTCCATTTTCTCCAGCGATTTAGACTTAGTACAAGGCTTACGTAGGGTAATATTACTGAGTTCGTCCATCATGATTTTGTCAAAGCACTTTACGAAGTATTCAGTAAATCTTATTTGTAATCAAGTTGAGTATTGTGCAATTTTCGGATTTGTGTAAACAATAGTTGTGTATTAATAATGAATAGGCGTCTTTATTTTTCTTCCATACAGTTGGTTCGTGAATCGGAATCTTTATTTATGACAGCTCATACATTCTTGTTTATGGTAATGTTTCTGAGTGAAATGAGACTTCGTCTTAAAAAGCTAGTGTCCAATTGTAGATTTTCATGCGTCACGCTTCTGAACGAAATATGTGAGTGTCATTTGCCGTGTTGTGATTGGCTATGAATGCTATTCTGCTATGATATGATGATTATTTGCATAATTTCATATTTCCAACTGCTTATGAAAAAAGATTACAATGTTATATTGTCTGATTACGTACTGTTCCTGATTGCTGAGAATGCCTGAAGTCTCTTCTACGGCGCAGAATTACCGGTGTTTACTTGGTTTATGTTACTATCACTTATAATCACAACGAAAACAGTTTCACCGTTATTGTCTTGGTGCCACAAAAAATGCGATAGTCACTGAGATAACACTGTCCCTTGATCTTCAGGATGTACTAAGTGTGTATGTTCGTATTCTGAGCACATAAACTTATTATTACATATATTAAAATATTATTTTAATTACGAATTTCGCGGAACGATGTTGACGTAAACGTCAGGGTTGCCACTTATTCGAGAGACTTCCAAAGAGAAAAGTGTTGATCGAGATAAAAAGTTCTAGTTACTTCTGGTTAGCCTTATTGAAAAAATAAGACTGTAGGCATTCCAAACAATGTTTAGAGACTAACTTTGGGTTTCTGTATTGTTTTATGGGAGTGTATTCTTTGTGTTTATCCGTTTCGTCGTTTAATACTTTGTGTGATCCGTTAACCATTATTTTGAGTTCGAGTGTTCATTGTGTCCATAGATGGAAAGTTTTTAAAGGATATGGATTAATAATTCTCAGTGCGTAAGTCGTCTTTTCGATTAAATATCAATTAAAGCTAGCTATATGTATAGTGGTAAGTACAAAGAAGAACCTTTGAAGAAACATTGTACCATTTTTATTTTTATTGATAATTACAACTGTTGTTACTGTTTTGCCTATATAAATAAGTATAAATATATTGTTGTCTTGTTGATGACAGTATTTGAAAAGCGCGCTACGAAGGTTTGTTTACTATAGTTGCTTGTGCTGCCATCTGCGTCGAGCTTTGCGTAATATTCCCTATTAGCGAGAGGGTCACAGTTGATCAAATATTTTACAAAATGCACAAAATTAATTCTATTCATCCTAACCAGTAAATATTATACATGAAAAAGTGT
The DNA here is from genome assembly GCA_944739405.2 of Euclidia mi. Classification (NCBI taxonomy): domain Eukaryota; kingdom Metazoa; phylum Arthropoda; class Insecta; order Lepidoptera; family Erebidae; genus Euclidia; species Euclidia mi. The sequence goes on from OX123182.2 coordinate 93,699,588, forward strand.
TTTTGTTCTTTTTATTGTGTAGGCTGGAGTGGGACAGACACTTTTTATGACCATGGATGAAGTCTAGTAAAGAATAATAGAAGATAACCCAGTGACATATGATTGACGACAATAATGTGGAATAAAATATATAATAATGTTCACTTAGTAAAGTTAACTTGATATTTTAATATTTAATATGACAATAAAGTTTTCATTTTTATGCAACATTGGTCACGGTAATATAATTAACTTATTTGCTTTTTGTTTTAATATATTTTAGTACTTGCTCATAACTGAATAAACGATAACGTGATATTAAAATTTTAGCAAGCGATTGTGTGGTGTGTGCCCAGTTAGGATTATAAGCATTCAACCATATCAGGAAAAACCGCACGTCTAATTATGAGCCATAAACACTGAAAGTACTGTTTCTCCGTAACGACTGTCATAGATCCTGATGACAGCTGGATTGAAAGCTTTACGTCCTCTGTGAATAGATGCGATTTTAATGACCTCGATATTACGATTTTTATCTCACGAATTGAATCGATGTATTCGTGCGGAGGACAATAAACCAATATCGCCTTCACGTTTATTTAAAAAAAAAACTTTGATACTCCTTCATAGCGTCGTGTCAATGGAAATCTAAACCGAATCAGCCCAACAGTTTTCATATTGATACAAATGGACTATTAAAATCATTTAGATTTTAATATCATATTTTAAGATCGTTATCTCGTCAAGACTAGCATAAGTGACCTGTAATCGTTACATCAGGTGTAAACAAACCTTTAAAAACTAAAACTGCAGTGAATAATTATTATACCAGGTGTGTATTATTTTGTTTGAAAATACTAAATAAACAACACCTGCTTTGCATACATGTTTTTATAAAAGAATAAATTTTGTTGTTGCAGCAGGTTGGCGCAGCGGGAGTGTAAGCGACTGCTACGCCGAAGGTCGCGGGTTCGATTCCCGCTCAAGTCAAACATTTGTGTGCATGAACATGGATGTTTGTCTTGGTCTGGGTGTTTCTATGTATAATATGTATGTATTTACAAAAAAAAAAGTATATATGTATGTTTATCCATTATCTAGTACCCATAACACAAGCTCTGCTTAGCTTGGGACTAGATGGTGATGTGTGTATGTGGTAGAATATTATTATAGAATATTATTGCATTACACTATGAAATTATATTAATACTATGTTTGTGAATCTTTAGTTATTCGTTAAGTTTCATCGTTCATTATCGACACGATACATCATGAACATACTTGTCGCAAACATTATTATGCTCATGTTTTTGTACACTTTGCGATAGTGGTATTAAAAATCTACTTAAAACGACTTAAATCAAAATCTATTTTGTAGTAACTAAAGAAAACATGCATACTGTAAAATTTCATTTATAACCTTTTAAAATTATGCGATTATACTTGAGACCTCTGCGTTCCTACGCATCGATTTTCTTAAAAGTTATCGTTATTTTAAAATAAATAATGAAACTAAGGACAACACTTTGTGAGATCCATGAATTGTTGTTTCAAATCTGGATGTTCATTGTGTCCGTTGGTTGTATGTTTGTAAAAGTCCCTGCGACACAGAATTTATCCCTAGTGCGAGAGTTCTTAAAAGAAAAAAGAAAGAAAGATAAAATAATAGTCTGACGGTGTCCTTATACTATAGGTGTTACTGTACCAACATGTACGTCTGAGTATATTTCAATATAATTAGTTATTTACGTACTACAGGTAATGGCTTTACAATACTAGTGTTGCTGAACGTCACACGTGGACATATTCGTAACAAATGGTTTGGTAAGTAATTATTTTTCTTGAAAAAGATTGAAGATTATTTAGCTTCAGCAGGTCACTACAGTAAAAAGAAGAAAACACCTTACGGGGCCTTCAAGTAGATAGTATTTATGTATTTACCTGCGCCATTTAGTGTCCAAGTTCAGCTGATTACTAGATTTACAGAGTCCTTAAGGCAATGTAAAGTGTTCAAGATAGAATCGTGTGATATGTAAATAAATATAATACGTGTAAATTGAAATTCTTACGATTGATTTTATTGCGGTTTGTTTGAAACGTCCTAAGCAGGTTTATTTATTGTTTTGGTTGTTTGTCAATAAATGATTTTGATCATACGGTTACAAGATTTGTAAACAAATCAAACTGCGAGACAAGGAAAGTTCATTGCTAGAAAATTTGAGACCAAAATTCGTTTAAATTGTTAAGTAATTTATGTCAAGGTGTTGACTGCACCTATAGCGTAATGGTCAAAAGCGGGCATAGGCACTGGGTTCGATTGCCAAATGCGACAACATTTTGAGTGATTCACATCCAAGATTGTTCTTTAAATTCTTGGTATTCATTGTATTCGTTAGCTAAATGTAAAAAATCTCCGCAATACTAGATTTATTTCTAGCTCAGATGTTGTTTTAAGAAACACTTTGAATATTCAGTGAGTTTCAATAGCCATATAAACAATTTTGGAACATCATACAAATAGGTATTTATACCTTAAATAAGTTAATTGTACGAGATTAAGACCCGCTAATTTTATTTTGTATGATGTATACAAATCGCGAATGTTTAAAATCGATTAATGTTGGAACACTTCGAATAGTTTGGCTTAGATAGATCGCAGCTATGTATTTCCATGTTACATCAATAACGTCACCGGAACGTAAATTTCGCACAAAAAGCACACTGCACTAACAAGCACTGTGATGGATTGAGTGCTTTAGAATGTAAATACTCATTTTGTCGCTGTTCTGTTTAAAATCTGTTTTAAGTGTGTGAAATGTGTTATTTTTATGAGGGTTCTTTTATTAATTTACTAGCTTTTGCCCGCGGCTTCGCTCACGTTAAATTCGGGGTAACACAATACTCCTTCATAGTTCGATAGTAATTTTTGTTTTAATTCTGTTCATCTTAATATATAAAATCCTTGCGTTACTGACTGACTGACAGACACGCTACAGCCGAAACTATTGGGCGGAGGAAGCTGAAATTTGGCATGTATGTTCCTTGGGGACCGTAGGAGTGCACTAAGAAGGGATTTCCCGAAATTCCAACGGGATCGGCCAAAACGGGTAAATTAAAAAAAATTGCAGGCGTAGCTGCTGGCGTCCTCTAGTAAGAAATATAACCGCAAGAAGTATTTAAAACATTTCTGTAAACAGTATTTTTAGAGTTCCGTTGTCAAAAATGACTAAACACGGAATCCTTATAGACGCGCTCTATCTGTCAGTCTATCCGTATGTCACAGCCACTTTATGCCGTAACTATTCAGTTTACACATTTGAAAATTGGTAGTTAGATGTATTCTGTGAACCGCTTTACGACGTTATAGAAAATAAAAAATATTGAATACTTAGGGGGGCTCTTGATACATGGAACTGATGTGGAAAATGGGTCGTTATAATCATAATCATACGTTTATTTGTCAGAATATTGTTACAATAGGTGTAACAAAAACAATGATGTCCATAATATTCTGCTGTTTCCAGCGTACAAATGCATACAGAACACAGGAGTTAATGGTAAAATAATCATAATAATAGTACTGCGGATAAAATATTTATTAAACATAAATACAAAAACTAAAAACAATGTCAATTAAGTAATGTTAAATGTCCGTTATAAATTACTTTGAGGTTCCGAAAACCATTGTTTCACAAAGTCAATCGTTTGAAAGATATACGGTTCCAAAGTGGTAAAATGGGTGTGGGTGTTCCTCTTTAAAAAATATATGCTGTGGATCGTTATAAAAACTTCCATCGAAAATTGGTTTGACCGATATGTAGTCAGCAGTTTTTGAAATAAAGCACATCTTAAAAACCGCACCTATAGCTTTATCGTTTATACATATACTATTAATAGTCGAAGATAATGGCTATGGTATGTGGATACCTCCACTGCGGAAACCTTCATCGCGAATAGCTTTTAGCTGTTTCGACCTAGGTGTTACTTGTAGCCGTTTGCCATAACAAAGCTTTGGTGCATTAAGATTCCGCATTAACAGGACTGGAACACCAACATTCAGTCTCAAGTTGCGTGAAGGTACTCCTGATAATTGTAAGGAGTTCAGAAACTCTATAGGGTACGAAGAAACTTGGTCAGTATTCATGACATTATCTACTGAAAGGTGCTCATCAACATCACTTTGTATACAGCCAAATGTCAAAGCCATGGTCCGATATCTCTATACACACTTTCGCATTTATGAGTAGAGAATTTTGGTTCAGCCGGTTTAGCGTGAAATTGGTATATATATACATACACATTTTCGCATTTATACCTAATATTAGCCAAGGCTCTTACAATAATTATTAGTTTATATAAGTAAGGGAATGTGACAGTACTGACAGATAGCACATGCGCAGCACTCAATTCTTACAGCGCATGTGTTCTTACTGTCAATAGGTAGAAGGTTTGTCCCTACAAATTTCGACCCTCTCTTACATCCCTCCTAGATTATTTTTTGTATTATATTGTATCCTGTGTGTGTTTTTCCTGGTTCTGAGCTACCTCCCCACCAATTTTCAGCAAAATCGGTTCAGCCGTTCTTGAGTTATAAATAGTGTAACTAACACGACTTTCTTTTATATATATAGACTAGCTGACCCGGCGAACTCCGTATCGCCTTTTTAAAGTCTTTTTTCTCATTCCTTTTTTTCCATCCATCCATCCAACAGGGCTTAAGAAATTGACCAAAAAATATTATTTCGTAGGAGTATTGTATCACTAACACTGTGAAATTGCTGAATTGTTTCACTAACGCAGCTGTAAAACGATTTATTAACTCCAGTATGCGACTGGCGCGTATGACTGATCTAGTGATATGATTAACTTACTAAGATGGCTATTAAAAATAGGGGTAGGTGTTAGAAGGATGAAAATTAAGAGTTGTTTGTATTTTCAATGCCATATCATAAAGAAAGAGACTGCCTCCGTGGTCCAGTAAATAGCGTATGCGACTGCAGATCGGAGGTCCCGGGTTCAATTCCCGGGTCGGGCAAAAGTGTTACAACCAACCAGTGTGCCAACAGGATTGATCTAGTGATAAGATAAAATGACTAATAAGTATGGCTATAAAAAAAGAAGTTGGTGATAAAGGGGTGAAAATCAAGAGTTGTATGTATTTTATACGGTCATATCATAAAAAAATAAAAATATAAAAAAATGTTCAAAAAAAAAGATTTTTTGGGCTGGCCACCCTTATGACTTGGAAGTTTGAAAAATAGATTATGACCGATTCTCAGGCCTACCGAATATACATCGGTCCAGCCGTTTCGGAGGAGTATTTTAACTAACACCATGACACGAGAATTTTATATAAATAGATTTGAGAGGAACAGTTTTGTATGAAACCTATCTACGTATGTATATAAGTAAAGCTGAGCAAATAAATAATTTGACTTTAGGGTCATACATTCGAAATTCTGAATCATACATTTTTTTTTATAGTTATAGGCGGCAAACGAGCAGACGGATTGCCTGATGGTAAGCAATTACCGCCGCCCATGGACACAAGCAACACCGCAAGAGTCACAAGTGCGTTGCCGCCCCTTGGGGTTGGGAAAAGGGATAGGATGAGGAGTGGGATGAGGGAGAAGGAATAGGGGATAGGGCCTCCGGTACTCTCACTCACCGAACGAAACGCAACAGTTTAGGTACCTACTGTTACTTTACGCCGATTTTCTGTGAGAGGGTAGTACTTTCCCGGTCGAGCCGGCCCATTCATGCTGAAATCAGCAAGGCTCTACTACCGCTAAACATACATAGACTCACGCCTGTTTCCCGGAGGGGTTGGCAGAGACTACGGAACGCCATTTGCAACGATCCTGACATACCTCTCTTGCTTCATTCACTCCCATCAAGTTTCTCATGTGCTGTTCTGTTTAGGGTACTTCTGACCTGTCCTTTTTTTAGAATGTCTCCAATCTGGGGGGCGATTCAGAATCGTTCGATATCTCATTTGACATTCGATTCCGTTAATTGTCAAATGGGCTAGCTCATTTTTTGTCAAAACTATCGCATTTCCTATCAATTTTATGCATTCAGTATGTAGTAAATTAATAAATAAACGGAATTCAATGAATATTTGTTCAAAATATCTCTGATAGGCGGCTAAAAGATGAGAACAATAATTTGACATATCGTACGATAACTTATCGTGACATTCTGAATCGGCCTGCCGGTCAGAGAACGTCCGCCTGGTCTTCCCCTTCGTCTTGTCCCATTCACACTTGCCTTATATAATTATCTTCTTTGTCAGTCTTTCGTCATCCATCCTCTTCATGTGCCCAAAGCATCCTAACATGCCTTTCTCCATGCTTGTCACTACATCTTCTTTTACCCTACACCACTCTCGTATCACACATTTCTTTACTCTGTCGGTCAAAGATACACCACACATACTTCTCAGTGTTCTCATTTCTACAGCTTTTATTCTACTTTCAAGTCTCTTCTGCCATATCCAATTTTCACTACCAAACATAAGGGTAAGCACTAACACCCCGCTATGCACAGCCAAACGTGCCTTTTTGGACACATCTTGACTGTTCACAAACGCCTTCAGAGCTCCATTCACACTATTACCTACATTAACTCTTCTTTCAATATCTTCTTCATTCTTACCATCTCTTGTAAACAACGTACCTTAGTAAACAAACTCATTCACTTGTTCCACTCGCTGTCCATCGATCAAAACATTAAAAGCCGTAACGCATTCCTCCTTTTCAAAACCATAACTTTCGTTTTACTTACATTCACTTTCATTCCTTTCCTCCCTAACGCACCATGCATGACTGTTACCATCTCCTGCAACTCCTCCGCTGAAGATGCAAGTAGTACCTGATCATCATCATTCAGAATCACGTGTTATTTATAATCTAATAACGACTTTACTACTCTTTTAGGGTCAACAATTCATCGTGCTTGTCATCAACGACAGGCGCTGCTGTTAAGTCATTCGGAGCAGCGCTGCAGTATTTCTTAGTAGCACAATGTTCATTCAAAAGTGACCAGACGCTAATATACCAAGTAAGGTCTAATTTCAAACCAATATTTATACATGTATCTCAATCGTGTAATTATAAAAGGGTGTAATACCTAGTCGTCCCATGGGAGTGGCTGATGCCTATGGCGAAACGTCGGAGAAAAAGGAACGAATGAGTAGAGGTACAAACGGTAATTATAAAAAAAAACCTTTATAATTCTATGTAGAAATTATTTATTTTATCTTTCATTTACAAAACTTTATTTTGTTCTGAACATCTTTCTGGTTACCTAAAAAAAATCAAACAAATAATAACATGCACTTAAAATCTCCGGCTCAATTTGCAGCAAACTTATAATAATCTGAAGTCAACAAGTAATTAATTGCGAATAATTTGTCATTACTATACTCCTCTGATACTAATAAAAATATAAAATACTTACCTATTTTTCAAAGCTTCGATTCGATTGCACATTTTCAATGCTTCGATTTTATAATAGTCGGCGGCGGGACAACTGGTAGTGTTCTTGCCAATCGTCTAAGCGAAGTAGCACATTGGAAGATATTACTGCTTGAAGCTGGCGAAGAACCGCCTATTGAATCTAACGTAAGAATATTTTACTTAAATATTTTTTTTATAGACTCACGCCTGTATCCCCGAAGGGGAAGGCAGAGGTGTAATATTACACCCACATTTCGCCATGAATTTTTAGGTCCCACGTAATAGGGGGCGAGTCTATAGCCATACCGGGCACGTTACCAGACTCCGTGCTGCCGTGCTTTTGGCGGACCCGGGAATCGAACCCGAGATCTCTCAATCCCACGCGCATATTTATGCCGCGAGACCAACGAGGCAGTCTAAAATAAATACTTTTTTATGTTTCTTGTCAACAGCTATAGTTCAATACTACTTTACAACTAAACATTTCAAATATAAGACAAAGAAGGACGGATTGCTTAATCCGACATAGAGCCCAGCTGCAAGCCATAACTGCCGAGCAAATAATCTTCCATACACATCATTAATCCAAGACAGACACACAAAAATACAATGCAACGAGATTTCTATCTCTGATCTGATTATTAAATCTAACGCAAATATCGTATCATCGTCCATGCATTTAATATTCAGTTTGGTACTATCTTTTCAGATTCCAGGATATGACTAAAATATTGAAGATAGTAAGTACAATTGGAAATATCCGACGGCTAACAATGGCGTCACTGCTCAGGCTATTGTTAATGGCTCTATAAACATATCAGCTGGCTAAATGTTTGGTGGTTCTAGTAGTCTCAATAACATGCATTATATTCGAGGCAACGAAAGAGACCATAAAAATTGGTACAAAGAAGGTGATAATTAATGGAATGCACATAACATAAGAAGATGTTTCAAGACAGCCTAATGTCTGTAGAACCAAGAAATGGTTTGTGATCCTAATATAACCTAATACTTTATGGGTATACTGGACTATTAGCTATAAAAAAGTTTAATAGTACTTGATCAAAATCTGGCTAGGAGGGCTGGAATTGTTTGCAAACGATAGTGGAAGCGTGATTATATTCATCAGTCCTTGTAGCCACAACAAGTCTCTGACATATAGGTATGCACTGTGTTTTCACAGCGATGAAATCAAACTAATAGGTACATGTGCAAACTTACCTGATGTCTTCACTGATGTCAGGCTTGAGCTAAATTAGACAAATCATACAAATATATTGGCCAAAATAGATGAATCAAGTATCTTATAGTTACCAGGGTCCAGTTCGGTGTCCTTCTTCAGAGCACGATTCAAGTAGATGACGACACACAAATTTTACAAGGGTTCAACAGTTCACAATTTTATCACAATTCTTGCCGGTAATGTTCAAAGGGCGGCAGATACAAGAATTTACAGTTCAGGTTTACTTCAATACCACTACAATTCGCGAAGCACCCATGTGCTTTCAAATGGCGATATTTCAGGAGGACAAAACCGTGTTAATTTTACTTTTTTGTCAATCGCTCACAACCTTGTTGGACAAATTCATATAGCGACGGTTGCGAGGTTGTTAATCAATATAATTAATTCCAAAACGCAAAATTACAAGACGGCGTGAGCGCAAGAAAATTTTTATACCAGACACGACAAAGAACAAAGAGTAATGATTTGACAGTTCATAGTGTGACCATTGTCAGAAATTTTCAATAGACAAAGTAACACGCAACTAAACTGATATAATCGATTTAACTTGTCACAAACAATATTTTTATTTCAAACATCCACCCGCCCCGGACCGGCCTACCGGTCCGCTAATCAGTTGGTAGACGTGACAACGTTGCAACCGCTCGCCTCAGAATCGAACCGTCCACCAAGACATCAGCAAATCGGGGAACTCCATCAGTCCCAGTTACCAAACGAAGAATGCGCCCCCTGCGCCATCTGAGTGGCGGAAGGTTAGCCTCCTTGATCAAAACGAGGTTTCCAATCTTGGGTGGTCTTGTCGGTCCACTTAACGCGTTGCTGGAGTATGTGTAAATATTCCAAATTCCAGCGTTTCCAAAAGCTCTGAAAAGCTCTGAGTAATCTGACGTACCAATTCAAAACGCAAGAGACGATTAGGTCACGTATCAATATAGGGGTACTAAGGCAAGGCGACAAGTGGGCGACCAATCAAAAAATGGCCCGGCGTAAGGGCTTCCAAATCATTCGGATCTGAGGAGATCGGGCACAATGGCCTAGAGTTCAAACAGCCTCAATCTTACAAAACACAGTTGCGAGTTCCTCAAATGTAAGGACAGATTCACCGATTGTCCTGCGCAAGTGTGTTTTGGCCGATTTTACAGCGGCCTCAAATATACCACCCCAGTGTGGACAATTTGGTGGGGAAAATAAACAATTTATCCCACGTCGGGCAAGCCTATTGCCTATATCAGCCTTGTTGGTTTCAAGGAAATTAACAACGTCATTCAAATAATCATAAATGCCCTTGAAATTAGTGCCGCAATAAGAACGGATCAAGGAAGTCAGCCCTCTGCAGGATACAAATCTGTCAAATGTGGCTACAAACGCCTCGGTCGTAAGCGAGGAGACCAGTTCCAAATGTACGGCCTTTGTGGAAAGGCAAACGAAAACGCACAAGTAGGCCTTAACAGTCTTGCTGTTTCGAAACGTCGACGTTTTCACCAAAAAGGGACCAGCGAAGTCCGTGCCAACACCGTCAAACGTCCTGCTCTCAGTTACGCGATCTGCTGGTAAGTCTCCCATCAAGGGCTGCATGGTAGAAGCCTTGAGCTTATAGAAAGGGATGCAGCGAAAGACTACACTCCGAATAATTCTTCGGGCAGACAAAGTCCAAAACTCGCGTTGCAAAATGGCCAACAGCGCATTACAACCAGCATGCGAATTCTTGAGGTGACGGTCAGTTACCAACAGACGTACCAAATGACCGTCCCTGGGTAACAAAAGGGGGTGACGTGCCCCGTAAGAGAGGTTGGCGTTCTTGAGACGGCCTCCAACGTGCAAGAGGCCCGTTTCGTCCAAAAAGTGGTTCAATTTAGATACAGCGCCCGATCAATCTCCTTCTCAAAATGCGCCAATTGCATAGAACGAACCCAAAAGGTAAGGGACTCCTGTCGTTCCTGTGGTGAGAGAAACGGTGGTTGGCGTTTCTGTTGTGGATGCCTAAAATTAAAAACAAAACGCTTTATCCAAGCAGTAAAAAAGTCAGATTTAACTAAAAAATTCTTAAAAATGAGAATGTCAGAAAGATTTTACTAACCAATGGCACAAAAGTAGCATTTGGCGTTGAAGTAGAAAATAATAGCAAGATAATGACTTTTTATTCAGTCAATGATGTTATTATAAGTGCCGGTGCTGTACGATCACCGCAACTTCTGATGGTTTCTGGTGTTGGCCCTAAAGAACATCTACATCCGAAGAATATCACTTATTTATGTGATTCTCCAATGGTTGGTCAGAATATGCAGGAGCATTTGTACATTCCTGTAACTGTGTATGGTAAGATGCCGGACGAGCAGTCAGGGGTGAAGAACTGTTGGATACTATAAACAACATGTTCAATAGAATTAGTCGATTGGCACACAGTGATATGTTGACAGATATAGTGGCATTTTATTCTACTCAAAAGAACGTAACTGTTCCAGAATGCAGGCTCCAGCTAACGATAAAACCAAAATCAAGCAAAAATTTAGAATGGATTTTGAGCTCTATACATAGATATAAAAAATCTATGGGGGATTTTATAACCAATTTGAACGAAAACTATGCTCTTTATTATTTTGCTTTTAGTCTTTTGCATTCCTTATTCAAGAGGAAATATTTCTCTAAACTCAAATGGTCCGAAAGACCCTCCATTGATTTTTCTAAATTACTTTAGCGATGATAGAGATTTGAAAGTACTGCAACTTTCAAGAACTTTCTGAAAGGACTTAAAATGGCATCAAAAGTAGTTGAGACTAAATATTTCAAAAATATAGGATTGGATATGGATTTCAAGGAAGAATGCCATGCCTTAAATGTGAACAACAAGTTTTAGATACTGAACAGTATTGGAAGTGTATTTGTCTAAATATGGTGACGCCTTCAAATAATTTAGCGGGCACGTGCAAGATGGGATCTGATGCCAAGACCTCAGTAGTGGATAGTAGTCTTAAAGTCTACGGAAGCAGTAATCTGCGAGTGATTGATGCTAGTGTTATGCCAAAAATAACTAGCGGTAATATTAATGCAGTATCGATTATGATTGGAGAAATGGGTGCAGAATTAATAAAACAGGATTACGACAGACACAATATTAAATTTAAGAAATTATGTGAAAAGCATTGATTTGATTAATAAATAGGTTAGTTGTCGTATGTAATTCATAAGCTAGTGACCGATCGGAATTTTGCGCTACTGCCTAGCTCTTTTTGCACTGACGAGAGAGTAGTGGAAAAGTGCACGTATTAATATAAAAGTCAATCTGAATAAACATGTTTAACATCTTATCTGTGTTATAAATAATACGTGAAGATACCAGTGTATGGTTTTTAACGCTTCGTATGCACATGAAATAGACAGATTTGGCAAAATTAAGTTTGTATGGATAAGGAGTGATTGAAAAACTGGGATTGGATTTTGTTCTACACGGAGCTACTTTATATAAATTGTATGTGCAGTCTTGAACGAAGTAAATAAAAAGTTTTCCAAGCACGTTTCATCAATTTAATAAATCTGCCAATTTTTATCAGGATAACTCGTCAACTGAATTTATTGTTTACTGATTGCTATCCAACGTCAAGATAACCCATTTGTATGAATAAACGTCGACAATATGGCTTGGTCGTAGATAATATCTACGTCCAAGCGATTACGATTCACACAATATCCAGCTGTCTGTATACATATAATGTATACAGACAGCTGGATATTGTGTGAATCGTATATTTATTTTTAATGGGTTAAGGCAATACACCTATTACTTTAAGGCTTCCTGTATACGACGCCGGACCCGCATCGGTGCCGCACCGCAATACTGTGTATTCACATCAAAACCGCATCGCCACCGCGTCGACGCCGCACCGACGCCGCATAAATACAGCGTTGTCACAACGCTAAATTATAAAGCAGTGATCATAGTTATGTATAGTATTGTCGGAGTAAAATCTTTTACATTTATTACAATTTATTTCCGCCGCTGCTGTGTTATTAGTACAAGCTCTGCTTAGTTTGGGACTAGAGGGTGTTGTGTGAATGTGGTAGAATATTATATTATATTATTATTATATTATTTTTTTCACAAAATATTAATTATCAGTACAGAATTACAAGATTTTGATTAAGGAAATACATTTTATAAACATTAATCCATTTTTATTTGAATGCTGGTAATAACATTAAGTTAATGAAGTACAAGAAGTTTAACCCTCGAAAGGTAACGTTCAACGTTGCTTTTTCTGTTATTATTGTAGGAGTTTTATTTACAGAAGTAAAACATGAAGTTCCCGAAGGTTTTGTTAGGTCTGCGGAAGTTATTTTATAATATTTGTATTAAGGAGTTTGATAACACTTCAAATGTTTTACTTGTAAACTTGGAAGTTTTCAGTGTAACAATGCAAGAATATTGAAGACAGATTGAAGAGCAAAAGGTTATCTATCGTCTTTGTTTGTTTTATTGCTAAGAATATTCAATGTATTAGACAAATGGTTTCAAAAGTTGTCTGAGCCCGACCCATGAAACAAAAATTCTAACTTGAAACCCACTTGTTAGCTGTTTTTTGACAAAAATGAGGCATAGTCGGGAGTATAAAGGCGTAAAGGGGAGCGGATCTTTCGTCAGTCGGGGTCACCTTACATTTCAGGACCCACTCAATATTGGACACCAGTGGGTCTCGCCCATAGTTTGGGCAATAGGTACTGTATTGTACCACTCATCCGAAGCCACTAGAATCTTTTATTTTCTATAATTGTACTTACTATTTCATAGTTTGGATTGTGACTTTAGTCGACGTCACTGCTCCATAACATAAAGCTTGTTATTTTTACCATCGGTCAATTTATCTGCATACATTTTATATTATGTGTTTCCGAATAATTTGGAGCAATACTTGGCTTCTGCGGCTGCAATCACAATGCTATTAGCTTTGTATAAACAATGCATACTAATTATGCGATGACCGAGAGATCTTTCCCCCATATATAGAGATTTTTTTTTATTGTATTAGGCGGCAAACGAGCAGACGGATTGCCTGATGGTAAGCAATTACCGCCGCCCATGGACACAAGCAACACCACAGGAGTCACAAGTGCGTTGCCGCCCCTTGGGGTTGGGAAAAGGGATAGGATGAGGAGTGGGATGAGGGAGAAGGAATGGGGAATAGGGCCTCCGGCACTCTCACTCACCGAACGAAACGCAACAGTTTAGGGACCGTTACTTGACGTCGATTTTCTGTGAGAGGGTAGTACTTCCCCGGTCGAGCCGACCCATTCATGCTGAAATCAGCTAGGCTCTACTACCTATAGTAAGATTTAGCCGTGTTGGCCTCAAGCACGAGCATGTTTAACCGTGAGAAATTTTAAAACTTGGATTCGATATTATTAAATTAAAGATTATAAATATGGACCACAAATCGAAAACAGAAGCAATATTCCTGAAGATATTAGTTTAAGTAGTTGCTGGGTGTAACTCCAAATGTTTGGTCTAAATTTTGTAACTTCTTTGTTCGTCATCATCATTATCATTTTAGACTAGTGATGGCCACAATATGAATCGTATTTGGGTTTTATTTATTATATTGTCGATTAAAAATTATGCTCCTTGTGTTTATAAATATTTTTCCTTCATAAATATAATATTATAATCTTCTTAGCAGGAATTATTTTTTTTAAAGTACGTCATTCGATATCTGCACTGCTCGCCACAGCGGCCGGGCGATAGTGCTCAGCCGCGGCATCGCTTTATATCATTCTTTAAAAACAATTTCATACGTTTTCACAGTAGAATGGCGGATTAAATATGTCACAAAAATGATTATAAAAATCATGATAAGAAAAGGAAACGTTTATAAATACAATTTGGTGAAATGATTACAAACCCAATATTAACCATTACCAGACATTTTTATAATGTCTTTTAACCAAATCAAAAGGTCATAATCCGACATGTCCGGACGTTTTACCCGCACCCTCGTGGTTTATTATATAAGGATTATTCAAATCAATTGTCCTTTTTGTAAAGAATTACACTGCATCAACCAGGGCGTTTGTGTTATTTGAAATAAATCAAATGAGGTAGATGTAATCCTTGTTAAATGTACAATATATCAATTAGTAAAAGACAAGATTGCGAGATACCTACCGAGATCTCATAATAAAAAAATAATCGAATAAGAATAATTAAAAGTATCCAACTTTTGCAAATAAACAACTTTGTTCTAGTTGTTCCTTTCGTTAAGATTAATAATAGAAAAACAAGTTGTTTCTCTTTTCGCATCGACCCTTTTGATTTTAGTTTGGAGTAAATTGAACTGCGGACTTTTTAAAACTATATTTTATGCAATACATTAATATTCTTCTATCTAATGACACTACTAGTTGACGGCACTCTGGGACATTGATTTTATTATAAGGCCTTTTAGCTCACACTTTTTGTATTTTTATCAAGCAAAGTGAAGAGACGCTACAATCGAGATGGCTTCACTGCATGTCTTATGGACAGTTTTGACACAAATCATAATCAAAACGGTGATATTTAAGTTTCAGGTAATTATCTCTACTCCTATAATAATAGGTACAGACGTCTAAAATTCTACATCAATCTTCATAAGTATTTCTTGCGTAGTTATATAATAAACATCTAGACGCGATGTCATTATAATTCTCTTTATTCAACCTAACAATAATAGAATTAGTATCGAATCCACCAAAATACATTTTATCCACGACCGTTGAATTCGGTAGCTCTATACCTAGACATATATCATTTTCAATCGACCTGACGTTACCTGACGACGGATTAGAAAAACTACACAAGCTTTTTCTGCATCCCATCGATCATTGTTCCCGAGAATATAAGACAAATGATCTGTAAATTTTCAAGTTCCCTTTGCCTCTTATTTTTTTCTTCCCTTCTATTTTTTTTTGCTTTCCCTATACGATTTATTATGGTATTGATGAATAATATCAATCTCTTATTTTTATGATAGGACTTTTATTTGACAGACCGCTCGAACGTGAAAATTGAGTTTATTTTCTTTTCGGATAATAAAGCTTGGTCCTCTAGAAAAACATTCGTTGCAGAATAATGCTGATGGACTTTGAGCTCCATTGAACAGTGTTGAGAGAAGGAATCGCTGATTAACAAATAGTCGGAAAGGTCAAACTATTTTTTTTGTACTGAATCTTGTTATTTGTATTTTTCTAAAGCATGTGTTTACCTTGACTAACACAAACCGTATACGGCATGGTTTAGGCAGTTACTACAATTTGTCGTTTCAATTTTGTGTGAAGTTTGTGTCCATTCGCTGAATGAGATAATAATATTCTACCACATACACACATCACCATCTAGTCCCAAACTAAGCAGAGCTTGTACTATGGGTACTAGATAATGGATAAACATACATATCTACTTTTTTTGTAAATACATACATATTATACATAGAATCACCCAGACCAAGACAAAAATCCATGTTCATGCACACAAATGTTTGACTTGAGCGGGAATCGAACACGCGACCATTGGCGTAGCAGTCGCTTACACTTCCTTACCTGTCAAATTGTATATTTATGTATTTACTTCCTTAATTGTGTATTTATGTATTTAGTTTCTTCATTGTACCGAAGGGAGTGACATTCGAATCTAGTAATATCGCGATGTCTCTAAAACGAAGATCAGCTATAATCCGATACAACCCCTAACATCGCCTAAAATACTTTTAGGTCGTCTATATCCCACAGTACAACAAGATGATACAAAGAAACTGAAATAAAACGACGTATTCCCAGAGACGAGTGGCAAAGACTGACAATGTTTTATTTCTAACTATAGAAGTAAACACACAATTTAAAATACATGTCTATATGTCTAGTGACAATAAAAGACAGATGGCCAGTACGATACATGGCCAGTGCTAATACATACTGTGTAGATATTAAACGTTCAACACCCCCACTATATCTAACAATA
This sequence comes from Euclidia mi, assembly GCA_944739405.2. Lineage (NCBI taxonomy): Eukaryota > Metazoa > Arthropoda > Insecta > Lepidoptera > Erebidae > Euclidia > Euclidia mi. Next base: position 93,716,254 of record OX123182.2, read on the forward strand.
TGTATATACACAATTATTACAATCTTTGAAATACCTACCTAATATATCCAAAAACTGATAATGTTTCACAACACAAAGCCTTTCTGAATACATCAGCTGGCATCTCAGCTGTAGGCAAATACTTCACATTTACAATTGTATTTACTACGTATTCTATTCAAAAGTAAAATATCTCAATAGACGCTTTACATTGCACAATGTTCTCTAGAATAGCAATTGTAAAAGTTAAGCAAAAATCTAACTGCATAAGTAATATCAGGCCTGGTTAGAACTGCTAAGTACATTAGACAACCAATAGCTTGCTGATATGGGAATTTTCCAACATAGTTTTCCCCCTTACATATGTACATGCAAGTAAATTTTAAGTAAATTTCCGGGAAATTTCTAAACGTTTAATCGACGTCTCACGTGACCAGAAGGCTGGTTTATTCCTTGCTCAGAGAATCAGCATTGCCATCCAGCGTGGCAATGCTGCCAGCCTTCTGGGCACGTTACCCGATGACATTGATGCGGAGGCATTTTACGACGCCTAAACCTTGTAAATATTTTAAATTTTTTATTTGTTTTTACGGTTTTTTGTACATATACTACTTAGACATTAAGATTAGATTAAGCTACATATAGATTATAAAATTAAATACCTTGATAATATACAGATTAGATTTGCTAAAAGAAAATTGCTTGTAGTATGTAATACAACTAATAAACCACGAATACATAGCGTATATATTTCAAAAAAAAAAAAAAAAAAGTAAATTTTTGTAACACCTGATCAATATAATCAGACTGGTTCAATGTGATAGATTTCTCAGATTTATTAACACATTGACACCAATGACTTTCTTAAGTTTGAAATACTAACTACATTTTTCAAGTATTCTGTTTCTTTACAACCATTTGAAAAAATAAAAATCTACAAAAAATATTTCTAACTTTTGCATACATACATGGATCTATCTTAGATCTCCCTATAACTAATATTTGACAAACATAGCAACTAAACATTCACGGAACCGAACTTTGTTAACACTAAGCACTCACTTACACTGCATAACCCTACCATCTTGTGGACTATCATATAATTCCCATGCATCATTTTCTTTTAACTTTTCTTCTTCCTGCATGGACAACGTCCACTGTTTCTTTTCTGGTCCGTTGCAGTGTCAAACCTGCCCCATCATAGGTTTCAGCGCTTGTACAAAAATTCAACATACCATATCTCTCTGGTGGTTTCCGTGTTCGTCTGGGTCTGTCCATGAATCCTTCATTTTCACACTGAAGTATACTCCCTGAGTCTTTATAATCATTATCACTGTTGGAGTTATCTTCAAGACTATATATGCAGATTCCAATCTTGTTACCTTGGGCTTGTTGTTTACCTTCAAGACTAGATGTTGATTCCAAAACCTGTTACCTTCTGGGATTGTTCTGGTTTAACCTAATCCCCCACTGAAGCAACATTCTGGTCTTACACTTGAATCACACATTCTGAATTGATTTCTAGCTTCAATTTCAGGCCTATAACCTGAAATAATACATGAAATAATACAACGTTTGCCCATCGACCGCGCTTGTAATTTCTTTATCTGGTTCTGCCTTTATACAATGTTTCATGCCTTCCAGAACCAAGAAATTTTCTGCAGCGAAACACCACTCCGAATAATTATCGCGTCCCTTTAGTTTCGAACTGTCGAATTTTGTCGAACTGATATACTGGAACATACTGCGATAATTAAAATTACAGCTAAATCGCACTGGATACTGTCTTTTAACACTTGCTTGCAAAATTCTTGTTAAAACGAATACTGTCTTTTAACACTTGCTTGCAAAATTCTTGCTAAAACGACTCAATTCCGATTTTAACACTTGCTCGCAAAATCCTTGTTAAAACGAATACTGTATTTTAACACTTGCTTGCAAAGTCCTTGTTAAAACGACTCCATTGCGATTTTATGAGCTCCCTGGGCCCATAACCTGAAATAAAACGACGTATTCCTAGAAACGATTGGCAAAGACTGACAATGTTTTATTTCTTACTATAGAAGTAAACACACAATTTAAAATACATGTCTATATGTCTAGTGACAATAAAAGACAGATGGCCAGTACGATACATGGCCAGTGCTAATACATACTGTGTAGATATTAAACGTTCAACAGAAACAATAGATGCATGTCAGTTATATTTTAAAGTAATCCATCATAGACTAGCCCTGATTAACGTTTACTAAATATACTTGTATAAAAGCAAAGTTAACGTCCATAGAAAGCCCACTATCACTATCACACGGCACTATTTCAAAGAATATGATAACACATAACCACAAAAGTAGTTAACTACTTTATCTAGTCATACAAATTGGTATAGTCTAGATAGATAGTCTAGGTATAGTATCTTGTCGGAACTTTAAGATTAGAACATACATTGGTATGTTCTAAACTTAAAGTTCCTACAATATATTATAACTATAAAATTAGGTTTGCTAGAGTGAACAGCCAGTATTTTTGTGATAACAATTCACGGCGTTCTGAACTACAATGAAGTTTTGTTTCACTGTTTGAAAATTACGTAAATGTGGTTTCCTACTGTACGCCGAAGAAAACTTTGCTACTATACCTATTAATTACTGAGCCGGAGTACCACAGGGTTATAAATCTTGCTAGGTTATTCTTAAGCATATTTCACTGATATGCATTATTTAGTATCGTATTCATGTGGGATTAGGTAGAGTTGGGAATAATAGTAGTTAGTTAGCTGAGTTAACGTCTTGCGTCATAAAGTGCTAGTTTACTATTGTTCAGATTTCTTTATAAATTAAATTAAATTAACTTCATTAGCCAAAAACTTACATCTAGGTAAATTCTTAGTGATTTTCATATTTAGTATTTCAGCTATATTCTAGTTATTCAAGATTGGTGTGCCTCTGATTCTCAAACTAGGTTATTACCTGTGTTTTGCGTTTTCAGGGGTTCATCGATCTGACCATACAATATCACTATAGGTATAGGTACACTTTAAGATGATACATTAGTAGGTATACAGTATTATATAAATTAAACATAATGTGTGTGTGTGTGTGTGTGTGTGTGTGTGTGTGTGTGTGTGTGTGAATGTTTGTGAGTTTGTGTTATGTGTGTAGTTTGTCTGTGTTGCCTTGTGTGTTTGTAAGAGTATAATGAGTATACGCTTTTTGTGCTATGTTTGTATGCGTGCGTGTATGTATGTGTGTATATCTGGGTTTTAGATGCGAAGTTTAGGATTGTTAAAAGTGAAATGAGAAGGAGGGGAGGAGGGGAACGGGAAAGGGATTTGACAAGATTCTATTTTATAAGAGCCTCTGTGGTCTAATAGTTTTGCTGTTTGAGCCAGTCGCGGATTTTCTTTTTTTTGCTTGTAACCTAGTCATTGGGTAGATGCTCAGGAGTCTGTTTATTTTGTTGTACAGGTGGTCACAAAGAAAGTATGAGTGCTGTTTGGCTAAAATGGTTCTACAATGGTTCTACAACGTTTTATGGTGCAAACCCTGTTCTGCCTACGTTTTCGCTTAGAAAATGTTGGATCATATATTAGACTAGAGGACGCCAGCAGCTACGCCTGCATTTTTTTTAATTTACCCGCTATGGTCGATCCCGTGGGAATTTCGGGAAATCCCTTCTTAGTGCACCCCTACGGTCCCCAAGGAACATACATACCAAATTTCAGCTTCCAGCGCCAAATAGTTTCGGCTGTAACGTGTCTGTCAGTCAGTCAGTAACGCAAGGATTTTATATATTAAGATTGGAGTGGGTTTTCAGTACTATTTGTAGAATAAAAATTTGCCTTACGGTTAGCACAGGTACGTCCTCATACAGTTTGGTGGTTTATGATATGGCATTGTTTTAGAAAATACTATTTTTGTGTCTATGTATACGATTTTATCGCCAACTACATTACAATTAGCCCATAAAAATGCGAATAAATACGCAAATGGGGTCATAAGGAAAATATCTTGCAGGGTTGCTATCTCAATTAAAATATATATGTTCTTAATATTATTGATTATTCAAGATCCTGTTATACGTGTCCCATGCCACGAATCTCCTTTTTCGTTTATTATAAAATGCAAACAAGCTCATCAAACTGACTGATATCATAAGAATCAAATATTTGATGACCCATCAAAGTCGTTATATGTAACGAAACTACAATCAAAAGCACTTATATAAGCTATAACAACGCGAAGAATTAACCACTCCCACTATTGCTTTTATGGCTGCTCCGAAGGTTTTCCGTATTTCAATATAGCAGGGAAAGAAAGCACAGCAAATACTCATATATCTTGTCAACGATTTTCCTGATTAAGGCACACTTAAACTTATACTCGGTCCAGTGATGACCCTTACTGTAAACCGTTCCTTTGAACGCCAATTGTCAGACCGGCTCGAACAAAAAACTTTAGGGGGGAAAACAGTGATGCGATTCTGAGATTATGTGCGAGAATTTAGGCTATGTTCTTTATAAGTGATTAAAACATTTCTAACATTTGTTTCCTATTGACTGTCCATAATTTTAGACAATATAATGAATAAGTTACTTGCATTGCCAAATTTTTAAACTATTGATAGGACACCATTGCTTTGAATAGCAAGTTCTGATTATTATTTAATTATGTTTTTTATTGAAGCTTATAGTACGTACGTTGCCTTCGTATCCTTTCTGAGGTTAATTGTTACATCAAACGCTTAAAATGTATCTTTGCACCTGTGCAAGATATAGATACAGATATCACAACTCTATCGAACTCACAACACTCGGCACAGCGCTGAACTGCGAGAAGACCGCTTAGACCACTATGCCATACTCGTGTTTGAAATAAACATTTCTTTATTGTTACTACTAGCTGACCCGGCAAACGTTGTTTTGCATTTTTTTTTTTTTGAAAAATAGATGTTGGCCTATTCTCATAGATACCGGATAAGCACAAAAAAATTCATCAAAATCGGTCAAGCCGTTTCGGCGGAGTATGGGAACGAAAACTGTGACACGAGAATTTTATACACGCTGATTTTTAATTGGTTTTAGAGCGAAAGCCATCTTATTACTTATCGTTAACAGAACCTAACCAGCTAATAATATTTGAAATATAAGCTAAAAAAATATTGAGAAAATAAATAATTTAATAGTTCGAGAGCACGAAGTATCACCATTGCCGCGCGCTAACGAAATCCCTTCGATCGTGTCATATACACACATAGGTACTAGGCATTGGTCATTCAACTGCGGTGTCTGCGATCCCCGCCCCCCCCCCCCAATCCTGCGCGCGCGCCTCGCTTGCATGAGAGGCCCCGTCTGCATTTCAACACAGGGCCAGCCAATAGCGGTGGCTTGACGCGGGCGCAATGCATCACTCGTGTCCAATCACTTTCGACTGTGTTCGGGTTCATTTGGCATGGGCCAGTAGTCCGTAGCCTTGAACTTCAGTCTAAAGAAATTAGGTCAGCGAGATAGTTGTATGTCACGTTTTATCCCATCACTTTGTGTCCGTCTTACGTAATAAGTCGAGTATTATGGTCCCTATGTACCTAATTATTACGTGTTTGGAGATAACACGGAAGAAGTGACGTGTTCGAAGTGTAGTTAAAATACATAGGTGATAAGTGAACGAAACAAGTGAAACTGTGTGAAAGGTGTAAATTGATTGTGATGTAGGCAGCAGACAGCTAAGGTAAATGATTTATTCATTTTTTAATACCTACAGTGATTGCATTCTTTTAAATACCATAGAAATACGCAAGTAGGTACTAAACTTTTCCATTGTTAAAATCTTTGTCTAGTTATTCAAAAGATAATGTAGGTAACTAGGTACCTATGGCAAACAACGTAACTTACGTAACTAATAATTCTTAGTTTATCGTGTTTCTTCTAAAAGTTCATTATGATTTCGTGAACCCACAGCTTATTCGTCAGTCCGAGTAATGTACGAAGGAATTATTGAAAATGGCTGAAGTTTGTCGTCAATCTTGTAACAGATACACTTTTCTTAATTTTTTTAATCAAATCATACAGTTCAATTTTTTTCATACGTGCATACATACATACATAACGTCACGCCTTTTATCCCCGAAGGGGTAGGCAGAGGTGTATTTCTACACCCACTTTTTGCCAGATATACTTTAGTCCCACGTAATAAGGGGCGAGCTTATTGCCGTACCGGGCACATTTCCAGACACCGTGCTGCTACTGAGAATTTCGTGACAGAAAAACCCAATAACACTGCCCGACCCAGGAATCGAACCCGGGACCTCCCGATCCCACGCGCACATTTATGCCGCGAGACCAACGAGGCAGTCGTATAGGGTTTGATGTCGAGTTTTCCGTCTCTACGCAAAGATGGTATTTGCATCGTGTTATCCCTTAGTCGGCTCTTACGACACCCACGGGAAGATAGGGGGTGGTGACACTTGTATTCTATGCCGTCAACCACACGTTTTTCATATCTTGATTAAAAGCTATATTTTTTTCTGTCAGCCATCTCTGCATTTCTATTTTTTTGAAATTAGTATTTGGGGCTCTGTCATTTTGTACATTATGGTATAAGGCATTATCAAGCACAACCAAAGAGTTAGGTGGAAGATTCGGTTTTAGACGTTCTTTTAGCCACTTTTCATAGTTTTCTGCGGTCATATTACAGTGGTAATCACCAGAAACACTATTTGGTTTGTATGTCAATAGTGCGTTAGGTACGAAACCTTGTTCTTCGTCCTTTCGACAGGTTTCTCTTTAAAGGTGGTCCATCTTTATACCCCATCCTTTGTTTTGCACATGATTAGTTAAGATGTAGCTCTCATCTGTATATACGATACACCGATTTTCTTGACGGTATCTGAGTAAAATTTTTAGGTAGGTAAATCGTAGTTTTTGGATGTCATGCCGCTCTATAATAACACGTCTGTTATCCACAGTTTTTCGCCATTTGTATCCCAACTTTAACAAAGCTGTACGCAGAGTCGAAATACTTCCATCATAGTTAAGTTTATCTTGAAATATTCTTTTCAACTTTAGCAAGGTAGGTAACTCGCGATGTTCTAAATGGTAATTTTGAATAGTGAAACGTATATCATCAACGTTAAAGTTGTCTAATTCTAACTTCTTTAAACGTTTTTTACGGTCTTTATGCGGAGATTTAAATTTAGAGTCAGATTCTTTTCCTTCAGCCAATATATAAGTAATTGTTCTCTCTGATACCCCCACTGCCATTGCTGTTCTTTTCCGTACGCTATTTTACTGTTCACTTAATTTCGATATTAAAATTGGACTTGCACTGCAAACTGGATCACTTACTAGTTCCAATATATCTCTCGCATCTATTTTCAGAAATTCGTATACCTTAGCAATGGTTTCTCGAGTCTAAAACAATAATACGTAAACGTCAACAAGGATAAATTTTCTCGTATATAGAATCATAGTAAATAATAATTACATCTAAATTTAATAGGTGCATAGGGTTCCCACCAAGAACTTGGGTCCCAAGCCAACCTCACCTGCAAGTGGTGCACCTGCCGATCAACAGACGAGGCCCTGGCAAACAAAATATCCCGATAAGCGGCAATAGGCTCGCCACCTATTACGTGGGATCAAAACACTGCCGAAAAGTGGGCGTTTAATATGCCTCTGCCTACCCCTTCGGGGAAACAGGCGTGAGTCTATGTATGTATGTATGTATCTAAATTTAAAATTAAAAAATATTTATCTGACTCCTTAAACATTTTCTCCGTGAAGAACTAGACTTTTTCGTAAACGACTGTACCCGTAAGAAAAAGCGATAAGAACACGTCTTGCTCAGACGTCACTACCACACGAATGAAAGTTGTATATTTACAAGCCCACGCACACATAGGGCCGCGCGCACAACTGAGTTGAATTATCTGTATTATTTTATTTTTTATTTATATCAGATAATAAATCCATAGTATATTAGTAGTACTTATAACTTATGTTAGTATAAATTAATCTGTAAGTATAAAAAACATAATTAAATCAATATATACGTCAGTGCACATGAAGACTGACCCAATCTTTGACAAAAAGACTGTCAAGCCTATCAGATAATACTCTCAAAATGCTGTTGGTGCTCGCCCGCATACGGTGTAATATGGAGGCCGCTCGCTTTCTCATTATGGCATAATAATCGTCTGATGCGTGCCTCCACAAATATACCGGACGCACTGCAGTATCTTGGCAGCCCCAACAGCATTCTGAAAGCATTATTGTACTGCACTCGAAGTGCAATGAGTGCCCGTTGTGTACAGCTCATCCACAGGGCGCACGTATAAAACGTCTGGCAGTAAGCGCGAACCAACGTTAATTTTACGTTTCTTGCGCATCGTTTAAACCTGCGGGCAAGCATGTTTCCTCGGACAGCCTATGCCTTCCGTTCCCTCTCAACATCCAAGTCGTCGGTAAGATACTCCATGACCCAATGACCCAAGTATTTAAATTTTGAGACTATAGTGAGTGCTACGCCACTGAGTCTTACAGGCGGTACCACGGCAAGTTTGTGGTTACGGGGCAGAAAAACCAGCAACTCACTCTAATCTAATATAATTTGTTGTATTTTCTCTATATTAGCACAGATTTACAAATAGTACTACGCATTTTAGTAACTTTTTTATTTGTGTCTCTGTGACAGTTGTTACTTGACTGATTGAACGCTTATTTACTTTTGAGGTTACTTTTCGTACACACAAGCTTCAATATGAGCAAAACAAACCAGTATATTGTTAAATTCAACACGATAGATAAAAACGTCAGTAAATTGTATGAAATCGGTATGAATCTATCTCTAAAGGGTGAAGACCAAGCTTAAGCAGTTTTTAGTTCGTTTTAGGGATATCGAAAAGTATCGTGAACAAATGGATGAACTGTATTCAACTCTCATGTCTGAGTCTACAAACCTTGACGAAAAGAAACGTCAAAAGCTAGACCGTGGTTATGACGAGTTCCAAGAGCTGTTTTATTCTATTTAAGTCATATACTCATCCATAGGTTCACAACAATTTACATCATCTAACAACAATTCCAATAGTGTTCACAAGTCTAGTGAATTTCGCCTTCCGAAGCTGTCACTCAACAAATTTAATGGAATCCATGTGGAGTGGCCAAACTTCATTTCAATGTTCAATAGTTTAATTCATAACAATGTCAGTAGTGTACTTGATAACTTTAACCCCTATCATTAGTGAAACATTTAATTTTAACACCTGAAAATTATACAAAAGCATTTTGTTTACTAACTGATCGTTATAAAAACATAAGAGTTATTGCAGACAAATATATAGAAACAATTTTAAGTCTGCCAAATATTTCTTAAACAAATATAAAAACTTTGAACCGATTTGTTTCCACTATCAAGGAAAGCACTCAAGCCCTTAAAGGGTTGAAGTTTGATGTAGATTCTTGGGGTTTTTTGTTACTCCACATAATTCTTAAGAAGTTACCTATAGAACTACGCACTAAATTTGAATCAAAAATAGATAATATTAAAATTCCAACATTTAAGGAGTTACTTGGGTTCTTGGAAAATCTGCTGCAAATTCTAGAGAACATTTCTAATTCCACAATGACTAAATCAACACCCGGTAACTCATTTAATGTTGTCGAATCACATGTTAACATATTAAGTTGTCCATGTTGTAGTCAAAAGCATTCTTTATATAAATGTAATAAATTTTTTGAATCTTGCTATGAGTCGGTTATGAGAAAGCGAACAGCTTCCTAAGCGGCCCATACAGGATCCTGAAAACATTCAATGTGAGAAACATTTTGTGGAGAACATGCTAGGGATGAGACATGTCGTTTTATTGTATCCATGCCGTTCATGGTACACCCCAAGGCATTAGGTGACACACATGTCACAGCCTTGAAGCGGTTCCATAATCTTGAGCGCAGACTTCTCAAGGATGACAGGTTGCGAGAGCTGTATGTCGAGTTCATGCGAGACTACCATACAGCTGGACATATGCGCGAAGTCACCTCCCCTGTATCCTCTGAGCGTTACTACATTCCCCATCATGGAGTTCTCAAGGAACACAGCAGTACTACTAAGTTGCGCGTTGTTTTCGACGCCTCTTCGGCTAGTTCCTCTGGTGTGTCTCTAAACCAAATACTCATGTGTGGCCCTAAGCTACAGGAAAACATAGAGGATATTATTTTACGCTTCAGGGTTCACCACATAGTGTTCACTGCAGATACACGACAGATGTATATGCAGATCAAGATGGCTGATGAAGACTGTAATCTGCAAACCATTTTCTGGCGTGAATCCCCTGATCATCAGCTTAAGCAGTACGAGTTGACCACCGTCACTTATGGTGTCTCCAGCTCGGCTTATCAAGCTATTCATGTGATTCATGAACTTGCTAGCTTAAATTCAGACAAGTATCCTCAAGCTGCTCAAGGGCTCCTAGAAGGGATCTTTGTAGATGATATCGTGACGGGATCTTCTTCGCTAGATTCTGCGCGGCGGCTTCAGCAGGAGATAGTTACTATCCTCGAGCAAGGAGGTTTCACGCTTCGCAAGTGGTCCAGTAATTCCTAGGAACTGTTGTCGCTACTTCCTGCTGACCACTGCAAGTCTCCTTATCGTGTCGATGGCGAGGATAATATTTAAAATTTTCGGCACCGAGTGGAACTCAAAAAATGATAGCTTCATCTACCATGTGTCAGAGATAAACAACACCATGACTAAGCGTGGTGTGCTCTGCAACATCGCCAGACTGTACGACCCTTGTGGTTTCTTGACGCCAACAATATTTAAGGCCAAACTTTTTATGCAATTGTTTTGGTGCCTTGATTCCGACTGGGATGATCCACTTCCCTCGAATTTTCTCGAATCCTGGAAAACATTTCTGGCCAATTTTTACAACCTAAATAAGGTTTCACTTCAGCGATGCATTCTGCCTTATCAACTCAATGCGAGTCAAATCCACGGTTTCAGCGATGCATCCGAGCGTGGGTATGCATCTTGTGTATACCTCCGCGCTAAGAGCTTCGATGGCAGCGTTTTGCTTCGCATTCTCGGCGCCAAATCACGCGTAGCTCCTTTGAAGCAGAAGCTAACAATGCCCAAGTTGGAACTTAACGGCGCACTCTTGCTAGCTCATCTGATCGAGCATATTGTTTTAAATTTACGAGATAAATTTCCTACTCAATCCATTCACGCCTGGACGGATTCTACCATTGTCTTATCATGGTTAAAGATGTCACCACACAGATTACAAACAGTAATAGAGTGTCACAAGTCCAAGCCTTGTGTCCAAACATTGTCTGGAAGCATGTTCCATCGACGATTAATCCGGCTGACTTTGCCAGCTGTGGTCTGACACCATCTGAATTGGTAGAACATCCTTTATGGTGGTCCCTACCTTGGCTTGCAGAAAATCCTGCGACATGGCCTGGGGACTTGCCTTCAGTATGCGAGGTGGAATTGCCTGGAGTCAAATCAATTTCACTTGCTTCCACTGCTGCTCAACTTCTGCCTTCTCCATCACCTCTGGACAAATTTAGCTCACTTACCAAGCTACAGGCTGTTGTAGGTTGGTGCAAGCGATTCCTGTTTAACAGTCGCAATGCCATTCAGAGGCGCTCCGGACCTCTATCGGTTTCAGAATTAAACGATAGCTTGAGTTGTATAATCAAGTTAGCCCAGTCCGCAACGCTGTCCGAGGAAATGGAATCGCTGCGCAGTGGAAGGCGGTTAACCCTTAAATGGTATCGGGGTCAAAATTGACCCCAAAGCTTCATATTTTTAATCACACCTTTTCAGTAAAAGCATCTACACTCTTGCGCATTGGGGTAGTCTCATTACGCCGCAGAGTGCGGCGAGTAATGGACGCGCGTCACTTAAGTGCTAGTGAGAACGGAGATATGTACACTGCTGGGGTCAAATTTGACCCCGATACCGGAAGCGTACATTTTATTGTATGATTTGTGTTATAATGTTTCACTATTTTATACTTAATTTATATATAATTTTTACGTGACGGTGAAATCTCACAGCTTTTGGAAGATTAATACGAAGAATCTGGCTCCGAATTAATTCAGGACGCCAAATAGCTGCTTGTGACCAGAAAATTATCAGCGTTTGTGAGGAACAAATAGATTAATTGTTTTAGATTGTCATTTTTTTTATTATTCGTGATCTCTTAGGAAGTTCCTATTTTTTATTACACAATTATACAAAAACGAATACAAAATGTTTTCTTGTATTATTTTTCTTTTTATATATAAATAAGAATACCTAAAGTAGAGTCCTATCAAATAAGAAGATACTACTTGTTTTATTTATTAAATATTTGATCTCTTGTTAAAACATGATACAAATTTAATAAAACATTACATTGTAAGTCCGTTTTTCCTAAATAAAAAGAAAATTTGTAATGTACAGTTGTATCATTTTATATTACTGTGTACTAATATCAGGGGTCAATTTTGACCCCTATACCACTTACGTTGCCATTTTTAGCGAAACCAGCTAAGGGTTAAAGGGAGCCTTGATGCGACTAAATCCGTTCATCGGTGACGAAGGGCTTCTGTGAATTTGCGGTAGGATCAGTAAATTCGAGCTGAATTGTGCTGCTAAGCACCCTGTAATATTATCGAAAAATCATCATATAACAAATCTGATTGTTGAACACTACCACAAATTATATATTCATCCTGGCTTGGCCACCCTGTAGGCCCTACTCCAGCGCAAGTTCTGGATCATATCGGCTAGGCGAGTAATTAAGCAGGTGATATTTCACTGTCACCGTTGCTATCGATTGCGTCCCAGGTCTACTAAGCCATTCATGGGAGACCTGCCGTCCAGTCGAATCACCTCAGCTCGACCCTTTCAACGCGTTGGAGTGGATTTTGCCGGTCCCTTTTGGCTTAAGGTTTCTAAGATTCGAAACGCCAAGGCAATGCGATGTTAACTTTGTATTTATATTTGTTTCACTACTAAATGTGTTCATTTGGAAATCGTATCTGAGCTTTCCACCGAAGCTTTCAGCACTTGCTTGGATCGTTTCATCTCCCGCCGAGGTCTTCCCTCAGATATTTACAGCGACTGTGGCACGAATTTTGTAGGTAGCCGTAGCCACTTAAAGGAAATTTATAAATTAATCTCGAGTTCATCAGACGATATTCATAATTCTATATCTAACAAACAGGTTGCTTGGCACCTGAACCCGCCTGCAGTCCTCATATGGGCGGCTTGTGGGAAAGCGCTGTCAGGTCCGCAAAATTAATTCTCAACCGCGTCCTAGACAATCGCTCTTTATTCTTCGAGGGCAACAATTTTCACAAAGGTAGAAGCTGTCTTGAATTCTAGACCCCTGTGCACTCTTTCAAGCGATCCCAGCGATTTAGAAGTTCTAACTCCTGGTCATTTTATCATAGGGCAACCGCTGTTGGCGTTGCCGGAACGGAACGTAGAGGATAGCTTCATTAGCCCGCTGAAGCGCTGGCAGCTATTCCGACAAATCACCCAACATTTTTGGAGACGTTGGCACTCCGAATACCTGCACACTTTATCTCAACGCTATAAATGGCTAGTAAAAACCGCGAATATTCATGTAGGTGATTTGGTCCTCATTAAGGACAGCTCTCCACCGCTTCAGTGGCGTAAGGCTCACGTTACTTGTCACTGTCCCGGCAAGGACAACATCGTTAGGGTAGTGGAATTGAAAACAGCAACTGGAATTATGCTCAGGCCGGTTGTCAAAATTTGTCCTTTGATACCTAGCCTTTGATACCTTAAATTCAATTAAGTATTATTTATCATTGAAAATACAACATAGTTTTATAGACTAATTGAAAATCAGCGTGTTAATCACCATTTAGAAAATCATTGTGTTAATCACCGATTAGGAAATAAACATTCAATTAGGTATTTAAGCAGTTTTAACTATTTTTCTTTTTTTACCCAACTTAAAGAGCTAACTCGCCCTTTGGAGGATGGTATGACGAATCATTTTTGTATATTGTAACATTCAAGATGCAGGTTGTAGGGTAAAATAAAATTCTTATTAAATTTATTAACCTTTTCCTCACCTAATTCCTATATACCCTCCACCTTCGCTTGATTGCACGTATAAAAATTGCAAAATGGGCACCTCGCCTTGTTCTGCGCCGACCTCCTAACGTGAAAGACATTATCCTCCTACGGTCGATGTCTACACTTCCCGTACCGGACGGTATCATCTCGCGAGTGCTCGGTGTGATCGGCAATCATCAGAAAATCAACCTATGGTGGGCAAGGAAGACGAGAGGAAACAAAACTCCAGCGACAAGCAAGGTACCTCAGCTTTCCTCTTATTTTCCCCACCAAGTTAGGTTGTTATTTGATTGATATTATATTTAAAAAAAAAAAATATAATTAAACTCTTAAGGTATTTTAGGTATTCAAGATATTCTATGTGTCAAAGCGTTCTGAAGGTTTTCGACAACCTAACGGTTATGTGCAAGTTGTAGAGACTTTAACATAGGCAAAAGTGACAATGAAATTGTTTATCAAAGTAATTGGAATTTAAAAAAAAACTACAGAATATGGTCATACTTTACATAGCAATGATAAACGGCAGTTTGAGACAAGCCAATAGTCAAGTAGTATTATTTACATCCAACTCGGATGAAATTGAGACACCGTTAGATATTGTTCGGTATTTTTTATTATTGTTACGGTTGCACTATTAATACCCGTAAATAACACAGCACAAGCGCGATGCTACTAAAAAAATTCGATTCGCCAGAATAATTAAAATATACGGATTGCTTTGTGAAGATACCAATAATAACTTAAGCTTCTTCGCGACCTGAAGTAACTGATAATATCTGTTGCATGTGCCTGTTGCGTTTCTAGTGGCACATAAAACTACATTAAATTTAAACAGTAAGTAAGCAGAAACGTACATAATTAATGACAGTTGGCTTGACTCTGGCTTCTTTGCAACAATATTTAAGTAGTTGTACTGGCAACCATTTAGGACATATCGAAAGTGGCTTCTTCTTTCGCAGTGTTAGGCATACAGACTTGGCAGTATCATTTAGAGAAATAGAGACGTGATATTTGGACGGCTGTATGAATAGAGTAGAGACTAAATAAATTACAGAAACGGCTTAAGCTTAACAGCTTAAAGTAGTGGGGGTAAGTTTGCTATTACTGAGGTTCACGGATCCGCTATGGGAGGGCCGAGGTATATCGCGGTGGTTTAAGTGAGTATTCCTCGAACCATTGTAGGGTAGAGTGTTAAACACATCCTCCGCCAACCTCAAACGCGAAAAGTTGCCTTAATGAATTGTGATTGGTATAATTTTGTCAGTTAGGTTAAGTGCTTTTGACAACAGAAATTTACTAACATTTTGTAAGATTCTGATGTAGGACAATTCATCATAACTTTAATGCATGTCAGTAACCACTATTTATATTTGGTTGACATTCAGCTACTGATTATTATTAGTCAGCGTTCTCTTACTCTTGATAGTAAGAGACAACCACGGATCCTGGATAAGGCCATGATCTCTTTGCATCGCAAAATAATATTGCTAAAAGCACATCCAAATTGGTATGTCAATGCAACTGTAAACTGCAGGTCAGTTCATTGGCTCCTCACTGCTTCTTTTTTTATTAGTTCTATTAGTTATAAGTTGTTTTATTAGTTATTTTCATCTGTCTTTATCTTGTGTCTTATGGGCATAGTCCTTGTCAAAGGAATCCAGGTTATCTCGCCGCCTCCTTGGTTGATTGAAATCATCTGTATATATAAAATCACTGCCTGAAATCGCGACATTTTAACTACCGAAATTTGAAACAGTGGGATCCTGTTGTGACGTAGGCACTCACAAATAAAGGTATTCTTTTATTTTACATATAAGAGGGAAAAATTGGGTTAGAAGTTATAGGCCGGTGAAACCGCGAGTAACAGCTAGTTAATTCTATATTTATACGTCGTAAATAATGAGATTAACTTAGCATTCGAACAATTACAAACCCATTAGGTTACGATTCGACTATGTACTTGTTACGTAATATAAGATTCATTTCATATCAAACTTGTAATTTATTTTGGAAGAGGGTACATCTAAGCAGATTATGATTTGATCTAACATGTACAAATTGTAGAAAGCAGCTTTTGAAATACATCTGGGGATTACATTTACATAGTTTGTAGGTACTTTTTTGTATTTCCTTTTTTTATAATGTCAACTATCCCTTTAGTTTTACATCCTGTGTCGCGGGGACCATAACAAATATACAACTAACAAACACAAAGTTCACCGAGACACAAGAGTGTTATAACGTATGGAGATCGAACCGACAACACTCGGCGCAGTGTCGAGCGGCGAGACGGCTGCTTAAACCACTACAACGTCCGAGATTTGAGATCAATAAAAGTCGCGTGTCTGTCCTTTTGTTTCAAACGGGGACTTATATATATATGAATATATTTTAGTTTCTTTGACATTGCGAATCCCATTACGTAAAAAATAATTGATCTTATAACTCAACAAAACAATATACTCGGGAAAAAGAGCGAAGCTATCACTTTCCTATAGGGGCTTATACGAAAAGGCAATAAACTATCAAATTTCCGCCCGCAATTACTTCTGCGTATTATTATTTTGCGAGAAGATGAAGAATAATATTTTTCTTCCATATTATTTGCTATCCCATTGATGCGACCATGCCCAAACACGTAAGTACTTGCTCTTAAAGGAATCACAATTAATTGTCTAACTTTTGTATTGACGGTTTTCAAGCGAATGATAGTGTTGTTATGGTAATTTTAAGACCTTCCATAATTTCAACCCTATGCGAAATATAGTAAACTTTTAAACGGTCAAAAAACATGATTATGATCAAAATCTAAATTCAATTTATTTTTTATGAAAATCAATGATATGGATATTATACTACTCGTGCGCAGCCGGGATGGGCCGCTCGTTAATTTCCATATTAATATTATAAGTGCAAAAGTGTGTTTGTTTGTCTTTTTTACCCGACTACGGCGAAGCCAAAAGGAAGAGTTATGTTTTTGGCAGTCTATGTATGTATGTACATATCTACATATGTATTTTGGTATGTATGTAGGTATGTATGTATATTTGTATGTTCCACCGTAGCGCCATAGAATAATTAATAGTACTAACGTACAGAAGCTTCACTTTTCAAACCAATTTATTGAAATTGCGACTCTTGGTACTAAGCAATAAAGTTCAATTCAGGTCGCATAAGCACTCAGTGCCTAATGCGATATTAACCTAACAGTTCCCGTTCTTTTCTAACACATAACGCTGTCGCTGTCTGGCGCGGAGTGGCGCGCTAGGGATGTCGACTTGGCGCTGCTACTATATTTATTCATCGTCTATCTACCTACTTGACCACGTACCTAATAATAAATAATTATCCTATAAGAGTCCTCTCCCACTATTTGAGCTAGTAGAACAAAAGCACAAAAATTCTGGTCGTTTACATTTTTACTATACAAATTCTTAGTTATTTCCTAAACGCGTGGACCGATTTACATGATTCAAGCAGATAAAATGGTTTTTGAACTAGATCATTAATTTGACACCATAATCGTTGAGATATCTCAACAAACAAAAAGTCAAATTTTCAAGTTGCTCTCGTAATATAAATAAAATCAAATTTTCAAGTCGCTTTCGACACAGTTAATTAAGCAATACTTTGCATTAGACTTGTGATGATACATTTTTGTTGTTAAAGGCGTTTAAGTATATAATTTGAACAGTGTATGAACACGGCGCGTGAGAATACGGAGCGGTCGCACTCGTTGCGTGACGACTAATGTGAGCGGCGCGCGGCAACCTACTAAATCCAACCATGTCGACATGGTCGGCCGAGGTACTTGTAAGTTTGTACCTAAAATGCGAAGTGCGCCCGGCCTGGTAGCGCCTAAATTACTGATCTAAACAATAGGTGTGACCACGGCTCTAGCTTGAGCATTTCTGTACTTGTACTTTTCCGCATTTATATCTGAGTGAGCTATTTTCTTGTTTCGTCCTTTTTAGACCCCCTTTTATTTCATTGTCGGGTTATAGTTTTTAAACTTAATATTTTTGACGTCGTAAAATACATGCCATAATACGATTTTTGAGTGTGCAGAGTTCAACAAAGTCTAAAAAAATAAAAGTCCAACTGACTTTCACGGGAACAAAGCCGAAGTCTAGGTAATACATACATCGCACGTAATTATTATTGTCTAATTAGCTATCCGTGCAAGTATTATTGCCAATTGTATTTAGCTCTTTGAGTAACGTCTTATTAACCAGTCATGTTATGTATGTTAATGAGTTAATTTTGGAGTCTGCTAACATAGACTCACCGCAGCCTTATTATACAGGACTATTGTTCTTACATATATTGACTTTATAGCATATGCAATAGTGTTTAGTTATACCGATTGATAATACCAATAAATGATATTCTCATTGTAAACTTGATATCTATGACTAAACAAGAATTATGAAATGTATTAAATTATATCAACATTAGAATCTAGTATGTAAGCTATCCTACTGCTGAGCCCCGTGCTCAGTAGTGGGATAGCTTACATTAGTGTATATCTTCTCTATATATAAAATCCTTGCATTACTGACTGACTGACAGACACGCTACAGTCGAAACTACTGGGCGCAAGTAGGTGAACTTTGGCATGTGTGTTCGTTGGGGAGTGTAAGGTAGCACTAAGAGAGGATTTTTGGAAATTCCTCCTCTAAGGGGGTAAAACAGGTGTTCAGAGTTTGTATGAAACTTTTTATTCCTTCAATAGATAAACTTTAAACTTTGTATATCGGTTCCTCAAATGAATTTAGTTAAAACTAAGAAAATCTTTTTTGGAAATTTCTACGCTAAGGGGGTAAAAGGGGAGTCAGAACATGTATGAAACCTTTGTATTCGTTCAAGGGATTAACTTCAAACTGCATATTTGTTCCTCAAATGACGTCTGCGAACACAAATACATTTATTTTGGAATATTTTGTCAAGCAAAATCTACGCGAGCGAAGCAGCGGGCAGAAGCTAGTTTTACATATATACTTACCTTAGTATATATCTTTCTATGTGAAGGGTACTAGGTACGGTCAACGCAGGCTTGAAATCGAGCTGTATAAGAAACAAACAAACACAGTGTCACATTGCATTTAATATAAAAATATTCACACTTTTATATTAGTTGATAAGATCAACAAATACATTTTACATAGCATTAAAAAACTTTATTCTATTTTTCTTATCGAACAATCGAAGAGATAATCTATCTGAGCGTCTACCGGAGAAAAATGCAAATGACTTCCTTAAACAGCTTTATACGCTTAACAGAAGTTAACCGCATTTATTTAATTGACAAAATTATCTTAATGACGTTAGCGGATCTCGGTGTTCTGCTTTACGAAGTATAATTAAGTTTTGTTAATGTTTAATTGTTATAAAGAATAGCTGCTGAACGTTTATGCTAGTATGTATCGCAGATGACTAGATTTGTTGAAATCTTTATTACCAAGGAGATGCCAAGAGAATAAGAGATGGATAAGAAGAGCGAAAATCTGCTGAAGATCGCGGGTACGATTCCCACTTAAGTCAAACATTTGTGTGCATGAATCCATCTATCCATCGGTTGATGATGAAAGTCACCCATTTCATAGGACATGTCTAATGCACGCGTTGTAAAGAAATCAACGTAAATCTAGGGTATGCAGTCTTACTCTAAATCTTTTCTTGATATTGACCTATTGACATCGAGACACTGGGTGTGGGGCAGCTTAGAGAGAACAGACGGCGAAGTTGGACTAACGTATAATTTATGCCGTAGGTATGTCGTTAACTAGTCTGGTTATGCTGTAACTGTCAAGTTTATCACATGCAGTTTCTAAATGAACTTAAACTATATAATGTTCTGCTGATATAATATAAATAATTTGGTAGGATAATTTTCAGGGAAAACGTTAAACTAGCGACAAAATAGACACAAAAGCCTGGTCCAAATTCTTATCCTAAATTATTCCCTATATACTGCTAAATTGCTTAATTTATAGGTATCTTTAGCACTTTTGCTTTTTCATAATTTGTAGGGTTTCGTATTAAGAGAAAAGAAACCTGACCCTTATAGGATCACTTTGTTGTCCATTCATCTGTCGAGAACCATAATTTAGACAACGTGTAGAAATATTAACTTGAAATGAAAACCATATATTTAAATCGAGAATCGAAGCTGTGAAAAAAGGAAATAAAAAAACGATCGTTCATACCGTAAGAATGCATATTTCGACACTCTCAAGGTAATCAAAAAGTAAAATAGTAGTTAAGAGTACATTTTCAAGGAAAAATGTGATAATCAAACATTGTAATTAAATCATAAAATAATATATATGAATACAAGATATATTTTTTCAACTGATCTGCTTGTTCGATTGTACATAATATGACGAAAAATATATATGTTTCCGCTGAATTTTAGGATAAGCTTGGGACTTGATTCAAGTAGTCCGAGAAATATCAGTAAACTAAGAGTGTCGGGGTTGCCCACCGATGGTTCCGTTCAAAGTAGGGAACCATCGGTGCGCAAGCCCGACTCACAGTCGTCCGGTTTTATATTTTTACACTTAATACATTAACCTGATTTTCACGGCTCTGTGATTTGTATAATTGTGCACATAAACTTATTTTTTATTGCATACTCATCCAATAGACAGCGATGCGGAGAAATTCTACGAAGCCTAAACCTGTCTTGTAAATATTTACTTTGTATTTTACCCTCCCCTTTTTTGTACATATTTATTTTTTATGTATGTAAATAAATTCCATTGTATAATAAGTTTTATGTCCTTAAAATTGAATTTTATCATAAATATAATACCTAATACTAAATAAAGGAATGTCTTTGTGTCATATAGAACAAAATCTACATAAAGAGAGGCCAATAATCTTAATATATAAAATCCTTGCGTTACTGACTGACTGACAGACACGCTACAGCCGAAACTATTGAGCGCAGGAAGCTGAAATTTGGCATGTATATTCCTTGGGGACCGTAGGGGTGCACTAAGAAGGGATTTCCTTAAATTCCCACGGGATCGGCCAAAACGGCAAAATTAAAAAAAAAATGCAGGCGTAGCTGCTGGCGTCCTCTAGTAATGAATAATCACTTGTGTACTAGGGAACCTTGTACTATACTCGTCCAAAAAAACTAACCACAAACACCGCTGCATATTCTTAGCATGGGTAGAATGTAGTGATCATTATTATTGAATTGATATTCTAAATAACATTACAATTAAAACCGCACGTAAACACTAATAAATCAGAGCAAAACATTCACAATGCGTAGTAGCAACACGAATGACATAACAGATAAAAGACAAACCGATTAAGAAACGACCGATATTTCTTGATCCTTTTTACAAATATATTTATGAAGTAAATAAAACATATTGTTTTCTAATATAATAACTATATTATTTCCTTAAACAATTTCTGCCTACCATACTTCATTTTATTTTTAATGCTGGCCACATAAGACATTCATCCGCTATTACAATAGCCTATAATTCAAAATAATACTCTTTAAAAACTAAAATCTTTCACCGAAGTTCGATCAAGAAAAGAAAACTACGTATAAATTTAAAAAATTGGGCAAGTGCGAGTCGGACTCGCGCACGAAGGGTTCCGTACCATCATCTATAAAACAAAATGATGTTCGTTGTATGTATACTTAAATACTTTTTAAGTTTCTACCTGTTTATTAAGATCCAGTAACAAATTGCTTAAAATTACGTTTGTTGTATGGGAGCCCCCCTTTATTATTTACTTTTTTTTAATTTCATTATTTATTTTGAAAGGTAATATACAACTACATATTCCGTGAAAATTTAAAGCGTCTACCTGTTACAGTTAGTAATTTTGTGCAAAAATACGAAAAAGGACACGTTTATTGTATGGGGGGTCCCATAACTCGTTATAGAGATAGTCACATAAATGTTTTAGGTCTCAAGATATCATTATTAGTTTATAAAGTATATAAGTGTGGAGTTATTTTAGTACACTATTTATCAAAGGCCGGATAATCCATACCAAAAATAAGAAACTTGATAATATTTCTATCGCCATAGATTTATAAAGAGCATTTATCTGTAGCCGTTATACAACATCAGTCAGAAGTGAAATAGCAGGCTTATTACATTTTCAAAAAAAATAAACCTCTTTATTAAACAATGAACTTTTGTGAGTATTCTTTCCCAGAACTCCATTAATAAAGAATATTACAGTTAGTTACCTCGTTATATTGCAGCTTTTACAGCCAAGCAACCTAAATTAAAACTGTACCTACACATTTCTGTCTAAGCTAATTGAAACTGGAACGTAATAACGATGCTTTTGCACTGAATGATTGGGGGAATAGGGGAATGGTATTAGAGGCGAAGTCGTGGCTCAAAGAGAATCCACTCACACACGATACTTTTACATGCCATGCACTGGGTAAATAACTAAAATGGCAACATCGTCGTACGGTTCGAATTTTTCAAATGCTGAGCGCACTTCAGCTAGAATCTTGGGTATTTTTGTCGGTTGGTAGATTTGATTTGTCATTGTTTGGCTAAAAATAAAGTACTTATTTGAGTTTTTTATGTAATAATGTGTGTTATAGCTACTAAACTTTTCAAGCCCGAAGTCTATATTATTGGTAAGTAACTTGTGGATGGTTTTGTAGTAAGATAAAATAATTTTAATTTCATTTATTTCCAACATTTTATTTCATTGCATAAAACCACTATCTTCAAACCCATTCAACATATTAAAACCTACAAATATACCTACTAAGTACTTAAAGCAAGTACTATCTGAAATACGTCACATCAGTCACAGAGAGATTTCCCTGAAATATGAGCGTCGCAAGTAGTTGATAGACAGCGCTCTATGCACTATGGATTCAAACAGAAAAGACGATTGGGACGCGAGTCAATAAAACTCTTTGCATATATGTAAGTTAAATGCCAGGCCTAGAGTAGTATTAGCGATTTCGTTTGAATGGAGGTAAAATGCTCATGATATATGAGCTTCCTATCTATGAGGTATTACTCATTTTGCGAGAATATATTTTTGACACATTTTTAGTACGGTGGACTGTGTGAATATGACCTAGATCTCAGGCTGTAGTGAAACTTATAACTAGTAGATGTTTCTATCATTGCACGAATTGAACCCCGGCCTAGTTCACTGACCACTAGATTGAGAACAGTGCTCATTACATTAATATTTATCTTCGGTTTGCAGCCAACGTTCAAACCTACCCCTCTTTGCTTTCCAGTCAAGTTCACATACTTAATCCTTAAGTGTCGACTAACGGGCCAAGCAATGCAACAATCACGGAGACATGATCTTTAAAACTTAGACTCATAATCGAATTTTGAACGCTCCAACGCTTCTCGTTTTAATAAGCAATATCGTGTATAATAACAGTGCCAAAGCTGTAATATCACAAGTATGAGACAACTTGTAGCCGAGTCCGGCAAAGTTAATTAAATACTTTACCTGTGTAGACAACTATTTCGTTAGTCATATGACAAGGTACAAGCAATATCGGGCTCGTTACTATCAACTATGAGTTGGCAACTAGCTCACAGGAGTTTAGGTCATGGTAAATGGCATCTGAATATATCGATCGCTTGCGACCGTTTATGGTCTCCTAGTTAAGCCATTTACGGCTTGAATATTAGCGGAGAATGTTGTGGCGTTACAGGTTGTGTCACACTTCAAAATCACCGCCGAAGACCTTGTGCATATGTTGTTGAGTAACATTTATGAATTTGAGAAGTGAAATAGTGACAGGATATTTTATAATGGAAGCTGTTTGGACCTGACTATCTTCATCGAGTGTTTGTGTATGCTGTGGTATAAGATAGACGAAACAATCGTTTAAGTATACACTAACAGTCTCGGCAAGTTAGCAAGGTGTTAGTCGCGACCATTGACTATTATGTATATTATACATCTGTGCAAATGTCAATGTATGTGTAACCTACTTTTATACGCTAATACATTTTTTATTACTTATTATTTCCTTTTTTATCATTTTTCAAATTAAAATTACATTTTTAAATATACAATTTACAAAAGAAAATAATAATAATAAAATAACTATGAGGTCCCACCAGCATCGGGCACAGGGTCCAAGCTGCCGGTGGTTAGGGCTCCAGAGACAGGAACTTCCTTACAACACGTGCCGTATTATATTATTATTACTATAAGAGGCAGCTTTAAAATTGGTGACAATATTTCTCAAGAACTACCGTCAGAAAAAGTAGTATGGACAAGAAAGGGTCGTCTAGGCCACGTGGATGTCGACAACAAATATCCGCCCGATAAACAAGCACCCGCAATCTTCTTCAACGTAGATTTTGTTTGAAAGGGAAGTAGGTTCTTGTTCGATCAAGCCATTTGTAAGTTCCGTAGCTCTACCACCTGTAAAATATAACAGCGAGATTTAGGCTATTTCAATAGTCAATAATAGCAATGGGGGGATAGCATGTAGTATAAAATCGAGTCGTATCTTCCTTGTGCATTGGTTACCGCAACTTGGGTGACAATAGTAAAAGTACACAAATAAGATTATATTTTCACATCCTATATCGGCTTTATATCAATTTCTTTTTGCAGGTGCTAGAGCTTGACTTTGGCTAAATTGGGTGTATATTTCTACATAAAGCGTTCAAGAAAAGCACAGCATGAATATTAAACTTTTGTCAATAACATAATAAGTAAATTAAGTATATATGAAAGAAAATTTCATGCAGATTTACAGCAATAAAATATATCAGCGAAAATATACATACGAGTATGTACATGCGGATTAAGAAAGAATTATATTTGAAGTGTAGCTGCCCAGACATAAAAAAATAGATTCGTTGGCGCATTCAATGTATCTAACAGACGTCGTCGGTCGTTGTAATCTTGTGCTCACGAAGCTTAGTAAACACTAATCTTTGCCACCGTTTTAATTTTCACAGACCAAAAATTCAGAAGCGATAAATTAATGGGCGATACCTTTTGGCTGCTTTTTTTAAATCTCTGTATTGTTGAATTAATGTCAAAAATATACTTAATTTACTTTTTACTCTTATTGTATCCATACGTTTCATTAATAAGCTTTATGGTATGACTAGACAATAACTATCACAGAACAAATATGTGTGAGTAGTTCATAGTTGTGTTCTCAAGTGAAGACCGCGCCAAACGTGACCTCGGTCACCCACCGGCATGTTGGAGTGTCATTGGTCTTTGGACTACAGCGGGCTGATGATGATAAAATATGTAATAGAAGTTTCTACATCTGGTTTTATAACGTCTAGAATTCAAGATAAATAAAACGTCTATGTACCTGTTAATATTACCAAAACTAGCACAATAATTATAGTCATAATATATTATCATGAAAAGTAAATAAACTTACACCTTTATACATAAGAGGTAACTATACTTTTAATAAGTTCAACGTGCAAATAAAACACTGGTCGATTGCCTTCCTTCAGTACTCGTTTGAAGATCAGACCTTCAAACAACTGTCACATCTGTAGCATAATTTCCCGTCGCCAAATGGAAGCCTATCCAGGCTTATTTCCGGAGGCTCTCGTTTGGAATAAATAAACAAGCAGCCTCTCAAATATAAGTACTTAATTTTTTCCTTATTGAGCCTTGCTAATCGATAGCCTGATTAAATACTCGTCCACATATGAAGAATCAATATCTGCGTTCATGTTTTTACAAGTTACGATGTGCTGATTTTCAGATGCTTTGAGAATGTGTGTGTTTATGCTTATCCTGCTTATTTGTGCAGCTGAGATAAAGTAAAATATTTGTGGTAGATTTTATAGCTTAGTGTGATCATGTTAATTTGAGTTCAAGTAACCTTCCCTTAGGTGGCCTTCCCAATAGGACTTCACTGTCAGCTTACCATCAGGCAGCGTGAAGTCAATTTGACAGGTTCTTTCTAATAAAAAAAAAAAAAAAAAAGTAAAAGTTGTTTTGTTGGTAAAGTATCTAATTGCAAACAGATGATGCAAGTATGCATGTCAGCCTTCACCATTTATAGTAAATTACAGGGCACGCGCATCATTTGGAAGTTATTAAAAATAGTTTATGTAATTTTTTAGTTTATTAATTTAACTCGAAAGTAGGTAAAAGGTCTAGTGATTGGCAAACATAAGAAACATGAAATGTTTGGAAATAAACTGTAGGAGTACATTGAAAAAAGCGTAGCGTTTCGTTTTACGCGTTGGCGCTCACCATCGTAGAAACAGCTATAAAAAGTCGATACAACCAAGACTTCTATCTATTTTCAAAGTAATTTCAAACAAGTCAATCACCTCAATCCATATGAACAGTGTTGACATATTACTGGCCAGTGACTACTAAAGAAGAAAAATATTATAGGGATTTTCACAAGGATTTTCACATAGGAAAGTAACAGGGCGTAAGTAATAATATGAAAAGTGAATTTTCCTATGAAACGTCACATTAGGTCAGGGAACTCGGGAAGTATTGAATCGAATCGACATGATAACGTGCTACACCTACTGAGAATTATATTGTATTCCATATTCCATTATAGAGAGAGGTAAACGAACTGCGAGTTGTATAGGAATATCTTATTACTATTTTGTAGTTACCATTTATATTGCCAGTAGTTTTCCTGTACTATAAACATGAATAGAGATTTATTTTGGTAGAATATTACGGAGAAATATGTACAGTTTACTTTTGAGCTTAACATCGCATGAAATTTTGCGTGGACTGATGTTTGTTACTTTTTCACGCACAACTTCTAAAAGCATTTTAATGCAACTTTGCAGTGATAAAGCTTGTACACCAGAATGGCACATGGGCTGGTTTTTTCAATAGCAATGGCTTAGTAGTCTAAATAACCCTTACGTGCAGACTCTAGTATATTAAAGTTTCTAAAAAAAATATCGTATGGTTTTCTTTATTCACTCGTATTAATACCCACATATTATTTAAACCTCATTTTCACCCTTTTCCGTTATAACATGTAGAACATATACGGTTGATAAAACTAAAACACGAATAAAAATGCACTCTATTGTGGTACAAAATAATATTTGAAATTCAAGCTCCCTCATTTAATGACCGACAGTGCACAATTCTTACATATTGTAAAACAAAGTCTTCAGCCCCGTCTTTGTGTCTGTCTCACATTCGAATCATCAACTCAGAATCTTGGTACTTGCGTTTCAACTTGCCTCATAGTAAGCAGCAAGTTGAATGAGTCTTCTGGATATTGCTTCAGTTCAGTGAAGAATACATATTAGCGTCTATGGCCAAGGGTCAGCCTATTGTAAAAAGAGATAGTCTTCTTCTTCGTGTCAATGGTTTCAACTAAATGAGATCTGCATAACATTCGGCCACTGTAATTGCGTTACGAGTAGCCTCCTACAGCTCAGACCCAGTGCAGGTGCTCGGGAAAGAAGGATATATCAGCAAATGATCCATTGTCTGCCCTGGCTGACCACATTCACATTGGGCAAGATCGGGGTCCCTGAGCCCTCACCTACTTGTGTATTTGCTTTCCAGCAGTCAACCTATGTGCGCAGTCTATTTAGGGACTGCCATACGAGAAGCAGCGAAAGAGATTAAGAGCATAAATGCACTAGCGTGGAGTGGATATGTTTTTATCGCCTATCGCTTTGCATATAAAAATCGAAGTGCGGACAGCCGTATGCGGCGCGTCGCATTGCGGCCAGCAGCTAGCGCGTTTACGGCCTAAGCGATAAAATACTTTACATAAAAGCGCGCTCAACGTTATTGTAATGTGCTTGAAAGAACTAGTTTATCTACGGTCAATGAGATACTCCTAACAAAAGTTGTTAAGAAAAGACAGGGTGTAACGCGAGTTAGTCCTAAAAACCTACGCTTAAGAAGCAGTTATATGTTCGCAAGTTTGCGACTGCTTGAGAACGGATAGGTGCTCACTATGTCTTGTACACTAAACGATTTAGATAATTATGTGCTTGCTTCTTCAACCAGTTTGTGGAGAAATTAGTTCATACACTCATACAGGATATAAAAGAGTAGAGTCATTCAACAAAACATTGCAACTTCTAAAGTTTAGATAAAGATGTATGCTAGAAATGTCAATGTTGTATTGCTAAACTGTTAAAATCCAGATCATTTGACCAAGAGGTTCACGTTGCTTCATCATCATTATCAGCCCTGACTATAAACTGTCCTACGGCTGATGACGGGACACATCTCACCGTGGGAAAGGTTAGGCTATAGTCGACCGTGCTAGTCAAGTGTGCTTTGACAGACTTCACAGTTACGTCTTTCAAGAACCCTAAGGAGAAGTTACGCTATGCAGGTGATAGTTAATCATTTAATACACACATATTATCTTCGAAAAGTCAGTGGTGCGCGCCATTGGTTTGATATGGAGCTACCGCTGCTTCAACAAAACCAACACTTTGAATGACTGTTTGCCAACATTAACATTGAAGCAGTCACATCGGGCACGAATACATCAACGTAGTACTACTTAATTCATTGTCCTTAAAATAGTGTCTCCATAATGGCTCTTATAAACCATAATTCCTCCTTAGAAATCCCTGGAATCTTTTAATCCGTAGTATTATACAATATAATTAAGTAAACAAAATTTTATATCAAGTTGTATCTTGTTTGCGTCTAGGGGCTACCGCTAATGAGAAATTAAATAATTCAACAAGAGGCCACGGGAGGAAAAATCCGTTAATCCAGAAGAGAAATGCAGCCGGTTGGTAATGTAAGTTGTAAAAATAATTACATTTACTTAGCCGACGCTAGCTGCTGTACTTCATTCTATTTTGTGAATTAGAATACGTTTTTGCTCTGAGATATATCGTCCTTTGTTAGTATTGCTTACTTTTTTACAGAATTTCTGTTGCAGATTTAGGATGTTCTGGTGTAATTTCGTAAAAGTAGTTATTGGCCCTTGAAAATTGTATTTGATGGTTTTTTGTTCGAAGTTCTTAGTTTAATTATTTTTCGTCTGACGTACAATGGACAAATTCAGTGAAAACGATCCAAAATATTACTCAGCCACACATGCTAACAGCTCTAAGAATATGAAATATTTTTTGAAGAAATGTACCTACCTAACTGTGTTATTACGTCAATCCCTGTCATGATGAGTCTTATTATGTAACCTCGACGTTCGTTTCAGATTGCGACCTTATCTTACAAGAGTGGCCTTCAACAAATCAATCATGGGGCTCCAAATCAATCTGATATTGTACTTCATAATTCTATCCATTAGCTTCCTTTTTATCCGTAATAAAAATGATTGAAGGAATATTTCGCAATGAGGATCAAGGTTAACTTCTCTTTCTCTTAGCGTTATCCCAGTTTCAGTCTGAGGTCCGCTTTCTAGTGTAACCGGATTTGGCTGAATATTAGCTTTTCCACGGAGCGACTGCCTGTCTGACCTCCGCAACCCGAAGGGATAGCGATATTCCATGCTTTAGATTAGTGTCAGTTTGTTTAGAAGGTACTGACGCCCTGTAACGACTGTCAAAGATCTTCATGACAACCGGGACCGACGGCTTAACGTGCTCTCCGAGGCACGGGACAAGCGATAATTAACAATTCAATACGCACATAACTCCGAAAAGTCATTGGTGCGCGCCGTGGATTCGAACCTGATACCCTCTGCATGGCAGTCTGTTGGTATATCCACTCGGCTATCGCTGGATCAAGGTTAACAATACAAAATTATAAAATAATTTATTTTACAATTATATAAATAAGCGTTTGACTCCACGGTTGGCACGGTTGGCTTAGTGATTTAAGTGGTCGCCTGCGCCGAGTCTTGTGGGTTCGATTCCCACACGAGACAACACATGGTGTGATCCATAATTTGTTGTTTCGAGTTATTGTGTCCGTTGGTTGTATGCCTATAAAGTCCCCTGCGACACAGGATTTATTCCTAGTGCGGGAGTTGTCTTCTAAAAAAGAAAGAAAAAGAAGAATGCATTCATACTATGATACCATCATTAAGGCGATAGTAGAGTGTCCGTTTGATATATTTTGGCGATGAATTATACAACTTTTTACAACTTTCGATAGTACATAAATTACGGTGAGATGTAATATGTATATGCTCCATCTAAAGTATTCTAGTATCTTTTAAACTCCCTTAAATCTGCTAAAGAGGAAAAGAATGTTTCACGCAAATGCTACTAGATGACGCCGTTGTACCTTTGACGTTGGAGTAGATATGCCTTTGAAGCTATCAATTGTATTTCTGTTACTTTTACTTATGTGTCGATCGGATCTGCATATTTCCTACGTCATATTGAATCATCTCAACATATATTGTAACTGTTAATCGCTTGCAAGCGAGTCTGTTGCTACGTGAACATACAGTATAAGCGTAATTCGCCTTATAACTGCTCCGTTTTTGAGAATTAAGCCGAAGCATCTCAGTTCTCTGTACCCACTAGAGAAAATGATGGCTATTTAAAGCCGCTCATAAAATTCGCATAGAAGATAAGGCGTAATTGCCGACGATCTTGTGGAAATGCCGGTGAAATTCACGATGCTGAATTTTACCAATACCATGGGATCTCATTCCTTAGAACGTTTTCCGTCATTCTTAACTCTCTCAACAGATGACTTTACTAGCATCGATTTTATTGATGACTTTCATGCATAAGTGATAAATAAGAAAATAAAGTTCTAAAATATGATATTTATGAATTAAGAAATCCCTTTATTACGACTAATAAAAAAATGAAACATTAAATTGAATATGAATATTTTTGAAAAATATGATGTGCACTTCGTTGCTTGCTTGCTTCGTTGCATACTAGCTTGTAGTAAAACGTTACAATGAGTTAACTTTCACTCGGCATTCATAGATGGCGCTTTTACGTATGTATATATTTATTTTTATTTAATTTGGTATTAATCTGTAGATGGTAAAATAAATAAATATTTATTAAATAAACATCAAATATTTGAAAAAGTAAGATATTATGTTAACCAATGAACGGCCATGAGCATTTATTTTAAAAAGTATATAGGTACCTAGTCGAGCGATTGCGTTTTGTTTTTACATTTAAGTTCGTAAAAGTAGTGTAATTTAAATTTTATAAATAATAAAAACTTACTCTGTGTTTGTGTAATAAATGTTCATAAATTATGTAAATCAATATGCGTCTTACATTTATACGAAAAAATAAAATGTAAACAAACCATAAAATGGTTCTTTTAATGTCGCCTTCGCAACAAAAGTAGATTTAAATACTCCAAGCGAAAGATTCAGTTAGTTTTACAAAAATACGCCTGTCCCTTCGATTCATAAATTATACAGCATATTTTATATTTTTCCTGTATTGTTCAGAATTATAATAACGAATATTTTTTTATGTATTAGTTATGCTAATAAACTATTTTACACGATAAAGAACCTAAAAAGCCAATGATTCTAAAATGTCAATGTATTTGATATCCTGTCAACTTATGCATTACACCCAAAGTAACTATTTCGCATCACAGGGGGGCACTTTTAATTAGGTCGGGTTATCCCGATCAGTTATCGTGCTATCAAGTTTGAAAATCATTGGTTTCTTTGTTTACCTTTTATTTTTTTCGTATCTTGAACAGACAATAGCAACTAATAAACAGTTGATGTTGAGTATGTTGTAAATCAAGCTAATGAAAAAAACAAAACGCATTTTTTAACTTTCATAGCCGACTTCTCTAGAATTCTAGAACTCATACGCTTGGTTCCCGATAGGTACTTATAGTATTATATTTATCTATGCCGATAGTCATGAGTCGCACAATTGCAAAATCGTGTACCAAGTATACCAAGTGCGTCTCTATAAAAATACCAGGGTCGAAAACCAGGTATCAATATACTTGCAAGTTTTTGGGCACTCGAGTATAGAAAACTTCGTGTGACGCCCTGGTAATGCAATTTTGTATTGAAAAATAAACTTTATCCTAATATGAGTAAGGATGTTTATCGCAAAATTAGGTAATGGACTTTTCTAAATACTTTCATGAAAATTTATTCCTTACTACCATATATTTAAGGAACTTTGTCGCGCAAAACCTTGCAAGTTTTATATTCCCGAGTACTCAAAATACTTTCAAGTATTTTAGTGTTTTGCGCGACAAAGTTCTGTAAATGTATGGCAGTAAGGAATATTATTTCATAAAAGTATCTGTAGGTACTACGTTACGGTCGGGAGTCGGTAATACGCGAAACGTGTGCGCGTACGTTCAAGTAAAAAATACTTTGAAAGTGTTGCAAATATTTTAGTGTTTTGCGCGACAAAGTTCCGTAAATGTATGGCGGTAAGGAATAATATCCCATGAAAGTAAAAGTACTCCGTTACGATCGGGGATCGGCAAAACGCGAGACGCGATCGCGTACGTTCAATTTAAGTAAGAAATACTTTAAAGGTGTTGCAAGTATTAAAAAAAAATTGGGCAGGTGCGAGTCGGACTCGCGCACGATGGGTTCCGTACCATCATATATAAAAGAAAATCACGTTCGTTGTATGTATATCTACTTAAATAATTTATAAGTTTCTACCTATTTATTAAGATCAAGTACCAAATTGCTTAAAAATTACGTTTGTTGTATGGGAGCCCCCCTTTATTATTTACTTTTTTAAATTTAATTATTTATTTTGAAAGGTAATATACAACTACATACCTATTCTGTGAAAATTTAAAGCGTCTACCTGTTACAGTTAGTAATTTTGAGCAAAAAATACGAAAAAAAACTCGTTTTTTGTATGGGGACCCCCCCCTTAATATTTTCATTTTTTTTATTATTAGTATTTGTTGTTATAGCGGCAACAGAAATATATAATTTGTGGAAATTTCAGCTTTCTAGTTATCATGGTTTATGAGATACAGCCTGGTGACAGACAGACAGACGGACAGACGGACAGACGGACAGACAGACAGCGGAGGCTTAGTAATAGCGTTCCGTTTTTTACCTTTTAGGTACGGAACCCTAAAAAAAAATCGTTACAATCAGCTTCAAAATTACGAATCCTACAAAACAAATGATTATATAATAGTTAAAAGCTTTTTATCTACTAATTCTATTTATCCACTTTGATGGAGGAATAAAAAACTACTTACCTAATATATCAATTTAAAAATATTAATTTGCCAACATCTGGGTTTGAGTTAAAACTAACTTGCACGTTTGCATAACTTGCTTGTAAGGCCGAATTAATAAACCAATTGTAATGACTAGCTTTTGCGCGCGACATGGTTCCCGTGAAAGTTGAAGAGAAAAAAATCCAACGTTTCTGCAAGATTTTTTGTTAGTTGACGAGGTATCATAGTTTCATAAATAAAAAAAATAAAATTAACTGTTTTTTCATTGCTACATTTTAATAGTTACCTATTCCCCTTTTGCAATCTCGACGTTCGCTTCGCCAGGGGTTCGCTATTGAGGTTGCATTAATTTCGCCTGAATACCAATTTAATTAAGAATATAATAATATAACTTAAGAATAACAATTTTCACGAAGCAGAACTCAAAGGAAAGCACCACCTAGTATAGTAAGTACATATTATATTATCTGTAGCATGCACCACAGACCCTGGGACCACAGACCATCAGACCAAGGCAACCTCACAAGGTCATAGGTTTTGTCAAGTCTATTCAAACGAGCCCAAACACTACTAGTTTCTCATGTGTAGTTTAGGAGTTCTAGTGACCACCTGCCGACTTCATTATCAGACCAAGGCATCCTCACAAGGTCATAGGTTTTGTCAAGTCTTGTCAAACGAGCCCAAACACGACTAGTTTATCATGTGTAGTTTAGGAGTTCCTGTGACCACCTTCCGGCTTCATCATCAGACCAAGGCAACCTCACAAGGTCATAGGTTTTGTCAAGTCGATTCAAACGAGCCCAAACACTACTAGTTTATCATGTGTAGTTTAGGAGTTTCTGTGACTACCTTCCGGTTTCATCATCAGACCAAGGCAACCTCACAAGGTCATAGGTTTTGTCAAGTCTATTCAAACGAGCCCAAACACTACTAGTTTATCATGTGTAGTTTAGGAGTTTCTGTGACTACCTTCCGGTTTCATCATCAGACCAAGGCAACCTCACAAGGTCATAGGTTTTGTCAAGTCTATTCAAACGAGCCCAAACACGACTAGTTTATCATGTGTAGTTTAGGAGTTCCTGTGACCACCTTCTGGCTTCATCATCAGACCAAGGCAACCTCACAAAGTCATAGGTTTTGTCAAGTCTATTCAAACGAGCCCAAACACTAGTAGTTTATCACGTGTAGTTTTGGAGTTCCTGTGACCATCTTCCGGCTTCATCATCAGACCAAGGCAATCTCACAAGGTCATAGGTTTTGTCAAGTCAATCTAAACGAGCCCAAACACGAGTAGTTTATCATATGTAGTTTAGAAGTTCCTGTCACCACCTTCCCGGCTTCATCATCAGACCAAGGTACATTCACAAGGTCATTCATCACTGCAGCATTTCAATGTTACCGTAACATAGCCACCAAACTTACGTAAGTATGTCAAATATCAGCTTTATGGAACAGTGTACAAAGTGCATTCCAAATTTTGAACGGAAAGACACGAAGTCATAAATATATCGCTAGATATTTTAACGCCACCGGTATATACGTAAAATAGGTACCTACTAGATCGGTAGATCGTGTTATAACCTTGAAATGAGGCACACTTGGGTGACAAGGTGAAATATAATAATATTGTTAACATTTTAGACAGAATGATTTTTTATTATAGCGCCATCTCTTCTTTTTAATTTAAAATAACATTGCTTACAAAATGAGACGTAAGATGTCGCTACCATCGACTCCCATTTTTTCGTCGCTAGCGCCATCTGTTGTATTATTTACGGTATTAACAAGTACTTATAAAAATAAAGGTCTAATATTAAGGATCTAAGGTGGCCAATTTTTATGGACGACTTGCGGCATCTGTACTGGTATTGTCTTATCTGTGCCAATACTTAGGCACTGTGTTTTGAAGTACAAAAAAGTAGTAAAATGCTGTTAGGTATTTAAATTCCCGAAAGGTGATTGTCGGCGGTTATCGTGTGGTTCATATGTAGGTCAACGGTATGTTCAACGATCAATTTTATTTAGAGGTAATGGCAATTTTTCACAATTCCTTTGTATGGTTCTTCAAAATTCAACAATCCGGTCAAGTTATTAGCAGTTAAATAACCAGAGATTACCAGACGTAAAATGTATGATTTCCGTGTTCTTGGTACTTGGTACTTGGTAGCACGGGCTGTTTCCGCAACTCCACGTCTTGGCGTGTATTTTGCGTGCGGGTGGGAATGGTCTTGTCACTCGAGCCACCCCAGCTCTTCGAGGAAGGCCAGCAGACTCTTGATGTGGCCCACTGCTTCCCTCAGGGTGCTGTTTCTGGTCAGGTACTGCTGCCTGTACTGTGCGACCTCAGGGCAGTCGAGGAGCAGGTGGGCTGCCGTCTCGTCTGCTGCCATACAGGCCCTGCACAGCGGGCTGTCGGTGATACCTACAGTAAATAGGTGTTTATTAAAGAATCCGTGTCCTATGTAGGCGACCGTGACTGTCCGCAGTTGTTGTTTGGACAGCCGGAGGATTTGTTTGGCTATCTTACCGTCTGCTGCGGGAAGAGCCTCCTTGGCCTGCCTACATGTCTCAATACCAATGCAGGACTGGTTGTGCTGGGTCCTGGTTCTATTTCTTACCAGGTTGCGATAAAAACCAGAAGGGAGGGGAATAATAGGCTCGGGTCCCACCACCTTTAAGGTGGCCCCTCTTCTGGCAAGTACGTCGGCTGCGTCATTCCCTCTTGAGCCACTATGGCCCTTGATCCACTGCAGTGTTAATTTGTTTAGTTTACCTTCTTAATTAATTTCCGCGTTCTTACAGCTACTTCCAGGTTACAAATCAAAAATATTAAAGAAAATAATCTTTAAGTTATGTATTTCGGGTGTCTTTATTAACATAGTCAGATGAGACAGCCAAGATCTATAAGAAGATTAAAGAAGCTTCTCGCACTCTACACACAATTTAAACTAAAACTAAAAAATAAATAATATTGGCACTCATTGTATTTGGCATCTACATGCCGCAACAAATTACTCGGCAATAAATTGCTGAATCATTTAAAGTACCTTTATCTAATCTTTTGAGAATAATATGCAAGGAATGTTGAATTTTTTGCTTACTGGAAAACGGAGTAATTGGATGTCCCTGTGGGCCGATGCATTAAAATCAAAAATCAAAATCAAATATAATTTATTTCATGGGCCCCAAAGGGCGCTTAAGAATTACATTACATTAAATGAAATTAAAAATTATATGATTATTACTTATTAATATTTAAGAGAAGAAAAATATTTACTGTAGCTTAGATTAATTTTCATCCCACTGTTTTGGGTAGAATTAAAATCAATCTAAGTACCAGCTCCGAGTTGTAACGCACTATGAGGAGAAGTGAGAAACATCGGAGCTATCGTTACGGTAAGTCTTATCGATCTGCCACAGAAAGCTTTTGGTTTCTTCTTATCGGTATTTGGTATTGCAGCTGGGGACAGGTGTGTATTTAGTACAACAACGCATATATTTTTTTAAGTAACACAGTCTTCTTGAAATTATTTATATGCTTGTATTCCAACAATTGTCGTTACAGTAACCAGTATCAAACCACCACGATACAACCATCAGTGTCGTCGTTGGATTAGGTGGAACCAAAAAATAAAACTAATTATTTCAAATATAACAGCCAACAATATAATAAAAAAAATTAAAATACTAAGTGACAAAATATTACACGTTTGTTGTACAGAATAACAACCATGGTATTCTGTGTATAAGGAAACTCTGTAGGGCGAATATGTTTACTCTATAGTAGCTAAGCAGAAACAAGAAAATGTGAGTGCGGTTCATATCTCTCTCCAGAGTGTGGTTAGGGATTATGGTGTGTGTCAAACTCAAAGAAGATTGTAAATATCCAATTTGATGCTGTGCCCCTTTTGAGAAGAGGGTAAATCCATGTTATGTATCTATGGACTGCGAGAACTGGCCAAGAATATGGCAACACAAACTTTAATGCGACAGAAAAACTTTATTAGCTCTGAAATGCTTGTATTTTTGTACTGACTTATTTTACTGATGGCCTGGCAAAACGATTAAAGGTAAACCTACTTCATACATGTAAGTAATAAAGTTTTTTTTTATATAATCAGATAAGAATGTGAACTTAGAGTTCGTTCTTTTGGATTAGCTTCTTTCTCTATGTTAGAAGGAATTAATAATTGTTACTGCACAGATGTTATATTGGCTATTTGTCAGAAACAGAGAAAAAAAGAACCATCCATGTTGAGTCCAATCTTTATACATGAATAAATAAAAGCTTCGCTAGATAAAAAATAAAGTTTCTTTCTGGTCACATCTGGCACATGGTCAAACCAATCTATCCAGATCTTAGGTAACTTACTTCGAGTTTCTTGTTGACCCTATTTTCATTTTATTATTAGATATATACCCCCTAGCAACAACACCAAAACACCTCCGAAAAGACCGAAGGAGACAAGACACTTGAACATTAGTCACGTTTTGACGTGTAATTAGCGGCGTGTCGTCCGCATGTACTAATTACCTCATATCAATTGTGTCGCCTTTGTCCGGCGATTTGTCTTGGCGACGTTTCAATAAGAATGGAACATGACTGGCGCTAAAGACTTAAGGAAAAATGGATGGTGTAACAAAAACTTTTTTGTGTTTATGTCGTATATGGTAGAGAAAATATGGTGTTCTGTGCATGAGTTTCGATGTTTATATGTTAAGTCTGCATGGAATGCCTTTTGTAGATTTGTTTTACACTGTAGATATCCAATTTTATTAAAACAATAGAGGTTAGAATCGGTTTCGAGTATGGCAGGAAATACTTGCTTATTTTAAGATTTTGGCCGTAGTTGGACTAAAACTTTGTAAACTTTTTTTGTGTGTTTAAATATTTTAATTCTCTGAACTAGTCAGATAAGTAAAATATTTAAACACGCAAGAAAATAAAAAGAGAGATTTCTTGGTATCTACTGATGAATGTGCCACAGGCGTCTTGTATATTAAGTTTAATGGAAGAATATGCAAACATTTTTTTTCTTTCATACTCATAAACATTGTAAATAAAATATTTTTTTAGCATACGAATTAAAAGTTTGAATTCGGATAGCTCAAAATCAGTATCTATGGACAATCTTGAGGCAGGCCTATGTCCAGCAGTGAACGTCTTTCGGCTGAAGTGATAATAATTTCCATCGACATCGGTGTATGTGCGTGTCGCGCAGACTAAGCGGGAAATTGGACGCCACTCGCTGCATGTGTGTGGCGATTCCATACATAACGTAATAAAAGTCTTGGCAACAGCTTATCGCTAGCTACAGTCAGCTGTGGTCAGTGGTCAGCGTTGTCTAATCGATTTGCTCCGAGTTCCACAACGACCTGTCATTGAAACGGTCGAATCAGTGAGTCAAGCATCAATCGAATCAAAGGAAACGCAAGATGGCTTAAGTTGTAACAAGCGTACGTCCGCAAGCCTGTAGCGCATGTCGTGGTTTTGAACCCTATACCCTTTGCATAACAGTCTGTTGGTATCTCCCCTAACACCAACTTTGCCTACGCAATGTCCAAACCGATATTATGATAAAAAATAAGTACACATTTAAGAATATATGTACGAAATGTAGGCTTTTTCTTTGAATGTAAAAGAAATAAATGTTTTGTTATCTTTATGTATAATTCAAAGCCGACGGTGGTGTCCGTATGCGGAAACGTTTGCTTTTATGAGTATCGTGATGAAACCTTTTATTTCATCAAGGCGCCTTGAATGTCTGCGTGTCTGATAAAATTATAGCTTGATAATATAATTACATTGGGATAATTGGTACGACAGAGTCAGTATTGTACATTCCTGGGAAATCGACTTGAACTATTTCCACCATTCTACTTCTATTTGTACTTCTGTTTTGGTAATCTGTTTTTTGACTAAAACTGTGGCGTAGCCGTTATAACTGGCTGAATGTTGAAGGTTCGATTCCCACACGAGATAACCTTGTGCTCGTTTATTGATTTTTTTATTGAAATCATCCATGACACAGGACTTACACATAATTATTAGTCAAAAACTTATAGTACATGATAGTAAATACGAGTAGGCTGTGGTAACAGTATCACTCTCGCTTATGAGCATAAGTTTTAATTGATCGAAGTAAAACGACTGTAATTTGTTACTAAATTAAACCAGAACATTACGTACTTTGTTGCAAATAACGCGCATGTGTTCCCTAGGTACACACATCTCAAGAGACCACTTTATTAACTACAATTCCTTATTATAATTTATTCACGAACAAAACTTGCTCGCTACGTAAATTCATTTACGTTGTACTTTTGAAAGCATGGTTGACACTGCGACACTATTATTAGACCGAGTTTTGTGGCTTCAATTCATATTTATTCGAGATAGCGTATATATTCATTTTTTTTTAAATTCATTATTCTAGTGCTCGTTTTTTAGACTCTGAACTCTTTTAAAACCTTTGCAACACATCATCTTGAAGCATTACCTATCTATTATCTGTGATGAAATGTTTGATGTATACTGAACATATCAAAAATTTATTTAAAAGGGAAACAAGGTTATGTTTCTCAAACTAGACAGAATTTATAACCTTTTGCTTCATTAACTGCAACAGTAATCTTAGTGCGATTCTTCAATCGTTCTTCCATCTTCTCAGTTCTTTTGTTGACTGTTAGACGTCTTAGCATTCTTGTTTTCATTATAGTTTGATACTAAGCTGACAGTAGTTAAATTTAGTTATTGTTACATCCAAAATAATATGCAATCAAAATATGATTTGGAATCTAGCAATCTTGAAGTTGCCTGTAGCAATGGACTATAAAAAAGAGTGCTGTGGTTAATAAAAAATCACCATAGACATTTTCAATAATATGTCAGCGTGGACATTTATCAACAAAAATTCCCACAATCGGGGTTAAGGCTTTTTGCTTAGCAACCCCTAAATATAGGTGCGTCATCTAAATCACCAGAGGCGAATTTAATATTTTATTATGAGGTGGTACCGTCAAGTGCGGCGTAAATTGTGCTCGGTGTGTAAACACTGCGGTCGGTGAGCGTACCTCGCTCGAACAATGTTTCGTTGTATGAATACTAGGATAGATAAATTTAGTATAAGTTATGTGTTATTAAAATTGATTTATTTCCCTAATCTAGTATATACAGGGTGTCACAAGACCCATCACCAAGCCGAAGTCTACTCGTTGTGGACATCAAATAATACCTGGGAAACGATTAGTTTTCACATTTTTTAGACCGCAATTAAAAGCGCGCGCGTGCAATGCTCGAAATACCTACTTATCCATGGGGTTATAGTTATAGGGCATCTAAAAACATATTGGCGGGGTAAATGCATCGATTTTGTAACTAATTTGAAAAATTCCATACTAACTTTAATCCTCAATATCTCCTGAACCAGTAATTTCCCCGGTATGGTGCCGAAGTAAAAAATGTTCGTAGTGATTGGTACAATATGGGATTTCAATTTAAATTAACGGTTGTGCTTAATATTCATTGCAATTGCTCTTTTGAATTTTTAGTAAGTGTTGGGTAAACATTTGAGTGAAATGTAATAAATAATTATCTCATATTTGAAAGTATATCACGAAAATGATGAATTTATGTACTTTTAAGTGTGTCTGAGTAACATTTGTACTCTTTGTAGAATACAAAGTATGTATATAGTATTAATTTATTTTCTCATAGAGGATGCCCGCGGCTACGCCCACACATTTAATCTATCTAATATATAAAATTCTCGTGTCACAGTTTTCGTTCCCATACTCCTCCGAAACGGCTTGATCGATTTTGATGAAATTTTTTGTGCTTATCCGGTATCTATGAGAATCGGCCAACATCTATTTTTCAAAAAAAAAAAAAAAAATTTGCAAAACAACGTTTGCCGGGTCAGCTAGCATATAATCGATTTTAAACTTTCGCGATTTGTATACATCATACAATATTATTTAGCGGGTCTTAGTCGCGATAATTTATTTATTTCAAGGCATAAATACCTCTGTTATTCTCCTACGTTTCTACCGGCTTGCAACGGTTGTGGTCGCGGAGGGACTGATGTCAGCTCAGCGCCGTCCTTGTGAAGCGCGGGTTTCGGCAGCTACCCTCCCTTGTTTTGTATTTTTGATATTTTGAGTTCTATCCGCACTGTCGGTACTTCGACACACTACACTTATGACGTCTACACACTGATGAGTTGTGTTCAACAACGCCGCAGTAACACAACTCATCAGTGTGTAGACGTCATAAGTGTAGTGTGTCGAAGTAACGACAGTGCGGATAGAACTCAAAATATCAAAAATACAAAACAAGTGAGGGTAGCTGCCGAAACCCGCGCTTCACAAGGACGGCGCTGAGCTGACATCAGTCCCTCCGCGACCACAACCGTTGCAAGCCGGTAGAAACGTAGGAGAATAACAGAGGTATTTATGCCTTGAAATAAATAAATTATCGCGACTAAGACCCGCTAAATAATATTGTATGATCAGCTAGTATATATATAAAATTCTCGTGTCATGGTGTTAGTTAAAATACTCCTCCGAAACGGCTGGACCGATTTGTATGAAATTTTGTATGTATATTCGGTAGGCCTTTTTTTTTTTTTTTTTTTTGGTTTCGGGTTGGAAAATCCTCATGGAGTCCCTCCGCCCTGGGGGATGGGCGAAGGGGACTGTCAGACTCTTACTGACTAAAAACCAACCCGTGT
The DNA here is from genome assembly GCA_944739405.2 of Euclidia mi. Lineage (NCBI taxonomy): Eukaryota > Metazoa > Arthropoda > Insecta > Lepidoptera > Erebidae > Euclidia > Euclidia mi. The sequence continues at coordinate 93,758,162 of OX123182.2, forward strand.
GCCTCATGTACCCGTGTGTCGGAGGGTCGGGTTTCGCCCAAGCATACGTCGCAACCCCCCGACGGGTATCGGCCCGCCAGATGGTCAGGCGGGCCCCGAACAAAACCCCCTTGGCGGCGGATTAAGGTGTTGGGCTCCGCCGCAAAAACACTCAGCGGCCGCAGAGGATAGGGAGGACGGCAACGCAACACCGCATCTCCTCTTCCTCTGCGGCCCCACCGCGACGCAACGATGGTGCGCCTCCATTTGGTCGCGGGAGATAGGGCGCGCGGCAACGCAACACCGACACGCCTCTCCTCCCGCGACCGCACCCGACTGCGAGGGACAGAAGAACTGTCCCTCGCACCCGCCCCATTGGACGCATCCAGCGCAGGCCTCCGTCAAGCCCACGCGGAGCGTCCCCTCCTGGATCCCTCTTAGCTTCACCGCGGGTCACCAATCCACGGTTACTAAGCCCCCCCACCACGACAAGGTGGAGATCCCACGGGGGGGATATTCGGTAGGCCTGAGAATCGGTTGTAATCTATTTTTCAAACTTCCAAGTCATTAGGGTGGCCACCCCAGCCCAAAGAATCTTTTTTTTATTTTTTGGACATTTTTATTTTTTTATGATATGGCAGTATAAAATACATACAACTCTTAATTTTCACCCCTTTATCACCAACTTATTTTTTTATAGCCATATTAGTTATTTCATCTTATCACTAGATCAATCCTGTTGGCCACGCCACGCGCATACCGGAGACAAAAAAATCGTTTCTCAGTGTTAGTTACAATACTCCTCCGAAACGGCTGAACCGAGCTGTATGAAGTTTTAAACGTATATTGTTTAGGTCTGAGAATCGGCCGCAGTTTAGTTTTTAAACCCTAAGTAAAAAGGACGGGCCAATCCAAACATATGTTTTTGAAGTTATACTTCTTTGAAAAGGCACGTTATGAAAGAATGATGAGAGTCACATTTTACGATGCGCATGTGTGACACAAAATTCTCACGGGAAAAGTTATTAGTCTACATTCACAAGATGGTGGACGAGACTTTTTTAATAAAATGAATATGGGTATAATTTTTGGAGTTTTCATGGATTCTGATTACGAAAATGACGTCTATATGGGAGTCCAAGATGGCGGACGGGAAATTTTTAATAAAATTAATATGGGTATCATTTTCGGGGTTTTCCTAGATTCTGATCACGAAAATGACATCTATTTGGGAATCCAAGATGGCGGACGGGACAATTTTAATAAAATTAATATGGGTGTCATTTTCGGGGTTTTCATGAATTCTGGTCACGAAAATGGCATCTATTTGGGAATCCAAGATGGCGGACGGGAAATTTTTAATAAAATTAATATGAGTATAATTTTCGGGGTTGTCATGCATTCTGATAATGAAAATGGCATTTATTTGGGGATCCAAGATGGCGGACGGGACATTTTTAGTAAAGTTAATATCTTTAACATCATAATATAATTGGTCCAATTAACATTTGGCATCGTTTTACTGTGTCAACTTTACTTTACTTTTACTTTTTTTTGTTGACTTACGCCTGTATATTCACGAAAGGGTAGGCAGAAGTGTAATATGACACCCACATTGCGCCATGAATTTTTAGGTCCCTCTAATAGGGGGCGAGGCTTTTGCCGTTACCGGGATCACCAGACTCCGTGCTGCTACTGAGAATTTGGAATAACCCAGTAACACTTTTGCCCGACCCGGGAATTGAATCCGGGACCTCCGATCTGCAGTCACATACGCTATCCACTGGAGCACGGAGGCAGTCTCTTTCTTTATGATATGGCATTGAAAATACAAACAACTCTTAATTTTCACCCTTCTAACACCAACCCCTATTTTTAATAGACATCTTAGTAAGTTAATCATATCACTAGATCAGTGATACGCGCCAGTTGTATACTGGAGTTAATAAATCGTTTTACAGCTGCGTTAATGAAACAATTCAGCAATTTCACAGTGTTAGTGATATAATACTCCTCCGAAATAATATTTGTTGGTCAATTTCTTAAGCCCTGATGGATGGGTGGATGGATGGAAAAAAAGGAATAAGAAAAATTGGGTTTTATTGCATATTGTCACGTAGACATTATTTTACAACTTGTAATTTTTTTTATATATTTTCTACAAATACTTTAGAAACTAGCATTTTTATAATAACCATATCCTTATTATTCCGTTATAAGTTTAATATACTTATTTACATGAATAAGATCGCTATTATACATTATGAGTTGCACTACAAACAAATTTTTCAGTATGTTACGATAGCGATATTATTCGAGTAAAAACACTAAACTTGTGTTGTAGTAAAGTATTCTAACAATACTATTCCTGTAGTAATTTTATTTCAAAATATGGTAATGTTAGTTACCGTTTAGTTATATCTAAAAAATAATAGCTATTACTTTTGCAATAATTTACTGATGCATTGTTTACACTTAATATACGATTGCTGTATTGTCTACTACCGCGAGACACAAGCAATACGCATCGCTTTAATTTTTTCTTATGAGAAAGAAAGAAATAGATTAATACCGAGTGCTCGGCTCAGGAAGATTTGCGACACTTAAAATGTTCTATAAGTTAATATATTTTTATTACATCTTTTCAAAGTACTCTCCACCAGCGTCTATACAAAGTTTCATGCGTCTGAACCAGTTTTCAAAATACATTTACCAGTCCGCCGCAGATAACTCGTTTACAGCCTGCCCGAACGCTGAGGGCGCATCATCCGGCGACAAAAATTGTATCCCTTTGAGCTGATTTTTTTATTTTTGGGAATAAGAAAAAGTCACACGGTCAGGGCTGTATGGAGGTTGACCCAGAAGTTTGACCGGTGTGCTGTCTAGGAAGTCACTCGTTTTGATTGCGCTGTGGGCGGGCGCATTATCGTGGTGGAGCAGTAGCCCGCGGAGTCGTGTGTTTGGTCGCTTGTTGCAAGCATTTGGTAGTTAGTATACCATTCGGCATTAATGTTTCTTTGGTTTCGTAAAGAAATTGACACCAAGTAGCCAGTCAAATTGAAAAAGCTCTCGATCAAAACCTTCCCCCCGCTTCTAGGTCGCTTTACTTTGGTAGGCGTTGATTCGTTTTGAAACACGCAAACCGTCGACTGGCACTTGATTCTGGATTGTATTGATAAATCCAGGAGTGATCACCTGTAACGATGTCGTAAACACGCCAAGATGAGCTTGCTTCAAATTTTCTATCATACACTGAAAAAAAAAAGTTATCATACATCAAAAAAATGTTTATTGCTATCAAGACGAGCGCACAAAGCTTTGTGATCCCGGGAAGCAAGTCTTCTTGATAGAGAAACGGAACAAGCAGACATAGCACATTCAAACAAGTAATGGTCAACTTAATCAAGTCTGATTATTTTTTTTATCAACTGCCCTTTGTGCATGTTACTAAGACTTGATAATCTTTATAAAATTCTGTGATTACTGTAACATTGTCATATATTAACTTAAATAAAGAAAATGTATAGTCTAAACAAGTAACTTCATTGATCTGATTGAGTTTTAACTAGTATCAAACGAAAAAATTAATTGTGTTTATAACGATACCTAATTGAACCTATATAGATGCATATTCGATCTAAAATATATATATTTATATTGATCAAAGAAATATATATTATTGTGGTTCGGCGTTACACCGAAACCAAAGGTTCTAGGCGACTTGGAGCAGGAAAATGGACTGTATTAAGGCGAGTTCTGGGTCGCCTAGAAAGGAATAAGGGAAGAGGAATAAAGGATTGGAATGGGAGAGATGATTGTGAGTGGGTGTAGGATATTCCAAGGATGAAGGGGACTTACCTTGTTCGGCAATCTTCTTCGTCTCAGAAGGGCAGTCTCCTGGTGGTTTCGGGATGAAGCTGCTTGATTCAATTCACTACACAAATCACCTTCACTTGCGAGCGGTTTATATATGCGGTAATAATTATAGCGGGAGCGGCGCGGAGCGATACGGTATGGCTGACACGTATTTTGCGAATCGAATGTTCTCGAAAGTTCTGGACTGTCGTTCTCGACTTGCGTCGACGATCGCCGCGACCAATCCGCGAAAGGCTTGCCCCTTCTTGGGAATGGGATAGAGAGGGATAGAAACAAAAGGCATCGCTCGCATTGGCCAAGCAGCGACCAACCATTGACGTTGATGCGATTAGTTATAGATAGGAAGGTAGATGGCGCTACCATATTGTGTTCAGTATATTTAGTTTTCTGTTTTTATCATACCATAATACTAAAAGTAAATGTTATATTTTTCAGTGTAATAAAGTGCTCTTATTAGAATCAACTAAGGTAATGACATATTCAAGTATTGTACTTATTTAGAGTTAGCACAGGGTTGTTTATAAAACACCGTTAACCTCTTAAGAGGTCATTGTACTAATCATTATGAAAAACTTTTACCTACTATGGGACCACACATGAAACCGTCTAAAATATGCTAAAATCCGTATGTTAAAGGTTATGATGCATCTCCCGTTTCGACACCCTACAACTGATCTATATAATACTACCCAAGTTCTAACAGTTCGGAAACTATATATATACCAGTCATTGCGTAGGTACCACCGTGTTTCCATCCCTTACTTGCCTACAATGTCAAAAAGACAGTTTCGATGTCCAGTACCCGCCACCAAATCCAGTTTTGCTCAACGTCATTACAACTATTGTGCACCCCGTATATATAATAGGATAAATAAAAATTGTAAAAACATCCATGAGTTGAACAACCACAAATACAAAAAGTACCTGTTAGGCTACCTCAAAGCAATGGATTACGACCAAGTAGAATCTCTGGTCGTAAATCAATATATATAATAACGTATTAAACATACACACAGACGCACACACACAACATAACACAACACAACACACACACTCCTTTTTTTTTTTTGTTTATATTATTAATGTACACTTTTTTTTTTTTGTTTTTTTGCTGTATTTACTTTCTTTTTATTATCTTTTAAGCCATCTGTAACTGTGACATACTCGTGTATCACCTAATGTGGGAAGGAACTGTCTCCTGAGATACAGGTTTATGACCTAGTTTGGGGGGCAGTGCTTCAATTTAATTGTTTCATTTATGGTTACAATAAAGATTATTATTATTATTAGTCTCTTTGAAATCTTTCTGATATATAATCAAAAAATAACTTAAAATTATAAGCGATGAACATAATTTCTTGCATGTTCCTCTTCTAGCAATTTCAACGTCCAAAAATATAAAATCACAGTAATTAAAAAAAATTAAGGAAAAAGGATTTTTTGTATTGTGTTTCAAAAAAAAAAGGTTCTTAAGTTTCGAGGGTAGATAGACACATCTCCGTAAATATGGCTGAATCGTGCGTAACATAATATTAATAATAATCAACACATTAAGTCTGTCTTTTTTTTAAATTTCTTACCTACTAAAATTATATAAAATAAACGTTCTATATACAAGGTGTTAATAAATTAACCCAAAACCTCTTAGGTGTTAACCCGGACCATGAAACTGAACAACTTTCATTTTGGGACCAATTCTGGAATCGTGAAAAAAAAATCAGCTGTTTCATACATTTCGGGTCAGTAGGTATTGCACTTTTATATGGAACTGCTGATTTTTTCAGATTGTTCAGTTTGATAGTCATGGTTCCGGGTTACCACCTAAGAGGTTTTGGGTTAATTTATTAACACCTTGTATATTATGTACTTATTTGAGTAACCAAGTGTTACACTCATTGAAGAATGTAGACAAACATTTAAGCAACTTGCCTCTTGCTTGATGAGTTATCCCCTGCGTGGTCACACATCTATACTTAATATAATAAAGCGGAAGAGTTTGTTTGTTTGAAAAATTCTTTTTGTATACGATAACCCAATTATTCCGGAAGGCTATAGGCTATATAATATAACGCTTTGACCCTTTGGGGCCGGGCAAAAGGCTAAAAAGGCTAAAAGATAATGTCGGCTAATCTCAGGAACTAGCAGTCGGATTTAAAAAAAAATTATTGCCTATGATAGCCCAATTATTCCGAAAGGCTAAAGGCTCTATAAAATTACGCCACAACTTTTAGGGGCCAGACAAAAATAATTAAATGGTCAAACGAGAAATGGGCGGGTTGGATCAAAGGCAAAAAAAGGCTAAACGAATAGGATACAATCTATATGGGTATCGTTTTCGAGATTTTCGGGACGCTGATTAATAATATGAAATTTATTTAGTGATCCAAGATGGCAGACGGGAAATTAAAGATGGTGGATGAGAAAATTTAAAAAATCGATATGGGTATCGCCTTTGATATTTTATGGGGTGGGGAATCGAAATACAACATCTATTTCGTGATCAAAGATGGCGGATGGGAAATCAAAGATGGCGCATGGGAAAATTAAAAATAAATCAATATTGGTATCGTCTGCAATGTTAAAAGGGATTGGGAATCCAAATACAACATCTGTTTCGTAATTCAAGATGGTGGATGGGAAGTCAAAGATGGCGGAAGGGAAAAATTTAAAAAATCAATATAGGTATCGACTCTGATGATTTAAGGTATGGAGAATCCAAATACAACATCTATTTCGTGATCAAAGATGGTGGATAGGAAATCAAAGATGGCGGACATGTTCTTTTTTGAAAGTCGATATGGGTATCATACATACATACATAGACTCAGGCCTGTTTCCCGGAGGGGTAGGTAGAGACTACGGAACGTCATTTGCAACGATCCAGACATATCTCTCTTGCTTCATTCACTCCCATCAGATTCCTCATGCATGCTCTTCTGTTCAGGGTACTTCTCACCTGTCCTGTTTTTAGGATGTTTCCAATCTGATCAGAGAACGTCCGCCTAGGTCTTCCCCTTCGTCCTGTCCCTTCCACACTTGCCTTATATATCTGCTTGGTCAGTCTTTCGTCGTCCATCCTCTCCACGTGCCCAAACCATCTTAGCATACCTTTCTCGATGCTTGTCACTACATCTTCTTTTACCCCACAACACTCTCTTATCACACAATTCTTTACCCTGTCAGTCAGAGAGACGCCACTCATACTTCTCAGTGCTCTCATTTCTACAGCATTTATTCTACTTTCATGACTTTTCTGCCATACCCAACTATCACTACCACACATAAGAGTAGGTACTAACACCCCTCTATGCACAGCCAAACGTGCCTTTTTGGACACGTTTTGGCTATTCATAAACGCCTTCAGAGCTCCATTCACTCTATTACCTGCATTAACTCTTCTTTCAATATCTTCTACATTCTTACCATCTCTTGTAAACCGCGTACCTATTTTCACAGCGAGTGGAGCAAGTGAATGAGTTTGTATATTTATACAAACTCATTCACTTGCTCCACTCGCTGTCCATCGATCATAATATTACAAGCCGTAGCGCATTCCTCCTTTTCAAAAACCATAACTTTCGTTTTACCTACATTCACTTTCATTCCTTTCCTCTCTAACGCACCATGCATGATTGTTACCATCTCCTGCAACTCCTCCGCTGAACACGCAAGTATAACCTGATCATCAGCATAAAAGAGGCATTTGACAAGTAACTCATTCATCCTTAATCCACAATCACTATGTTTCAAGTCTTGCAAACAACTGTCCATGAAGAGGTTGAACAGCCACGGCGACGCTACACATCCCTGTCTAACACCTGCGTTGATGGTAAACCAGTCAGTGTATGCCCCGTTTATCCTCACACAAGCTCTAGAATCCTCATAAAGGGATTTCAGAGCTCGAATTAGGCTGCTGTTCACCCCATACATCGACAGTACCGACCACATTTCATTCCTCACCACTTTATCGTAAGCCTTTTTTTCCAAATCCACGAATGCGCAGTAGACCTTTCGACTTTTGGCCAAAAATTTCTCGGCTATGCATTGCAAGGAAAAGACTTGATCCGTACACCCCATACCCTTTCGGAATCCCGCTTGTACATCCCATATTTTCTTGTCGGTTACTTCCATAACTCTTTCAATCAGTACCTTCGCATACAATTTTCCAACAATGCTGAGAAGGCTAATGCCTCTATAGTTTTTGCAGTCTTGTTGCGAGCCTTTTCCTTTATAAAGAGGCACAACTACTGCTGTGGCCCAGTCATCAGGTACTCGGCCGGTGCTCCAGCACAAGTTGAATAAACGCTGCAGCAGATTAACTATGATGCCCTGTCCAGCCTTCAGCATTTCAACTGTAATCCTGTCATACCCTGCAGCCTTACCTAATTTCATACTGGCCAGTGCTTTCACGACCTCATCCACGCCAATAACGCTTTCATCATTGCTTTCATTACCTTTCATTTCACCTGTTGATGTCTCTGTCGTCGTTCTTTCAAATAATCCTTCAAAATACTCTTTCCATCTCTTCAGCACACACGATTCACCATTCAGTATCTTTCCATTCTTGTCTCTGATTGCTGTGTATTCTGAGGATTGAGTTTTTCCTCGAACTGCACGAACGGACTTCCAGAAAAACTTAATGTTTCTCCGAAAGTCGTCAGATAATCTACTATTAAACTCATCTTTCTTTTCCTCTTTTTTCCTTTTAACCATTTCTTTCACTATTCTTTTAGACCTAACAAACTCCTTTCTTGCTTCATCTATGTCATCACTCGTTGCCTTTCCCATTCTTTGCTCTGGCAGCCAACCAATCTAACCACGCTTTCTTCTTCTCTGATACTGCTGATTGTATATCCTTGTCCCACCATGTATTCTTAACCTTTCGTAGTTTCCTTCTCTTGATCACACCACATACTTCAGACGCTACACATACTACCTCTTTTTTAAAGGAATGCCATAACTCTTCCATATCTTTTATGCCATCGAACCTCTCAAATCTTGCTATCAATCTTCGTTTATACTCATCTTTCACATCTTTCTCTTGCAGATTTTCTACTTTTATTCTTTCCAAGACCCTCTCTTGATTATTTTCTCGGTGTCGCCATCCTCTAAAGAGCCCACTTATCCGGCTTAACACCAAAAAGTGGTCTGTATGGATGCCGATCCCTCGAAAAACTCTCGTATCCAACACATTCTTTCTCAGTCGTTCATCTACTATTACAAAATCAATCATACTTCTCCTAACATTTTTCGCCTCACGTGTATACAAATGTATCCTTTTGTGATCAAACAAGGTGTTTGTCACACAAAGGCTCCACTCCAAACAAACCTCAAGCAGTTCTTTTCCATTTTCGTTCACTCTCTTATCACCGAATCCACCTAAAACCCTTTCAAATCCATCTCGCTTTACTCCCACCCATCCATTGAAATCACCTAACAAAATCAATCTCTCGTTATCCTTACAGGTCCTCAGAATCTCTCTTAAACTCTCCCAAAACTCCTGCCTTTCGTCTTTTTCTTGTTGTGACATACCCGTTACTATATTGACCGGGGCGTAAACTCCTACAATAAGAAGACGAGTAAGTCCTACTTTCATTCTCATCCATAGTAGCCTTGCATTTACACATTCAAACTCTTTTACGCACTCATTTATTCGCGCAGACAGTATTAAGCCAACTCCCTTGCAGGCTCTGGTGGTACTACCTACTCCGGACCAATACGCCGTATGGGTATCGTCTCCGACATTTTAAGGAATGGGGAATTCAATATTATATAAAAATCTATGTTTGTTCATCATTTATAGACTCTGAAATGATAAGAGATTAAGCGCTAAGTCAATGGTAACTTTGGAAAAGGGGCTTGGAGAAAATAGAATTAAATAAAAACTCTTAAAAAGGCGATACGGAGTTCGCTGGGTCAGCTAGTGGTGGAATATAATAAGTTGTAATTCTTTCCTCCGGAAACAGCACTTTTATATTTTTTATCCAATATTATATACATTGCTAGTAATGGGTGGGCAGCTATAGCCTAATGGAGATACCAACAGACTGCCATGCAGAGGTTATCGGGTTCGAATCCACGGCGCGCACCAATGACTTTTCGGAGTTATGTGCGTATTGAATTGTTAATTATCGCTTGTCCCGTGCCTAGGAGAGCACGTTAAGCCGGCGGTCCCGGTTGTCATGAAGATCTTTGACAATCGTTACAGGGCGTCAGTACCGTCTAATAAACTGACACTAAACCATGGAATATAGCTATCCCTTCGGGTTGCGGAGGTCAGACAGGCAATCGCTCTGTGGAAAAGCTAATATTCAGCCAAATCCGGTTAGACTAGTAAGCGGACCCCAGATTGAAACTGGGATAACGCTAAGAGGATGATGCTAGTAATGGATGAATTTTTATTTTCCTTTAAAATTTCTGTGGAATAGTTGATGCTAGCAAATTTGTTGCATTTTTAGTGTCAAATGATTTTCCCATAAACCGCAATAAGCTTGAACTTTCAAAATAATTTTGCAATAATTTGAAAAGGACCTGAAAAAATTATAATAGGTAAATAGACTGGCTGAAAAGATGCTATCCCTGCTTGAACAAGCGACTCTCGCACAAGCTGCTGCATTCTAATAGAAAAACTCTTAGCGTGCGTTCACACTGCGCCGGACCGGCTAATAAGCCGGAAGCCGGCGCCCGGGGCGAGTGTTCACACTACGCCGCGACCGGCTAATTAGCCGGAGGACAGCCGGCTCCCTAGATTAAATTTACTTTATAGATGGAAGTATTGCATCACAAGATCATCACTAAAATAATCTGACACTGGTGACCATGGGTGGCCATGGTCACCAATGTCAGATTCTTTTAGTCAAAATTAAATAGAACTTCATGTGAAACTTAGAAACTTCATTCATAGACATTTTGACTTATGCGTACCTATAAAGAAAATACTGATATTTGTAGGGACGCGGATGTTGAAATTTGATCGATACTTTTATTTAAAATGTTTTCGTATGAAAGAGAAACAAATACATCCTTAAAAACTTTCGCGTTCATAATAACAGTTTATACATAAAACCATTTTCGGCAAACAACTACTAAGCTATGCATGTTTAGTCGCGATTTTTTCCTAGATCATAGCAAGCGATACTTACCTAATAAATGCACATAACTTCCAAAACTCAGAGACATGGGTTTGAATTTGAATTTTATTGCCATTTAAATTAAGTACACGGTGCCTGGTGGCAACCAAACATTGACGTTACAGAAGTTCAATGTCCATTTGACAATGAAATCATCAGCCATCAATCAGCTAAAAACACGATTTGTTTATTTGTTCCTGACTTGGTTACATATAATAATAATATGCAGGTTTTAATTTGAACAGGTTTTGTATATGAAATCACAAGTGTCTGTTCCTACGTTAAAATTTATTGAGCTATATTTATGTTTCATCGATATTTACTTTATACCTACTAGGAGTGCTGGCATCAATTTTGGGTAGGTATTTGAGACATGATTGCAGACCTGACTGGCGAGCAGCGAGGCTATAGAAAATTATGAAAAAACAAACAAAAATGTATTTGAGGCAACATGCAATTTTTAAATATAATAGTTTAATGTATATAGAATACAAACAAACATAAGTCAGATGATTTAGTCGGGGCTTTATTACATTGCCAGGCGTTTTTTATATTGGTTTGAAAATTATTTTTGCATGCGCCGGGCTATGTTAAGGCCACGACTAAATCAAATAATAAATCATTTATAGACATTTATCTTACTCTACGCTAGAAAAATCATAAGTCAAAATGAAGTTACTATGTATATTGGACAAGACTGCTATTGTAATGCGGTCTCTATAGTATTTTCCTTATTCCAAGGCCAGCTCCGATCAGTGTTACCAACTTAGTAGAATTAGCACTAAAACTGGGGGTTTCAACATTTGCCTAAAATTGAATACAACGTTCGTTTTAAAATAATTTGTACATTGTTCAATCTTTTATTATAATATTACTTGATGTGTTGATTTAACATTTAATTTGCATTTTTCTTTACATATTACCTAATAGAACGAATTATTATTTTTGTATACCAATTGTTTTCCGAAGTGAAATAAGTATTATAATGATAATTTAAGTGGGTGTCATGTGTCTAGGGAAATTTTATTTGTGGTTTCTGGTGGAGAGCTTAGTTCAACTGTTGGTAACACTATGTCACCGGCACTAGGCATGGGTCTGTGCACGTTGTCATAACTATCTAAATTTCATAACTATCTATATCGTTCGATCACCTAATTTGAAGAAGTATTTACTCGTAGATATGTCTAATGCATAACTAGAATGATAACAGCAAGTGGTTTGGTAAGGCTCGTTTTAAATAACCATTAAGAATGCTAAGATTGTTATCGAGACCTATAATGAAATGTATTGAGATGGCAAAAACTACGGCAAAAATAGCAAAAAGTTAATCAACAAAAAATATTGTGAAAAAGAAAAATCTAAACAAATAACAAATGTGGCAAGATTAAAGAAATTCGAATATAATGCAAATTTAATAAAATAAATATAATTAAACTATGTGAAGAATACGCCAAAACAAAACAAAAAGAAAAAAATCTAATAGTATCACAAAGAGCTGTTTTTTTTAAAGTTCACAAACATTACAAAACGTTAAAATTGAACAAATAAACCGTAACAAGACAACAAAAATACGCCAAAATGAGAGAAATAAAAAATACATGTACAAAAAGTATACAAAGATATCAAAATGAAATTAAAATATAAAGTTAAATTAAACAAAAAAGGTGCTAATAATAACAAAAAGCTATATGTAATAAAATTGAGCACAAAAGTGAAAAAGAAAATAGAAAAAGTAATACCGTTACGTACAGATAAAATAATTATATTTTTATCTGTACTATGTAACATAAAAAGTTTAAAAAATTACATAAATCCAAAACGTGTATAAAAATGGTAAAAATATATCAAATCGTAAAATTATTTATCAAAGAGTAAAGGAAACTCAACAATAAATATATCAAAAAAAGAATACAATAAGAAGAAATAAATAAGTCTTGGAATGTTACAAAAGTCTATCTAAATGGTCACCGGCCAACCATTCTGCTGTCAAAAAACGCTACGTTAAAATATAACTACATAGATAAAGTCTGACCGCGCGCGGCATTTCATGGTGGTTATACTCGTTATGAAATTTAGATAGTTTTTTTTTATAGTAATAGGCGGCAAACGAGCAGACGGATCGCCACAGGAGTCACAAGTGCGTTGCCGCTCTTTGGGGGTGGGAAAAGGGATAGGATGAGGAGTGGGATGAGGGAGAAGGAATAGGGGATAGGGCCTCCGGCACTCTCACTCACCGAACGAAACGCAACAGTTTAAGTACTGTTACTTTACGTCGATTTTCTGTGAGAGGGTAGTACTTCCCCGGTCGAGACGGCCCATTCATGCTGAAATCAGCAAGGCTCTACTACCTTTAATATAGATAGTCAAATAATTGACGTATAACTATCTATACCTAATATAGCAATGATCGTTGCCATAACGATCGGTATATTCTAACGCATACTCTTAGCTCAGCTCTACGAGTCCGTCTTAATGCCCGGATCCGGTCTATTGACCGGATCCAGCTTAGTGTGAATAGCTTCATACAAATTGTTCTGCCACTGGCTCGTTATTCGCCGGTCCGGGCATTAAGCCGGACCGGCTAATTAGCCGGTCCGGCGTAGTGTGAACGCTCGCTTAAGCATCCGACGGGCATAATAACCGGCCACTGTCCACTCAACCTATTCAACATAGGCGTTACGGACAGCCCACTGTGCAGGGGCTGCATGGAAACCGAAGAGATACCCGCTCACGTCATTCTGCACTGCACAAGTGTGAGCGATCAACGGGCAAAGCTGCTGAACAACTCCAGAACCATGTGTGAGGCTTTGAAGGACACCAGCCAACTAATGGCTTTCTGGAAGGAGCTAAGGTGGTATGAGTAGTCGGCGTCAATCAAGTCGCCACTTACGCACAATGGCCCAATTAAGTGGCTAAGTGCGGAAAACCCACGACCAACTATAACTATAACCACCGCGGTGTTTTCGGCGTCCCATTAGTGACAAGATCATCCAAATCGCAATTAGCATACTTTACCGCGACCCCAAAAATATCAAAGCGTCTTGGAATTTTCGATGTTAACATGGTATAAAACAACAAAGTACGTATTAGAACAGATAAAAAAATCCAAAGGCACAGTAAGATATTTTTCTTCGGCTTATTTAAACCAAATAAATTTTTTTTTCATTCGAGAAATGGAACATGAAATCCCTAATTTTCTTCGTAACGAATCTGAATCTAGAAAGTTCCGGCAAATAAATTTCCACTTAACTTCTTACTTATCATACAAAGTGGCGGAATATCGCGACAATAGGATCTCGATTACCTAATACGAGTCGCGAATTATTTTCAAAGTCCAAGGAACTTAAGTTTCATAATTAATATTTTCAAAAGAGAACCGTAATTAGAAATGGGCGACTTAGTGAATTTTGTTAATCCAATGCCACCAGGACCCAAGTTAGAAGATTAAATGGGAGATATAATCGCAAACTCGGTGGAAAGAACAGCCATCTAAATTAATCAGGTGACTTATTTCTGGCGGAAAGCGTCGCTGACTCCGCACCCTTGACTTGTAATTTACTCCCGGTAATGCTGTTATAGTTTGCTAATTTGTTTTCGAGGTATTAAGGTTTTCTGATAATCACTATATTTGTTATTTGTGGTAGTGATAAAGCTTGTCTCATCATATCAGCCGGAAGATGACCACTGCTGGACATAGGCCTCCCCATGGCTCTCCACATAGGCCGATCCTGAGCCACCCGCATCCATCCGCTGGCCGTGATCCCAACAAGATCGTCAGTCCAGCTTAAAGCTTGTGTATGTAGCATATTTTTATATATTTCTATACTAGACTCATATTATTATGTAAGCAGATACTCTGTTGTCAAAGTCATCTCGTCGGTATGTTGTTGTCAAATACCGGCGTCAAATTATCTAAACCACACACTGAAAGTAACTCGATTAAGATTGAGATAGAATTAATTTCCTGCTGTCGTATGTAAACCTAACTCCAGTTAATTAAGGAGAGTCACCTTGCTACCTAATTAATGATTTAGAAGGAAACGAGATTGGAAAATAAGATGAATTTACTTTAGCGTCTTTGATTATAATGTTAAATTGCGTTAATGTTTAAAACAACTGTCGCGGTCGTCTAAATTGTAACACATATGTCTACAGCACATACAACACATAGGTTTGTATATATGTCGCAGGTATTTAGCCATAAACGTGATATTATAATGTCACTAGTTACATTATAATTACACAGATTATAGCCAATTGTTTGTATTACTTACAATTTAACGGGCTAGTTTCAGTTCCATTATAATTTCACTACACCGATACAGTGAAATTGTTAGGCAGTGATATTTTGACAATAACACTGGTTTAAGAAAGCCGTTAGATTATCAGAGCTATCGCTGATTGGTCCGTTTGCGTTACAAGCTGTATTAAACATAGAATTAGGAAAGAGGAGACACGTTTTTGAAAACCAAGCACCTTAATAGTTTATTTTAGGTTTTCTTGTGACCCTGTAGATAAATATAGGAGCCCTGCTACGCACACGCTGTCAACTTAGCCTCATAAACATCACTAAAGTTCTGATTTTTCGTTTTATCAGATTGGTTACTGTAGTACGTTCGTAAGTCTGTGCGACTGATTAAGTCAATTGACCCATCAGATCACGCGGGGCTCCCACCACAAACTTAACTCATAATAAACCTAGATTTCTTATAATATCACTATTGCAGACCTAGTTTTATTACAATATCACTATTGGGGCTTAGTAAAATTACAATATACTGAAAAGAGCCCGTGAAATTATACCAACCGGTAGTTACTGACTATCATTATCATCCTAGCACTGTCCCGGTTGCGCTCCAAAACCAAAGTTATGGACTATAATCTGTGTAATTATAATTTCACTAGTGAACAGTCGATCTGGTTAAGATCGCGGGAAGCGGTTGGATGCGGGCGGCCCAAAATCGGTCTGTGTGTAGAACCTTGGGGGAGGCCTTTGTCCAGCAGTGGACGTCTCTAGGCTGACATGATGATAGACATTAATTCTCAATTTCGTACATTGCTATGCACGTCGGTACTCCTGAAGGTTTGCTGGCTTTTAAATAGAGGGCAAGAAACTACTTTACAGCACGTCACACAAAGAAATAGGAGTTTTGCAGACAGCAACCGCATTTTGTTACATCTATGTATATGTAACAAAATCCGGTAGCTGTCTGCCTCCTGCCGATTTAGGTCTAAAAACAAAATATATGTAGATGTCGTTAGTTTTGGGTATTGACAGGAACAGAGGAGGTAATCGCCTTCACTTTACTAAGGCGTCGCTGAGCTCACCGCAATCATTCCGACCATAAACGATGCAAGCCAATTGTTATTGTATCCTTAATGTATATTTACTTTAAGGATACAATAACCATTAAGAACTGCACCATTAAGAATTAGGTAACTACTCTTCAACTTTAAAAACTCCCCATTGAGCTTATGTTGGTGAGCTCTACAGTAACGAGTAACGTAGACCTTGCAGATGCAGCAAAGCAAACTTGTTTGGCAAGTTTTACGTACTTTAGCATTAAAGTTTGATAAATCAGAGATAACGTACCTACATGGAAACAATACAAGTAATGACTCTTAAGTTTATTTGCATCTGGATAGATTTAATGTTAGAATATCTTTTTATAAATATACGCACGTTCTGATCTTTTTCATGAGATAATGTTACCCTTAGTCACCTACATCTACTAATTTTGTGTTGACGTCCTATATGAATGAAGCTCATCACTGTTACCCAGTTACATCACAAGTATACAGATCTTTCCCAATTTGTGTATTTTCTCGTCTTTATTGAGGACGTGGTACATAACAACGACGGGATGCTGCCTTCAGTTATGCGCATTTATTTTTAGTTTAGGACGTACGGCGTTACATTAAGATTCACTACACTGGAAGCAGGTCTATGTCAGTATCACAAGACGACATATTCATAGTCCAAATGAAACTGGCATTTATCAAGCAATACATAACTAGCTTAAGTTGGTCTGTCTTTGTTTGAAAATTTCCTACAGGCACAGATCAGGTTTTGTTGGTAAAGTGCATGCATGCAAAATGCATGTGTATCCATTAGTTCACTACGAACTCGGTTGTATAGTGTTAAAAAAAAAATATTTACAGCGAAACTAGAATGCCACGTGATATTGTGCTGAGTGAAGTTCTGTGTACGCTTGGAAATGTAGTGGACAGTGGAAAAGGAATTCCTTATAAACTACAGTGTATTCTTTTGTAAGTCGAGTTGTTTGTGACTTTGCTTACGTACATTTGATGCAGAAAGCCAGCATAAATAATATCCAAACGGATTTCAAAACATAATTTTCCTTAAAATGTCTTGAATAGCTCTCAGTGTCGAGTGTACTTTTGAGCGTGCTTTTTTAACGAAACCCTCTTGGCGGCAGATGAAGGTGTTGGGCTCCACCGCAAAAAACCCCAGCGGCCGCAGAGGACAGGGAGGACGGCAACGCAACACCGCATCTTCTCTTCCTCTGCGGCCCCACCGCGACGCAACGATGGTGCGCCCCCATTTGGTCGCGGGAGATAGGGCACGCGGCAACGCAACACCAACACGCCTCTCCTCCCGCGACCGCACCCGACTGCGAGGGACAGACAGAACTGACCCCCGCACCCGCACCTTGGGACGCATCCTACGTAGGCCTCACCCAAGCCCACGTGGAGCGTCCCTTCCCGGGATTCCGGTTAGCTTCACCGTGGGTGTACCTCAAACCCACGGTTACTGAGCCTCCCCACCACGACAAGGTGGAGATCCCGCAGGGGGGCTTTTGAGCGGGCTATATATAACTGAATATATTGTGTTAAATCTTTTACTGAAAGTTAAACCGCAGATTAAGTGGCCCCATCCCCTATTCCTTCTCCCTGATCCCACTCCTCATCCTATCCCTTTT
Source organism: Euclidia mi (assembly GCA_944739405.2). Taxonomy (NCBI): domain Eukaryota; kingdom Metazoa; phylum Arthropoda; class Insecta; order Lepidoptera; family Erebidae; genus Euclidia; species Euclidia mi. The sequence continues at coordinate 93,776,091 of OX123182.2, forward strand.
CCCAACTCCAAAGGGCGGCAACGCACTTGTGACTCCTGTGGTGTTTCATGTGTCCGTGGGCGGCGGTAATTGCTTACCATCAGGCAATCCGTCTGCTCGTTTGCCGCCTATTACCATAAAAAAAAACTTATAGGTTACCGTTTTATTAATTTCTGCCAGTGAACTTTTCGAAATAGCTTATTCAAAATTTAAGGGCAAATTGTTCTGATCAGAATCTATTTCATATATTATTGGAAATCGAATTGCGTAGTTTTAATAACAGTGGTATTATGAAGAAACGACGCAACCATTTAAATTTTTTAACCATGGCCTTACATAACTTCACGCCCTTTAACCCCGAAGGGGTAGGCAGAGGTGTATTACCACCCACATTTTGTCAGTTATGTTTAGGTCCCAATGTAATAGAGGGCGAGCCTATTGCCATCTATCGGGCACATTATATTAGCGAGCGATAATTAAAATTTTTAATACACAGATAACTTCGAAAAGTCAGAAGTGTGTGCCTTTGGTGTCTGGGGATCGAACTTGAGACCATCGTCTCGGCAGTCCGTTACGTACACCACAAGGCTATCGCCATCGCCATGGCTTGAATGCTCCAAAATTACGTAGAAAGTAAATATTTGTATGTTTAAGTTCTGATAAGCCATGTCAAATTCAAAAATGTCCAGTCATATTATCACATAGCAACCGCCGGGCTAATACTGAACCGCTGGGATAATAATTATGAATACAGAATTGCTGAACACGGTACTTGTTAATTGTAAATTGTTTCCCTTGCTTACGAAGTATGGGACAGTACTTCGTCCTATGTACACGAGTTGCGAACCTTTGGCTTATCACTGACGCCCAAACTAGAAATTGCCTAACCAGCTAGATATGAGTTAAATATGTGTGTCAACATATGGGTGTGTTGTGTTTGTTTTGGATTAATTATAGGGTAGGGATAAATATAAATTTTATTTTTTGGGTTCTGTACCTAAACAGAAAAAAATAGAACCCTATTGGATCACTTTGTTTTCCGTTTGTCTGACGGTCTGTAACGACCCTCTATTTGACGCGTGGAGTTAAAAAATATGCAGAAAAATTAAGCTACTGGTTCAGGTGAGATATTTATGATAGGGCTTGGTGTGCATATTTCGAAACATAGGTATCTAATATTTTTTTACGACTCATGCAATTTAATTTAAGTTGAAAAATAAAAAACACAGTTGCACTTGTCCGGTAAAATTTTTTTTTTTGCACCTTCTAACAAACTGTTTCTTTATATATTTCTTACTAATTATCACTAATAATGAATAGCTTGATCCACTGCTTTCAGTGGTTCTCCGTATATTACGTTTCTCTCTGCCATCTTTTAATTACGATTTCACTGAAAGCTTACTTCACTAATGGTGAAGTTCTAGAAGTTGTTTGTGTGATGTGGTTAAAGTGTACCGCGATGTGATATTTAAGAGAAAGAAGAAGAAAACATAATTAAGTAGTCATCATTATCAACCCTGTATGATAATTGTCCCACCGCTAGGCACGGGCCACTTCTCACGATAAAAAAGCGCAAGCACCATAGTCCGCTACGCTGGCCAAGAGGAACACGCTCTTGGCAGATTTCGTATGTATTTCGATAACATTATAAAGGACTTTCAGACACGCAGATTTCCTCACGACATTCTCCTTTACCACAAATTACATACATACATACATACATAGACTCACGCCTGTTTCCCCGAAGGGGTAGGCGGAGGCATATTAAACGCCCACTTTTCGCCACTTTTTTGATCCCACGGTGGCGAGCCTATTGCCGCTTATCGGGATATTTTGTTTGCCAGAGCCTCGTCCGTTGATCGGCAGGTGCACCACTTGCAGGTGAGGTTGGCTTGGGACCCTAAGTTCTTGGTGGGAACCCTATGCACCCAAATTAGCAAGCAATAATTTGTAATTGAATACGCACATGACTTCGAAAAGTGGATTCAAACCAGACTTCCCCTGTGTAGTCTGTCGGTTTCCCACTAGCATGTGCATGTGATAATTAAATAGTACTTTAACACGAAATGTTAAAATGTGGCTCAAATTTAGTGTGTAAGCACGGAATTTAAGACAAAATTTGCACTCTAAGTGTCAAATGCTCTTTATTTAGAAAATAATTTTCCCTAGGGTATGTGACGTCAAGGGATCGTCCATTGTCGTAGTATAGTCGCTAGGAAAGCAATTTGCCAACATCATGCGCTTCTTAGACACAGAATATCAAAATAAAGCACTTTAAATTTATATTTTACTTGCTTATCGTACCTACCTTCGACCGTGTGGCCGGCTATCGGGACGAAAGGTAGCCCATGTGCTATTCTTAGGAATAAGCTATCTATAATTATTACTGCAGTTTCATCAAAATCCATTTAGTACATGAAAGAGTAATAAACTTTCATTAATCCATCCTCCCAAAAACAAAAAGTTGTAAAACAATTGGATAGCGGTTTTTAATCAGCAAAACGGTAAAAAATTGTAGATGCATTTTGTAAACCGCTTCACAATAACTTTACAAAACATTAAAAAAAATATTGGAAAATAATGGGGCTCTCCAAACATGTAACGGACTTAAGAAAAATTTTTATGACTGTGATGTACATGCGCGGTGTCTATAGATTGGTCTTTAAAAAATGAATTGAGGTTCCTGATACCATTGTTTCTATAAGTCAATCGTTTAAAAGGTAGTCGCTTCCAAAGTGTAAAGTAAAATCGGAGAGCTTTCCAAATAAGAGAATGACAAATCTCGAAAAAATATATGCTTTTATAAATAATTATGTGATCTTCAATTAGACAATTTTCAGCTTGGTGCGGTTGTCTAATTTTCTCGTGATAGACAACAAACAAACTTTGCAACCATAACAGCTACACCTAGCTTGTACCCGCGATTCTAAATGTGTGGTTTTTTATTATCGCCACAAACGGCAGCCTATGTGCTACTTGATGTATTAGCTATATTACTGCAAAGTTGCATCAAAATACTTTTAGTAGTTTTTGTGTGATAGAACAACATGCAGTCATCCATAATTACAAACATATGTTCACCCACCCAGACAGAGATTCACACAAACCTGCCCGATTTTATAGTACCAACAGTATTACAAACGAGATAAACATTGACGTCGTACTCGAATTTATTAAATGTTATCTGTTCTCGACACGTAGACCGTTAAACTTCTATGGATTATTATCAGTGTGAATGATCGGAAACTGATTTTTCAATTAAGCCCCGCCGGCCACTTTGATTAAACGCGTGTAACTCAAATTCAATTAAACATGTGAAAATAATATAATTGTAGAAAATTGCTTAGGTTTTATAAATGTGTTGGTTTATTTGTTGTTTTGTATATATGACGTAATAGAATCGACCATTTCATCTTTTCCATTTCTTTTTTTTAAGCGCCCAAAGCTGTTAGTTACTTCACATTACCCTTCTCTCTCAAAATTTGACTATGTGTGATACACATATTGTTTTTAGCTAAGCTAATATTCTGTCAAATCTGGTTATACTAGAAAGCGGCACCCGGGTTCGAAGGCAAATGTCTTAGATGCAACCGGCGTAGCAATAGGTTACTAGACGCTGTTCGCCTAAAGATATGTTCTGATACTGGACAACAGTGTAACCTACTAGTTCAACTTTAGCTAAGAGCCCTACAAGTGATAGCTGACACAATAAACCCGTACCAATATAAATCGGTCCAACTGTTGAGGTAAAAATACTTGGACATCCACTGCTGAATATAGGCCTGGTCCAAGGCTTACTACACAGACGGGTTTTGAGCCGAACGTCTCGAACTAAAATTATACAGAAATATTATGCCGTTGTTTTTACAACAACATTATGCTTGTTACACAAATCGTAGTATCTGTCCATAATAGGTTATTTACAACAGAAGGGGTATCAAGACTTTGCATTAAAAACGATGAGTTGTACACTGCAGCCAGTAAAAACGAAACTTCCTCACATAATATTTTATAAACTGCACTATCCCAGTTGTGATTTTCGCGAGGCGAAAATATGCCAGACATGTACGGATGCGCCCTTAGATTGGAGAACGCGTGTCTTCCGTGTAGCGTTTGGCGTCTGGTCGAGAGGAAATACTGAAGTGTAGATAAGTAGCGTGAACAATATGTCAACGAAGCATAAACTTGTTTAATATCATGTTATAGTCGTGAAATTGTTTTACTAAACTATGGTTCTGTGTAAGAACCAGGCGTGTGGATTTCTTCCAACTAAGGGTCACTGAAATTGTAATCATGACTTATCGCGTGCACGTGTACTTTATTAGCACGATTCCGGATCTAGTTTTGTCGGTGTTCGTAAGATGTCGCCTGTGTTGGTTGCCTTTACCATAGTACGATAGATGGTATTAGCTGTATGTAGCTCCCGCTGAACTATCGGGCAAAAAAATCCTTTTCTCCATCTTCCCTTGAATATTATTTAACTTGCCACATTGCTTGTCTTTCAGTTATCCGCCTTTCAGCTTTATTTAAATGAAAGGCACTTACATGTACCCTCTGATATTAACATTTTCTTTGATCATTTATTTTACAGATACAACTAATACATATTATACACAGGGTGTAAGGGCCGGTGTACCGAAAACTGATGCCAGTGAATCAGTACATTATACTGAAACCCTTGGCGGTCGATTTTTCCGGAAAAATCTAAAAACTCGACAATTTTCCAAAAAAATGTGATGTAAATAGCAACACGCAAACTCGCACTATCAGCTGTTACGGCCCTACAGCGGCGGGTTGTAGCGGCAATGATTACAATGTACTGGTGCGCTTACTGTGCTGCGGCCGCGCGTCACATCACATCAGAGTAAACGCGCCATGTACATGTTTAACTCTTATAATTTTACAAACATATTAATGCGGGTCGACTATAGTTACTATTTCATTACATTATATGGTAAAAAATACAAAACAAAAATCGGAAAATTCATCATGTACTGAATCACTGGTATCGGTTTTCAGTACACCGTCCCTTACACCCTGTATAACTAAAATAGCAGCAAACGTTCTAATCAACATGAACATATATCTGTCAGATTTTAACATTACCTTCGTTCTGAAATTACCGCGAAAAGAAACACGACGTGATTATTACGTAAACATACATATAATTACATCGTCATATTAACATCTATAAATCACCGTTTTACTTCCCTCTAATCTTAGTTTATTTATGCATACTTTTATGTTAAAGGACAGATTTACAAAATATTCATGCCATTCCGATCTTTTTACTAAGTGTGTTCTAGCTAACTTGTGCGTCTTTTTATAAACAAGCCCCATGTGTTTCTTGTGAAAAATTAGATGAGGACGGGGATGTTGCTTCAGGCAGCTTGAATAAAATAATATTAACATGGACACAAGCAATAAATCATCATCCTCCTAGCGTTATCTTAGTTTCAACCTGGGTCCGCTTACTAGTTTTACCGGATTTGCCTGAATATTAGTTTTTCAACGGAGCAACTGACCGCCGCAACCCGAAGGGATTGCGATATTCCGTGGTATAGACTAGTGTCAGTTTATTAAGAAGGTACTGATGTCCTATAACGACTGTCAAAGATGTTCATGACAACCGGGACCGACGGCTTAACGTGCTCTCCGAGGCACGGGGCAGACGTTATTTAACAATTTACTACGCACATAACTCTTAAAAGTCAGTGGTGCGTGCCGTGGATTCGAACCTGATACCTTCTGCATGCCAGTCTGTTGGTATCTCCACTAGTCTATCGCTGCCCAAATACAACACAAGCATCAAATAATGTATTCTATCCCTACGTACTCGATTAAAAGCTTGTTTTTAGAAACAAAACTGCGTTGTAATGTAACCACATCAAAAGGCATCCAAGTCCAATATTATAGTAAAACCATATTTACAACTTTGTTTTGAAATACTGGGTTTAATCATGTCTTTCTGCTTCAATATGATGTTGTTTGTCTGAGGCATAGTATCTCAAATATTCTGATTCAATCGAAACATCTTAAATGTTTATTTTCTACTTTTTGGACTTTTCGGTATTATATTATTTGTATTAGCTTCTTACATACATACATACATAGACTCACGCCTGTTTCCCCGAAGGGGTAGGCAGAGGCATATTAAAGGCTCACTTTTCGCCAGTGTTTTGATCCCACGTAATAGGTGGCGAGCCTATTACCGCTTATTGGGACATTTTGTTTGCCAGAGCCTCGTTCGTTGATAGGCAGGTGCACCACTTGCAGATGAGGTTGGCTTGGGACCCTAAGTTCTTGGTGGGAACCCTATGCACCTTATATGTATCTTATACTTATTATATGTATTGACTTAATTTCTCACGGATATTGAATAATGGTAATAAAATCGTTTTCACCAAAGGATTTTCCAGCTGTTGTCTGTCAACCAAAGAGGCTCTCTTTATCTCGAGAACTGCATATAGAAGTCGACCTTACTGGACAACACAACTATCTTTTAAAAATCTATTGTTTGCCCTCGTTACAGATTTCCCCCGCTTATGGAATGGCCTGTAGAAAGGTTTGAAGCGTGAGCATATCCAAACAGACTTTCACGACCAAGTCACAGTGCTGTTGTGGCCAGGCAGGGCACTTCGCCAAGGCGTGCAACCGAACAATCCGGAAAGTCGGTGTTATAAACAACTAAAGCAACAAATTTTTATTTAAATGATTTAAAAAAAAATTGATTAAAATAAAAGTATTAAATCTGGGTCTCATTATGGACTCTAATCTCAATTGGCGATCGCAGATCCAAGAGGTGAGTCGAAAGTTATTTGCTTCAGCAGGGTCACTGAGAAGGCTTAGGAATTTTCTTCCTACTGCCACCAAAATTGCACTAGCAAACTCCCTCCTTTTGCCCATTATCGATTATGCAGATGTCAGCTATTCAGATCTCGCCGAAAACCAGCTAGATAAACTTGAGCGCCTTCAAAATCTCTGTATACGATTCATATTTGGACTACGCAAATATGATCATGTTTCACAATTTCGAGCACAGCTCAAGTGGTTACCTGTACGACATCGCCGGAATGCTCATATTCTCTCTTTGCTGTACAACATATTGTTTAACCCTTCAACTCCTTCCTATCTTAAAGGACGATTCGAGTTCCTTCATGATACGCATAACCGTTATTTAAGGTCATCAGAAAATTTGAAACTAAAAATGCCGGTACATTCCACAGCACTGTATGACAAATCTCTTTGTGTTACCGCTGTTCGCCTTTGGAATGCTTTACCATTACATATAAGACAGGCTCAAACGATAACTAAATTTAAAGCTTCAGTAAAGGCTCACTATCTATCACTATAACTACTTCTAGTTCTACAAAATATATGTAAGTATTAAATATGTGTATGTATATGTATGTACGTATGTATAAGTATGTATGTATGTTTATGTATATGTATATAATTATGTCTATCATTTATTATCATATTACAGGAATGAATATAGGTATATTAAGTATGTATATATTATATAGCTTTGTTTACTTTGTTTACACATGCAACTACCGATTTTCTCCTACCAATAATATTTCCATCCAAAGGTTGCCTGGTAGAAATCGCTTTCAGCGATAAGGCCGCCCTTTGTACTATAGTTAGTTATAAGATCTCTAATAATGTTTTTTAATGTGTACAATAAGGTGTAAAATAAATAAATAAATAAATAAATAAATAATGATTGTTTTATGCAAGGCCACTACCACGCAGCAAGCTTATAATCCACGGCAAAATTGTAGTCGTGTCGTATTAAGTAAATGTTCCATTGTGGATGTTTAGAAGATAATCAATATAAAGTAAGAATCTTTGTGAGGATAAAGTAATTAGTGCTACGGCGCGATAAGTGTGTCCGATATATATGCTTTTATATAATGCTGCTTTAGATAAAAGCATTATAGGAATTTAAACTTTCGTGGTCATTTAAACTTCATCCACTCGCAATACCCTCAGTACATCCGTGAACATGGCGCTTGAAACAGTGCCGAAATATCGGTTACTCCAAACAAAGGTACGTGGTATATATCCCGAAAGACAATTTAAAATATATAAAAGCAGCTATCGATTTTGTCAGGCTAAATTTTACATTGGGTTTCGTCGTGTTTAAAGTTAGATTATTTGCCAGCGTCACAAAGAAAAGGTCATTGGGCACCTTAGTATGGAAACCATACCCATGGCGGACACAAAAAAAATAGCAGAGTGTCTTCATGTATGGCTCTCATTTACTATGGCATTAGTTGCATTAATGTGAGCTACGGGAATCTCAAAAAATGCAAGTGTTATCTATGTATATATCCATACTCTTTATCTCTGAAACTACTGATCCGATTTGAAAAAAATATATTTGTGTGTGATTGTGGCTACATTCATGAGAAAGGTTATAGGCTACTTTTTATCCCGATATGCCCGCGGGATCACTGAATGAGGCCGACGAAGTCGCGGGCGTCCGCTAATTCATTAATATAGGTAAGAAAAATAAAATGCTAATTCATTAAAATATATTTTTTATTCAATTTGATCCAAAGCCATCATATGGTCATTTAAAAGGGCAGCGGGTGCGTCTATTGCTTCCTGGTGGATGGCCCAAGACAGATAATAAACAATGCTAGCGATATGGGCGCAGCTATTTAATATGCGAAAAAAACCTGTTCAATGTGCGAAAGAGACATCGTATAAAATATCTCTAAACATTAGCTCATCCATGCACCACGCTGTGTACGGTTTCGATGTTATTTTTATGCCTTTATAAGATGAAATAAAAACCTTTGATACCGTTTGTTTTCTTTTTTAAAGGATCCTGTACATTTTTTCCAACGATTTCTAATAAAACAATTGTATGCAATGAAAGGTCATATTATTCCCCTTTATTTAAAACTATTTTGGTTAATGTCCGCCGCTGTTCGCTAAGCGGGTCAGATATGCCCAATAACCTTTGTATGTGGTATAATTGTATTGCGTATAATTGTGTGAGCATCTTGAACGCTATATTTTTGTCTGGGTGTTTCTATGTATAATATGTATGTATTTATAAAAAAATAAAAGTATATATTATTATGTGTGTTTACCCATTATCTAGTACCCATAGCACAAGCTCTGCTTAGTTTGGGACTAGACGGTGATGTGTGTACATACATACATACATACATAGACTCACGCCTGTTTCCCAGAGGGGTAGGCAGAGACTACGGAGCGCCATTTGCAACGATCTTGACATATCTCTCTTGCTTCATTCACTCCCATCAGATTCCTCATGCATGCTCTTCTGTTCAGGGTGCTTCTAACCTGTCCTGTTTTTAGGATGTCTCCAATCTGGTCAGAGAACGTCCGCCTAGGTCTTCCCCTTCGTCCTGTCCCTTCCACACTTGCCTTATATATCTGCTTGGTCTGTCTTTCGTCATCCATCCTCTCCACGTGTCCAAACCATCTTAGCATACCTTTCTCGATGCTTGTCACTACATCTTCTTTTACCCCACAACACTCTCTTATCACACAATTCTTTACTCTGTCAGTTAAAGAAACACCACACATACTTCGCAGTGCTCTCATTTCTACAGCATTTATTCTACTTTCATGACTCTTCTGCCATACCCAACTATCACTACCATACATAAGCTGCCAAACGTGCCTTTTTGGACACGTTTTGGCTATTCATAAACGCCTTCAGAGCTCCATTCACTCTATTACCTGCATTAACTCTTCCTTCAATATCTTCTACATTCTTACCATCTCTTGTAAACAGCGTACCTAAATATACAAACTCATTCACTTGCTCCACTCGCTGTCCATCGATCATAACATTACAAGCCGTAACGCATTCCTCCTTTTCAAAAACCATAACTTTCGTTTTACTTACATTTACTTTCATTCCCTTCCTCTCTAACGCACCATGCATGATTGTTACCATCTCCTGCAACTCCTCCGCTGAAGACGCAAGTATAACCTGATCATCAGCATAAAGGAGGCATTTGACAAGTAACTCATTCATCCTTAATCCACAGTCACTATTTTTCAAATCTTGCAAACAACTGTCCATGAAGAGATTGAATAGCCACGGCGACGCTACACATCCCTGTCTTACACCTGTTTCGATGGTAAACCAATCCGTGTACGACCCATTTATCCTCACACAAGCTCTAGAATCTTCATAAAGGGATTTTAGAGCTCGTATGAGGCTGCTGTTCATCCCATACATCGACAGTACCGACCACATTTCATTCCTCACCACTTTGTCGTAAGCCTTTTCCAAATCCACGAAGGCGCAATAGACCTTTTGACCTTTGGCCAAGAATTTTTCGGCTACGCACCGCAAGGAAAAGACTTGATCCGTGCATCCCATACCCTTTCGGAATCCTGCTTGTACATCCCATATTTTCTTGTCGGTTACTTCCATAACTCTTTCAATCAGTACCTTCGCATACAATTTGCCAACAATGTTGAGAAGTTGAAATTAAACTACAGTTTACGGATTTTATCGCGATGTATTGGTTTCACTAAGTTATTACATTTGAAACTAATGATTTAGAACTATATTTTTAGTTTATTACTAGCCGACGTTTCGAATTCTTTACAGAATTCATGTTCACGGCAGACTGAGGTGATATTTGTCTTTTTCCTGAATGTATAAGTTATCTCAAAGTACCCGAACATTTTTCATCTACTGGTGTTACTATTTACGCAGAATGAGCTCACAGTGTTCTTAGGTCTTCTGGTGACTTTGTCCTTCTTGGGTTTCATTAGCCTTATGACAGGGTCCCAAGCTGGAGGAACATTCCAACCATCTTCCCTATTGAAATTAGGGTGTTTTTTAATTTCAATAGCCTCTCGTATCATCCTTGGAAGAAAACGGTGTTCTTTTGCGAGTATCTGTGGTTCATCAAATCGCAGGTAGTGGTTAGGTCCCTGTTCCACATGTTCACACACAGCAGACTTTGTTGAGCGTTTATGTTTTATGTCAGCTATATGTTCTTTGAGTCGAATGCCTATGCTTCTCTTGGTTTGTCCAATGTATGAGAGCCCACATTCACAGTCAATTTTCTAGACACCGGCCTCTTGCAAGGGTAACTGACACTTGACAGATGGTAATAATTGACTGATCTTCGTTGGCGGCTTGTAGTAAGTTTTGATAGAAGCTCGCTTCAAGATGTAGCCAATTTTGTCGGTCACGCCCTTGATGTATGGGAGGACAGCAGGTTGTCTTTCTACTGTGGCTGGTTTTTCTTTCTTCTGGGATCTGTGACAGTGGCGTGGCGGTCGGAGCTTGTTGTCTTGCAGAACTTGCCTGACATGTTGAAGCTCAGCGTCCAGGTGTTTCTTGTCACAGATACCGCGGGCTCTCTGAAACAGAGACATTCCTACAGTAGCTAACTGTTTAGCATGGTGGTGAGATTCACCGTTTAAGTACCTATTTGTATGGGTCTTTTTCCTATACACAGTATGGCTTAAGGAGTTGTTTATATTCCTGATGACAAGTACATCTAAGAAAGCTAAAGAATTGTTTGCCTCTAATTCCATTGTGAATTGTATTTGGTTATTAATAGAATTAAGATGGTTTAGGAAAGCATTAACACTATCTGTTGGTAAAATTGTGAAAGTGTCATCTACATACCGCTTGTAGAACCTCGGTGTGATGGTGGCAGTCTGCAGGGCTCACGCCTCGAAGTCCTCCATGAAGATGTCAGCGACAATAGGCGATACTGGAGAGCCCATTGCTACACCGTCTACTTGTATGTAGTATTTCTTGTCCCATAACAGATAGCCCGTTGTCAGGCAGTGTTTGAGTATTTCTGCATATTCTTCAGGCATGTTGTTTTCTGTCAGCTTCCTTCTAGTAATTTCTACACAGTCATGTACTGGTATGCATGTGAATAATGACTGTATATCAAAACTAACCATAGTTTCCTTGTCAGAGAGATGTAGGTGTTTGATTTCACTGACAAAATGGTAGGAATCTTTCACATGTGCTCTCGTATTGCCTCTGAGCGGTGAGAGAATCTTTGCCATGTGTTGAGCCAGTCTGTAAGTTGGTGCGCCTATCTGACTAACTATCGGGCGCAGAGGAGCGTTTTCCTTGTGTATTTTCGGTAGCCCATACATTTGAGGAGGTTTTACACACGATGGTATTAAATATTTCACGTCCAAATTAAGTTTTTCGGAGTATTTCTTAACAATATCACAAGTTTGCTTGAGTATTTTGTTCGTAGGGTCTGACTTAACCAACTTGTAGGTACTTTCATCCGACAAAAGATGTTCCATTTTTTGTTATACTCGGACGTGTCCATCACTACCGTTGCATTTCCTTTATCTGCTCGGAGTACTGTAAGTTCAGGCCTAGCTTGTAACTTCTTCAGTGCGAGATATTCGGTCTTTGGTAGATTCCTTGCCGGCACTTTCGATTGACGTAATACAGCAGAAACGTCCTGTCGTATGGCCTCGAAATCTTCCTTACTCACATTGTTCTTCACTAGGCAATCCTCAACGTTGCAAATAATGGTTTCATACGGTATTCTTGATGGAGTTATCGCGTAATTTAAACCTCTGGTAAGCACTTTCTCGGTATTTTGATCTAACATGTGTTTTTGACAGATTGACAACTGTTTGTCTATGGGCGGACGATAGCGTGTGATTGGTCCGTGCGAAAACGTTCTGTTTCATGTTGTACTGGTCATTTGATTTTTGTTGTAATTTTTCAAATTTTTGAATTTTGTTACGTTTACACGCATAATATTTTGTTGTTTCTCTATTGTTTATTGCATCTATGCATTGTTTAAAATCAAATGAAGTTATCAATCTGTATATTTCGTTAGATAAATTCTCAACATTTCTATTTATTCTGCGTAAGTCAGCTCGGTGTTCATGGATCTTTTGTATGAGTAACTTTTGACTTGCCTGTTTTAAGATCTTAGCGCTCCCACGTATGTCCTTCTTGGCTGATCTTCATGGAGGACTTCGAGGCGCGAGCCCTGCAGACTGCCACCATCACACCGAGGTTCTACAAGCGGTATGTAGATGACACTTTCACAATTTTACCAACAGATAGTGTTAATGCTTTCCTAAACCATCTTAATTCTATTAATAACCAAATACAATTCACAATGGAATTAGAGGCAAACAATTCTTTAGCTTTCTTAGATGTACTTGTCATCAGGAATATAAACAACTCCTTAAGCCATACTGTGTATAGGAAAAAGACCCATACAAATAGGTACTTAAACGGTAAATCTCACCACCATCCTAAACAGTTAGCTACTGTAGGAATGTCTCTGTTTCAGAGAGCCCGCGGGATCTGTGACAAGAAACACCTGGACGCTGAGCTTCAACATGTCAGGCAAGTTCTGCAAGACAACAAGCTCCGACCGCCACGCCACTGTCACAGATCCCAGAAGAAAGAAAAACCAGCCACAGTAGAAAGACAACCTGCTGTCCTCCCATACATCAAGGGCGTGACCGACAAAATTGGCTACATCTTGAAGCGAGCTTCTATCAAAACTTACTACAAGCCGCCAACGAAGATCAGTCAATTATTACCATCTGTCAAGTGTCAGTTACCCTTGCAAGAGGCCGGTGTCTACAAAATTGACTGTGAATGTGGGCTCTCATACATTGGACAAACCAAGAGAAGCATAGGCATTCGACTCAAAGAACATATAGCTGACATAAAACATAAACGCTCAACAAAGTCTGCTGTGTGTGAACATGTGGAACAGGGACCCAACCACTACCTGCGATTTGATGAACCACAGATACTCGCAAAAGAACACCGTTTTCTTCCAAGGATGATACGAGAGGCTATTGAAATTAAAAAACAACCTAATTTCAATAGGGAAGATGGTTGGAATGTTCCTCCAGCTTGGGACCCTGTCATAAGGCTAATGAAACCCAAGAAGGATAAAGTCACCAGAAGACCTAAGGACACTGTGAGCTCATTCTGCGTAAATAGTAACACCAGTAGATGAAAAATGTTCGGGTACTTTGAGATAACTTATACATTCAGGAAAAAGACAAATATCACCTCAGTCTGCCGTGAACATGAATTCTGTAAAGAATTCGAAACGTCGGCTAGTAATAAACTAAAAATATAGATCTAAATCATTAGTTTCAAATGTAATAACTTAGTGAAACCAGATTGCAGTCTTGTTGCGAGCCTTTTCCCTTATAAAGAGGCACAACCACCGCTGGGGTCCAGTCATCAGGTACTCAGCCGGTGCTCCAGCACAAGTTAAATAAGCGCTGCAGCTGACCAACTATGATGCCCTGTCCAGCCTTCAGCATTTCAACTGTAATCCTATCATATCCTGCAGCCTTACCTAATTTCATACTTCCCAACGCCTTCACAATCTCATCCACACCAATATCGCTTTCATCATTGCTATTATTACCATTAATTTCGTCGATCGATGTCTCTATCGCCGTTCTTTCAAATAGATCTTCAAAATACTCCTTCCATCTCTTCAGCACGCATGATTCACCATTCACTATCTTTCCATTCTTGTCTCTGATTGACGTGTATTCTGAGGATTGAGTTCTTGCTCGAACTGCACGAACGGATTTTCCAGAAAAACTTTATGTTTCTCCGGAAATCTTCAGATAGTCTGCTATCAAACTCATGGTAATGTGTGTATGTGGTAGAATATTATTATTCTTATTATATGTCTATTTTTAGGACTTCAAAAATGAACGCAGAATTTCGAAAATGTCGAACTAATGAGTATTGGTCACGACTAGGGAATTAGATTAAAAGATTCTCACTAACAGCAAAGGCAAGACAGAGATAAACTGATGTTATGTTATTTGACTAGATGGATACCGTAGTGGTTATAATAATTGTACGCGATTAAGACCCGCTAATTTATTTTGTATGATGTATACAAATCGCGAAAGTTTAAAATCAACCGTAGTGGTTGTTCCATACGGGACAATATTTAGTGTGGTCCAGAAATCGTTGTTTAGAGACTAGGTGTTCTTTATGTCTATTCGTTAAAAGTTTTTAAACAGCGTAAATATTAGAAGGTAAAAGTTACATACCTCGTACTGCAATAGTATGACTATACTCCCTTAAAATTTAGCTTTGACCAGACCAGATTAAATTTATTCTTCGGTCCAATGCCATACGCCCAATCAAACACGACGCTAATCGCTATCAGACAGACAGGAAACACTCATCTAAATCCCATCTAGCTAGGCAGAGCTTGTGCTATGGGTAGGCTATAGCCTAGCAGATCAATTGTGTTCGATTATAAAAATGCCCACTCATTACCGTTCCCCGTGTCCGTCCGTTTGAAGAGTTGGTCCGACGTCAAGTGCTCTCTATTTGTTTGACGCGTTCAAGTATCTCTGACGTCGGCATCAGAGGCGTATATTTTTAGTATATGATGTAATGGAATATGGGGCTCTCATCGCTTGCTTTGTTTGAGATGACCTTAAGATTAAATTATTGATATTACACAGAAATTTTGATTTAAAAATAAATAGGTGAAATAATATGTTAATTTTTCAATGGTCCGTAACATCAATATCAACCTTTATCACGATTGATATCAATCTCTATGAATATCATAAGAACAAACGTGTTTGTACTTTACTGTCTTCACTACAAACGGCTTAACGAAAATTTATGAATTTTGGCGTTTAAATAGATTAGACACTACAGACTAACTTGGGCTACCATTTGGGTGGCGGAAAGTAAATCTGAAGGTCTTGAAATAGGGGTTAAGATTCTTACTGGCAAACTATTACCTTACAAGTAAGGCACAAAGAAGTAACGTATTTAATATTTTGTTCTTTCATTTTTGCCATCCACGTGCGAAGCCGCGAGTTACAACTAGTTAACTCAGACATAGAGTGGAGACCGCGGCGTGGCAAACGTAGTGTAGGACGCCCTCCGGCTATGTGGAGTGACGATATACGCAAAGTGGAAAATTGAGCTCAGTGGCGTGCCATTTGGAGGTGCCTATATCCAGCAGTGAACTACAGGCTGATGATGATGATGAAGATGAACTCAGACATTAGTTTTTGTTGAGTCTAAAGAACAACTTGAAATTCATTCGATTGACTCAGCTCTGCAATTGCCAACTAGATAGGTTTGTGTCTATTCAAACTGTTCTGTGGATAGAGCGCAATGCTTATGAATTAATGAGTTCCGATTAACTCAATTGTTTGGCATGAGCACTGCGTCGTTTGCGGTGTAACGTCCGCCATGAAACACCAATACACACTTGGCAGATCATACGTGGCTCAATATAAAATGCAAAATAAACAAATAGTCATTTACATAATTGCTGCACATATAAATCTACATTTAAAGTAAACGAATTCTTTACTTGTATGGGGCAAACTAGAACTCAAAGCAAGCAAAATAGTTCAAATTAGAGTAATAATAGAGTAAAGAACTACGATAGCATAAACAACGAGCGATTTTCAATTTTCATTCCATATGAACGTTTTTGTATTTTTAAATTGTATAAATTTTAATATTCGATCTATCCATGGATTTGGAGATTTGAGATACGTGATTGACATATTTTGTATGGAGCTTATATCTAAAATTAATCTCAAATCTAAACAAATCGGGCAAGTGCGAGGCAGACTCGCGCACCGAGGGTTCCGTACAAACCTGTAGGTATATAAAATATATTTTTAAATTGTGATGTGACAAGATATTACTACTATTACTTTCGGCATTTTTCCTTTGTATGTGCTATAACACATTGCTTCACGCCAAATTTCAAGCAGAATCTTGATGCAGATTATTAATGCCTCAAACACTTTAGTAATGATGTTGCTGCCAAGATCGCCAGTATTGACTTAACCATTGATGATCCCGAGGAATTATATAAATGCTTATTTAAAATTGTTAATGATGAGTACAATAAAATTTTTAAACAGATGACGTTTGCAAGGAGCATTCAAGTAAGTTTTTGTGATTGGGCAACAGTAGGTATATACAAAAGTAGAGCTAGGTTGTATGATCTATATGGTATGAAGAAATACAATTTTAATCCTGAATTTATTCAATATGTTAGAAATTATTCAAAGGTTTTTAAGAGGACATGTGCTTTAGCCAAGTCCTTATATTTAAGCAATAAAATCAAAGAATCCAAGAACAAAATTAAAACTACTTGGAGCATCATTAACAATGAGACTGGTCGAGCTAAATTGGTAGATAACAATTATGAATTAAAATTTAACGGTGAAATTATTACTAGGAAAACTGATGTTGCTCAGACATTTAACAATTTCTTCATAAACATACCAGTGAACACAACCAGCTGTCTAGATTCATGTCCGAGCAAAGCAGAAATGTTGGTTAGGGGCAATGTGAATGAGTGTGATGTGCTTTTTAATTTTAAATATATTGATACCAATGACATACTGAAGGTATTCAAGACGCTCAATAATAAAAAATCTGTTGACTTATGGGGCATTTCTGTTTAACTTGTTCAACAAATTATTTCTAGCTTAGCTCCATATTTAGCTGCAATATTCAACAGATGCGTAGATACAGGAGTATTTCTTGATCTAATGAAACACAGTAAAGTAATATCATTATTCAAAAGGGGATCAAAGAGCGACCCTAGTCATTTTCGGCCAATTTTTATCTTGCCTGCTATTAGTAAAATTTTTGAAAAGATTATTTTGCATCAATTAGAAAGCCACTTTCACACAAATAATTTATTTCACAGTGAACAGTATGGCTTTACTAAGGGTCGCTCCACCGTTGATGCCGGTGTAACTTTGTTAAAGCATATTTTTAATGCTCGGGAAAACTCGAAGGATGCCATTGATGTTTTTGTGGCCTATCAAAGGCCTTTGACTGTGTGGAACATAATACACTTTTACTTACATTGAAAATTTATGGTATTAGAGATACCGCACTCAATCTTGTTGCCAGCTACCTTAGTGATAGAATTCAGTATGTAGATGTTAATGGGAGTAGGTCTCTAGGTTTGCCAG
Organism: Euclidia mi; assembly: GCA_944739405.2. Classification (NCBI taxonomy): domain Eukaryota; kingdom Metazoa; phylum Arthropoda; class Insecta; order Lepidoptera; family Erebidae; genus Euclidia; species Euclidia mi. Next base: position 93,794,061 of record OX123182.2, read on the forward strand.
TAGGAATGGGCGTTCCACAGGGCTCTATTCTCGGTCCATTTCTTTTTTTAATATATATTTATGATTTGCCGTTCTTTGTACAAAATTTATGTGATGTTGTTTTGTTTGCCGACGATACGTCACTAATTTTTAAAGTTGATCGTAATTTATGTAACTTTGATACCGTCAATCTTGCACAAGTATTAGATTGGTTTTTGACAAATTATTTGGTACTCAACTCAAGCAAAACCAAATTTGTTAAATTCTCTTTGCCTAATGTCACAAGTGTTCCTACTAACATAATTTTAAATAAGGAAACAATTCAACTAGTCGAATCAACCGTATTCTTAGGTGTAACTTTAGATTGCAAGCTTCAGTGGGGCACCCAATTATCCTGTCTCGCAGTTAAACTTAGTTGTGCAGCGTTTGCAGTTAGAAAAGTAAGGGAATTCACAGATATAGATACTGCTAGACTAGTTTACTTTAGTTATTTTCACAGCGTAATGTATTACGGAATAATGTTATGGGGTACAGCTGCTGATACACAGACTATTTTTGTCATTCAAAAGAGGGCCATACGTGCAATTTATAAGTTAGGTGCTAGAGATTCTTTACGTGATAAATTTTAAAAAGTTGATATATTGACAGTTGCATCGCATTATATATAATTATGCTAACTTAATGTACATTAAGGAAAACTTAATTCTATACCGCAAAAATAGTGATTTGCACAAAGTGAACACTAGGAATAAGCATAAACTGGTGGAAACTAACTACCGTCTACATAAAGTTCAGAACTCATTTGCGGGGATTGGTATACGATTGCCAATTGACCCATGCACAAATACAAACGGACAATTAGGAACTTTCTTTTAAAAACGGGTTATTACACTGTTAAGGAATTTTTAAGTGATAAGACACCACGGGGATAGGCTTAGGCTTGTTTAACTCACGATTATTTTATTTTCTGACCGTTTAATATAATTGTTATATAAATCTGTTAAATTCTAATTTTTATAAGTGACATGTTAAGTGGAGGTGCCTCGTGAACACCTGATTTTTGCAGGATTTGGATATTTTTATGATTCGTTGAATGTAGTTTAACATTATTGATATCATATCGTTGTTCACTTGTCACCTTCACAAAATTCTTTCTACATTTGCATTCCTTCACGCGTTCCACTAATTTATGTTCATAACGATCTGGAAAATGGAGATAATTGGCGGTCATGGTCAGTATACCAATAGATTGTTTCTTACTGCCGGTTCGTATACCGTTGTCGTCATGCTCACTAAAATGTCATTTCTTGTGGTGGCGTCGTGTGTCGGGTCATCCTTGTCCCTCTAGTATGGCGAGAGGGATGATGGCTGGCAAATGCGTCATACTCGTGAACGGGTGCTACTTGCGATGACAGGTCGATGACGGTCTTGCGGGCTGGTGTTAGATTTTAATATTTAACTGCATCATTTCCATCATGGGTCTGATCACTTTCGCGGATTGCCTGCATTATTAGGTATATATAATGTAAGTGGATGCTCCTGTTTCACCATGTCTATTCAGAGTAGGCTAACCAAATGAACATCAATAGTTTTATGCTTGAGTATTATTATGTAAAGTAAATATATACAAGTGATATAGAAGGTGTAACAGTTGCAGCACCTTACAAAATGTAAATTATGTGTATTATGCAAAACCTGGCGATGAAAAAGTGTGACCGTGAGTTTTATTGCCCGTTCTTTCTCATGGTTCTACTTATTTCTTTGCGAACGTGGCAGTAAATGTAAATGTAGAGTCTTTTAGTAATTATTTTATAAATTTATTATTTTGACGTTCATAAGTGTCACATTGTGACCCAAATGAATAAAAGATTCTGAATTTGAATTTGAATGACTTCCAGTCAGACTGGAAGTACTCTTTAGGTTTTGATTCTGTTCAGAGATTGGCCTAGACGGTGAGAATAGTTTGCAGACGGCAGTGGAAGCTTGGATTACATCCACTTATCTACTACTATCTACTACTATCAACACAAGCATGTCTGACATATGACCGAGTTTCTCGGCACTTAGAATCGAAATACAATGTACAGTTACCTGGTATTTTCACTGGTGTCGGTCCTTCAAACGCGACGTCTTCAACACGACGAACAGGATTCACACAATTTTAGTTTTACAAATGTCAATGTTCAATTTAATATCACAAATTTATCAATAGCTCACTGGGCGTTGCCGAGCAAATCAAAAGCGGCAGTTTTACAAGGGTTTTACAAATTTACTTTAATTATACAATTTCACACTGTGGCAAATGGTGTGTTCTCAATCAAAGATTTTTGCGGAAAAAGGATGATTTGTCAGTTCATAATGTGACCAGAGTCAAAAAATTATTGCCAAAGAAAACAAATGTAACGAACTGACATTCTCGTTTCAATCATAGAAACATATCTATTTTAAACAGATTCCCTTGTGAGTAGTTCGTCATCAGCCCTACTGCTGGACACTAGCCTCTTCTTACTATGAAACGGGTAAGGCCATATTATTACCTCTACACGTTCATGAGGAAAAGGGTATTAACCTTTAAAGTTTTAAAAAATATTTTTATTATTATGTTTTTATGTCATTAAAATTTACAGTTTTCACAATTTTCCTTTTATATGAGCTATAATACGTTGCTTCGTACCAAATTTCAAGTTTTTAGTTCACGGGAGTATCCTGTAGGTTTTGATTCCCTTGCTAAAGTTAAAGTTAAAGCATAAACGGCTGTATCTTTAGATTGATTTTTTCGCAGCTTCAAGGGACAGTCAACCTTTTTTTTTTGGTATACATACATAAATACATAGACTCACGCCTGTTTCCCCGAAGGGGTAGGCAGAGGCATATTAAACGCCCACTTTTCGCCAGTGTTTTGATCCCACGTAATAGATGGCGAGCCTATTGCCGCTTTTACTTGCTTGGGACATTTTGTTTGCCCGAGCAACGTCCGTTGATCGGCAGGTGCATCACTTGCTGGTGAGGTTGGCTTGGGACCCTAAGTTCTTGGTGGGAACCCTATGCACCCAGTAAGTTTTTTTGGTATCGGGTAGGAAAATCCTCATGGAGCCCCTCCGCACTGGGGGAAGGGCGGAGGGGACTGTCAGACTCTTGCTGACTAAAAGCCAACCCGTGTTCCTCATGTACCCGTGTGTCGGAGGGTCGGGTTTCACCGAAGGTATTGGCCCGCCAGATGGTCAAGTGGGCCCCGAACAAAACCCCCTTGGCGGCGGATGAAGGTGTTGGGCTCCGCCGCCAAAACACCCAGCGGCCGCAGAGGGTAGGGAGGACGGCAACGCAACACCGCATCTCCTCTTCCTCTGCGGGCCCACCGCGACGCAACAATGGTGCGCCCCCATTTAGTCGCGGGAGATAGGGCGCGCGGCAACGCAACACCGACACGCCCGTCCTCCCGCGACCGCGCCCGACTGCGAGGGACAGACAGAACTGTCCCCCACACCCGCACCGTTGGACGCATCCTGCGCAGGCCCCTCCAAGCCCACGCGGAGCGTCCACTCCCGAGATCTCTCTTAGCTTCACTGCGGGTGTCCAAGCCACGGTTACTGAGGTGGAGACCCTCCACGACAAGGTGGAGATCCCACGGGGGGGAAAGGGACAGTCAACCTGAGTATTTGATATGAATTTCAATTTATACCTCTTCGCGTTCATTAGGAAAGGAGTTGTAACTTTAACATCTTAATATATAAAATCCTTGCGTTACTGACTGACTGACAGACACGCTACAGCCGAAACTATTAGGCGCAGGAAGCTGAAATTTGGCATGTATCTTCCTTGGGGACCATAGGGGTGCACTAAGAAGGGATTTTCCGAAATTCCCACGGGATCGTCCAAAACGGGTAAATTAAAAAAAATTGCAGGCGTAGCTGCTGGCGTCCTCTAGTTATTTATAATATTTAAGATTTTTACCTAGATTAAAATCATAATTCAAAGTGAAGTAAATTTATTGGATTTAAGCGCAATTGTAGCGCGAATTCTATGTGCATTCTATATTCTAAGGCTCGCCAGAATGTTCGTGAGAATGCTAGCTAAAACACACTCGTTTGTTTTGTAACATGCGCGAGAATGCTCATTACAGGTGAATGCTCAAGTTGTATCAGCGCCATAAGGAACAGTAGACCTGACTATTTGATTTGAATTTCAATTTATTACCTCTACACGTTCATGAGGAAAGGGGTAGTACCTTTAAAGTTAAAAAAAATATTTTTATTATTATGATGTTACTACAAATTTACAGTTTTCGCATCTTTTCCTTTATATATGCTATAATACGTTGCATCGTACCAAACAAGATTTTGAGTTCTCGGGAGTACTCTTTAGGTTTTGATTCCCTTGCAAGTTTCGAAAATTTGCGGCATAAACGGCTGTATCTTTTGATTACGTTGGCTTAGAAGTTTGATTTTTCCACAGCCCTAAGAAACAGTAGATTTGAGTATCCCTATCCCTACTAATATTATAAATTCGAAAGTGTGTATGTATGTATGTATGTTCCGTTTTCACGCTAAAACGGCTAAAGTGATTTTGTTGAAATTTAACATACAGATATATTGGACCATGGAGATGGACATATTCTACCATAAGTTGCAAAAATTAGACTGGGAGGGGTTGTAGGGAGGGTAGAAGCTTGTATGGCCCAAATATACCTCTTGGAAGTAAGAACGCATGCGCTAATGATTGAGTGCTGCGCATGTGTTGTCGCATATCTGTCAGTACTGACACATCATACATAATGTCATATTGTGCACGGTAATTAAATTAAACGATTTTAAACTTTTGCGATTAGTATACATTATACAAGATTATATATCGGGTCTTACTCGCAATAAATCATATATTTAAGGCATAAATACCTCGGTTTTTGCCAACGTTTCGGCTGACTTCCTTCAGCCGTGGTCGCGGCGGTGATTAAATTGTTCGCATATATAAACTAATAAATTATATACTACGCTTAAACGGCTGAAACGATTTTCCCTACTAATATTATAAATGCAGAAATGTTTATAGATCTATATTGGACATGTATTAAAACATGGCTTTGACATTAGATTGTATGCAAGGTGATGTTATTATGTACCTTTCTTTGCTTTCGGTAAATAATGTCATGGATACTACCGAGTTACTTTGTACCCTATAGAGTTTCTGAAATCTTTAGAATAATCAGGAGTGCTTTCACACAACTTGAGACTGAAATTAGATTTGTGTTACCCCGAATTTAACGCGCGCGAAGCGGCGGGCAAAAGCTAGTTTAACATAAATTTCAGTTTGATACCTCCACGCGTTCCTGAGAAAAAGGGACTTGACAGACAGACGGACGGACAACAAAGTGATCCTATAAGGGTTCCGATTTTTTTCTTTCGAGGTACGGAACTCTAAAAAATGGATGGACCAAATATTGAATTCAGCGTTTAGCCTAAAACAATTAATACACGCTATTCTGATCCCAAATTAAGCAGAGCCATTACTATGGCAACCTGCAACCGACGAACATAATATCGCTCATTGGTGCAACAATGTCGTAATTAATTTTTTTTTAATAAGTTTTATTATGTCATTATGTGTGAAAAGTATATTTACACCCGGAGAAACATCGACCGAATTGTTTTTTTGGAGATTTGCCGTGAGATGGCGCGAGTGTCATTGTTGAATTAAACGAAATGGCGCCATTTCTGATGCAACAACGACTGGACGGCCAGTTGCGCGGGGCACCCCGCTGAGTGTGGCTAAGTTTTGGGGGGAAAATGCCGTAATTGACAATTACGCCATTGTTCCACCAAAACTTAGCTTATTTTTTGTCAAAGCAAGCCATTTTCTAGTGAAACAACGACATAATTGTGTAAATATGTCATTGTAGTTTCAAATACAACTAGAGGACCCGTGCTGCTCCACAGCATATTTTAATATTATAAAAAAAGCTCTTACATATAGGTATGATGAGTACATTGTAGCCTTATCTAATAAGTAAAAAGATGATATTCTTACCAAAAATATTTAGGTATATCACAAAACTTCTTTTCTCACAACATTGGCTTTGCGTTGCATACCTGTCGTGGAGTTGTTTTAGACGTCTTTTTTGTGAATCATGCGGCGGGTTTAGTTTTGGTAGGAATGGTCACTTTGGTAGAAATGGTACTTTTGATGGAGATTGAGTTTTTGGTAGAAATTGTAGTATTGGTAGGAATGGTAGCTTTGTAGCAATCGTATGTAACATTGCTACCAAAACTACCATACATGCCAGAATACAATTTCTACCAAAACTACTATTCCCACCGAAAATACTATTCCTATCAAAACTACTATTTGTACCAAAACTACTATTCATACTAACACTATCATATCTACCATTTTTTTAAAACTACCATTTCTACCAAAACCGTCGGTGCTGTCAAAAGTACCTTTTCTCTCAAAACTACTATTCTTACCAAAGCTACAATTTCTACCATAACTAACATTTGTAATATAATTATATGACAATAGTACTATGAACCGCTGTAATATGTACCACATAAAAAAAATTAAGATGCCCGAAGAAAGTCCGTAATTTAAAAACACAAAAATGTTTGTAACATAAAACGTAATTTACCCATCTGTAGGGTTGATTTTCCCAACATTAGGCAGAAATTTCACTACATTTGGGGAAAATTCCTCGGGTCGCGGGTATACCTACTGACGGCGTTACCACGACCCCGTCATGAGGGTCGCGAATCGGTTGGGTAGAACGGGCTGGCCGACTCGTATTAGAAAACACAAATTATTTTAATATATAGATATTTGTTGATGGTTTTTGTGCCAGTATGTCCTACAAATTGTGATTTTAATTATTAAGAATTTAGTTTTTTATTATGATGTTGCCTCTTTTAAATATTTAATTATGTACCTGATAATATCAAAATTTCCTCCTGGTTTTGAACTGATATTAAATATAGATAAATAAATGTCGAAGTTGATTTATTAATCAACTTAGTTTTATTTTGTCACAAATGCAAAATCACTATACCCTGTACAAGTTAGCTTGATCTTTTAGACAGACGGGCTAGTGATGGGAAACAGAAAATATCTAGTAGTCCAAAAATTAACGTTTTAAAATACTTGTAACTGTGACGAGATGGTTTGGGAGTATTATGTGTGAAATTTTTTTTTGCATTAGATATATAAAACATTGGGTAGATAAGCGACGGTGGGTCAGTATTTATAATAAGTATTTACCTACCTATTTAATATTACAGGGTTATTTTTGGACCTCCCGCCAAATTTAAATAGGTAGTTCATACCATGAAAGTAAATAACTTTCCCAAAGAAACACGGGTCGAAAAGTGAAAAAAAAACCGGCCTTCCATACGAAATCGACCACGTGATCGAACAGTTTTCTATGGGAAGGTCGAATTTTTATTTACCACTAGCGAAAGAGACCCCAACCAAAAGGACAAGTTCGTAATAATAACTTAACAATGATCTTTAGTAATGTTTTTTTGTAATCGGTATTTGTAACAGTTACTGTCCGTTATTCGTGTCCCATCCGTCCGACCGATGTAACATTGTACAAACGTCTATTATTTTCAGTGTTCCTATTTAAATTTTACTTTGAAGCTATAAAAAGTCTTAATATTTTCGGATAACGCTTGAATCTTTAGGGACTTTTGTGTTAAATGTATTTTTTAAATATCTTTTCAATTTTTAAAACAATTAAATTTCGAAAATATTATGTTCGTCATTGCAAAGTTATGTCGATCAGACAAATTTACATCTGTCAAAAAGATCAAGCTAACTTGTTTCAACAGACTATAAACGCACGCATTGTTTCTAAAACTGAATTGACTAGTGACGTATTTACATACACTTCATTTTATTTATGTCTTTAATTTAGGTAAAATATAATATGCAGAAAATATTCGGACTCATATAAAAACAACACAAATTAAACTTACTTTAAAAATGACTCGGATTATAATAAGTTTCCCCAAAATACCTTACCTCGAATACAAATCTTTGATTCAATCTCCTTTAAAAATTCATAAAGTGTAATTATGCCATTGTTGCACCAACTGAGCGATATGTACTTCTATGCCTTGATTATTAAGTCAGCATTTCTAAAAAAAAGCATGTACTCAGATCATGACAAAGAAGCTACCTAAAGCGTTTACTTTATAAAATAAAGTAAAACATGTCATTTTATATGAAGCAGTTTTGTCACAATTATCATTTCAGTACTACAACGTGACATGTACGACAGTTAAGCTAGTTTGTAGTCAACAAATAGAAAACATCGAACTAACGCATTGACCGTCATGTTAATAAAAACGCTTACCTATATTAGAAAATAAAATCTAAACTAAATGATCAAGAATGCATCTAAATTATTATGGTGGGCTGAGTACATACTTTTCGTGAAAATACTGACTTATAATACACGGTGTATATTCTCAAAATCATTTGAAATGCAGATGAATTACACCCAGACACAGAATAAATTATCATGCACATAACACAACTATTTGCCCTGTATGGGAATGTAACCGACGACCTTAAAGCTTAGCAGTCAGATAAACAGGCCACTCAAAATAATACTATTTTGTAGATAATATTATGAAATTTTATTCTATTCAATGTGAAAGTCAACAAAGATATGAACTATTTTTTATCGAACAAATACTTTCTTCATTACAACTAATAACATTTACTTCATAACATCAAGTATAAGGAATAATAATATCTTATGGCATAACCTTGTTTCTCATTTTCCCGATAAGACCCATTACGTTGTATTTTGATCCTTACCAACGTCAAAAAGACAATGAAAACAATTAGCCTACAGTAGGAGAAGGTTGGTGTACTACTTGGCTTCCAGGAATATAAAATAACCAGGATATTATTATGATGATTTATTTGCGTCATGGAGGAAGGTCGAGACAAAAAATATGTCAACTGTGATGTATACACGTGTTTGTTATCAAGGTACAGTCATGCTCATATGGGTTTATAATATTATCTTATACAGACAAGATGTGTCCTCGAGGCAATGTCATCGTAACTGCGAAGAAGATTGTGAAAGAGATTTCATAAGTTTAGTCATCAAAAATTTTAAGACTAGAGATCATTGCCATTTAACTGGCTAGGTTGCAGAGAAAATTATCAATTCAAGGTCAATTGGTCACCTTCATGGCGTGTGTCTTAAAAAAAATATAAGATCGAGAAAGTTGGTCATCACGACTGTGTTAGTTGAGATTATAGTTAAAATTATATCAGTTTACTCTAGTGCATATTAAACACACAGACGCAAAATAGGTATGACCGAGATCTTCCATCCAACTCTCTAGACAGTAAGTTGTATAAAAAACTGATATAGATTAATTCCTATACTGGACTAAAGCAAATTACGACAAGGAGCAAAATATATCATACCATATCTTATTTAAATTCGTGCTTATTTAAATTATCTTATTCATCAAATTATAGAGGGAGTGAGAGAGATCACCTATCTCCTTTCCCTTTTAAATTTGATAAAAATATCATAACAAACAAAGAATTTACATAGATACATACATAGACTCACGCCTGTTTCCCCGAAGGGATAGGCAGAGGCATATTAAACGCCCACTTTTCGCCAGTGTTTTGATCCAAAAGCAAAGAATTTACTACAAAATTATATCGTATAATGAAACAATATGTACGATTTATTATAATTCGTAACGAAGCAGCCGTGTCAGCCAGATGTTAATATGAAAAGATAAATGTCTCAGCTGGAAGGTAATTATATTAAAACATTATTTTCTTTTATATCTAATAACGAAACAAAATTACCTATGGAATAAACGCTGTGTCAGACAAAGCCCTTAAGGGCGTGGTACAAGCGTTAAAAGAACGAGTTTTGTGAAATAATTAAAGTTTACGGATGACGTAATACCACTGTATGATTTATTTAAAAGCCAAATAAAAAACTGACCAACCACCAAGTGAAAACTCAATATTTTGAATGAGATAAAAGTTGTAGTAAATCTTGGTTAAGGTTAAGTAAGACCTTTTGCAATATTTGTAAAGGAACTTTTTTGGCTTTTATAGTTTCATTCCATTATCATTCTCAGCCTTCTTTTTTATTCATCCCACTGCTAAGCAGAAGCCTCTTGTCACTGTGAATATGATTTAGCCATAGTTCATCACACTAGACAAGTATGGATTGGCAGACCACACATGACTATTGTGAACATCATGGAGAACTCAGAGACATATTATTATAATTTTCCTTACGATGTTTTTTTTAAATAATTTAGGTTTCTTGTATTCCTAACGTGTACTTAGCAACTTACCATGATGTAGCATTTATTTTAATTCATACACATAGTGGCACCATACAGCGGCGATAACTGAGTGGAGAGACCGGCTGCTACGCAGAGGGTCTCGGGTTCGAATTCACGGCACGCACCAATGACTTTTCGGACTTAATTGCGTATTAAATTGTTAATTATTGCTTGCTAATCGGTGAAGGAAAACATCGTGAGGAAACCTGCAAGTTTGAGAGTTCTCCATAATGTTCTCGAAAGACATGTGCAGTCTGCCAACTCGTATTTGGCAAGCGTGGTGGATTATGGCCTTACTCTTCTAATAGTTAGAAAAGGCCCGTGGCTAGCAGTGTGATAATATAAAGAGCTGATGATGATACCCCATAGTGGCATTCGAGTGAACAAAATAGGAAAAAAATATCAAGATCACAAAACTATTTTGACTTGGACTATCTTTCGATTCTATACCGCTACGAAATACACTTAAATTGTTTTATACACAAAACGGGTAGGAACTATGTAGCTCAATAGGGGTTTAATATAAGTCATACATAACTGTTTGGGGGACAAAATAGTAATAAAAAATTAAACAAGCTCTCCATCCTGGCTTGTTAACAAGAACAAGATCTTCTCCCTCCAGTGGCGCATCCAGTTCATTAGTGAGCCACAATAGAAACTTTAATACATATCTGAACCAAAAATAAGAATGGACGCAAGCGAAAACCGGTAAAAGGCAAATATCCAGCCCAGACGCAACCAAGCGTATTATTAAACAAACGAAACTGGACCATTGGCTTGCAACACCAAAAATAACAACATCGAACAGCTTTAAGGAACTAGATGCTATTATAGATACAGATATGGTAGAAAGTCCACCAGCACCCAACCAGTAAGACCTGCGCCGATGTTCATCGACAATGTTAGCAACATAAAACCTCTACTTCAACTGTTGGCGCAAGGGGATTATGAAATTAAAGTTCTTCGTAATGAAATGGTGAAAATACAACCTAAGTCAGCCGAATCATACTCTACCATCTATAAAGAACTTAAAAAGAAGAGTACAGAATTCCATACTTACCAACCAAAACAGGACCGAAGCTTCCGAGTTGTATTAAAACACCTTCACCCATCAACGTACAAGGAAGAAATAATATCTAAATCTTGTATTAATTTAAGATTTTTGTTTTCATTTTAAATGTTCTCCAACTGTATTTTGTACACATGCTATAGTTTGCTTAAATTTGTTATATCAAAATTAGATAAATATAGATAATACATCTATATTTCTGGATGTCATTGTAACAACATAGTTAACTTATAACTTATAAAATGCATATCATGTTGTGTGATTACGCTAGGGTTTCAATCTTTACTAAACTCATATCTACAACGTTATATCCATCATGTTTTGATTGTTACCTGTTGTAATTGCCTTAGTAAATAAATAAATAAGAGCTCTCGAGGAATTAAAACACAAAGTTAGAAATGTCTGGCATATTCAAAACAGAAAAACGAAACAGCCCCTGTCACTGTGGAACATTGATCTGGAACCAAATGATAATAATAAAGACATATATAATGTTAAATCTCTACTGAACTGTCGCATAATAATTGAAGCACCTAGGCTCAAAAAGGAAGTCCCACAATGTTCCAACTGTCAAGACTACGGTCACACCCAAAAGTTTTGCCACAGACAGCCCCGATGCGTTATATGTGCAGGACCGCACCACACCTCGCAATGTCCACGGTAAGAGCGCTCCGATAAGGTTAAATGCATTCTCTGCGGCGGAAATCACCCTGCAAACTATAAAGGTTGTGTAGTTTACAAAGAATCAAATTTCCAACACGACACCGCAAAAAGAAACTTACGCCCTACCACCAAATTAATTTAGAGAAAGAAGAAAAACAAGAACCTGTAACGTATGTCCGGTACCTACCGCGTCTGCGTCATAATTAGGGCATGGATCCCGTAATTCCGAGATTTCGTAATTCCGGAATTTCGGACGTTTTTTTCCGATATTATGATATCGGAATTGAGGGCCCAAATATCGTAATTCCGGTATTCATAAATAATACAAAGTGATTTTTCTAGATAACATTTTTTTAGCACAGTATAAAGACATACAGTAGTTTGACGCCTTTGATCTCGTAGAAAAACCCGACAACGTCTAGACAAGGGTAAGGAGGCTAGGGTTGCCACATTTAAACAATACCTACTTATTCAAACACCGTCTATTTATTTTAGAAAAATATTACAATTGCTACGCTACATGAATATTAAGTATAGTGTAAATCACTTATTTATTATATTACAATAATTAACGATAAATAATTAGGTATTATAAAACAGTTTGCATTTTTTCGTGCGGTGACAGATTTGCATACAAAGTGTCAGTCAGCACCTATTTCATCCCGCAAGTGTCGTGGGAGGCGGTTGATATGAAGCCTTTTTTTCAGATATACTAGGTCGTTATCGTACAAACCAAGTTAAAATAAAGCGATTGACATAGCGGTCGTTTAATGGATGGGCAACCTTGGGATCAGCTTGCAGAGCCTATGTTATCGATATGAAGTATTTTTCAGATCTATTTTCGAGCATAAACTACGTTAAGGTAAAGCAATAGATATCAAGGTCATTTTATGGATGGGTGGCCGGGTTATGAGATTACTGAGAACATGTGTGGGGTTTATAAAAAGGGGCCAAAAATATGGTTATTTTTAGCTAGGACGCGCCGTTATCAAGATACATAATAATATTTGATAGGTAGGTACTTAGGTACCTTATACGAAGGTACTAGGTTAGGTACTTATTGCATGAAATTAAAATCACGCTTGAATCGAATATTACCTTATAACGCTTATTTTCTTACGTCTGCCATGTTGTTTACGTACAGTAATTACTACTTTATTCTGTGATTTGGCCAGACATGAGATATTGTAAAAAATTTGTAGGTACGTACACATTATTTTAAGTATTTATATCTACATACCTACGTTTCAAAATAATATAAACAATTATAATTAATGAAATTTTCATTTATGGTGTAAGTAAATTGATGAAATCGCAGATTTTTTATATCCTTATTTTTTTTAATCTTTAAGCAGCATGAAGAATTGCAATTTCTCACAGCACAAGTCGTATGCACCATCTTAATTAATATTCATAAGCAAATAAATAAGTAACGAACAAAAAACAAGCACGCGCCAGCCCCCAAAAACATGTACCTAGTTAGGAACTAAGGCGACATACGTAAGTAGGTACCGCTCTTCCCGCGTCTCACCTCTTGTCCCCCGCACGATTGACCCGTCTAGACGCGTTCGTCGAACGACTGTATGGATTATTTGACTGTGGTATTAGCTTAGTAAAAAAGAATAGTAGGTTAGCTAAGGCCGATCAGCGAGTTAAATGCCTACTCTTGCGTCCTACCTACGCGCCGCGCAGTCCGTACTGAGGCAGCGGGCGCGCCGCGCCGAGCCGCGCTCGTCTATGAGAGTGTGCGTGAAAAGTCCGTGCGTACACGGCGCCGGCGTGCTATCAAACCGGCGGCGACTGATTTGTATGAAGCTATCCTACTATGCTTTTTGTACTATGGTGTTAGGTCACCATTCCTTCCCCAGCGACGTCGCGCTCCCTCTTGAGTGTTTCCTATGTCCCCGACATTTTGTTAATTCCGCGAACGGCCTGAGACCATAGTTGACAATGATAGTTGAATGTGATCATGGAAGCAGATCTAATGCAAACCACATCAGAGTTAGCTTCGGTGTTAGTAAAGATTTATGAAACAATTGTTATTCTCTTAAAAAGAATTAGAAAGGAAACAATTGTAGAAATAATTAAGCAAAATACACTAATAAACAGGCATTGAGTGCTTATTGAAATCTATCGTTTCTTCTGATGAAAAAATGGGACCGGTCCGAGAATAGGAATCGCTCGTCAATGCGCTTGAACCAAGGAGAACCGGCCAACTCCTGCACAAGTGAAAACTCATTCAGAAAAAGTACTGGTTGTTGTCTGAGGGACCAGTGCTGGTATCATGCACTTCAGCTTCCCAAGATATAGATAGATAGATATGACAGCATATTACAGTAGCAAATTTCACTGTCAACAATTGCAAACAATGATGGAAAGATGCCTGTTAAACAACCGACACTGGTCTCAATCGTTATAATCAGAATTATATCTTTATTCGTTAGAGCGTTCTGCTGCTTGAGGACAACGGACACTTAGATAACATAGGTACTTCGCGCAAGACAGTTACTAAATTAGAGCGAGCTGAGGTTTGAAAGTCTCCAACACCCTCCTTAACCCCTAGAGCCTGTAACTTCCTACAATACATTATCACTTTTTGGTAAATGAACAATTTCATTAGGAAAAAATCGATTTCAAAGAGTTTATGGATTCTCGCCCCACAATTTTTTCAACAATTGAATCAATCAACTACCCATAAAATAAGGAAAGTGCATAAACTCACTTTATTCCCAAATGTTATTTTAAAGTTTAATAATATTTGTTTTTATTTTAACAGTTATTGTCCCACTGCTGGCCTAAGGTCTCCCGCACACTCTTCCATAAATGCCGATCTTTGGCTTTATCTTGCCAGTCAGCTAGAAAAGTATTAATCGTTTTTTCGGCTTGCCCCTGTCAAGACTTCTCTTTCCTCCAGTTCTACTTCTCTTCAGGATTGCATTGGTTGGTGATGTATGTCCACTTTTCGAGATGTATCATACAGACATATTCTACCCAATCCTATTTTAACTTCGCTGCTTTGACGCGCACTCCGCTGCTTTGAGGGTTAGTGTTACACGGTACACCTAACACGCTACATAACATGGCACGTTGGCAAACCATGAGCTAGGAATTTCGAGAATCGGTCTGGTTATTATTTTAATGTTAAATTGCCTGGTTTTATAACAATGTTTAATTATACTATTTTTCTTCTTAACTTTTTTCTACTTAGGCTCGAATGTTCATGGCATGTTAATTAATAAAACTGTAGAAAATGTTGAGGTGTTCCAAATCAATGGTAAAATTTTGATCTTTCCAATGTATAACGAATTGTAAACTTATGAAAAGTATATTACTTGTTTTTTTGGCATTATACACGTTTATTTTGTATTAGAAATATAAATATTTCAAGAGCATATCGATTCCGGAACCAATACCGGAATTCCGGAATTGACACTCCAATATCGTAACTCAGTTCCGGAATTCAATATTCTCCGATATTACAAGCCCTAGTCATAATACCGTCCATATGCTCAGCCAATCAGAGAAGGCCATCGTCCGCGCTCGCGAAGCCTGACCAAATATGGTCACGTAGCGACTCCAATTCCGATGGAAGGGCCCGTATATAAAGGGGCCGACAGAGAAGCCGGCACCGCTACTCTAACGTCGCTTCTGCTACATACCTACGATTACGTACCGACCCTACGTCGAACGTGTATCCTGGTCCCAGCTGTGGGTGAGTTACTACATTTACTGCACTAGCGTACTGCCCATCTCTCTACCTGCTAGCTGAGGCCGGCTGACGCCGCCTGCCTGACTCTATTGGTTGTGGCTTTCCTAATGCTGCTTCCCTTCAGGTTCCAGGTCTACCTTAAAGCTCCGGGCTACGCTACCTAGACCGCTACACTTCCATGCATCGCGTTCGGCGTCACCTCTGCCGAAGAGTCTGGCCCTGCCCTGCTCATCGCACACACACAGCCGGCACCTGCCAGCTGAAGCCAACGTCAGCGAGGATCTGCACCGCTACGCGCAGCCTTCGAGCAGCCTGCCCTGCACACTACCGGTGGGAACAGCGTGGGAGACTGCAGCCCTTAGTGTTCAGGCCAGTGTCGTGTTGTTGGTCGGTCATACTCGTGCAGGGGAAGTCCAGAGGGCCCTTCGCCACATGAAGAATCGGAAAGCTGTCGGAACTGATGGAGTCCCCATTGAGGCCTGGAAGGCGATGGGCCTGCGGGGTGTGGGCACCCTTACTAATCTATTTAACCGCATACCTCTTACCGGAAAAATCTCGAACCAATGGAGACTGAGTATCATCACTCCAGTCTTCAAAGGCAAGGGATCGGTACATAAGTGCAGTAGCTATCGCGGTATTAAGGTGATGTCCCATACCCTAAAGCTCTTTGAGCGAATCATTGACTCCCGGATCCGACAGGAGACCACAGTCTCGGAGTTTCAATATGGGTTCCGCCCTGGTCACGGCACCATGGACCCAAGTTTCGCCCGCGAGCGGTACAGGTCGAAGAACACGCCTTTGCATCTTCTGTTTCTAGACATGCAGAAGGCCTTCGACTGTGTGCCGAGACAGATGATCTGGTGGGCGCTAAGATCCAAAGGTGTACCAGAAGCATATATTGACATCATCCGAGACATGTACTCCAATTCCGATTCCGTAGTTCGGACTGCTATTGGCGACACAAGAACCTTTCCTATCACCGTCAGGGTCCACCAGGATTCCGTCCTTTGGCCGTACCTATTCAGTGTCATATTAGTCGTACTATCAGGCAGCATCAGAGACTCACATGAGCAGCCCCCGTGGCTGCTCATGTATGCTGATGATATCACGCTGGCAGATGTGGACAGGGGACGCTTGGTGCGGCGTGTGAATGCGTGGAAGGAGTCGCTTGAGAATGGCGGTCTGAAAATAAACGTGGCGAAGACCGAGTACTTGGCCTGCAACAGTACTGATCCCGCGTCAATTCGTATAGGCGGAGACATTGCCTAGCGAAAGGACCTGGTCAAGTATCTGGGATCAGTACTGCACGCGTCTGGTGACATCGATTGCGACGTCAAGGCACGCATTTCGGCAGCCTGGGCCAAATGGCGTGAGGTGAGCGGTGTCATTTGTGACCCCAAAATGCCGGTTAAGCTCAAAGGACAGGTCTATAAATCCATCATTAGACCTGTCCTGTTATATGGCAGTTAGACGTGGCCTGTGCTTGAGCGACACAAGCAGAGTCTGCGTGTCACGGACATGAACATGCTGCGCTGGATGTGCGGTGTCACGCAGAAGGACCGCATTAGGAACTCCCGCATCCGGGGTAGCCTTCATGACCGTGACATTGCTGACAAACTGCAAGAGTGTCGTCTACGCTGGTATGGCCACGTCTTACGTCAACCGGCATACGTCTTACGTCAACCGGCATCTTACGTGGGTAACAAATGTCTTGCCATGCTACCTCCACCGGGCCCCGGTAAACGGGGAAGGCCAAAGAAATGCTGGCTTGACGTCGTAAGGGATGATATGCGTGCCAACCAACTAACCACCAGGGATGCTGAAGACCTTGCGAAGTGGAGGAGATATAGCCGGAAAGCGGAACCCGGGCTCCAAGGCGTGGGTTTTGGAGCGCAACCGGGACAGCGCTAGGATGATGATGATGATGACTCGTGCAAGGGAAGTGAGACAATACTCGGCAAATAAACGCATAGAAGCTTTTCTGAGTTTCAACTCTAGAACCCGTTACAAACCAACATACCACAACTATTCAAATAACACAAAATCTTATGCTTTAGTTACAAGGGAGAATCTAAGTAATATCAAACAAACTTACACATTAGATAACGACAAACCAAATATTGATAATGAATTAAAGAGTATCAAAGAGTTATTGGTAACACTTATGAACCAAATGGTTATTATGACAAAAACGTTTACCGATTTCATGTCAAAACTGCCAGCACATTCACTGCACTAAACATTTGTTTATGGAATGCCAATGGCTTGTCCAACCACTCAGAAGAGTTAAAAACATTTTAAAAAATACACCACGTAGACATAATGCTAGTTTCAGAAACTCACTTCACATGGCGAAGTTACTTCAAGATAGCAGGCTACCAAATATACCAGACCAACCACCCGGACAATAAGGCTCATCGCGGTTCTGCAGTTATTATAAGATAAAATATAAAGCACCACCTTTTAGCAAAGTACTGTAAAAACTACATACAAGCAACAAGCGTTGTGGTATGTGACTGGGTCAGTGACATAACAATATCAGCCCTATACTTACCACCGAGATACACAATAAAGGAAACAGAGTTTAATGATTACTTTCAAACTCTCGGATGTCGATTCATCACCGGAGGTGACTTCAAAGCAAAACATACCTACTGGAGTTCTAAAATAATACTACCAAGAGGACGTGAACTTCTCAAATGCGTCCAAGCCAAGAAAATGGATGTAGTGTCCTCAGGTCGACTAACCTACTGGCCTACCGATAAAAATAAAATCCCTGATATCATTGACTTCTGCATCACTAAAGGTGTTCCAAAGACAAATATCTCCTGCCGCAGTTTGCTTGACCTATCATCTGACCACTCCCCGATCTTAGTGGAACTACACACTGGTGTCAAAGAACGTACTACAAAATGTAAATTACACAATAAAAGAATAGCCTTTATTCCGGGAGCTCATTGACAAAGCACTTAAGGGCACAGTCAGATTAAAATCGCCGGAAGACAATAACATAAGCAGTTTTGTACTTCAACAACTGTATACAAGAACCAGTTTGGTCTGTGACTCCACCGATAAAGCAAACAGGCGCGGATTTTTTGTACCTAAAAATATTTTGGACAATTCAACGAAAAGAGGAACAAACGGAAACAGTGGCAACAAACTAGAAGCCCAGCAATAAAAAAAGAACTGAATCGCATCATCAGAGAACTTAAGCAGACATTAAAACAAGACCGTAACTCTGGTTTCCATAAATATGTTACTGGCTTGGACGCTACTGCCTCTTCGGATTACTCTCTATGGAAGGCTACCAGGAAACTCAAACGACCCGTCAGTACTTCTCCTCCTCTAAGAAAAGTAGACGGTACATGGGCACGCACAGACTTAGAAAAGCTAAAACTTTTGCAGAACATCTCTCATGCGTCTTTACACAACATTCATATGAAGGTCATTCGGGTCAGGTAGAAGAAATTAGTGATTTTTTAAAGACCTCGTGCACTCCAGAGGAATACCACTCAAATTTACGAGGAACGAAGTGATCAATGTCATAAAGACTTCAAACTCAAAAAAATCACCCGGATATGATCTCATAACGAATCGTATATTAAAGGAATTACCTGAATGTGGTATAATTTACCTAACATCACTATTCAACGCCAAGACGAAACTTCGATTCTTTCCCCTACAATGGAAGGTAGCGCAAATTATAATGCTTCTGAAACCAGAGGATGCAAAATCGTATAGACCGATAAGTTTGTTGCCCATCTCATCAAAAATATATGAATCGCTTTTGATGCGACGGTTGTTGCCTATCTTAACAGAAAAAAACATTAATCCCTGATCATCAATTTGGGTTCCGCAGTAAGTATGCCACTATTGATCAGGTACATAGATTAACAAGAAAAATCATGGAATCTTTTGAGGCAAAATCCTACTGCATAAGTGCATTCATAGATATTTCTCAAGCATTCGGTCGTATGTGGCACGACGGGTTACTCTATAAGATCAAAAGTGCTTTGCCTGACTCTTGTACGGTATTTTAAAATCATTTTTACAAAATAGGCATTTTATCGTTCAGAATGGCGAAGCAATGTCTGACCTGTGCCCAATAAAAGCAGGCGTGCCACAGGGTAGCGTGCTGGGACCAATACTGTACCTTATTTTCACTGCAGACCTACCCACGTCCACCACAGTTACCACTGGCACATTCGCCGATGATACCGCAATCTTAGCCACGCATAACTACCCGACAACAGCCTCACAGATATTACAGGAAGGGCTAACCAGCATATCACATTGGCTCAAGATGTGGCGCTTAAAAGCGAATGAGGCCAAATCTGTAAATGTGACGTTCACACTCAGAAGAGGTTCTTATCCTGCAGTCACATTAAATAGTAAAGCAATACCTCAGGCTGACCATGTGAAGTACCTTGGACTGCACTTAGACAAAATACTTACCTGGCAAAAGCATATATTTACAAAAAGAAAGCAACTAGGTCTCCAAACAAGAAAGCTTTATTGGCTTATTGGCCGTAAGTCACAACTGTCTCTGGAAAATAAAATAATACTGTACAAGCTAATACTAAAACCTGTCTGGACATATGGAATCCAACTTTGGGGAATGGCGTCCCATTCAAACATCAAAATACTACAGAGGTTTCAAAACAAAATGCTTAGAATGATTACCAATTGCCCATGGTATGTACCAAACGAGCTCTTACACCGAGATCTAAGAATACCTACAGTGGAGCAATAGATACTAAGACACACAAAATCTTATAAGGAACTCATAGCAAACCACCCGAACACTCTGGCTCAGTTATTAATGGACGATGAACAACAAGCGAGTCGGTTAAAACGGAAAATACATAAATATAGTCCAGACACAGTAGACCTGCTGTTTTAATTAAGAGGATGTGGCAGAGGCCGCATACCGAGCACGCCCATACAGTAATAACCAACATACTGCTGAATGTCCCAAAACTGGAGACAGATTGTAGTAAAATAAGACAAAAAAAAATACTGTTTCTCACTGTCTGCTGTTTAATCTGTTGTAGATAATTTGGGTTCTCTATTTCACTGTTATTTCTGTTCGTTGCACCGAAGTATGTGACCGTTAGCCGGCATTAATTTAATGTACAAATTTATTTTATATAAAAATATCTAAGAGAAACAGCAATAGAAATCTGTGTACTAGGAATAGGAAATTTGGGTGACAGCAGGCACGAATTGAAGGAAATAAATTAACACAATAAGGTTAGTGCAGTGCCCTAGGAGAAGCCTTTTGAAAGCTGTCGACCTACACATGATGATATATAATGATGATTGTATAGTTACAACTATATCATATTTATATAATTATAACTATAAGCTACAAATAGTTTCCGACAGTAGTTGACTGTACATCCTTTACCTGAACTTAGCGAGCCGAAGCCGGCATGCACAGAGGTGCATGCCGGCTTCGGCTCGCTATACACTGACAAAGGAGCAGGCTTTGATTGATAAAATTATATGGCATTTTGGACAAGTCATGGTAGACATCTTGTAGTAGATACTTTACCCGTGCTATTGGTGCCCGGAATGTGACTACTCAAGCTGTTATATATATTCTAATAACAGAAAAGTGTAACGTTATACTGATGTTATAGTGCGTGTGTCGCAGTTGTATATAAAAAAGTCGATCTTGTCTTGACTAATCTTTTTTTTCAAAAGTTGAATCGTCCACTAGGAATTAATCCTGTGTCGCGGGTAACTTTACAAATATGCAACTAACGCAATTAATACGCAGACTCGAAACAACAATTAATGAACCATACATACAAAGTGTTGTCTCGTGTCACGTGTGGAAATCGAACGCACTCGACGCAGTGTCATGAGACAAAGTGACCGCTTAAACCACTGCGCAAGTATTGTTTTAACTTCTATTTTCTATATGATAAAGGTTTTCCTACTATTATTTAATGAAGACATATATCATAAATAACTTAGAACAGTATAAGTGAATGTAATAGCCGCTCTGTAAAGGTGGGCACATATGAGCGGACTCTAATGAGCGGCCATCTGCATATCGAGCGAGAACCCAAACCCAATTGAAAAGTCAACGGTTCGCTCGATTAGAGCAGAGCTGCTATAAATATATACAGTTATGTGTGTATTGTAGGTTTCATTGATCATAAGAAGCTATTATTTTTCATGGATTTGGAGATTCGAGATACATATTTGACATAAATTCTATACAAAATATGTCATACATGTATTAGACATCTCGAAATTCATTGATATATCGAATATGTTTTCAGCATTACATTTACAAGTATAAAGTTGACTACACGTATGGTCCAGCGGTATGCAACTGCTAAACGATCTGTTACAGTTTCGATTTCTGGGACAACAGTTTTATGATCCAGAAATGATTGTTTTGGGTCAGGATTGTCTTTGTTTGAGTTTTTTTTAATTTTTGTAAATGAGTTCCACTCGGTCACAAAGGTGTGACCGAGTGGAACTGTAACTGTGTATTGAAGACTGAGAATGAGGTTACATACTTATACACGGATTTGGGTTATACATTTTATCAATTGCGTTGTAGTCGACAATAACCAGCTAGCTAGCTACAGAGAGGAGGGCGCCACCGAGCGTAAACAAACATCAACAGTGTATAAAATAATTGCGAAAAAATAGATAAAGTGCTTATTCAGTTATAAAAACCAACTCTAGTTTGCATAATAATGGACCTACAGTGATTAAAGTTGCAGTTCGTGTATTTTTAACAAGTATATCGAAGAAAAACATAAAAACATAAAATAACGTAAAAATTTCAAACTTTTTCAAAACCAGTGAAGTTTTTGCTACAAAACAGAGCTTATCGCGCGAAAATCAAGCTTGAGTAGCCAAATTACCGCCAAGAAAACTTCATCACCGCAAAAGGTACGATAGATATAAAAAAAAATTACTTGTCTATAAGAATTTGCAAACAATTCATAAGTGCATATCATTGTTTTGCAAACAATCCAACTGGAAAAGCGCCATCTACCGATGAGTGGACATAAGTATTAATAATTCCCTACACACCGCTAGAGGGCAATACCTAATTACGCCATCTACCACCGAAAAGCGGAGATAACTTCGATTGATTAAATACCATCACTCGCCGCTGGAGGCATAACTTGTACCTACCTTGTTTATTGTTTCTATAACATTAAAAATGACACTTATCTGCTCAGGATGTCTTAAAGAAATACAGAATAACAAGCACCTAACATGCATTTTGTGCAAAAGCAAATACGATCTCGATTGCGCTAACATCTCATACGAGCGATTCAAAAATGTAATGACACTCTCGTGCAAAAAATCATGGAAATGTCAAGCATGTCACTGCAAAACACCTAAAACAGGCAACGAGAATACCCCGATACGCCAAGTAGATCGCGAATCTAACCAACTGCTAACATCATCGCCAGAAATAAACAACGTTACCATTAGGAAAAGAACAACTTGCGCTAGTGATGTCACAGCATGTTCTGAAGACCTGAGTATAATAGGAGACACAATATTATGTGCTCAAGATACAACACCAAATATAATGCAAAGCGAATTGACATTACAAAATTTAAGCGAAATAATAATGTTGCGACTAAAGGAAAACAACAAATCCATTATAGCTGAATTACAAAACACAATCCAATGTGAAATAAACAAAGCAATATTGAAACTGAAAAAAGAAGTAGAAATAGAAAATAATGCACTTTCCACGCAGAACGAACTTAGAATAAGAGAGATACAACAAATTAACTTAAATATGGAAAATTTGAAAAAAGAGAACGAAAGACTTAAAAACCAAATAAGCGATCTTAAAAACGAGATAGCAGCTACAGAAAGGCACAAAATTCAAGACTATTCAAAAAAACTTGTTCTTTACGGTCTGCCTGAATACTATCAAGAGTCAGAAGATGAGTTACATTCCAGATTAGTGGATATTTTCCGAGAAATAATGCACGTTGATATCACAGGTTATATAGAAGAAACGTACAGAATGGGTAGAAACATTACAAAAAATCGTCCATTAGTAATAGAATTAATTAGCAAGAAGATGGTTAAATACATAAAAGAAAATAAATATTACTTCCATAACACCGGATTGGCCCTATCCGACTTCTTAGATACTAAAGCACAAAAAGCAAGACAGCTAATGCGTGACGAAATGATTAAAGCCCGAAAGAAAGGATTATATGCAGTAATTCGTAATAACCAACTACTAATAGAAGGAAAAAGAATAAATATTTTGGATAAAAGCTATATAAATCAGTCTCAAGAAGACAAATATGACCGGTCACATTTACAAACCATAAATCAAACCCACTCACACGTTACGACATTGCCCGAAGAAAGTAATTTTTTTCGCCAACAAAGACCGTCAATTTAAAATTATATTTCAGAATATACAAAGCCTTTACAACAAACAGCACATAGTGGAAGCCTTCATTCAACAAAATCCAAAATATGAAGCTATTTGCTTATCGGAGTCTTGGCTAACAGAAGAAAAGAAACAATTAATGCGGTTTAGCGGCTATAAGTTTGGAGCATCATACTGTCGGCAAAACCGAACAGGTGGCGGCGTCTGCATCCTTTTACAAGAACATATTGAGTTCGCGGAAATAAGCGATATTACTAAAATGTCCATAGAATATGTACTGGAAGTCTGTGCTGTAAAATTAAATAAAGAAAATATAGTTATAGTAAACATGTATTGGAATAGGAGATAGGAAGATATATTCTACAAACAGTTAAAATTAATTCTTGAACGTATAAACAATAAATACTCTAAATTCCATGTAATTTTAGGAGGCGATTTTAATGTAAATGTCTTAGAGAATAATATCAAAACTAACAATCTTTTAGAACTCATGTTGGAATATAAATTTATACAACAAATTAAAAAACCTACACGGATTACTCAAAACACAGCAACATGTATTGATCTTATATTTACAAATTTCCATGATAAATACTTATACACGATTGTCGAAGAGCTCGGTCTCTCAGATCACTGCGCCACAGTGATACATACCACCCCACATCATCAAAGTAAACAAACAATATGGCATACTAAAAAAAGACTGTTTAGTAATAAAAATATAGAACTATTCAAAGAAAATTTAAAAGATCTTGATTGGACTGACATAATAAAAAGTGAAAAAACTTTAAACGAAAACTACGAAACTTTTAATAAAATCATGCAAAATACCCTAAATAAAAGTATACCTAAAAGAAAAATAAAACTAAAAACTAATAACCAAAAACACTGGCTTACTACTGGTATTAAAATCTCGTGTAGAAATAAACGGCTACTGAAAATTATTTCACTCAAATCTGATAATCGGTTAATAAAACAGCATTACAAAAGCTATGAAAAAATCTTAAAGAAAACCGTCTTAGCGGCAAAGAAAATTCATTTTATACAAAGGCTCAAGAAATCCGATAACAAAATGAAAACTATGTGGAACATCATTAACGAACGCACGAATAAAAAAACTATAAAAGAAAAAAACAACATACAATTAAAAATTAATAATACCATCACTGCCGACCCTAATCTCATAGCCAACACGTTTAATGATTTCTTCTCATCGATTGGAGAAAGTAACACCCAAACTTCTGGAGATGGCCGTCACGACGTTTCTATACAACATACTGAAAATACCATGTTCCTTAGCCCGGTTGAACCCTACGAAATTTATACTCTACTCAAAAACCTCAAAAATAAACAAAGCCACGGCGTAGATGAAATACCACCTTTACTAATGAAGCGATGCGCTGAAGAACTAACTCTGCCATTCTATTTATTAATAAACCAATCTTTCGAGGAAGGCACTTTTCCTGACCATCTAAAAAAGGCGACCATTAAACCTATACATAAAAAAACTCTAAAACGGATCCCAACAATTACCGCCCAATAGCCCTTTTGCCAACAGCCTCAAAGATATTCGAAAAAGCCATGTGCAGCCGAGTTTATAATTTCTGCGAGAAATATAAAATATTCAATGAATGCCAAAACGGCTTTAGAAAGAATAGATCAACCACATTAGCAATATATAAATTTATACAGGAGACTCTTAACATCTTAAATGACAGAAAATATGCAGTTGGGTTACTTCTCGACATGACAAAAGCCTACGATAAAGTTCAATACCATGTATTACTAAAAAAAATAGAAGGAATCGGCATTCGCGGCGAGGCTCATAAATGGTTCACGTCATATTTAAGAAATAGACAACATCAGGTAGAAATAACATTTTATAATCATAAAATCAATGAAATAGAATATATCAGATCAAATATGAAAATAATTAACACTTCTATCCCACAAGGTAGTATCATTGGGTGTCTCTTATTTCTGATATATATTAACGACCTTCCTAGACACATAGATGGACCATGCGTGCTATTCGCGGACGACATTTCTCTTAGCACCTCATGTAAAAACAATATTTACGTAAACGAACAGCTATCAAATACGCTTAACAAATCAATATCTTGGATGAACGACCACAACCTCGAAATTAACTTTACGAAAACTAAAATTATGCCTTTCCACCCCCGTCAAAAGACTCCATTAGAATTGAACTTCATTTACAAAAACATTAAAATAGAAACTGTCTCTGAATTCTCGCTCCTCGGCCTAACAATAGATACTCATGTTAATTGGAAATCACATGTCCAGAAAATAAGGGCCAAAATCTCAAAGTTTACTTACGCTTGCCGCGAAGTCAAAAAGACGACCAATCTGCAAACTGCTCTAGCGACTTACTATGCGTACGCTTACGCATGGTTCAGCTATGGCATTATTTTGTGGGGCAATAGTACAAACGCGCAAACTCTCTTTACACTACAAAAAAAGATTATCAGGATTTTAGTAAATATAGACGAAACCGACACTTGTAAACCTCATTTTAAAGAACACGATATTTTAACCCTGCCCTCAATATATATATTAGAAATTTGCAAATTTGTGCGAAAACACAAAGAATTCTTCACTAAAAGAGAAGACAAACAAACAAGATACACACTACGACATAAAAATAGGCTAAACCTTCCCAGCTCTAACTTAAACCTACATTCAACAAGTACATACGCAATGTCCATAAAACTATACAATAAATTACCTGATACAATAAAGGAAGAAACAAAATTTAACCGATTTATAAATAAAGTAAGATTATTACTATTAAGTAAATGTTATTATAGCATCAATGAGTACCTAAACGATACTTTTTAAATTAATATTAAATAAATAATTTTAATACCCACTAACTATAATTAAGCATAAACAAGATAACAAGATAACAGAATAATACATATAATTATACTTAATATAATAATGAAATATTTATTGAAAGAAAAATTATCCATTAAATTAATTAGTATTATTAGTAAATATAACGAATTATTATGCTCTCTTCCTCCCTTCTATTTTTTGCTGTGCCCGACAGGGTCCATGATGATCTCATAGTTCCTAAGTTACATCTAAGCTCACATTGTGGAATGCAAATAAAGATTACTGAATTACTGAATTACTGAATTCATACAAAACAAACAAAATCTTACTTTTCAGCTTAGAAAACTGTATCCTTTCTCCTACCCTTGCAACTCGTTTAAGCTGTACTGCAATCTTTGGCAGTACAACTCAGATTCGTGTAAATATTTCAAAGAAAATTATTCATAAATATTAATATCTTCATAAAAACGGCAATGGACGCCGTTCATTTTCATTACCTAATCAAATGAAAATGTTCGCGTGGCTTGTGAAGTTATAAAAAACAAATTAAAACCGCATGTATCGTATGTAAATATGATAAATGCCGTAATATTTTAATTAAATTATGAAAATGGCTTATGCAACATGTCACGAGAAGGTGGGGCGGTATTTTAAACTGTTGGTTAGGTGAACCAGGGACTATATGTTGGAATAAAGCTTTGTTTACTGGAATATATAAACTTATGTATATATTTTGTTTTGCGTAACTGACTGACACACAACGCATAGCCAAAACTATATGTTCCCCGAGGACCGTAGGGGTGCACTAAGTAGGGATTTCCCGAAATGCCCACGAGATTGGGCAGAAACGGTTAAATAAAAAAGGGCGGGCATTCTTTAATAAAAATATATATACTAAGTCTCTTTGTTTTAATACTTGTCTTATAAGTTTGCGAATGGAAAAATGTTCCTAGCCTTCGTAATTTTAAAGATTATTGTTTCTTTCTGAGAACCACAGGTTTGCGGCACTTTCAAATTAGACGCTCGGTATTGGACTAATGTCACACGACACCCAGCTGACCATTATCTATTGCCTTAATCTTAAAGAATCTAATTTGAAAGCTCCATTAGTCGTGTATTGTCGGAGGACTAGAAACTGGACATGACTTTTGCATGGATAGCCTAGGGGTTTCAGCAGTAGCGTCACTGTTTCTTATTAGACCGACAGGACTTTATTCCTACTCAGGGCATAATTTTGTGTGATATACAAACATTTGTTGCAGGTCGAGATGTCTTTTTTGTTTTCTTTGTTGTAAATGTCCCCCGCGATACAGGATATCCTAGTGCGGGCCTAGCTTTTAAGAAATGATCTTTAATTAAGATAAACACAATGTATACAAACGAACTTTTGAAGCCATTCATAGTTTCGCTCAGTCTACTTAAAACTGGTGCAGAAAGAAGATAAGTAGGTAGTCTTGATCCACAGGAATCTTCATGCGCAGAATTCTTGTGTATATGTAAAATGTTGTGTATAATTGTATTTTTTTAAATTGCGACCTTTTTTTAGTCAAGCTAATTTTTGTTACTTAAACAACTCTCGTTTTATGTCGAGAAATTACAAAGTTCCCACACTGTACACAATCATGTTGAATAAATAGTATAGAATCTTGTACGTCGGTCAAACCTGTCCGTCAGGCTCGGCTGTGCAGCGAACACTAGATTACTTGAAAACGCCCGTCTGACCAACGGCCGAAATAAACCAATTGAATTCCGTCGTCGACTTCTTATCAGATTGAATAGATTTTACAAGACGATTGAATTACAATTCTAAAGTATTTAAAATATAAGATTTACTACAAATAAACTAATTGTAATCTAAATTAAAACTGCAAGTAAATTTAATAATATATATTGTATAAAATTTGAGTTAACTTTGGCCTGATGCATCATTCGTCATATAGTTATCCTGGTTGTATCCAAAATTTCTACCTTGAATCTCGGGGTTCAGTGGCAGAACCAGGGGGCAAGAGTTCTAGGAAGCTGTAGCCTACGCCTACAAAAAAATCTGTTAACAAACAAAGGAAAGGAAATACTAAAAGAAACTTCTTAGTTTTACCTATATAAAACCTACCTTTACATATTCCATGGCTCAGATCATTGTCAGTATACTCGGGGCAACTACCTCCTTATGAAGACTGTCAAAGATCCTCATGCAAGACGGGACCATCGGACTGCCAGTGTAACGTCCCCCGCGAGGCACATGCCAAGCAATCATCAACAATTTAATACGCACATAATTATATTTTCTAAAAGTTCGTGGTTGGCGCCGTTGGTTTTGAACACAAACCCGCTGTAACTTAACTAGGCTATTTCATCGTCATTCATCATCATTATGAATTTAAATTTTGAGCTGCATTTAACCAGATTTCCAGCCGGTCCAATGTGCGCAAAATGTGACGTTGACAAGGTCACAGGCTTTTACGTCAACTGTGAGCAAAAATCTTAAAATATCTGTGCCGTGAACAAAAGCATTACCAAACATTTTATTTTTCACCGTTTGATCTTGTTTAGACTTGCTTTTGTTGTCAAAAAATAACTCCAGCTCTAAGAATAGGTATTGGGTCGCAGGGGACTTTACAAACATTTACACAAGGGACACAAAATACACCTAGACTTGAAACAACAAATTGATGGTGACATAGTATTGTTCGTGGGGGTCGAACCCATAACACTCGACGCACTGCTTATCAACGAAGCAACCGCTTAATATACTACGTAATGCGTGCAGTCACTTACACATACTTAGACAAAGCAACAAAATAAAGAGACATCTGTTTAAAAAAAATGTAACTATGCAAAGTGTGTTAAATCCAGTTCAGAGATTTGTCACCACATGGGACATCACCGTGTAATCGATTTTTTTTTGTATCTACTCCAAGTATTTTTTCCATTGCTTGATTTTGCGAAGTACAGCGCACCCAAGAACAGGCCTTATTGCTAACTAGCTGACCCAGCGAACTCCGTATCGCCTTTTTAAGAGTTTATATTTAATTCCCTTTTTTCCAAGCCCCTTTTCCAAAGTTATCATTGACTAAGCGCTTAATCTCTTATCATTCCAAGGACTATAAATGATGCAAAAACAAACATAGATTTTTATATAATATTGAATTCCCCATTCCTTAAAATATCGGCAACGATACCCATATCGACTTTAAAAAAATCCCGTTTGCCATCTTTGATTTCCTATCCGCCATCTTTGATCACGAAATAGATGTTGTATTTAGATTCGCCATCCCTTAAACATCGGAGACGATAACCATATTGATTTTTTAAAACTTTTTCATCCGCCATCTTTGATCACGAAACAGATGTCAGATTTAGATTCCCCATCCTTTTAAATATCGGCGATGATACCCATATCAACTTTAAAAAAAAAACCCGGCCGCCATCTTTGATTTCCTATCCGCCATCTTTGATCACGAAATAGATGTTGTATTTGGATTCACCATCCCTTAAATCATCAGAGACGATACCCATATTGATTTATAAAAATTTTCCCATCCGCCATTTTTGATTTCCCATCCACCATCATGAATCACGAAATAGATGTTGTATTTGGATTCCCCATCCCTTTAAACATCAGAGACGATACCAATATTGATTTTTTTAAATTTTCCCATCCGCCATCTTTGATTGCCCATCCGCCATCTTTGATCACAAAATAGATGTTGTATTTCGATTTTCCACCCCTTAAAATATCGAAGGCGATACCCATATTGATATTTAAAATTTTCTCATCCGCCATCTTTGATTTCCCGTCCGCCATCTTGGATCACTAAATAAATTTCATTTTATTAATCAGCGTCCCGAAAATCTCGAAAACGATACCCATATAGATTGTATCCTACTCGTTTAGCCTTTTTTTTGCCTTTGACCCAACCCTCCCGTTTGACCATTTTATTATTTTTGTCTGGCCCCTAAAAGTTGTGGCGTAATTTTATAAAGCCTATAGCCTTTCGGAATAATTGGGCTATCATAGGCAATAACAATTTTTAAAATCCGACTGCTAGTTTCTGAGATTTGCCGACATTATGTTTTAGCCTTTTTAGCCTTTTGCCCGGCCCCAAAGGGTCGAAGCGTTATGTTATATAGCCTATAGCCTTCCGGAATAACTGGGCTATCGTATACAAAAAGATTTTTTCAGATCCGACCGGTAGTTCCTGAGATTAGCGCGTTCAAACAAACAAACTCTTCCGCTTTATTATAATAATAATAAACCCCTCTGGGGCAGTCGTTATCTCATCATGAGACTAACGCAATCTCAGAGGGCAGAGTAACAGCTTTCAAACATCACCTTTGTCTTGTGATATATATCACAGGATAGAAAGAAAGCTTACAAACCGCAGGGCAGCTTTGTGGCGAGCTGAATGTGTGTGGCGACACTGCGGTCCCGAATACTTCAGGGAGTCGGTCAGGGCCTCGTCTCCGGCTTGCTTTTACTGGCTGGTCGGAGTGGATTTCCAAGAGCGCCCGCAGGACTTTCGACTCTGGCTTGCCTTAGTCGGCCGGCCAGAGGGAAGTCGCAAGAGCTATTTGCTCGGGGGTGGAAGTGTCATTTTCAAGGGCGTAATTATGGGGAAACCCGCTCCGGGTCACGAGACCCGCTATGGCGAAACCGGTGCCGCACCGCTCTACACCCCTAGCCGCTCACACCGGTGTTGCCCTCTTGTTGCCTTTATGGTAGAGTTTGTTTGCCTTGGCGGCTATTTAGAGAGGGTCCATCTAGTGAGCTGGCGAGTCACCGTCTGCCCCTTTTCGACGTACTATAAGAGTACTTAGGGCAGACGCCGGCTTTCATCCATAGTTTTCATCTAAACCTATCCATTAAACACCCATCCCAATAGCCCAGAGTAATTAGTTTCCATATAAGTAGCAATAGGCCCTCACCTGCTGCGGCTAACCCGTGACTGTACTTAATAGTGCGGTGATGGAGGCGCCTCAGTAGGTGTTCCATTACATTCTAGATTAAAACTCTCAAAGGGCCTCTGCGCGTTGGACCTATGTCTCCGTGTACGCCTGCCAAAGGGCCGGGTATTATTCTAACAAATTAGAATAATACCCGAGAAAGAGAAACAAATAATAATAATAATAATAATAATATGGCAACCCCAGCTGTCAACACCGGGTCTAAAATTTTGTTGTTTAGATTTTAGAATTTTTATAATTTATCAAAGTTAATGCATATATTATAAATCAATCCGAATTACAGGAAGATCAAAGAAATAAGTATTTAAATAAAATATGTCTATTACACCACAAGCAAAACATTTAGAAAAAATATATAGTTACGATGACATTAAAACTGTCAAAAGAAATAACAACAAGATAATATACAAATAAATAACGGAAATGTTGACAAGAAATGCCACGAAACAATTACAAGCACAAACAACAACCCCGGGCTCGTCGCTGAGCTCCGCCTCGCAGCCATCGAGGCCCGCGCCAACATTACCAGCGGCTGCAGTTGCGTCGAGCTCAAGCGACGAGTACTTCTCGCCGCCGTCGTTGCCGTCACCTGTGCGTCGGAGAGGCAGAGGCCGGCCACCAGCCTGCCTGGGACCACGAGACCCACCAGTCTCAAACAGGGTCCTCGCTGCTGGTGGTAATGTGCAGCGCATGCGATGGACAGAATCCATCAACGAAAACGTCATGCGTGCATATTTTGGGGCTACAGAGGGGGGGACTAAACTCACTGCGTATCGCAGTCGCATGCTCCTTCTGTTTCAGGCTTTGGAACCAGGTATCAACGTTACGGCTCAACGATTGTCGGATCAGGTGCGAGTTATCCAGCGTAGTAATAAGCTGGATAACGTCGTACTTGATAGGCTACGCTCAGAATACTTACCTACGAGCCAGGCTGTTCACGTCCAACCCGCTAGTGCTCCCGTAAACACAGATACACCGCGGACGGGTAATAATGCCGATGTGGAGGTGGATGATATGGTTTGTATCGTAAGTGTTCAGTACAATGAGGAGGTTATGGATGCTTTGAAATGTGCGATTGAACAATATCGGTACATGTCACCAACAATTAGGCCGCGCCTGCCCCGGTTGCCTATGCATAGACGAAATATAGCGCTGGTAGGTGCCCTTGATTCACTATTAACTAGTTTTCTAGAAAATAGTGAAAATCTTGGTGATACGCACTCAATTCTGTACTGCGCCGCCGTAGCGGCATGTCGTATGGCAGGTGTCAAGTTTCAAGAACATGATACTGTCATGCGACAAAGATCTGCTGTCCCGGCGTGGCAGTGCAGAATTGAGCGGCGTATTGCTGAGACAAGGGCGCTTATTGGTAAGCTAATATGCTTTAGGTCTGGGAATACACGTCCCAGGGTCATGCGCTTTGTGCGCCGAGCCTTCTTGGGGACTGGCATCAGTCCTCATGAATATACATCTCGGATCACAGAGCGCATTGACTTCCTAAAGCAGAAAGTCTATGCATGGGCAAATCGGATTCGCAGATATAAAAAACGCGTGGACCGATATATGTTGCATCGTACATTTCAAAGGGACCAAAAGTGGGTTTATAGAAACTGGGACCGACCAGACCAAGATGTGGCTAATGGGCAGCTGCTGGATGCAGACGCCACAAACCGGTTTTGGCGTAGAATATGGTCGGCGCCTATTGGTCACACTGAGGGTGGTTGGATTCGGGATGTTGAACGGACATGTGAACATATTCCAGAGATGGATAACGTAGTCATTTCAGGCGAAGATGTCACTAGTGCAGTCCGGTCGTTATCCAATTGGAAATCTCCAGGACCGGATGGACTGCACAATTACTGGCTGAAATGGCTACGTAGTTCACATGGCCGGTTAGCATCCCAATTTCAATCATCCATAGAATCTGGATCGATCCCAGATTTCATGACAACTGGAGTAACCCACTTGCTCCATAAGACAGGTAGTACCACAGAGCCCGGTAATTATAGGCCGATTACATGTTTGCCATCGGTCTATAAACTTCTTACTTCTATTCTGAGGGCTAAAATATTAAAGCACATAGAGTTAAATTCCATTATGTCGCACACTCAGAATGGATGTAAGAAGGGGGCTCGTGGTACTAAGGAGCTCCTCCTTATAGATATGACCATTAGCCAACAAGTTCGGCGTAACCGAAAGGATCTGGCGGCATGTTGGATAGACTACAAGAAAGCGTATGATTCTGTGCCACATACATGGCTTTTGAGGGTGTTGGAGTTGTATAAAATAAATAAAACTCTACGCACCTTCTTAAGGTCATGTATGGGGCAATGGAAAACGGTTCTTGGCTATCCAGGATGCCGACTGATCCAGGGAAATGGCGAACTTGTTAAAATTGAGCGGGGTATCTTCCAGGGCGACAGTCTGAGCCCGTTGTGGTTTTGCTTAGCGCTGAACCCTCTTAGTACATTACTAGAGGGTTCAGGGTTAGGTTATAGGCTACGCAGAGGTGGTCAGGTCATATCCCACTTGTTGTTCATGGATGACTTGAAGCTGTTTGCTCACACCAATTCACAGTTGATGGATTTACTAAAAATTACTGAAAGTTTTAGTAATTCTATCAAAATGGAATTTGGTGTGGATAAATGTGCAGTGATACATGTGAAACAAGGAAGGATGGTGGAATCTGAAGGGATTCAACTCTCAGATTCTATTAACCTCAGATCACTTCTGCGAACCAATACCTATAAATACTTGGGTATGTCACAGGCCTTATGTATTAACGAGACAGACATGAAGCAATCGTTGCAAGAACGTTTCTTTGGTCGCCTGACAAAAGTACTGAAAAGTCTTCTGTCAGGTGGCAATAAGGTTCGAGCTTGCAACGGTTGGGTCATGCCGGTTCTGAGGTACTCCTTTGGCATACTCAAGTGGACTCAGACTGAGTTAGACGCCCTGGACAGAAAGGTGCGTACAATGCTGACAGCTTACCGGATGCATCATCCACGCTCGTCCGTAATGAGGTTGTATATTCCGCGGAAGTGTGGAGGTCGTGGCTTTTTAAATGTCAAATCTCTACACAACCGCGAAGTATGCAACCTCAAAGAATATTTTCTCAACGCGAGCGTGGATATGCATCGGGACGTTGTCGCAGTGGACGCCGGATTAACCCCGCTCAGTTTATCGAAGGACAACTGGCGCAGACCTGTAGTGCTTAGCACTGACGATCGCAAGCTTGTTTGGCAGAGCAAGGAGCTTCATGGCAGGTTCTACCGGGCTCTACATGGGCCGGAAGTAGACTTATTAGCCTCGGTGAACTGGCTACGCTTCGGTGACCTCTTTGGGGAAACCGAAGGGTTTGTCTGTGCAATTGCTGACGAAGTGATCAAGACGAATAACTACCGGAAATATATCCTGAGGGATGGCACTACTGATATTTGCCGTGCGTGTCACCAGTCTGGTGAATCCCTCAGGCATATCATTTCCGGTTGTTCTCGTCTTGCTAACAGTGAGTACTTGCACAGGCATAACCAAGTAGCCAGGGTCATTCACCAGCAACTTGCTCTGAAATACAGGCTTGTAGATCGTGAGGTGCCGTACTACAGGTATGTGACGGAGCCTGTCCTGGATAATGGTCATATCACGTTGTACTGGGATCGATCTATCATCACAGACAGGACTGTTGTTGCCAACAAACCTGATATTGTGTTGATAGATCGATTAGAGCGCCGCGCAATAATTGTTGATATTGCCATCCCTCATGATGGCAATCTCGTGAAGGCTGAGAAGGACAAGCAGATAAAATATCTGGACTTGGCTCACGAGATTGTTGACATGTGGGATGTTGATTCAGCAATTATTGTGCCGATAATCGTTACAGTGAACGGTTTGATACCCAAGAGCCTCGCCCAACATCTTAGGAGGCTCGCGTTGGAACCTTGGGTCAGGGGCCTGATACAGAAGGCAGTACTGCTGGACACGGCACGCATAGTGAGGAAGTTCCTTTCTCTTGAGCCCTAACCACCAGTAGCTTGGAGCCTGTTCGCGATACTGGTGGGTTTCCATAGCATAGGTTTATATTTTTAAATGTATTTTTTTATAGATCATATACTTAAAAATGTATGAATATGATATGAGAGAAATATTAAATAAAGGTGATAATAATAATAATAATAATTTGTAGTCCTACATTTGCTGCGGCTAGTCCATAGCTGTACTCAGTAGTGCAGTTGTGGAGGCTCCACGGCATGTATCCCATCCCATTTTAGATTAAAGTTCTCTACCGGCCTCTGCACGTTGGATCCATATCCCCGTGTAAGCCTCCCAAAGGACCGGTTATTCTTCTAACACCATGTTAGAAGAATAGCCGTGAAAAAGAGACACATAATAATAATAATAGGAATAATTGGCAACACCACGAATGTCAACGTGCTTTTTTCATCAAAGAATTTTAAATATTAATATTTCACGAATTTCACTTTATTCAAATTGTAATAATATATCGCATCTAAATTAGTATATAAAACTCAAGCAAAAGAAGGAAATATTTGGTAAAAACCACCATAAATAAACAAATAAAGAAAAAGTGAAGAGATGACAGCCGTCACAACAAATATAACACGTCAACCACTAACAATAACAATATTTACGAAAATAAAATGGAAGATATTAGCACTCTAGTATGTTGACGAGAGCCAGGAGCAAGAGAGCACGACCAACACCTCCGGGCCCGTCGCTGAGCTCCGCCTCGCAGCCGTCGGTACCTACGCCGACAACACCGACGGCTGCAGTTGCGTCGAGCTCCAGCGACGAGTATTTCTCTCCGCCGTCGACACCGTCACCTGCGCGGCGGCGTGGGAGAGGCCGGCCACCAGCGTGCTTGGGACCTCGGGGCCCACCGGCCCCAAACAGGGTCCTCGCTGCCGGTGGTAATGTGCAGCGCATGAAGTGGACGACATTAATAAACGAACATGTCATGCGCGCATATTTTGGGACGACAGAGGGGGGCACTAACCTCACTGCGTACCGTAGTCGCATGCTGTCTTTGTTTCAGGCCTTGGAACCAAGCATCAACGTCACGGCTCAACGACTATCGGATCAGGTACGGGTTATCCAGCGCAGTGGCAAGTTGGATAATGCCGTGCTTGATAGGATTCGCTCAGAGTACTTACCCTCGAGCCATGCCACCCCCGTCCAGCCTACACAGACATCAGCACTGACCGCACCGCCAATAGGCGGTAGTGCCGTCAGGGAGGAGGATGACATGGTTGATAATGTAAGTACCCAGTGCAATGAGGAGGTAAAGGACGCTTTGGAATGTGCTATTAGGGACTACCGGTACACTCCACTAGGTATCAGGCCTCGTCTACCGAGGTTGCCTATGCATAGGCGAAATATAGCGCTGATAAGTGCTCTTGACTCGTTATTATCAAATTATTTAGATAATAGCAAGGATCTCGGTGATACGCATTCAATCTTGTACTGTACCGCCGTGACGGCTTGTCGTATAGCTGGTGTTAAGTTTCCTGAAACTGATACCGTTGTACGACAAAGGTCTGTTGTACCGGCGTGGCAGTGCAGGATTGAGCGGCGTATTGCCGAGGCAAGGGCACTTATTGGCAAGCTGATCTGTTTTAGGGAGGGGAATACACGCCCTAGGGTAATGCGCTTTGTGAAACGGGCTTTTTCGGGGACTAACATTAGTCCTCAAGATTATATAGCCCGGGTCACGGAGCGCATTGACTACCTAAAACAGAAAGTCTATGCATGGGCAAACCGAATTCGTAGGTTTAAGAAACGTGTGGACCGGTACATCATTAATAGTGCATTCCAGAGGGACCAAAGGTGGGTATATAGAAGTTGGGAACGACCAGATCAATGTGTGACTAATGTGCAGCGGCCAGATGCGGACGCCACAGGCATGTTCTGGCGTAGCATCTGGTCGATGCCCATTGGTCATAACGAAGGTGATTGGATGCGAGACATCGAACGTGCATGCGAACATATTCCCGAAATGGAATGCGTGGCCATTTCTAGCCAGGACGTTTCACAAGCAGTCCGTCCATTATCTAATTGGAAATCTCCAGGATTGGACGGACTGCACAATTTCTGGCTGAAATGGCTACGTAGTTCGCATGAACGTTTGGCATCTCAATTCCAATCAGCCTTGGAATCTGGATCGTTGCCAACCTTTATGACGACTGGAATTACCCACCTGCT
The DNA here is from genome assembly GCA_944739405.2 of Euclidia mi. NCBI lineage: Eukaryota > Metazoa > Arthropoda > Insecta > Lepidoptera > Erebidae > Euclidia > Euclidia mi. The sequence goes on from OX123182.2 coordinate 93,832,265, forward strand.
CCATAAGACTGGCAGTACTAGCGAGCCCGGCAATTATAGGCCGATTACGTGTTTACCATCGGTCTATAAACTTCTTACATCTATTCTGAGAGCTAAAATAGCTAAACATGTCGAAGACAACTTAATTATGTCAGCCTCTCAGAATGGATGTAGGAGGGGGGCTCGTGGTACTAAGGAGCTCCTCCTCATTGACATGGCCATTAGCCAACAAGTTCGCCGTAACCGAAAGGATCTGGCGGCATGTTGGATAGATTATAAGAAGGCGTATGACTCCGTGCCGCATACATGGCTTTTGAGGGTGTTGGAGTTGTATAAAGTAAATACAACTCTACGCACCTTCTTAAAGTCATGTATGGGGCAATGGAATACGACTCTTTGCTATCCAGGATGCCGAAGGATCCAGGAGGACGGCGAACGTATTAAAATTGAGCGGGGAATTTTTCAGGGCGACAGTCTGAGTCCCCTTTGGTTTTGCCTAGCCATGAACCCTCTCAGTACTTTACTGGAGGGTTCAAGGTTAGGCTACAGGTTAAAGAGAAGTGGTCAGGTCATATCTCACCTGTTTTTCATGGATGACCTGAAGTTATTTGCCCACTCTGATGCCCAATTGATAGATTTACTAAAAGTAACCCAAAACTTTAGTAAGTCAATCAATATGGAGTTCGGTGTTGATAAATGTGCTGTCATTCATGTGAAGCAGGGAAGGATGGTGGAATCTGAAGGGATCCAACTCTCAGATTCCATTAACCTAAGAACGCTTCTCTTGACTGATACCTATAAGTACTTGGGTATGTCACAGGCTTTAAGTATCAATGAAGCCGTCATGAAGCAATCGTTGCAAGAGCGTTTCTTTGGCCGCCTGAATAAAGTACTGAAAAGTCTTTTATCAGGTGGCAACAAGGTACGTGCTTGCAACGGTTGGGTCATGCCACTTCTTGTATACTCCTTTGGCATACTCAAGTGGACTCAGTCTGAATTGGACGCCCTGGACAGAAGAGTCCGCACATTGTTGACGGCATATCGTATGCATCATCCACGTTCATCCGTGATGAGGTTGTACATCCCGCGGAAGTGTGGGGGTCGTGGCTTTCTGAATGTCAAGACCCTACACAACCGCGAGGTGTGCAATCTCAGAGAATATTTTCTCCGGGCGAACGTGGACATGCATCGAGATGTTGTCGCAGTGGACAATGGACTCACCCCGCTCAAGTTGGCTAAGGAGAACTGGCGCATACCTGTAGTACTCAGTACTGATGATCGCAAGCGTGTGTGGCAGAGCAAGGAGCTTCATGGCAGGTTCCATCGGGCTCTGTATGGACCCGATGTAGACTTATTAGCCTCGGTGAACTGGCTACGCTTCGGTGACCTCTTTGGGGAAACCGAAGGGTTTGTTTGGCATGCTGACGAAGTTATCAAGACGAATAACTACCGGAAATATATCCTGAGGGATGGCACTACCGATATTTGCCGTGCGTGTCACCAGCCTGGTGAATCCCTCAGGCATATTGTTTCCGGTTGTTCACGTCTTGCTAACGGCGAGTACTTGCACAGACATAACCAAGTAGCCAGAATCATTCACCAGCAACTTGCTCTGAAATACAAACTTGTAGACATCGAGGTACCGTACTACAGGTATGTGGCAGAGCCAGTTCTCGAAAATGGCCATGCCACATTGTACTGGGATCGATCTATCGTCACAGACAGGACTGTTGTAGCCAACAAACCTGATATTGTGGTGATAGATCGATCAGAGCGCCTCGCAATAATTGTTGATGTCACCATTCCCCATGACGAGAATCTCGTGAAAGCCGAGAAAGATAAACAGATTAAATATCTGGACTTGGCTCACGAGATTGTCGACATGTGGGATGTGGACTCGGCAATTATTGTGCCGATAGTTGTGACGGTTAATGGTCTAATAGCCAAGAGCCTCGATCGTCACCTTAAGAGGCTCGCGTTGGGTGCTTGGGTCAAGGGTCTGATGCAAAAGGCAGTTCTTCTCGACACGGCACGTATTGTGAGGAAGTTCCTGTCTCTGGAGCCCTAACCACTGGCAGCTTGGACCCTGTGCCCGATGCTGGTGGGACCCCACGGTTAATTTTATATTTTTAAATGTGTTTTTTTTTTAGTGAATGATATATTTAAAAATGTAATTTTAATTTGAAAAATAGGAAATAAATATAATAATAATAATAATAATAAGCCTCGGTGAACTGGCTACGCTTCGGCGACCTCTTTGGGGAAACCGAAGGGTTTGTTTGTGCAATTGCTGACGAAGTTATCAAGACGAATAACTACCGGAAATATATCCTGAGGGATGGCACTACCGATATTTGCCGTGCGTGTCACCAGCCCGGTGAATCCCTCAGGCATATTGTTTCCGGTTGTTCACGTCTTGCTAACGGTGAGTACTTGCACAGACATAACCAAGTAGCCAGAATCATTCACCAGCAACTTGCTCTGAAATACAAACTTGTAGACATCGAGGTACCGTACTACAGGTATGTGGCAGAGCCAGTTCTCGAAAATGGCCATGCCACATTGTACTGGGATCGATCTATCGTCACGGACAGGACTGTTGTAGCCAACAAACCTGATATTGTGGTGATAGATCGATCAGAGCGCCTCGCAATAATTGTTGATGTCACTATTCCCCATGACGAGAATCTCGTGAAAGCCAAGAAAGACAAACAGATTAAATATCTGGACTTGGCTCACGAGATTGTCGACATGTGGGAAGTGGACTCGGCAATTATTGTGCCGATAGTTGTAACGGTTAATGGCCTAATAGCCAAGAGCCTCGATCGTCACCTTAAGAGGCTCGCGTTGGGTGCTTGGGTCAAGGGTCTGATGCAAAAGGCAGTTCTTCTCGACACGGCACGTATTGTGAGGAAGTTCCTGTCTCTGTACCCCTTACCACCGGCAGCTTGGACCCTGTGCCCGTTGCTGGTGGGATCCCACGGTTTTTTTATATTTTTAAATGTATTTATTTTTATAAGTGATATATTTAAAAATGTAATTTAAATTTGAGAAGTGATAAATAAATGAATAATAATAATAGTAGTGAGTTGGCGAGTCACCACCTGCCACGCGGACGGATGCTATAGGAGTATCAATGGCAGGTGCCGTTTTTTATCCATAGTATCATTATTACCAGTCCATTTAACACCCATCCCCATAAACCAGTAAATTAGACTCCACATCATTGCAATAGTTCTACATTTGCTGCGGCTAGTCCATAGCTGTACTCAGTAGTGCAGTTGTGGAGGCTCCGCGGCATGTGTCCCATCCCATTTTAGATTAAAGTTCTCTACGGGCCTCTGCACGTTGGATCCATATCCCCGTGTAAGCCTCCCAAAGGACCGGTTATTCTTCTAACACCATGTTAGAAGAATAGCCGTGAAAAAGAGACACATAATAATAATATAGCAACACGTAAACATGTCAACATATTTTTCCCTTGAATATTCATATTTGTAATTTATTTCATAAATTTGTGTTCATATACATATTCACAATCACAAGAAGGACTTATTAATTTGATAAATATATTATATATTAAAGAAACCATAAAAAAAACATTAAGAAAAGTATACTGAAAAAATTGTTCAAGATGACACCTAATGTCAAAGGAAAACCATCAAAGAAAAGTAAACATAAACAACATAATATACGAATGCATAAGTAAAATCAACAAGGAAATATGTTGACGAGAGCTAAGGTAGCAGCTGCACGCCTGACACCCCCGGACTCGTCGCTCTGCTCCGCCTCGCAGCCGCCGCCGGCACCTGCATCAGCGTTGTCGGCAATTGCAGAGGCGTCGAGCTCGTCGAGCGACGAGTACTTCTCGCCGCCGACGTCGCCACCACCTGTACGTCGGCGAGGGAGAGGCCGGCCACCGACACGCTTGGGACCCCGAGACCCACCGGTCTCGAACAGGGCCCCCGCTACCGGTGGTGATGTGCACCGCATGAGATGGACGAGTTCAATGAATGAAAACGTCATGCGGGCATATTTTGTGGCCACAGAGGGAGGAACTAACCTCAGTGCGTACCGTGATCGAATGCTGCCTTTGTTTCAGGCGCTTGAGCCAGCTGTCAACGTGTCAACACAACGGCTATCGGATCAAGTGCGGGCCATCCAGCGGTGTCGCCTGTTGGATGATTCCGTGCTTGAGAGACTTCGCTCTGACGTGCAGGGAAGTCTCCCCATCACTTTTTCAACGCAACCTGACACAGTGGTTGCCCAACAACAACTGCTAAATCCAGTTAACGAAGAGGTAGATGATGAGACTTCTCATGTAAGTACCCAGTGCAACGATCAGTTAAGGAGTGCTTTGGAATGTGCTATTGCGGAATACCGATCCATGGACCCAAATATTCGGCCTCGTTTGCCTCGTTTGCCCATGCATAAAAAAAACATAGCGCTGGTGAGTGCCCTAGACGCATTACTGTCAACTCAGTTTGATAATAGTGAAAATCTCAGCGATACACATTCAATCCTGTATTGTGCGGCGGTTGCGGCGTGTCGAGTAGCAGGAGTTAAATTGCCTGTAAATAATACCGCTACTCGACAGACCGCTGCTGTGCCAGCTTGGCAACGCAGGATTGAGTGTCGTATTGCTGAGACTAGGGCACTCATTGGCAAGCTCTCCTGTTTCAGGATGGGCAATACCCGACCAAGAGTGATGCGCTTTGTAACTCGAGCCTTTGCGGGAACTGGTATCAGTTCCCAAGATTATTTATCTCGGGTTACAGAGCGCATCGACACCCTAAAACAAAAACTTTATGCATGGGCAAACCGTATTAGGCGATACAAAAAAAGAGTGGATCGGTATTGCCTGAATCGCACATTCCAGAGAGACGAGAGGTGGGTGTACAGAAGATGGGAGCGACCCGAGTCCACGGCCGGTGACGTTGATGGGGGTCGACCGGATGATGATGCTACTAATACATTTTGGCGCAGCATCTGGTCGACACCTGTCAACCACACGGAGAGTGACTGGATTGAGACTGTTGAGCGAGTATGCGAACAAATACCAACAATGGAGCCAATATCAATAACAAAAGATGATATAGCCAGTGCAGTCCGTTCGTTACCAAACTGGAAATCAGCGGGACCGGACGGGCTGCACAATTTTTGGCTCAAATGGCTCCGTAGTTCGCATACTTGCTTAGCATCTCAATTCCAGGCATCACTGGAATTGGGGTCGCTACCTGATTTTTTAACATCCGGCGTCACTCACCTACTCCATAAGTCTGGTAGTGCCACGGACCCCAAAAATTACAGGCCAATAACCTGTTTGCCAACAATATATAAACTCCTTACATCCATTTTGAGAACGAAATTAACAAAACATGTATTTGATAATTCTATTTTATCTGTTTCTCAAAATGGATGTAGGAGTGGGGCCCGTGGCACTAAAGAACTCCTTCTGATAGACATGACCATTAGCCAACAGGTGCGCCGTAACCGAAAGAATCTATCGACATGCTGGATAGATTACAAGAAGGCTTACGACTCCGTGCCACATACATGGCTTTTGAGGGTGCTGGAGTTGTATAAAGTAGATGCAACTCTATGCACCTTTTTAAGGTCATGTATGGGGCAGTGGAGGACCGTATTGCGCTATCCAGAATGTCGATCGAGTTTGGGTTGCGGTGCTTCAATAAGGATCGAGCGAGGTATATTCCAGGGCGATAGTCTGAGTCCTCTGTGGTTTTGTCTGGCCCTGAACCCCCTAAGTACCTTGTTAGAGGCTTCAGGGTTAGGATATCGGTTGAGGAGAGGAGGTCAAGTTATATCTCACCTCCTTTTCATGGATGACCTGAAATTATTTGCCCCCAACAAATTCCAACTGACTGCATTACTTAAGGTAACCGAAACCTTTAGTAATTCTATCAGGATGGAATTTGGTGTGGATAAATGTGCGGTCATGCATGTGAAGAGAGGCAGGATTATGGAATCTGCAGGGATACAACTCTCAGATTCCATACAACTTAGATCCCTCTCCCCAACTGAGACCTACAAATACCTGGGTATGTCGCAGTCTTTGAATATTTCTGAGACTGACATGAAACAGACGTTGCAGGCTCGCTTCTTTGGCCGCCTGAGAAAAGTACTTAACAGTCTCTTATCAGGTGGCAACAAGGTGCGGGCCTGCAACGGATGGGCCATGCCAGTCCTAATGTATTCCTTCGGCATACTCAGGTGGACCCAGACTGAACTAGATGCCCTGGATAGAAAAGTCCGTTCAATGCTGACTGCATCTCGTATGCATCATCCACGCTCATCGGTAATGAGGCTGTACATCCCGCGGAAATGTGGGGGTCGAGGCTTTTTATGTGCTAAGACCCTCCACAACCGCGAGGTGTGCAACCTCAGAGATTATTTTCTGCAGATGAGTGTGGATGTGCATCGCGATGTAGTCACAATTGATACCGGACTTACCCCGCTCGCTCTGGCTAAAGAGAACTGGCACAAACCAGCAGCACTTAGTACTGACGACCGAAGAGAAGTATGGAAGGGCAAGGAGCTGCATGGACGGTTCTATAGAGCTTTACATGACCCTGACGTCAATTTTAAAGCTTCTATAGCTTGGCTACGGTTCGGTGATCTCTTCGGAGAAACCGAAGGTTTTGTCTGTGCAATTATGGACGAAGTTGTCATGACAAACAACTACCGAAAGTATATACTGAGAGACGGTACGGTTGACATATGTCGGGCGTGTCACCGGCCCGGAGAATCTCTCAGGCATATAGTGTCCGGTTGTTCGAGTCTTGCCAATGGTCAGTATTTGCACAGACACAACCAAGTGGCCAGGATAATCCATCAGCAACTAGCCCTTAAATATGATCTCATTGGTTCTGAGGTACCGTACTACAGATATGTGCCCGACCCAGTTCTCGAAAATGGTCGTGCACTGTTGTACTGGGATCGGTCTATCATTACAGACAGGACTATTGTAGCCAATAAGCCTGATATTGTAGTGATAGACCGAGCAGAGCGACTCGCAATGATAGTCGATGTCACCATACCACATGACGTCAATCTCGTGAAAGCAGAAAAAGAGAAGGAAATTAAATATTTGGACCTAGCTCACGAGATTGTCGACATGTGGGATGTGGATTCGGCCATCATTGTGCCGATAGTCGTGTCGGTGAATGGATTAATCGCCAAGAGCCTCGACCAACACCTAAAGAGGCTCGCACTAGGCAGCTGGATCAAGTCTTTGATTCAGAAGGCGGTTCTTCTCGATACGGCGCGCATCGTGAGGAAGTTCCTTTCTCTGAGGCCCTAACCACCGGTGGCTTGGTCCCTGTACCCGACACCGGTGGGTTTCCGTGGTCCTATTTTATATAGTTAAATTTATTTTGATATATTAGGTTTAATTATGTAAAATGTGACTTTGTGAATAGTATTTAATAAAGAGAATAATAATAATAATATATTATATTAGTATAGATAAAACTCTTTGGTTATTGAGTGACATACAGAAAACTCACAGCCGAAACAACTGAGCGCTAAAAGGTGAGTTTTGGCATGACTGTTTCTTGAAGAGTGTAGAGAAGCTCTAAGGGAGTATTTTTGGAAACTCCCCTGAGGTGAAAATTCTCACGTGGTTGGAGCCAAGGACGGAGTCTAGTTAGCAATAAAATTATGTAGGAATATGTTCGTGATTAATCTGATTAATTAGTTATTTGACTAGGTTATGATCATATAGGTACCTACATACATGTAGGCGCCTTTCGTGTAAACAGTGCGACATTTGCATGTTTTCGCCGATTCCCCAGCGCATTCATGTACACGAATGATTATTTAATTGTTAGTATCTTTTTAGCGGTATGTTCCAAAATCTATAAAATGGAATCACGACGGACTAGGAGTTGCATGCGTTTGATAACAACACGCATCTGTAAAATGGCACCATGTATTTTCCTTATGGACTGAAAATGGTTAGTTATGATCCAAATTAATTGTTATATTGACCTGTAAGTCTAGTGGTTTGGTATTATACGGACGGTTTAGTACTCCTACTTAGCCTTCTGCTTAGCAATCACGGTCACTATAAATAGTTCCATGACCTAGAATAAATCTTTGTATGATTGACACGATTATTTCAGTATGTTTAATAGTTTTCTAGTTACCATAGCACAGGCGCTGTCGGGTTCGTAGTCAGATGACCGAATTTGAGTCGTCCTAAGATATATAATCTATCAAATAAAAAGTATATTAGTTCTATGCTACAAGCGATACGAAGTCGGCTTTTCAAAATATCAAATATGTCATTACACGCATTCTAATTAATTACCTATTTAGATTTCATGAGCATCATGAACACCGCATAGTGCATAATGTGAGAAGCCATTAATGCCTAACGATAATGCACAATAGAACAATAAAGTCAGTACTACGGTTGGTCATAGTACAATTTCTGCTCAGTAATAGGTACAGTCAGCAACGTAAGTTGACGTATGTTTTTGTAATTACTAATATCTTGAAGAATTACTAGCCGAACTTACATAAATCATAATTTATAACCGATATTCCATGATTTCGACTAGTGTCAGTTGATTGAGATGGTACTGACGCCCTGTAACGGCTGTCTAAGATCTTCATGACAACCGGGACGGATGGCTTAACGTACTCTCTGAGGCACGGGTCAAGCGATAATTAATAATTCAACAGACCTGAGTATTTGATATGAATTTCAACTTAATAACTCTACGCGTTCATGAGGAAAGATGTAGTAACTTATTACAATAAAAATATTTTTATTATATGATGTAACTAAAAATTTACGTTTATGGAAAGTTTTCCTTAATCTGTGCTATAAGAAGTGACCTTGTACCAAATTTCAAGATTCTTAGTTCATGGGAAGTACCCTGTAGGCTTTGATTCCCTTGTGAGCTTCGAAAATTTGCGAGAATTTGCAACATAAACAGCATATTAGCAGTATCTTTTGATTGCGTTGGCTTAGATGTTTGATTCTGTTACAGCTTAAAGATATTATAGACTGCAGTATTTGATATGAATTTCTATTTAATACCTCAACGCGTCCATAAATGAAAGGGCTAGTAATTATAAAATTACTATTTATTTTTATTATATGATGCAACTAAAAATGTACTGTTTTCGCAATTTTTCCTTTACGTGTGCTGTAAGACGTTGGTTCGTAACAAATTTCAAGAATCTAAATTTACGGGAAGTACCATGTAGGTTTTGATTCCCATGCCAGTAGTTGCGAGTTTAAAAATATAGTAAAATTGCTGTTTTTTTTTATTGCGTTGAGATAGAAGTTTGATTTTGTTACAGCTTAATGGTATAATAGACCCGAGTATACGATATGAATTTCAATTCAATAACTTAACGCGTTCATGAGGAAAGGTGTAGTAACTTTAAAATTAATATAAATATTTTTTTAAATGATGTAACTAAAAATTTACGGTTTTCGCAATTTTACCTTTATTTGTGCTATAAGACACTGCTTCGTACCAAATTTCAAGATTTTGATTTCACGGGAAGTACCCTGTAGGTTTTGATTCCCTTGCGAGTAGTTGCGAGAAAATATGCAGCTTAAATTGCTGTTTCTTTTTATTGCGTTGACATAGAAGTTTGATTTTGTTACAGCTTCAAGGTATTATAGACTTGAGTATTTGATATGAATTTTAATTAAATAACTTTACGTGTTCATGAGGAATGGGGTAGTAACTTTAAAATTAGTACTATTTGTTTATATGATGTAACTAAAAATTTACGGTTTTCGCAATTTTTCCTTTATTTGTACTATAAGACATTGCTTCGTACCAAATTTTAAGATTCTGAGTTCACGGGAAGTACTCTGTTGGTTTTTAATACCTTGCGAGTAGTTGTGAGAAAACATGCGGCTTAAATTGCTGTTTCTTTTTATTGCGTTGACATAAAAGTTTGATTGTATTACAGCTTCAAGGTATTATAGACCTGAGTAGGTATTTCATATGAATTTCAATTTAATAGCTTGAGAGATCATGAGAAAATGGTAATAACTTTAAAATTATTAAAAATATTTTTATGATATGATGTAACTAATAATTTACGATTTTCGCAAATTTTCCTTTATGCATGATATAAGACATTGCTTCGGACCAAATTTCAAGATTCTGAGTTCACGGGAAGTACCCTGTAGGTTTTGAGTTTCGAATATTTGCGGAAATTTGCAGCATAAACGGCTGTATCTTTTGATTGCGTTGGCTTAGAAGTTTCATTTTTTACAGCTTCAAGGGACAGTAGATTTGACTATTCGATATAAATTTCAGTTTGATACCTCCACGCGTTTCTGAGTAAAATGGTCTTGACAGACGGACGGACAACAAAGTGATCCTATAAGGGTTCCGTTTTTTCATTTCGAGGTACGGAACCCTAAAAAGTTAATAATGCAATCATTTATAAGTAGCTGACCGAGTTGCAGCGAAGCTAAACTGATCTTGATTCAATTCAATTCCATTCAAAATATTTATTTGCAAGAACATGGTCCAATAGATATTACAATAGATTGGAATACAACATATTCTGCCAAAAGTGGCGTGCAAATGTATTATTATATAATGTAATTACCAATTATAATACCAATACTTATTAATATAACATTTCTAAATCCACTTATACAGTTTCGTTAATTTTACTTTCTAAGACATTTTTACCGTGTAATCATTTTTATCTAATAATATATTGAATAATTGCTTTTTGAATAATGTCAATGGTAGATTAATGAGGTTCCGTATGGAAATGTTGGTGGTGATGATGAAGATGCTGTTGTGTGTGTGTGGGCTCTGGAGGTCTGATTGGTTTTTGACATATTTACGCGTAGGTTATTCCGTTCTTACCAACTCATCGCATTATCTAACGCGCGAGTAACGTCATGTTTAAGGCTATCATCATTATTGCTTTTGATTAATATAGTAGTATCATCTGCGAATAATATACATTGCTTGTTTATCGCATCAGGCAGGTCGTTTATATAAAGGAGAAAGTTAAGTGGTGATAGTTTTCCACATTGTGGAGTAGGTACCATAACTGTTGTGCCTCAAGCTAGATCTATAAGATATTTGCTTAGAATTACTGGTTCTTATAATTTCTACACATTGTTGTCTTTCTGTTAGGTAGCTTTTGATCCAGCCATTACGTTACCCCATACACCGTAGGCAGAAAGCTTAGCTAATAAGGTTTCATGGCATACAAAATCAAAATTCTTCGTCATATCGAGAAAGACGCAAGCAATTTTACTTTTAAAATAAAGAGCTTCTGTTATTTGTTTTATTAATGAAAAACAAGCTAGGGTTGTCGAAGTTTTTATATTCGGCAGGTTAAATGTACAACAAAATAACAACTAGACTATGCAGATCACTAGCGGTTCCGCTGGTTCATAAACAATACTTCATCAACACAAAATAACAAGAAAATGAAATAAAATCAACATTGCACACTTATATCGAAATCATTCGTACGTGCGGATAGCTCAACGGCTCCAAATTCAATATAGTTGTTGGCAATCTAATTGAGTTTTTCGTCAGAAAAAAATTGGAATACTGCCTAAAATTGGCGATAACGGACCACTCTAAACTGGAATCCCCTTTAGCAATTACAGATGGCCGAATTAATACTACATATGAAAATATGAATATATTTTAAAATTTTGAATATATTTTAAAATTTTGATTTCTTTTTCGCGTTTCATTTCTGTACGTAATCGCTTCTGTCGATTAGTTGTGAGTAAACCGGACCGATTTAACATTTGAAATACACTCAAACTTTTGTGGGCTGTCCATAATTATACTAATGACGAAACATGGGTCATGCATACATGTAATTATTTTTTTCTTTATTTTCAAATAATTATGTGATCGAAACCCGTAACATAGTATTGTGGATTCTAATCAACGATCGAATAAAGTTCGTTTCTCGCTAGGCTTGCCGCTTGGACTGGACTTACGATACAATTTGAATATTACGGATAGTTAAAATCAACGTTTACTTATTCAGAAGCTATTTATATTGCGCCTAAACATCAATAATAAACATTTCCAGTAGGTGAAACAAATCAGCGGCTCAAAATTGGTCTGTGTGGAGAACCTTGAGGGAGGCCTATGTCCAGCAGTGGACGTCTCTAGGCTGTCATAATGAAAACAAATTAAACATAGTAATTATTCAAGATAAGTTTAGTCTTCGTTTAGTAAATGAACGTCAGATATTAAGGCCAGTGTCTGATGTGGTTACAGCTCAGGTCAAACGTCTGGAGATCATTGTCTAAGCGTGAGGTTTATTATTATTGTCTCATTTAGAGACTAGTTATCGTCTGCTTATAGTTCTAAGTGCTGGGAATTACTGCAGTTATCAAGATAAGTAAGACCTTAGGTTACAGTTGGATACTTATACATACATACATACATAGACTCACGCCTGTTTCCCCGAAGGGGTAGGCAGAGGCATATTAAACGCCCACTTTTCGCCAGTTTTGATCCCACGTAATAGGTGGCGAGCCTGTTGCCGCTTATCGAGATATTTTGTTTGCCAGAGCCTCGTCCGTTGATCGGCAGGTGCACCGCTTGCAGGTGAGGTTGGCTTGGGACCCTAAGTTCTTGGTGGGAACCCTATGCATCCCCTGGATGGATGGATGGATACTCATAGCATAAGATATGTGTCTTTAGGGGTATTATAACTATCGTGTACTGCAATTTGCTATCAAATTTATGGCTTTGTAGACAGTGCATTGTGATGGAAAACGAGCTATGTTGTATTTGCTTTTTCAATTTTGATAGGTATTTGGCGCTATGACCAGTGACAACTTTGCACAGCTATCTACGATGTATATAACCAGGTTATACTTTTGATGTATTTTGTTGTGGGATATTATTAAAATAATTAAAACGTAACAATATAAAGACCAGACATGAAATGATGAAATAGAGATCTGCCTGACGCGTGGTTAAAGTGCGGTAGAATAATTTAGTGCAAAAAGGGTGGCATTGGACTTTTTTACTACGACTGGTGTGCAGATTTGTTAACAACCGCTATAAATAATAGTGATAGACTTTCAAAAAAATAAAATCGCCTAAACCTACTCACACTTATCTGACCTAAGGTTATAGCCACGTTAACTTTATATGCCAAATGGTTGTAACGTGGTTTCTGGTTGGGAATGTTTCTATCAAATTTTCAAATTAAGCCGGAATCGGTTCTCTGTTGAATAAATGGTTTGCCACTATCTCGTTCAGACTTAATAATCGCGTGATACCGACGGGCATTGGCCAAGCGATATGACGGCCACGGCGTGTATTATATACGCGTATTATTGAACAGATTTCATTTTGAGGATTGAAATTATTTTCATACTTTTTGTTTTAGTTATGTCATTGATTATTTCCATACCATTAATCATCCATTCACTTAAGCAATAAATACAGATTTACATAGAAGCGCAGTTCTTAAGGATTTCGTGTGCCGATTACGAGTGGAGACTGCCAGTTTAGTTCGTAGTTGGCGCCGTTGGCAGCGCTGGCGTCGTTCTCCATATCTCTTGCTCTCGAAATTAAGATAACCAGGAGGAACATTCGCCTCTCTTGCTCTCGAAGAGACAGCTGTCACAGCGCGACTGCCACGCGCCAAGCGGCAATTTGGGTCACAGAAAATTTGTCTGCAGAGCGGCCATAAGAAATACGCCTCTATGTAAATATCTGAGCTCTTTGACTTAAGTCATCATTTTGACGCCTGTGAACTTCAAATTTAAGGTATTTCTGTGCTAAGAATATGCGTGGAAAAGCCTTAGATTACAAGTCATGGCAGAAAAACGAGAAAATAAAACAAAAAATACTTTTAAACTTTTGCGGCTTGAACACCTTCATTTTCAAATAATTACGCAAAATACTTCGACATTTATGTTAATCCGTTATATTTTCCAAATACAAATTGTATTTCGCATTGCAAGAATCAGAAAGTTGACTAACCGTCGCTATAAAGGAGCTGAGAAATATGAGGGATGAATATTAATACATGGGATTACAAAAGATCTTATTACATCCATATCCCGCGGTACCACGCGCGATCAGAGAGCAATAATTAGTAAAAAGAAACGACCGCCAAGTTAAGGCATTGACTTGGACAATTTATTGAACACGAGTTAAAGTCACCCAGCTTTTCTTTATTATACTACTAGTGACCCGCCCCGGATTTTCTTTGAAGATTTCTTTTGAATCACTCTATCTATTAAAAATACCGATTCAAAATCCGTTGCGTAGTTTTAAAGATTTAAGAATAGGAACAGACAGGTAGATGACAGACTTTGTTTTATACTATGTAGTGATGATTTAATATGCTCGAGATAATTGATGATTATTTTTTACAACTATTTTGAGGTGTATTTAATAAAAATATAACTAAAAAGGTGAACTCGACTCGAATATTTTCATCTTGTTAAAATGATCGTCCAGAAGTTAAGTGGGTGCAATAAGCTCATGAGACGAAATGAAACGCCTTCTAACTTAAGTATAAGTTTATTAAACGTGTCTTAGTTGCGTTTATAACGTATTTTAAGTAAATTGTTCATACCTATGTTGTTAAAAAGTTGCGACTTATAAAAAATATGGGTAATGGAGAATACAACGGTGTGCATAAAAATCAACCAAAACTTAGCAAAGATGTGAAAGGAGTGCTGTGTACAAGATTATAGGGTGTAACACTTCGAAAGTTGTATTCTGCATCCAAGAGGGTTGTTATGCATGTAATGTAATATAGACATAAATAAGTCAAGTGGGACCATATGGTGACGTCATAAAGTACTTGAAGTCTAGCAAGCGCCTATCGGACCCCGTCCAGGGGCCGACAAGCCGACCGTATTTTACCGGCTCCAAACACATGAGCTAATACGATTAGAGATATTGAATATATTCTTGCCTTCATATGTACCATGTTCGATTATTTAATTATAGTAATGGTTTGCAGCTGTACCTAAAGTAAGAGATTCTTGTTTCAAAAACATCTGTCGCATCTGGATTGATTTGAGTGTACTAGAAGCACTTTATAAACACGAACTACACTACTACTACACGTATGGCGCGTTAAACGGCCGCCTCGCAGTGCTAAGAAGTGTTGTTGGTTCGGTGACATCGTTGGGAAATACTTTAGGTAATCCATATTTTGTTGAGTCTGGGTGTGCTTTGTATCCTTTGCGTGAGTGTTGTGAAGTTCCTCGCGTGAAACATTTATTCCTAGTGGCAATACTGAGGTTGCTACTGATTGGAAAAATATAAAAATAACAGTAGTTCTGCTGATCACGGCCCTATTCTTAGTGAGTAAAATCGAACGCTATTTGTTTTCTCACCATGAAGAGGAAGAATTATAGCCAATTATTTGTATATAGTAAGGTAAATTTACACATTTCTGAAAGGGTTAAATAAATAACATCGATCAATTGTTAATATGTCTGGCTGCCTATAGATGGCAACTTATAATGTCTTATCTAAATATATGCATAATAAAATATGCCCACCGGTTGTCAGATATTGCTCTAAGGTTTATAAGAAAATTATTTAAATAATTTGAAATATTCCTCCATCTTATATTGCTGAATAAATTGTATTAAATGCGTCCAACTGTCACCGCGACGGCTGGTCAGTGCCCTAACTCATTTCAGTAATGTGCTGGAGTATCTGCGAAGCCTGAGACGACATAAGTGTTTTATAGCTCCAATGTAACCGCGTAATCTTCTTAAATAACTTGTTCAACGCCCCGCCAGAGTAGACCTCCGTATTTCTTTATAATGCTTAGAGATTTAACTCATACAGAGGTCAAATTATGCTGTTATTGTAACACCACAGCTTCGGGCCAGATAGGCCGCTCCTATTAAATTCTTATCTCATTATTATGATTAGCTGTCGCCGAGCCCAGCTCCTTTGGGTTCGGTTTTGGTTACGTAACAAAATTATTTTTTAATTTTTGAGCAAATAGTTTTGGATATCTTAGCTCTCGGATAGTAATTAGATTTTGGTGTCAACAGATGCGGTAATATCGTATTGAGACGGGTACACACAATTATCACGTGATAATAAGATAATAACTGTTTAAATACGAGGAAAATGGGTGCTACCGAAAAGATATTTTTAAATAAAACACCTACAGTCGTCATTGCTACAATAACCGATTGTATTAAATACTTTACTCGCGAAAATACGATTATAGCAGGTAATTTGTTATACCTACTGTTATTAGTACACAGAGCCATGCTTAGCATGTATTTCTGTTTTAGGGTTCAAGCAATTTATTTAAAGATAAAACTATTTATAAAAAATGTTTTCATTTTTTTGCAGATATATTACTGACATGATGACTTCTTCTTAAGTACTTACTTTATAAGTAGGTATGTCAAGCGGATCAAAACAATGTTGGAATATTTTGGTCATAATTATAATTAGCAAATTATGGAAAAACTGGATTATTAACTTGAGAATCCAAATTATAACAATTAGCCGGGAAGAATTGACCTTACACACTATATCTTTGCACCATCTTGAAATTACCCAATAAATTTTCACATAACTTTTGTAGTATATGATACGACAGAACTGCGTTACAGTTTATCAAAACTTCGACGACCAACACTGCGACAGTTGCAATAGATGGATTAGAATTGATCACTATGCACAGTGTATTCAACTTCTCCAGTAAACGTACGTCGTTTAAAAAGTACGTAAAATACGGTTCAAAAGCCAATTAGAATTTAGTATGAATAACATTTTATTTCGCAGTATATTGCTGTGCAAGTGTTTGAAATTCTTACCCTACATATGTGTTGTGTTCGTCAGCAATTAAATGCTGTACTCGAAATTGTAACAAATGCTACCCTTGCGTTACACACCTAGCTACGCTACGGACACATGCTACGGCTGCTACGGATATGTTACGATGAGCTGCATGTGTTACCGTAATATTTTTCTCACAAAGGTTATAATTATTTCGTTTCCAACTATTTTAGTACACGTGTTGAATGAATGTTTAGTGGATATACAAATATTTAAAGAGTGTGTTACAAGCCAGCACCAAAAGTCATTAAACACAGCCAAAGCTAAAATTCATTAAACATACCATAAAAGCTCAATTACAATTATTGTAGCCGAACGCCAAATTTTACATAGATCGCCTCTGTTAAGTAACTAATGTTATAATAAAGACATAGATATTTGTCGATGTTTTTTAGCTTTTTAATTATTTTTATATAATTAGGTATGATTTAGTATTAGAAGAATGGATTTCGCCACCTATTTAATGAAGGAAATGTAGTCTATGTAAAATCATGTTATATTATGTATTACTAGAGGACGCCAGCAGCTACGCCTGCATTTTTTTTAATTTGCCCGTTTTAGCCGATCCCGTGGGAATTTCGGGAAATCCCTTCTTAGTGCACCCCTACGATCCCCAAAAAACATGCATGCCAAATTTCAGCTTCCTGCGCCCAATAGTTTCGGCTGTAGCGTGTCTGTCAGTCAGTGAGTAACGAAAGGATTTTATATATTAAGATAAGCAACAAAATCCCCACAGAACAATTAAATATGACATGTCTTCCATCAGTTGCATTCTTGCGACGATTTTATTATCACACTTGGCTATAACAAGACTAATATGCCAAAACAGCGTCATAAAACACTTGAACTCTTTTTAGGGTTCCGTACCTCGAAATAAAAAAACGGAACCATTATAGGGTCACTTTGTTGTCCGTTCGTCTGTCAAGACCAATTTTCTCAGAAACGCGTGAAGGTATCAATTGAAATTTATATCAAATAGTCAAATCTACGGTCCCATGAAGCTGTGATAAAATCAAACTCCTAAACCAACGCAATCAAAAGATAGAGCCGTTTATGCTGCAAATTTCCCCAATTTTTGAAACTCGCAAGGGAATCATAACCTACAGGGTACTTCCCGTGGACTCAGAATCTAAAATTTGGTACGAAGCAATGTTTTATAGCACAGATAAAGGAAAAATTGCGAAAACCGTACATTTTTAGTAACATCATATAATAAAATAATTTTAGTAATTTTAAAGTGATTACCTACCATTTTCTCATAAAGGCGTAAAGGTATTAAATTGAAATTCATTTCACATACTCAGGTGTATATTTCCTTTAAGCTGTAACCAAATCAAAAGTAAACAGTACTTCCAGTCGATCTAGAATTTTGAAATTTTACATAAAGCAACGTTTTATAGCACAAAGGAAAAATTTCGAAAAATTTAAATTTTCAGTTATATCACATATTTTTTAAAATAATTATATATACCTCCAGGTTTGTACGAAACTTTCGGTGCGCGAGTTTGACTCGCACTTGACCGGTTTATTTTTAGAGCAATTTTCTTAATAAATTATTCCCCGCATCCGGGTGTCGAAAAGGCCTTTTTGTGTAGCGTTATATTTCTTGTGGAGCAAGGAGAGACCGTTAACTATTAACTGTTGTGGAGTATAAAGGGTTTAGTAGGGACTTTAGTCTGGCAATGACCTTGACGGATGATTCTGTCTGCGCCATTTGCTAAAGCTTTGTCACACAGAGAGCGGGCTAATCTTTTAAGACAAAATGATGTATGTGCGTTTTAATCCAAACTCTTCATCGTCATGCTGCTTTTGTCTACTACCAGCTATATGCCTCTCTAATTGCATGCCATTGAGCGCAATTTCCAGTTTGCCATAGACTTTTGAGTATCCAGCCGATTACAAACATTGGATCTTCGATCGGAACAACCAAAAAGCATGTCTGCTTCACCACCGGAGTGTTATTAAGATTCATGATAAATTATAATGAGAGAGCTTCTCATGAAGCTATTAGTCCATTGGTGAAACCCGTACGAAAATTCGGTCAGTAGTTTTGTTTTTATCGCGAACAGTCAGACCTACAGACGATGCGATCTTTGTTTCTTGATTGTGTAACGCTACAAATAGGTGTGTTACTTATATTATATGCTCACTATATCGCGAAGTAATTTCTGTATACCTTCCTCAATACATTGTCATGACATTTGATAAAATACGTGGTCAGTACGTGGTGTGAATTTTACACCCCACGGCACGTTCTGTCTGATGAATCCCTAAAGCACTAAAGCAACTAAGTTTGAGCAAAAATGTGAAAATGACTGTGACAAATGTGTCCGGCAGTTTTTGTGACGTTTCCTAGTTGCTGCCAGGAATACGAATGAAGTTTTCAACAAATTCAGGTGCGGGCTTTGTGTATCATGGTTTTGGTGATATAATTTTGCTGTTGTGTAGTAAAGATAAATATAGCTCTGTGTGTTTAATACCTAAGAACTCTGTCTCGCAATCAATGTGAGGTCTATTTCTATTTCTAAACAACATAAGACTTGTTATTTCGAGATTAATTATTAAGTTATTGTTAGTTAACCAATTGACTATATTTGTAAGGGTTTCGTCTATAGTTCTTTTTAGGATATCATGATTTTTGTTCGAGAATACCCCAGTACTATCGTCTGCGAAAAGAAACATTGGTGAGTTAGTGGCTTTTGGAAAGTCGTTTATATAAATAAGAAATAATAAAGGTCCCAAAACGCTTCCCTGGGGTCACCATATTTTACATGTCTAAACTCAGATAAAAATGTAAGTTCTTTCTTTTTTATTTTACATACTCTAGATATAGCAGTGGCTTGCTGACGGTTTCTCAGTTATGAAATAATTAGGTTTAGTGCATTACCTCGTATACCGCAAGCATTTAACTTTTTTTCAAGAATTTCATGTTCCACACAGTCAAAAGCTTTTTTCAGGTCCATAAATAAAGCACACACCGGTATGTTACAATCTACTTTAGTCATGACTTCTGAGAGAAATGCGTGTATAGCTTTGCTTATCGTTACGTTCTTCCTAAACCCTGCTTGCGCTGTTGAAATGATATTAAATTTTTCTAGAAAATTATACAAGCTTTCATGTATAATTTTTTCTGGCACTTTTGATAATACAGGAATAAGAGCTATGGGTCTATAACAAGACATATTTTCAGAGTCTTCTTTTTTAAAAAGTGGTTTTATTATAGTCCGTTTTATTCTTGTTGGAAATATACCATTAGATATGCACAAGTTAAAAATATAACAAAAAATTGGTGATATAATATGACTAACACTTTTTAATACCTTGGTTGATATTTCATCGTAACCTGTGCTATTTGTATTTCTAAGTGATTGTATTGCTCTTTGTTCGTCTTGTGGTGTAACAGGGCTGATAAATATTGAATAACAGCAATTTAACGAGGTAATGTTATAAAATGAAGTCTTTTTATTATGATATGTCAATGTAGAATTATAATTAAATGTCATGTTGCTATTACGAGTCATTGCGGAATTATTATTAAATGTCATTTTACGATTACATGTCAGAGAAAAATTATGATTATTAGGTGTCATTGTACTATTACATGTCAGTGTAGAGTTATTATTTAATGTCAAGTGATTATTAGATTTCAATTTACTATTTAGAATTAATGTTTCAATTTCGACAATATAAAAATTATTAAAGCATTGGGCAATTTTTTTTGCATTTGTAACTGTATCTCCATTTACATTTATGCATGTGATATATTTTTTTTGGTAAATTATATTTACTTTTATTAATTATATTCCAGCTTGCCTTGTTCTTATTTTGACTATTTGCAATGTAATGTTCATTTTGTGATTTCTTTGTAAGTCTTATAATTTTGTTAAGTTTACTGGCATACGTTTTGAGATTTATTCTGTCATTGTTATTTTTTGTCCTTCTATATGTTAAAAGTAAACTCCGTTTCCTCCTAGAACAGAGATTAATACCTTTACTTATCCAGTTTTGTATTTTGTTTATGTACCTTCTGTATATCTTAACTGGAAAACACATTTTATAAAATAAAACAAATGCGTCGTGAAAAATGTTAAATGCCGATTCAGGGTGATTATTATTATATACATCGATGAATGAAAGGGAGGTAAGGCATTTTTAAATTTATTTATGTTGTCGTTATTATAGTCTCTCTTTTCTATTTTCCAATACTTCATTGTGCAAATGGCTTTCACTGGGCAAATCAACAATTGGGTCGTATGATCTGATAGACCAAGGTCGAGAATATCAGCTTTAGATCCTTTAATATTGTGGATCAGGTGATCTATACAAGATTGGCTAGATAGGCGTGTTGGCAAATCTATGGCTAATTTAAGATTGTATTGTGCTAGCAGATGCTTGTAGTATGTTGTTGTTTTATTAATTTTTAGTATATTAAAATTAAGATCACCACAAATAATTTTTTTTTTGTTATTATGGCAAAAATGATCTAATAACTCGTTAAATTTCCAAAAAAAACCTGTCAATATCTTTTGACTTATTGCTTGGTGGTCTGTATATACATATTATTAAGAGTTTATGCTCGACAAGTTCTACAGCACTGCATTCTAATATATTGGGTATCTCATATTTCTTGATTACCTCAATCCTTTTAAATTGATGACTTTGATGTACAAGTATACATGAGCCTCCATTTCTATTTTTCTCGTACATGCCGAACCTAAGATAAATGACTCTAAGCACAATAACGAAATATCCTGCTGTAGCATATTATGCTCAGTAATACAAATAATATCGACATTTATTTTTTTCTGTGAAAGGGTATTAAGATTAAGTGAAAGCAGGTCAAGTTTGTTGATAAGCCCATTAATATTTTGATGAATGATATTTATGTGTTTTTTAACGAAAAAGATTATTATTTAATGTTTTGTGGGATTCATTTAGTGTAGACTCATGCGGTAACGGTTCGGTTATTTCTGCTTGTTCGACAAGAATGCGCCTACTTTTTTGCTTTGCTAATTGGAAATCAATAGTTTTAAAATAGTAGTCTTTTCGCAATATTTCTTTGTGTAAGATTTGACAAATAAAGCGGGGTAATAGTCTGCGATATGGAACTTTAAAGGAAAACTCCATGTCTATGTACATAGTGTAGTACATTACATGTGAAAATTTTGAACATAATAATCTAAGCTCATAATTTAACTTCTTTTCACTTAAAAATCTATTGAGCGGAATTTCGCAAAACAGGACATTCGTATTTCTAGTACAGCATAGAAAATGACTTACACATATTCCAAAAATACTTGGTGATCGATCATTAATGCCACCTACTACTATTACATAGTCTCTTTTAGTCAATGAGTCGATACTTGAGCGCTCCGACAACAAAACATCTTGTATTGTAGCTCCCGACTTCGAAAAACATGTAACCTGAAATCGTTCTCCAATCAACTACTGCAGAGTGTGTTGTAGATAGCGTCCCTGGTCATCGGCAATAATGACTATTTTGTTTAATATTTTTCTCGATTGTATTGGACTTGTATTCTCCAGTGCCTGATTTTTCTTCGAGGCAATTGTATTTTGACTTAGGGGTTTAAGCCCGATATTCGGTTCGGCTCGGTCCAACTCACTGTTTATTGATTTGTCATGGTCTTTAGGGATTTCATCGTCTTGCTTATCATCATTTCTAGTAGCCAAACGTTCATTCTGTATATCATCAGAAGGAGATATTTCGATAGGATCGCCTGACAAGGTCTGACTTTCAGCTCCGTGTATTGCAGTTAAAATTTTTGTAGCCGTTGAGCAATGACTATTCTGTCTTTTTCTTCTACGGCCCGACTTTGGCGTAAAATCGTTCGAAGTGATAGCTTTAAGAGTCTCGTTAAGCTTTAGACTTCTACTTAAGTCTGACTTTAGTCTAAAGTTCTCACTATTTAGATTTTCGATCTCTTGGTGGGCACTTTCCAAAAGGTTTGTTAGATTCATAATTTTTCTTTTAATTCCGTAATCGTTTGGCAATCATTAAATGACGAGGTCGGCAAACTCATCATAGTCGCATCGAATAGCGTAGAATCTTCTTGTGAGATATCAGTCAGCGAACCAGATCGTTCACTTTGAGGTCTACGCGTACGGTGAGTAATATTATGTTCTTGATCCATATTTATGTGATATCAGCGACAGCTACCGGTATTTTATTGAAGTGATATCGCTGTCAACTCTTGTATAGTGTATTAGTGTATCTTGTTTGACTTGTAGTCAAATAAAGAATCTCTCTGCACGTTCAAATAAAAAAAAAATCTGTCACGAAATTCTCAGTAGCAGCACGGAGTCTGGAAATGTGCCCAGTACGGCAATAGGCTCGCCCCTTATTACGTGGGACTAAAGTATATCTGGTGAAAAATGGGTGTAGAAATACTCTGTCTACCCCTTCGGGGATAAAAGGCGTGACGATATGTATGTATGTATGTATGTAGATTAGGGCCGGCATGCAAAATGTCATTAATCGACTGACCCCATGTAGTCCTACAACTAGCATCTAAAACCACACGAAGTTTAGTAGAGGTTTTATCTTCGTGAACTACGCCGTGATGCGGGATATAATATGAGGGAAGAGAATTGCCCTCGTTGTTTACAACTACACTCAAAAAACCTTTATTTAGGTAGTCACGAATGACGTTATTATAGGCGCCGCATAACTTAAGTGATGCATCAAGTTTACGTTCTAAACAATGAAAACGTCTAAGCGCAGCAGCGTACGAGTCGTCTAACGAATAAGGGTCACCATAGAATGGCAACGCCACTACGTATCTGCCACTATCGTCACAAACAGTGGTAGCGCGGAAATGTTGTTCACACTCGAGATCCTTACGGCTCTTCGAAGGCGGTGCGGTAATCTCTTCGAGCTCCCAAAATCGCTTGAGAAGAGAATCAATATTATTTTCTTGAAGAACAGAACAACAACAAGACGTAATATAATGATAAGTATGTAACGTAGGTACGGTACCCATAATCACATACCCAAATACCGTCTCAATAGCGGGCGGTAAATTATGTTGCTCACTACGTACAACTTTAGGTAGTATCAAGTGCGGAAATATTGAAGCTCCGATCAAAACATCAATATCTGCCAGATTCGCAAATTCCGCGTCTGCTAGCGGCAATGTCTCGAGATGTGTGAGTAGCGATACGTCCACATTAGCGTTCGGCAATGTGTCCGTAATACGTTCCACGATAAGCGAAGAAATGTTAAAATTAATATTCCTATCAAAACGCGAATGTATTTTAATATCTACGGAACCCTTGCAATGTTTTTGTAACCCCCCGATCCCCTTGACTACTAATTTAGTATTTTTTAAGGTATCCCACAGTCCGAGGCGTTTGTAACAATCAGAAGTAATAAAGGTACTCTGTGAGGCGCTATCGAGTAAACAACGAATTATGCGCGGTGCGTTATTAATATCATAAACGATAACTTGCGCTGTTGCTAATAGAACCGTTTTGGACGCTGTACACTGCGGTTTAGCATCGCGCTGAGCATGACAAGCGCGCGAGGGTTGTCCGCGTGTGTGCGCCGCCAGTGCAATGGACGTCGTACACAACGATACTTCGCACTGAGACGTGGAGGGGAAAGCCACCGTGGCCTGCACCTGCGACGTAATTGGGCTAGAAATTGGTTCAAGGTTACCAGATTGGCTCGACAACGGATAACTTTTATCAAAATGCAATAATGAGTTAAGTTGTTGATTAAATAAATAAATAAAAAATGATTTATTACCAAAAATTTATACAATGAATACACAGTGTCCGTTGGCCCAACACTAGGCAAGCCTTTCCTGTGGGAACCTACAACGATTACAGATTTGCTTATTTTGTTGCTCGGACGGATTTATACTAAACATTGCTTAACTTAAGTATGTTAGTAATATATTTAATAATTTTGAATGTATAATAAATTAATAATATATAGTATAATGTGTAGTATAGTATAATGGTATTGAGTATGTGTAGATATATAATTATAGTGTTAGTACATACATTTTGTGATACGAGTACATAAATAAAATATTAGGTAATATCTGTGTAATGTAAGTGTTAATAATCTGTAAGTATGACTTAGGTGTTCAGTTTGTTCGTAAAATTCGGGATAGTTGTTTAAACTAAGTGCACCAAAAGGTTTTCAGTGGAAACGTATGTCAACGAGGAAAGCCAGTCTTTCATCTTTATTTTCGCTTCGTTTAAAGGGCATTGTTTTATATCGCAAGATACCTTATTGTATATGTAGTAGTCCTTGAATGGGCTAAAACGTTTTGCAAAGGAAGTGTTGACGTTAGGCATTCTAATTCTGTATACACGGCGTTTGAACAGATCTTGATACTCTTCAGATTTGATGATTGCACGATGTATTTTAAGAAATATCTATAGTATGAATAGCTGACGCACGTTCAGTACTTTGCTTTCCCTGTAAAGTTGAGTAGTGGGATATCTAAAAGGTTTTTTAAGCATAGTTTTGAGTACTGAACGTTGGGCTCTTTCTAAGTAGTAAGTAGTTATTAGAAAAGATTTTTAAGAACTTCCCCAGCAGCCTATACTATAGGTAATCAGTGATTGAGTTAGCGCATAATATACAGTTCGCAGTGTTTTACTTGATACCGATGACCGAAGAAGCCTTATAATATTTATTGTTTTACGAACACGGTTTGAGAGAGCATTAATGTGGGATTTAAAGTTTAAATTTTTATCAATAAAAACACCAAGGTATTTAATGCTATCTGTTTTATGGAGTTTGTCACAGTTGCAGTGTTGTTGATTTGTACAACTATGTAACCTGATGTTAAGTTCATTATTTGGAGCTGTTGCAATCGTTTTGTGAAAACACACGTATTGAGTCTTATTGATGTTAATTGTTAACAGGTTATGATTTAACCATGTTGACACACGCTTCACACCCTCTTCTGCGTTTAAAAAAGTCTCTTCCCAATTGGAACCATCAAAAATTAAAACTGTATCGTCAGCATAACAGATTATTTCTGAGCAGGTAGCATCATGTATATCATTCATATACATTATGAATAGAGTAGGGCCTAAAATACTACCCTGCGGGACGCCGAAGTTTAATTGAGTGCATATCACTCTCATGATTGCCTGATTACATGAACAACACTTCGTCTTAATAGAACAATCACTCGATTTATGTTTTATACTTAAACAATTAACGCAAGCTTGGTTTTCTTTTACAGATTTGAAACGAGCAGTCGGATTTAAATTATTAAAAGCGGGACATTTATAGAAATGGTCGTGTACTATATTACTGCACATACACTTCTGTGAATTATTATTATTAGATTCCGAGCATGCTACGTAAGATTGCGGATTAGGGACCAACTTATTATTGCTATTTCGCGATTTATTCGACTTTTGTTTGCTATTATTATTATTAGACGAGCTAGATGAACTAGACTGCGTATTATGAAATATTCGACACTGATATTATTTTATGATTACGTTCAGTCATTTCGAAAGCACGAATTGTTTCAGTGTCAACCTTTTTAAACATAAAGTCGGAAAGAACTTTTAATTTTAAGTTTTTAAGCGAACTAACTGCGGAATCAAAGTGGTCTATAAACAGCTGGAAATTCGAAACAGACGCGGCACTGGGCAATTTAAGATTTAAAGCTTGATCAAAGTAAGTAGACGCTAGAACACGAGTATCTTGATACCTATCAAGTAGTGACTGGAATATGACCTGATAGTTCTCAGCACTGGGTGTGACACCTGCGAATACGGACTGTGTACTGTGTACGCCTGATAATTCGGCTGTTCATCAGCATTAATAGAAAGCAATCTTGCGTTATAATCGTCTAACAACTTATGAAAATCTATTCGAATACTATCTACTGTCATATAATAACTAAGAAATGATTCCCTTTTAATATCGGAAGTAGCGGCAGTTTTTGAGCGCTCGTAAATGTTTTGAATACGCTCAAATAAAATATTACGTTTAGTTTCCAAGATTGTCAGCTCTTTTTCTTCCGACATGCATGGCTTCTTTTGTTGCGCCATGTTTACGCAGGTATAAGCTAATGAGACCGAATCAAAATAAGAATACCTAAAGTACCTATTATTTTACCTTAGTAGGTATTTATGCGGTAGTTATTCGTAAGTAGGCAACAACTTTAAGGCGGTGGATCTAAAAGGTGCTTGAAATATGGAATTTACAAGATGACTATGATAGTTCCAGTAATAATAATTGGGTAGATATATCAGATTAGTAGGTAGCTACATAAAATTATATTACCTACGAAAGCGTGCGGAAGTAACCGCGTGAATGGACTAGGAGTATAGCTAGGTGCTATAACTACCTAGGTAGGTACTTCTAGAAGATACCTACGCGAGATAAACGACAGGTTACGTATAAACGCAAATGAATCCGGCTTCGTACGGACCAAAAAATGGTTCGGCGTTGCACCGAAAGTATGTACTCGGCGATTTGGTAATATTGAAAAATATTAATTATAGTGGACTGTATTAGGGATGGCTCGTAAATCGCCTAGAAAAGTGGTTAATGGGAGGAATAATATAATAATTATAATAATATTCTACCACATTCACACAACACCATCTAGGCCCAAACTAAGCAGAAGCTTGTACGATGGGTACTAGGTAATGGATAAACATACATAATTATATACTTCTTTTTTTTGTAAATACATACATATTATACATAGAAACACCCGGAATAGGAGGCGGAGGTATGGGAGCACGCCTTACCTTATAAGATAGCGGCCGTCGGCGTCTTCGAGAGTCCTGAAGCTACACAGATCACTCCACTACACCCGCGGGCGGTTTAGTTCTCGTTTATAGTATAAAATAGCGGTAAAATATTGCGGTGCTACATGTGTTCGTCGCGGCGCGGAGCTGCGCCAGGACGCAGCCGGTCAGCGGTACGGTTGATTTTCGACTTCGTCGCAGCGTCATTGAATTCTGCGACCAATTAGAGCGAGGCGTGCCTTTGGGAGGGAATGGGATAGAAAGGGATAAAAGATCGCTCGTTTCGACACTGCGGTATGCAAAGGAATTTATTAGCTAGGTGTTGACATAATAAACTAGCAATGGAAAAGATAGATGGCGCTACCACTTACCTTAAACGAGAGTAACTTGGTTCATTAAGGAACGAATTCAACTTGTTCAGGTTATGTTAAGCTGCAACGAGTGCCTATAATACTAGCTGTGCCCGCAATTACATCTGCGTTTTTAGGGCTACTGCTCCGCACGCGTCGATCATAGCGTGATGCTATATAGCCTTCCTTGATAAATGGGCTATTCAACACAAAAATAATTATCCGAATCGAACCAGTAGTTCCATACTAGCGTGTTCAAGCAAACAAACTCTTCAGTTTTATTATAATAACATAGATATTCAATAAGCAAGACATCCCAAACTCGGCAGTGTCCGATGTAACCAAATAACTGATAAGAATCATATTTTAGACCACAAAATTTCAAGAAGTTGATTGCGGATTACAAAGAACCTTGGAAATTGCGCTGACCTTGACCGACATGAAAAGTTAATGATAATTCTCCCTCAGCATTACTTTGCGGTGCTGGATCCCCGGGTCTGTACGCATTTATATTCCTGAAGCTTACATTTTTTTAAGATAGAGCACCCATAGACTATTTCTCCATTACATAAATTATTTTCTTCTGCCTTGCTTCTTGTTGTGATAGATATCTTTGTTAAATTGTCACCAAGCTGCTCAAAAGTTGAATGAAGAAAATTGAATGGTGGCTTATCTGGGTCACAAAACCGCTTAAAAAATTAAAACTCTATCATTGTTCAGTAACATACATACAGCTATTTTTATCTGTTTACCATCTTTCATAGCAACAGACATCAGGTTCTTGTTTTAATGCTGTGAAAGATCCGGAAAATTGCATACCTTCTTTGCCATTTAAGACAGTCTGAATTCCAAATCTTTACCTACCAATTTCTCGATTTAATTTAGAATTTATAATAATTTATCATTGACTCAGCGATTCGTTAATATTTGGGGCTTAATTTACACAAACAAAGTCCTTTCTTACTTATTAGAACGTAAACAATACTAAATACTATTACAACAGTTCTCTACTGGATGGTACAATGTAGATTGTTTAGAACAAAACTGATTCGTTAACTAGTCATTTTAATACTCATTATTATTTAGTGACTGTCCGTGTGGTAACGGACGGCAAATTAACAAGTCTGCCATAGCTGAGCATTTGTTGGAGTCTGGACCAAACCACTGGATCGAATTACATCAACCAAAGGTCTTATCTACCGATCGTCACTATTACCTCAGGACAGTACGTGAAGCGGTTGAAATCAAAAAGCATAAAAATTTCAACCGGGAAGATGGATACAGACTGTCTACAACTTGGAATCCAGTAATCAACAAATGTAAACCCCGCCGCAGTAACACAGCTCATCAGTGTGTAGACGTCATAAGTGTTGTGTGTCGACGTACCGACAGTTCGGATAAAAATAAAAATAAAAAACAAGTGAGGGTAGCTGCCGAAACCCGCGCTTCACAAGGACGACGCTGAGATGACATCAGTCCTGCCGCGACCAAGGCTATGGTAAGACGGCCGAAACGTCGGTAAAACATAGGTATTTATACCTTAAATTAATTAAATATCACGAATAAGACCCCTTTTAATAAAATTGTATGATGTATACAAATCGCGAAAGTTTAAATTCGATTAATGTAAACTTGGTTGGTCAAAGTAAATATGATAAAGCTCTTTTAATTCTTGTTATCGTTTATTTAATTAATATTCTGTTTATTTGTTTATGAGATTTTTATTTTGGATTGAGTTGTTTGTGGTTTCTATTCCTTGGACGCTCTTTAATATCTTAAGGTCACTCATAATTAAACGACCAACAACACGCGAGTTATTAGTTCTTATATTTGAAGAATCCCTGTGGCTTCTTAGTTTTAGTGATTATAATCATCATCATCATCATCAGCGTATTTGACTGCATGATTGGCGTAGTGGTTAAAGCGGCCGCCTCACCGCTTGACACTCCGCCAAGTGTTGTTGGGTTTGATAAATTGTTGTTTTTAGTCTGGGTGTACATTGCGTCCCTTAGTTGTATTTTTGCAAAGTTCTCCGCGACACAGGATTTAGTCCTAATGCGGGAGTTATCTTTAAAAAAAAAACAAAGTCTGCCATAAATACTCAATGTCGCGCGCGAGTGCGGACGTACGTGCGCTGTAACGCGCGCTAATAGTTATTACTATAAATATATTTAGCGGTTATACACGCCGCCCGATACTGTAGCTATGAGTTGTTCACAGCAACTCATAGCCAACGAGCTGTTGGCATTCATTCAACATGCCATCGACACCATGGACGAGGTCAGCATTCTGCAGATCTGCAAGTCCAACTTCAAGGAAGACGATATCAGTGGTGGTAAAAAGCTACTGTATCAGACGCTGAACAAGTAGGATCAGATGCCCTCTCGGCGAAGGGATGGAACCGAGAAAAGTATCCAGGACATCATCTCCTTATTGAAGGTGACCGACCCTGACGACGTGCCTACTTTTGTGGCGAAGGATCTGCATAAGCTGCCGCCCATCACATTTGACCACGTCAACGTAACCAGGCTGTTGAAGGACATAACATCTCTAAAATCCAGCCTGGCCGAGGTGCAGTCCAAGTTAGAGAAGTCGAACAGCACCATAAGCGAGCTACGTGCAGAGGTAGTGTTATTACGTAACGCTATTTCTATAAATAGCTCGCCCAACGCTAAGGTCAACATACAACGCGGGGCTCAAAATGCATCGATCGGCAGTTTTGCGTCAGCGAATGTTGCTGTTACTGACCTCGAGTCATCGACACCTGTCAAGGTTTTTACGAATGTGGATGCGACAAAATCTAAAGGTATAGCCTATGCCTATGTTACTGCCAAAGGCAAGAAAAGGGAAAATTGGCAGGAAAATAAAGGGGTTAACAAGAGCGCCGTGAACACCCCCATCACAAGATCGTGGAACTGAGAGTCCCAGTGCGACAAGGACGGTTTCATCAAGGTTGAGAGGAAGAAGAAGAAGCCTACTTGTCGAAATCTTTGTGGTACCGGGTTAGCGGGACCTAACATGCTGCTGCGTCCCGCAGAACTAACCACACCGATCTACGTGTCCTGGCTGCATCACTCTACAAAGGATGAAAAGTTCGTGGAGTACCTACGCACGAAGACCAACTGGACCTTGAAAGTCGAGAGATTGGAGTCGCGCCATAATACGAACTTCAAGTCGTACGTGGTTCGGGTGCCGATTCATCGTCTTGAGACTTTCCTAAAGGAAGAGTTTTGGCCGAAGGGTGTTGTATATCGGCGTTCTCATGGGAGGATACGAAATAACACGCAGCCTAACATGAAAACGGTGTAAACAACAACACGCGTCTAGTTTAATTAATTATTATAAAATTATTGTGTATATGTTAGTCTTTAAGGTATGTATCTATGGGTTTTTCTACCTGACAATAAATGATTTATTATTATTATAATCCACTGCTGGATATAGGCCTCTCAAATTAGTGACTATTAATAGGCCAATTTTGGACCAGTGCTTTGATAGCTTTCTAAAAAGCATATTATAGGCAGGCCAAACATTTCCTGTCCTTTATTTTTTATTCGCGGTGCAACTTACTGCAGGCCGCATTTCCACCACTTTATGACTTGATTTTCGGGCTGGCGAAGGAAGTGTGTTGGAGAGACGCTCTCCAATAGGTATTCGGGGCCCACACACTGAAAACCAAGCGGTGTCTTTATACGTCCTGAATTGACGGGGTGGGGTCACTTGAACACCAACTAACATAGGTACTTTGCTACCCAGCCAGAGGGACATTTTCTACCTTACTTGTGCTATAGATCCTTACTTGTGCTACAGATCCTTACTTGTGCTACAGATCCTTACTTGCGCTACAGATCCTTACTTGCGCTCCTAACCAACTAATTAAAGTAAACTAAAAAAAATGTGATTGTTTTACATAATATTGTTTGAAACAACAAAACACTTAAAACAAAATATAAAATTTTAATACAGTCTATCCTTCATCCCTTTATTTATTATTCAAACGGCTTTCAAAAGGATTGTCTACCTTCGATAAATAATAAAATCTCGCTGAAGCGTTTCACGTTGATGAAATGCAAATCAACTAACTGAAAAGATAACAAGTGTTGTATAGTTAGTTAAGTAACTATACAACACTTGTTATCTTTTCAGAACCAGTGTAATGTATTCATCACGTCGTCGATAATAGTTTACCTAGGTCCGAGACAATCTTTATGCAAATGTGATTCGAACTGAATTTTAGATACGTTTTCCTAAAAATAAATCGGCCAATTCGTCAACAATAAGACGTCAACGTCGTAAATATAAGGGCGATTTCAGATTAGCGTTTTATACGCGCGTATAAGCTCGTTTTTGGAAGCGCATGTAGGCGCGTATAGGCTCGCCTTTTGGCACACGCGCAACTCGTACGAGCGTTGACGCGCTTCTAAGCTCGTATAACCGCAAGCCGTCAGAATCCAAGTTGACACTGACAAGATGTCGCTACCGTTTCGAGCGAACACGCCGAAATATGCCCGTTCGATTTTTTGAAGCGCGTAATGTAGCGCGCGTGTAAGAACGTATGCTGAAACGACCGTGTACGCGCAGAAAAATACGCTAATCTGAAACCGCCCTAAGTCAACGTAGCAGGGTTTTTTTTAACTTCCTTTTATATACTTATCACTATTTAATATTATTTACACACAATACTTCGGTATATTTGATAGAGTACGTGGGGATACCTTATATTTGAAGCTAAATTTT
This sequence comes from Euclidia mi, assembly GCA_944739405.2. Classification (NCBI taxonomy): domain Eukaryota; kingdom Metazoa; phylum Arthropoda; class Insecta; order Lepidoptera; family Erebidae; genus Euclidia; species Euclidia mi. The sequence goes on from OX123182.2 coordinate 93,864,942, forward strand.
GTACTGACACCTACTTATATCTAGATTTTACACCAATAAACAAGTTTTACTGCCAATGTTGTTACTAGATTTGGTAGCATTAGTTAGCTATCTAACGAATGTCTTACTTTGTAAATATTTTTATTTGTATATTTACAAATCAATTCATAATGCATGAAATACATATTTTATATAGGTAACACTGTAATACCGGTCAGTGATACACGAATGAAAAATATCAACAGCTTAAACAATAAAAATACCCTAGAGGTTTTCACACAAACACTTTCGAAATACTCTTAATATTGAAAATAATTAAATACATAAAATAACCATTATATTTATAGCTCCTCGCAATTCCAAAGCTTATTCACAGCCATTGACCAGTAATGCGATCTACAGTGTAATAACCACACAAACATACATTAATTCGAATTATTTATTAAGCGTTACAACATGACGTAGTGATTAATACTACCAAATCAAACGGCGTATAATGAAATCAACCGTATAAGCAGACTAATTTAATTAGTAGTATTTGCAACTAACATGTTTTCATTTCGAATATGTTTGACGTTTTGTGTTGATAAACTAACAGATGCTACTCTTCGTTCGGATGGCTGTTCATCTGCTCATTTGTTGGCTGAATTATGAAACACCTTATAATTATTTATATGTGTAAGTTAATGTTATTATTGTGCAGAAAGGAGGTGTAGTGTTACTCTAATTAAAGAGAAGATGCTCTTTTCCTAATGAATCACGGTCTGACGGGTGTTGTTGAGAACTTGTTTATACATACGATTGACGATCTTGAATCGCACTATTTGATGTGTAACTTCTAATACCGCGATTCAAGACCTTCAGCCGTCGCAGTTCCATCGATGTTCGTTAGATGTCGCCAGTGTTATGTTCTTGCCATTAAACGACAGATGGCATTAGTTAAATCAGTCTCTATTTTAAATTCTCAAAAACTTTAAGCATATTTAATCCCGACCTTTGTTTATAATTTAGAACAAAGCATTTCCCTAAAACAATGGCATGAAAGCCCAAATCTGTCGTCTAAAAAATCACTAACAAAACAGAGGCAGTATCTTAGTTCGGTTAGACGAGACGGAGGGAAGCATTTCTGAGCAAAAAATTGTAAAGTATTCACGGGAAGACACTGATAAATTACCCCATGTTTTACAGACACATCTGACGATTTATTACGTCGCCCACATACAAATATTCGCCATAAATTCGTAAATATACGCTTACATTGAACGTATGGAAGGAAGAAGAGATCGATTGCCGCTGAACAAGTCACGGGAAATGTTTTATTTTACGTGATTTTGGTAACATTAAACGTGATTTTTTACAGCCGATTTATGAGGTCGTTGTACTTTGAAATTGATGATGAGGTATTATATTAGCTGTTTTATTTTATAACGGTAGCGTTTAAAAGTACCTAAACAGCAGTAGAGAGACCAACAGACTGTTACGCAGTGTCGGTATCGAGTTATAATCCACGGCGCACACCAATGGCTTTTTGTGTATTAAATTGTTAATTATCGCTTGCTTCACGGTGAAGGAAAATCGTGAGGAAATCTGCATGTCTGAGAGTTCTTCATAATGTTCTCTAAAGACATATGAAGTCTGCCAACCCCCACTTGGCCAGCTTGATGTACTACAGCCTTACCCTTCTCAAAATGAGAAGTGGCCCGTGCCCAGCATTGGGACAGTATATATACAGGGCTGTTGATGATGATACATGTACCACACATGTACGATAATCGGCTCCTGGAGCCTGTTTTGTACAACAGGTTGTTTAATTTGACTTCTTTAATCATATTTTTTTTACTGCACTGTATGGATTTTTTTGCACGTGATATGATCCGCGGTACTACGGTAACACGAAGATTATATTTTTTGTCTTATAAAAAGTTGATCGCATTGAAATGAAAGCCAAAACCCAAATATTTGTTGAATGGCATTAGTTTTTCTTGAGTTTACGCAAATTTTACACATTATTATTGTCAGTAAAACATCATTTGTACCTAATATATCGCGATAAAATCCGTAAACTGTAGTTTAATTTCAATCATTTAGTACCTTAACACTCGGACATTTTATTATTATTGTAGTATTTAACTCTTCCAAGTATTTATATTTTAGAAGTTGCTATATTTGTAAAAAAGAATATGCATCTCTTTACTAAGTTCCAGGGCAGCCGCCATCAATACAAAATAAAAATATACCAAATAAAACCACATATTTAAATAAAAGCATTTTTTGTATGGCATCAAGAATTTTTTATGAACTTCCAGAGAATCTTTGTCAGGATAACATATTCAAAATAAAATTAAAAAATATATTACTAGAAAAGGTTTATTACAGCGTGAAGGAATATGTACTTGGAAGATAAATGTATAATAAATTAATTGTCATATTTTATTCATTAAGTATTATTATTATTTTATTATTATTATTTTTTTGACATCTTTGAGTTATATTTTATTATTTTGACATTAATTTATATTGATTATTTTAAATTCTAATGGACATTTTTTTATTATATAAATTTGCATGCCTTAACGGTAGATTATGGAAAAACATAAGATTTTCTTTTTTTATAATAACAACACTGTACCCATTTTCGCAAAATAAATGATTGATTGATTGAGAAAAACCCAATAACACTGCCTGACCCAGGAATCGAACCCGGGACCTCCCGCAAGATCCCACACGCACATATATACCGCGAGACCAACGAGGCAGTCGTATAGGGTTTGATGTCGAGTTTTCCGTCTCTACGCAAAGATGGTATTTGCATCGTGTTATCCCTTAGTCAGAGGCGACTAAGGGATAACGACACCCACGGGAAGATAGGGGGTGGTGACACTTGTATTCTATCCCGTCAACCACACGCCCTAATCTACAGGGTGATTTATTTAACATCATAATAAAGTTTCGTCTTTTCCAAATCGCTCTGTCAGCTGATTGCCGCCAAATGTTTCTCAGTATCGGCGTTTGCGAATCTGACCGTAGATTTCAACGGATTTTTTATCGTTTTGACAATAAGGAACCTTTATCCGTGTATCAGTTCAATCGTGTTTGTTTTGGACTCAAGTCTAGCCCATATCACGCGTTACGAGTTGTTCGCCAGTTGATCGCTGATGAAGGCGATCACTTTCCCGCCGCAGCAGCTGTTGCTACTTCCGCTTTGTATATGGATGACATTGCCTGTAGTGTCATATCCGTTCCGCTAGCAATTTCGCTTTGTGAAGAGCTTATTCAGCTTTTCTAGCGAGGCCAGTTTGATCTTGTCAAATGGACAAGCAATTCTAAGGAGGTTCTCGCACGCATACCTGATTTTCATAAAGCTTCTCTGGACATTGAGTTTGAGAAGTCTGTACCGCATAAAGTTCTCGGTTTACGCTGGGACAAATCCTGTGATAGTTTTCGGTTTGACGTCTCACCGCCAGATGATAAGTGCACCAAACGCACTATGCTGTCCACAGTGGCTCGACTATGGGACTTAATGGGTTTTGTGGCTCCTACAATTTTGTACGCCAAGCTCTTGATCAAAGAACTTCGGTTATCAAAGCGTGAGTGGGATGAAACACCCCCTGACCATATTGTCGCCGCTTGGAGTCAGTTTTGTATTGAGCTTACCGCGCTCAATCAAATTACTATTCCGCGTCATCTTGGGTTGGTAGATGGATGTACCATCAACTTAATAGGTTTCGCTGACGCCAGCGAGCGTGCTTACGGCGGAGTCGTATATCTGCAAGTCCACATTGGTTCTAACTACTCGGTGCAGTTAGTTTGTGCCAAGTCCAAGGTCTCGCCTATTAAAACCATTTCGGTTGCGAGACTGGAGTTATGCGCGGCCCTCCTGCTGTCTCAGTTGCTCCACAAGGTTCAAGACACAGTTTTGCCCCACTACCCTATCAATAAAATATACGCGTTTTCTGACTCCAAAGTAGTGCTCGCTTGGATTTATTCTTCTCCTCACCGCTGGCAAACTTTTGTCGCCAACCGCGTTAGTAAATTAATTGAACTTGTCCCTGCTACTTGTTTCAATCACGTCGCGGGCTTGAGAACCCCGCTGATTGCCTGTCTCGTGGTGTTACTCCACTTAATCTTCTGCATCATCCATTGTGGCATCGTGGACCTTCTTGGATTTCCCATGATCCGTCAGAATGGCCCATGCATCCCTTTGACCACAGTGCAGAGGACGAGGATGTACCCGAACGGAAGTCTGTTTCTCATCCCGTGATTGTTGAGGTTGCTGAATCTCCGATCTATGCACTCGCACTACGCATGTCATCGTGGTCTAAGTTACTCCGTGCCATCGTTTATGTCTGTAGGTTCCTTAGGCACCTACCTAGTGGGACTTTTGTTTCAAGTACTGACCTTGAATTTGCAGAATATAAGTTACTACGAGCTGTACAGGCTGTTCATTTTAGTAACGACATTCAAAATTTGAAAAATAATGTACCTTGTTCTCCCGCTATTCTTAGGCTCAAGCCATTTCTCGATGAGCACGGCGTCATACGCGTAGGTGGTCGTCTGTCAAATTCAGATGAACCTTATAACTACAAGCATCCTTGCATTCTACCGCGTCATGATCATGTTGTCGACCTTCTTGTTGATTTTTATCACAAGAAGCATCTCCATGCTGGTCCAGAGTTGCTTATGTCCTTACTTAGGCATAAATATTGGGTTTAAGCTGCTCGACGAAATATTCGTCACAGAATACATAAATATAACGTCTGTTTCAAATTTCGTCCGCGTCCGATTTTCCCTCCCATGGCAGATCTTCCTAGCCAGCGCGTCAATCAGGTTGATAAAGCGTTTACACATACCGGTTGTGATTACGCAGGACCACTGCAGTATACGCCAGTGCGTGGTCGAGGTGTTAAAAGCCGTAAAGCTTGGCTATGTATTTTTACATGCTTAACGAAGCGCGCTACGCACATTGAAGTTGCGACGGATTTAAGCACGGTGTCATTCCTGGCAGCCCTTAAACGATTTCTTTCACGACGCGGCCCTATACAGTGTTTGTACACGGATAACGGCACTTGTTTCGGGGGCGCAAGCTCTTATTTACGCGACCTTTATAAGTTTCTCAGGGAAGAATATCGTACCCGTCTTCAGGAAGAACTTTCCATAAATCATCTTGAATGGAAGTTTATTCCGCCAGCATCACCACATTTCGGTGGATGTTGGGAAAGCATGGTCAAAGTAATTAAAACGCATCTCTTTAAAGTTATAGGTCAACAGATCCTCTCTTACGAAGAGCTTTTAACTGTCCTTGCACAAGTCGAGGCACTGATCAACTCGCGTCCACTCACGGCATTGAGTAGTGACCCTGCAGAACCATCCGCGTTAAGCCCTGCACATTTTCTGAACACAGTGCCATTATCGTCATTTCCGGCTCCCGAAGCAGACTCTTCAAGCTTGCTCCAGAGACATACTCTGCTGGAGAAACTCGTGCAGTCGTTCTGGCGGCGCTGGCGTGCGGAATATCTCCACCAGCTTCAGGCTAGATCCAAATGGAATAGTCCTGCATCCCCTATACTAGAGGGTGCGTTGGTCGTCATAATACATGATAATGCTACCCTGTTTTGATGGCCGTTAGCCATCGTGGAGAAACTGCATACTTCCAAAGACGGTACAACCCGCGTTGTTACCGTAAAAACCGCGAAGGGGAGCTACGTGTGCCCTTTTGTACGTCTCTGTCCGCTTCCAACTCAGTGAGATCTAGCCTGAAGTTAGATCTACCTCTTAGTTTAAGTATTTAGTTTGTAGTTGTCGTTATAATTGTTTCGCTAAAGTTAATTTAGATTAATTTTTAATATCATATCGCTGTCTTAGCCTATTGATGGGTCATGCGGTAGTACATCCAACATAGCTAAGTTCAATTTTTTTTTTTTTTAAGGCAACCCTTTAGGGCCGGGGGGATATGGTAGCGCCATCTATCTTTTCCATTGCTAGTTAATTATGTCAACACCTAGCTAATAAATTCCTTTGCATACCGCAGTGTCGAAACGAGCGATCTTTTATCCCTTTCTACCCCATTCCCTCCCAAAGGCACGCCTCGCTCTAATTGGTCGCAGAATTCAATGACGCTGCGACGAAGTCGAAAATCAACCGTCCCGCTGACCGGCTGCGTCCTGGTGCAGCTCCGCGCCGCGACGAACACATGCAGCACCGCAATATTTTACCGCTATTTTATACTATAAACGAGAACTAAACCGCCCGTGGGTGTAGTGGAGTGATCTGTGCAGCTTCAGGACTCTCGAAGACGCCGACGGCCGCTATCTTACAAGGTAAGGCGTGCTCCCATACCTCCGCCTCCTATTCCTCCCATTAACCACTTTTCTAGGCGATTTACCAGCCATCCTTTATACAGTCCACAATAATTAATATTTTTCCATATTACCAAATCGCCTAGTACATACTTTCGGTGCAACGCCGAACCAGTAAGTGAATATACTATTACGCAAGTAGTTCGTTCCACTAATGTGATGGTGTTCATAATGCGTATACATTGCTGGCTTAATGAGCGAAATTATTAAGTTACATTACAGATAACTTAACAGACAATTAAATGTACAGCATGTGTTAACATTATATTAGATAATTACAATCATATTCTACTTAAGTCAGGAATGCGGAATTTGAGTATCTGTGTATATTACGTCTTATTACTTAGTAATGTCTGAACGAATTTACGTCCAATCGCCTTTGTAACGGGATATGCTGTGGGATTTTTCTATTTACTGTCTTTATCTGTCTCATGAACCGTTTTCTATGTCAGTATTATTTGATGTCATGGTAGTGTTCATGAGATCATTTTATCTTTCGACGACAAAATGTAAATAAGATTCATATTTAATGAGCTTTCTGGTCCTGTGAGATACGGCTTAATTAGGTATCGCGAGTTCTATTCCCACGCAGGGCAACGCTGTAGGTACGTGATATGCGCTATGATTCAGTCCTTTCGTAAACACGCCACCGAATAAAGACTGTATTAGAACAGATGTTTTCATCAAAATTGTTCAAGCAGTTTAAGGAAAGTTACGAATCCACGCACGCCGTGGTTTTATGTACTTATTAAAATGTATGCTCAGTTGACTCTTTCCACCTTGTATTACAGTTTTACTTAGAAAAGCAAAACTAAAGTATCTAGTTCAGAAAAATACTTTTATAAATTTATTTTAAAACTTAAGAAGTAATTCTGCCAGGATTTCGCATTATTGTAGTAATTTTTAGAAAGTTCACTACTGTCATACATTCTCTGTGTACGAGTAAAATGTGACTGTTTTCACAAACCAGTACTTTGAACAAGCATTTACTGCTAAATTAATATACAATGCCGGGGTTGCCGTGGATCTATAAAATTATGTCATTAAGTATAAGTGCAATTTCGAAATAAAATGCATGCCTACTTTTGCCTAGCTAGATAAAGAAATATCATGTGGTGTGTATTGTCTTAGGTAACTGTACTATTTGTATACCTTATAGCCTTATAGTATATCTCTCTATCTATATATCTTTAAGTTTACCCTATGTTAATCTCATTGTAATACGTATGATTGCATACAATATTTAACGTGCATCTTAATTATAATAAATCAGTATTTACTCAGCACTCGTGTCGTTCTTATTTCACGCCATCCTCACATAGCGACCGTGACAGCGAGATTTGTTTAAAATTCCTCATTTTCATCCATATAAGTAACGCACTACGTAAACGTGCATCTTGCATTAACTACTTTCGTTTCGGACTTAGCAAATCGTTCGTTGTTTCTTGTGTTTGTGTGCTATATTTTACCATCAAGAGTGAAAAATGGGCTATAATCAGAGCAAGGAGGAAGTAATATTAGCTCAAAACGCGTCAGGAGGCAGTAATAACGCAGAAATACATACATACATAGACTCACGCCTGTTTCCCCGAAAGGGTAGGCAGAGGCATATTAAACGCCCACTTTTCGACAGTGTTTTGATCCCACGTAATAGGTGGCGAGCCTATTGCCGCTTATCAGGATATTTTGTTTACCAGAGCCTCGTCCGTTGATCGGCAGGTGCACCACTTGCAGATGAGGTTGGCTTGGGACCCTAAGTTCTTGGTGGGAACCCTATGCACCCTAATGCAGAAATAGAGCAGATAAAAACATATACCAGTACGACGAATATTATATTGATGATAATTCTTTGTCTGATGTCACTTGGCTCGCTGTACCTTGTATACAGAATATACAGAAACTGTCATACGAAGTGGTTGGCGAATGCAATCAATCGTCACGCATTAAGAAGATCGCTTACGTACCTTAGAAGAGGCCGGATTCCTAAAACTGAGGAAGTATGACAAACGATAAGAAATGAACAGAGGTATCTACATATCGCACCCTCAGTAATATAAGGGATCAAGTCAAAATTTTTGTAAACTCTGGTTTTGAATGCTAAGGGCACAAAATGAAATCCGCTACCGGTAAGCGCTGACAGAAAGAGAAAAAGGACAATAATGACTCGGTAAATATACTTGTGTCCCTCTCACACTCTCTCCGCCTGTTCCCCGCTCTTACTGCTATAAGGTCGCAAACCGTAACGTTTCCGTACTTGTCGGAGGCGGACTGTTCAAACGTTGTGCGATTCGTGTTTGTGCCCTTCTATGAGGAAAATCCTTGTGAGTTTTGATTTTATAATTTTGTATTATAAAGAAAAAATTGTAGTTGTGCCGATAGATTACGCAAAATGTAATAAATAATTGGGCCTTATTCATAATAGATCGGTATATTGCAAAAAAGTAGAAATGTTTTATGGAATCATATCTTATTGGTTCGTTATAGTACGTAAATTGTTTTGTGTTTTTTGGCACAATTTGTTTTCGGCCCTTATTTACATGAAAAATTCAATATATTTTTTAATTCGACACTTTTCTTTGCACTTGAACTTGAACTTTACCTTGTATGACAAAGTTGTATTTCTTTTTTTAAAACTGAATATATATTTTTTGACATTCTAAATTGTTTATTTGGTGCTTGGGGTGTTTGCATGAATTTTACTTTATTTCTTTCAGCCCAACATCCGATTAAAACGTGTGAGAAAGATTCTAGTACTTGTGCCACCACAAGAAGATTCTGCCGCCGATTCTAGTACATCCGAAGACGAGGAAGAAAAAGGGAACAGAAGATACAGACATAGTTCCACACCCCACTCTTTAAATTCTTAATTTGAGCTACTGAATATCTTAGATGATGAACTTTTGCCAGACGAATTGCTATCATCCACTCCAGCTATATGCGAAGTCCTCGTTACTCACAATCCACTGCAGCATTTGCTTGCGTTATCAATATAGTACTGCAGCTTATAATATCCCCAAGAAAACCCGTTCCAAAAGCAGATTAAGAACTAAACCAACACTACAAACAAAAAAAAAGAAACAATTTGTGAGTAAACCACTGAATTTCAGATGGGAAATCGTCAAATTTAAATATAAAGCAGTACTGGATGACCAATAACCAATAACCTTTACGCAATTCGGATCTGAGTCGAAGTCTCCGTCATATTACTTCTATGATTCCTTCAGTGAAGATATTGATATATTTATACTAAACACGAATTTATATTCTGTACAACGAAATCTAAAATCCACCAATGTTGCTCGGGAAGAATTATTGGATTTTGTTGGAATTAATATTTTGATGGGTGTCGTTAAGATGCCGTGCTATCGGGATTACTGGAATAAGAATCTACGCTATAACCTAATCGCAGATGTTAAGAGTTTAAAGCGATATGATCAAATTCGTCAGTATTTGTACTCCATTGATAATTCTCAACAGAATGGAGATCGTTATTTTAAAGTACGATAGATTTTAGATGGTGTACGTAGAAACTGCCTCAGTACAGAAGAATATCGACGAAATGATACCTTTTGTTGTTAACCTTTATAGGGCACCCCTATAAAGGTTCAACAGCTGAAAGCATGCGTCAATATTTGGCAAAGAAGCCAAAGAAATGGAGCTTTTGAAATGTTTGTTAGGGCTTTTATTTCTGCCTGCGTGTATGATTTTATTCTCTACGTTGGCAAAGACACGATTAGATATCATTCTTTTATAAAAAAAAAAATCTTAAGGTGTTGGTGCAAAAGTGGTAATAGCTCTTTGCCAGAGTACCTATACAAAATAAGCCGGCGGTTGTGAACTTCGACAACTTTTTTTCATCACTTGAGCTGATCCACATGTTACGTCAAGAATATGATATCTTTTCCTTGGGCACAAATAGATCAAATCGTTTAAGAGAATGACAAATTAAACTACCAGATGATAAAGCATTGTAAAGAAAGGTAGAGGTTCAAGCAAACAAATACCTAGTTGATAATGAGAACAAACCGTGTGTCGTCAAATGGCATGATAACAAAAGTGTGATTTTGGCCAGTTCCTATGTAGATTCGTACCCTTTGAAGGCAAGGTTGACGTTTCATGTCCACAGATAGTCAAACATTATAACTACGATATGGGAGGGTAGATTTGTGTAATATGCTTATCTCCCTTTATCGCACCATTTATAAAACAAAAAAATGGTACATGACATTGTTTTCCCAGCTCTTAGACATTTGCGTAAACAATGCATGGATTATGTACAGAAAAGATTGTGTTCAGTACAATAAAGTCCCTTACATATAAAAAAATATTCACATATTAAAAATCATGATTTATTATGAACTTCTATCGAAACGATAAAAATCTGACGCTATCCGACATAATATAGTAGGCATATTATATCACTATTTGTTTTAATAATTTGTGTGTGTGTGTCTAATTTCATTTTTTTATTACTTTTACATATAGAATATAAATAAACAGTTTGCTTTTTTATTTTTCATTCACTGTGTATTTCGCAATGTTAATAATACATAACATTGTTTTTTCCACTTAACCACCGTCCGCTTCGCAATGTTAAGTATTTTTAACATGCCGTTTCTAAGAATCTATTGATATTAGATATTTTTTTCATTTTTATTAGCTAATAATAACAATTTGTAGATAGAATCACTGAAAGAAATATCAATATCAACCATACCTTTTGTTGCGAACCAGGTGGTTCAAGTGATTTGACCCTTTAGTTCGCAACAAAAGACATAATGTTTAATTGTTTATTAGAATTCATAATTTTAAGATTATTGTTACATTCTGCACTGCCCCCTTAGCCAAATGGCATTCGATTAACGATATCGCTAATCGCTAAGTGCAAAAATGTATGGAAATGACATAAGCCTTCGTTATATCACGTGGTCACCGAAGAAGAAATTCCTTATGTTACCATGGCAACCAAGCGTTAACGAAAGTAGATATCAGAGCGAATGCCGTTTGGCTAGGGCCTACTATTACTTTAATTTTACCTGATATTTTATTTATAAAACAGAAACAAAAGATTCAGATTACGGTTTGGTTTGGTAATATACAGTACTAACTATAATTAAGAACTAAACTATAATAGGGACTTTAATAATATATGGGATCAAAATGAAATAGCTCCATATTTCTGTTATGATTTTTGTACTATATGGGCCTAAGTTAAAAGGTTTTTTTTTCTATTACTTGTAATTTATAGAATATATTTCCATTATTATTTTTTTAAATTGCTTTATATAGTGTATTTATAGAAGAACAAATCTGCCTAATTTCACATTTATAACTTAAATAATAAGGAAGTTATTCCAAAAAATAGCTGTAATGGTGGAATCCAAAATCTTGAAACGCGATTTCCCAAAAATCTACTTTTTTGGATTGTGCCCTTATATTACTAAGGGTGCGATATGTGACACGGCGATATAACTACGAGTTCCTACCTAGAACAACTTATACTTTTCAACATAGGATAAAATAGTGAATACAAGTGAAGTATGTCGTTAACATATTGTCATCATGCGCAAAGTAACTTGTGAGTGATTTAAAAGTGTATCTAATAATAAAACGCATTCATATATTAATTCATTCAAGTTTTAAGCACATCCTCTGGCCACCTCAAACTTGAACCACAGAGTAGCGGAGGAGATGGTCAACAATAGGATTTCTACTGCGATAACAAATAAAAAAAGAAACAAAAAGCCTAACGAGTTTAAACTTGTGCTTTTGGTTATCTAGCTACTGAAGACTGCAATAACATAATTATGATGATATGCAAGCAAGAGATGATTTGTTGCCCCGACTTAGGGATTTAGCGATCGTTAATTTCAAAGTGTCATTTAAAGCATCCTGCGAAGGGCTGATTATTGTTAACGGCTTGGCCACGGGGACTGGCGACGCGACCTGCGACGCGACCGGCGACGCGACAAATCGTGCGACGCGAAAAACATGCCACGGGCACACGCGCTCGCCGCCGCGACCAGTATAGACCAGGAGTGAGACGAGATTAGCCAAGATTTTTGAAAGTTAGCTCGACATTGTTTGGAATTTGGAGGGCAGCAGATTTTTGCTCAAGATTTTATATTTGGAAGAAATAGAGGAGTACACAGACCTGTAAACAGAGGTACAGGGTCGTAACACCGCCAAAACTCAAGGCGCTTCGGTACACACTCTGTACTGAATGCGTACTGAACCCGACGCTTGTAGGTATAGCGGGCGTTCCGACCATAGATTATACAGATGTACTAGATTCCGACCATACACAGTTAAAATTCGGTAAAGGTCAGAAGGTAATTTAGCGTGATCTAACTAACTAGGCATATGCACTTCAAAAAACTTACTTAGGTACCTATTTTGAAATCACAGACGGACACTTTAATTTTATTTATAGGTATATATACTGTATACATACTAGATAACATCCAGATTCCTATTTACGTTTCAAATAGCTGGCCTATCAAATTCCTAAGAATAATATCATGTCCGCGAAAAAATGAACTAATAATAAAACATTTTATCCTGAATCAGCAGTCAGCTGCAGCGCTAGTCGCTGCGACTACCGCTCGAGGCTGTGGCATGCGCCGTACTAATTCAAACATTTGTTTTAGTCGCGCGACGTGTCGCACGACTCGCCGCTCGGTGCTATTCGTCGGTCGCGTCGCTGATCGCCGCTGCGCGTGGCATGCTTAGAACATTTCTATACATTTGATTCGGTCGCAAGTCGCGTCGCCGGTTGCGTCGCCGGTCGCGTCGCGCGAATTTTCGCTGCAGCGGATTGTCCTTGGCCAGGCCGTCAGGCGAGAGTTTTAGAGCTTATTTATTTTTCAGTAAATATAATATTGTCCTTAGAATTCGTCTTATTCACCATTGCTTTTTATTTGCTTAGATTTTTGTTTCACCAAGAAGAGTAGAATGACACAGCAGTTTATTTGTGTTTAATTTTTTTCAAGGTGAAAGTAGCTTAAATTGGTTTTGGAATAGTGGCCTTAGTGAACTGCGATAAGTATATTTTTGTCAGTCAAATCGGAATCCTTTTAAAGATGGGGAACAATGACAATACGACTTCCAAGAGCAGAGGTTGTTATGTGTTATTTATGTTACCTTATGTGTTATGTACCTCTAAGTCTATATGTAAGTATGGAATTGTTAGAAGAGCGGGGCTTCCTGACACAGGACTTTAAGCTTAAAAGGAGTCTCCAGCTACCATAGATTTAGTTACATATTGGTTAAAGAAATAAAGTTTTTTTTTTTTTTTATTACACCACTGCGTGGTCTACAATATACTTATAATTGGTTTGTTATTATTACCTTGAAACCTGATCGTGTTCAAAGTCCATTTCATGGCCTTTCTCACAAGTGCAAACACGACTATGATACGATATGCCATCATGTAATGCCAGTGCCTATCTTACGGCTTCATCATCAGACCTTGAAACCTAATCGTGGCCAAAGTTCATCACACAATTTTTTAAGAAATCCAAAACAGCTATGATACGATTTTCCATCATGAAGTTCCAGTTCATGTCTTCCAGCTCCATCATCAGATCAGTTTGACAGTACCATATTATTGTATTGTCATCAGAACAACATACAACTGCCAATGTTCATTACGCTATGACCCTTGGAAGATGGTTAAATTAGTTACCTTAGGTTCCATTACATAGTTAGTTACATACACGACGACCTAATAAAAGCGTGTTAAAGTCTCGTTAACTCGAGAAACTTATTAGGTTATGTTAGGTTCCTTGTGACTGCAGGGCTCCTATTTTTGGATAAAGGGTATATATATATATATATATTGTATATATATATATATTGTATATATATATATATATATATATATATATATTCCGTCAAGCTGGTTTCTCGAGTTAACGAGACTTTTTCATATGAACGGTTCATTAGCTCCTCACCTCTTCTTTTTTTATAATACCGAAAAATCCTATAGCGTGACAAGCGCCCCCTGTCCCATCTATCTTCTTCCATCTGTCTTTTTTGTGTCTTATGGGGTCAGTCCTTGTTAACGGAATCTAGGTCATTTCGCCACCACCGCTTGGCTCTTGATCTCATTTCCCAAAACACCCCCGTAGAAAACAGTGCTTTGCTACTTAGCTCTATTGCTAGAAGCAAACTTGTGTCTAAGCGCGTAATTTATATTGGAAGAGGGTAGGTACATCTAATGAGATTACTATTTGATCTACCGTTCACAAATTTTGAAGAGCAGCTTTTGAAATACATCTGGGGATTCCATTTACATACTGTGTAGGTCCTTTGTTGCATTTGTTTTTTTTTTATAAAGACATCTCTCTTTTTAGGTTTACATGCTGTATCGCGGGGGCCTTTATAAATATACAACCATTGGACACAATGGACACATAGAACACCGAGACTCAAAATCGGATCGAACCGACAACACTCGGCGCAGTGACAAGAGGCGTGACCATGTTTGAGATCAATAAAATTCATGTGACCTCTTTTTTTCAAACGTAAACGTCTGTCTCACAAATACTAAATAAATTCATAAGGTTTAGTTTCATAGACGTTCAAGTCCGATTACGTAAAAAATAATTAATCTGATAACTCAACAAAACAATATTCTCGGCAAAAGAGCGAAGCTATCACTTTCCTATAAGAGCTTTATACGAAAAGGCCATAAACTATCAAATTTCCGCCCGAAATTGCTTCTGCGTATTATTATTTTGCGAGAAGATGAGGAATAATATTTTTCTTCCATATTATTTGTTATCCCATTGATGCGACCATGCCTAAACACGTTAGTACTCTCTCAACGAATTCACAATTCTGTTGTGTAACTTCTGTATTAACGCTTCCTAAGTGAATTATTGTCTAATTGTGGCGTTTTAAGTACTGTAAAAATTTTCAACGCTTTGCGAAATATAGTAAACTAGGTAGGTGATCTGGATTATAGTAAAAACCAAATTCTATTTATATCTGATGAAAATGTATTATATATTATACTATCCGTGCGCAGCCGGGATGGCCCGCTAGTTAGTATCCGTACTAATATTATAAATGCGAAAGTGTGTTTGCTTGTTTTTTTTACGTCGCAAAATACATGCCATGATATGATTTTAGAGTGTGCAGTGCAATTTCAATTCCAAGTTGTAACTCTAGCTGTAAGGCTGTTTAAAAAAAATCAACCCTTTATGCCGCAAAAATGCATATTTCGGTACTCTCAAGGGAATAAAAATTTATTGCGTACTTCCCGTTACCTGGAACCATTAAATTTGCCAAGTAATATCGTTTCATAGTAAAGTTTCTAGGAAAATCTGATAATTAAACATTTGTAATTGAATCATAAAATAGAGGATCAAATTTTAAAATTGTAGCTACTGTTTCAATTGAGGAAAGGGGTTGATATGTATATGGCAAAATACCTGTTTTACGAGGCATACCTCTGAACTTGATTCCTATAGTCCGAGAAATATCAGTAAACTATTTTATACGGAAACTTGTACTTCCGGTTTTATATATTTACGCTTAATTCATTATTATTATATAATTATGTTCACATAAACTTATTTTTTTATTGCGTACTTATCTAACTGTGTTCAAATTCGAACAACAACGGTTCAATAAGTGTTTTAACAATCAAAATGAGAACCTCCTTCTTCAAGGCGATTAAAATCTGACCCTACTTTAAATCCTTTGTACCCTTGTTACTAAAATTTCTTATCCCGCCTCATAAGACGATTCACAATAAAAGTACTCTATTGTAATCATTATTTTTACAGCAGTTTCCGTCAACCCGCCTTGAATTTTTGAGATTGTTTCGTAATTGTGTAACAATTATTTAACTTGAAACGAGTTTTGAGTTTCATAATTATAGCATTCATAATATAATAAGGTAATAGTGAAATAAGAGCGTGTCATAACACTTTCAAGATCTTATTTTCTTTTCTTTTTTATAGAGTAATATATTATTCGAAAATCGACGTAAAGTAACAGTACCTACTTATACTGTTGCGTTTTGTTCGGTGAGTGCGAGTGCCAGAAGCCCTATCCTCTATTCCTTCTTCCTCATTCCACTCCTCATCCTATCCCTTTCCCCATCCCAAGGGGTGGCAACGCACTTGTGACTCCTGTGGTGTTGCTTGTGTCCATGGGCGGTGGTAATTGCTTACCATCAGGCGATCCGTCTGCTCGTTTGCCACCTACTACTTAAAAAAAAAACTAAAATAAATAACTAGTATAAAGTGTATTTTCATTGAGTCCTAACACATACACATACGCACACTCTCATATACTTTCCAGGTTGCCACAGTTAATTCGTACAATCTTTACTTTGGAATCTAAATATATTTTACGTGTACCTACTATATAATACATATAGACAGCACAGCACAAGTCATTCGGACAAGTATTTCGGACACGTATCACGATAAGAGAACTTCATGGAGCGACTGGTCATCCAAGGCTTAGTGGAAGGCAAAAGCTCTCACGGGCGATCACCTACGCGCTGGACTGACCTAATTAAATCTGCCACTCAGAGTTCCATTGTAGAGTGCTCACGCAATGCAATGAACCGTAACAGATGGAGAAATATCGCAAAGGCTTCAGTAGCCAAGGAGAAGGCTGATGACGACCCAAAACCCTCATGACAACTCACTCATGACATTTATCACGGAGCCACGACTACTCTGTCAAGAGTGTACGACTGAAGAGAGAGAGAGAGAGAGGACAGCACGATGCAAGCAGTAAACTTCACAACAAAGTCAGTAACGACGAGGTGTGCAATTTAAGCTTTAAACAAAAGTCTTACCGATGCACTTGCTTACTTACAAAACAGATCACATGTTAAAAGTATGTAGATACATGACTGTATTAACTCAATTATGCGTTCTCTACCCGTAAACCCTTTGGTCTTTGAAGTGAATTGTAGTGCTAATACCAAGTATTTACTTACTATTCGTAGTAGGCCACGTTAAGCGACGCTTGCAGAGGTCATCATTAGGATTGGTGACCGCTTTGTGTAATTTACATGAGCATGGCAGAGCGCTGAATCACAAACAAGAATGGTCGGGACATGCCGGGAAGTCTTCAGGTGACCTACAAACTCCTACACCATAGGAGTGGGTAATATCTCTTTTTATGAATATCAAATCGTATCTATATATCGATATTCGATATCGGATTTTGAAACACTATATTTTAACCTAAAGTGATATTTAATTTTGTTGTATCAGTGATGTGATATACCATCAAAATTTAAATGAACTTGAATTTACGCCTAGAACGTAACGTTTGGAATCGCAGTCTGTATTAGTATATGTCCGTTTACAACATTTCTGAATTATCATTCGCGCTCTCACTCTGTCGTCACGTCGTCGGCTGGCAAGCAAAATAGGTATAACCGCTCGTATACGATACCATTTTTCGATGTGATACGCGTATCGCTATATATTTGACAGAATAGTGTTTCGTGAAATATATAGTATTAGATTTTTCCGATTTACGATATTGCATCGATATATAGATTCAATATCTAGGAACTAGAGCACTTTGGTGGTATTAAATTAGCATATGTTGGTACTTATTTTTTTTATTTTGTTATTGTACTAAGATGTATACTTTAAATAAAAAATTTAATTAAATAATATTTTTATTTCATATATCTCCTGGAATTACAAACTCAAACTTTAGCGTTCCATGCAAAACTAGTTTTAATTAGTTTTGCGTATTTTATAAAATATCTTTGATACCGTCAATAACACTCTTGCACAAGTATTAGATTGGTTTTCGACAAATAATTTGGTACTAAACTCAAGCAAAACCAAATGTGTTAAATTCTCTTTGCCTAATGTCAAAAGTGTTCCTACTAATATAATTTTAAATAAGGAAACAATTCAACTAGTCGAATCAACCGTATTCTTAGGTGTAACTTTAGATTGTAAGCTTCAGTGGGGCGCCCAAATATCCTGTCTCGCAGTAAAACTTAGTTCTGCAGCGTTTGCAGTTAGAAAAGTTAGGGAATTCACAGATATAGATACTGCTTGACTAGTTTACTTTAGTTATTTTCACAGCGTAATGTCTTACGGAATAATGTTATGGGGTACAGCTGCTGATATACAGACTATTTTTGTCATTCAAAAAAGGGCCATACGTGCAATTTATAAGTTAGGTGCTAGAGATTCTTTACGTGATAAATTTAAAGAAGAAGATATATTGACAGTTGCATCGCAATATACACGCTGATTTTTTATTGGTTTAGGAAAAAAAAACCTCACGTTGGAAAAAATGTCTGCTATTCATATTCAAAATCAAAATTTACCTACCACGTAAAATAAAAAAGTTATAAACGTCCATAACTCTAGAAAATACGTAGTAATGCGTGACTCGATCGTCGATCGACTCGTTGGCGCGCTGTAGGTACCTACCTAAAAACAGCTGTTGACGTCGCGCGGCGAGGTCAACAGCTGTTTTAGGTACCATTACAGCGCGTGTAACAGTAGGTAACTACCTATCCATAAAACACGTACCAGTCAGCAAAGCACTTCTACTGGGGCTATACTAACGAGAAATGCCATTAATTATTGCGATAATGTACGTTAACGTTAGGTGTAGCCACGATTTAACGCGATAATTTGACACCGGCATTAACATTAGCGTTTGGCGTTTTTATCGCCAATGATGGGCATTCACGTTGACGTTTTAGTCACCTAATTTAAAAAAATATCGCAATAGTTATCGCGCTAGCAGACATTGACGTTAGCCGGTAGTGAGGCAGGCCCCAGCATAAGAAGTACGGATGGATAGTGATACCTAATTTACGTACTTACAAAACACAAATTAATTACGATGACAACTTCATTAATTTTAAGCACATACCTAATAATTAACATAATAAACACATGTAACTAAATAGCTGTACCTACCTATTCCTTCGTAAGTCAACAGAAATAAGCTGTGGGTTCACGCAATCATAATAAACTAGTGGACGAAAAGTAGAACTTATTGTTATTTACGTATTAATCGTCGGTACATAATCATTTTCAATAACTAGTAAAAGCCGAATTTAGGTATTTACTTATTTCTGGCGTGTTTAAAACATGTTATCAACGATGGTATTCACAAAAATGAGTAAAGCAAATCACTTACAGTCTTCTGCTTACATCACAATCAATTTACACATTTGCACACACATGTTTCTCGCGTTCTCGCAACTCCGTTTCTTCTTTGTACACAAATCTTATAACCTTGATCCACTAATAAAACCCTATGGAGTCAGGTCAGATTGCGGCCTATCAATCCACTAGCGAACACATCAGTATTGTAAGGATCCACGATTGTAGTTTAATTACGTAACACGGACACCGAGTGACGGGAGCGTGATATACGACTGTCCCATTGACCTAATTTCTTAAGACTGAAGGTCAACTTGCGCCCGCGCCGCACGGGGCGCACCCCGCCGCGCCGCCGCCCCGCCCCCGCCCCCTGCTGGCGCCCTGCAGCGGAGGGGGGCGCGTGCGCATGGCGGGGAGTGGGAGCGCGGTAATAACTGCCAGTGTGTGTGTGACACGATCGCTCGTACTTCGCCAGTGTGCGGCAGTGATACTTCGTGTTCTAGTACTAATAAATTAATTAATTTATCAAGATTTTTTTAGCTTATATTTCAAATATTATTAGCTGGTTAGGTTCTATTAACGATATGTAATAAGATGGCTTTCGCTCCAAAACCAATTAAAAATCAGCCTGTATATATGCTAACTTAATGTACATTAGGAAAAACTTAATTCTATACCGCAAAAATAGTGATGTGCACAAAGTGAACACAAGGAATAAGCATAAACTGGTGGGAACTAACTACCGTCTGCATAAAGTTCAGAACTCGTTTGCGGGAATTGGTATACGATTTTTCAACAAATTGCCTCTTGAAATAATGAATTTACCCATGCACAAATACAAACGGACAATTAGGAACTTTCTTTTACAAAGGGGTTATTACACTATTAAGGAATTCTTAAATGATAAGACACCGTGGGGATAGGCTTAGGCTTGTTTAACTCACGATTATTTTATTTACATGTTAAGTGGAGGTGCCTCGTGAACACATGATTTTTGCAGAATTTGGTTGTTTTTATGATTTGTTGAATGTAGTTTAACATTATTTATCCCTGATCATATCATTGTTCACTTGTCACCTTCACAAAATTCTTTCTACATTTGCATTCCTTCACGCGTTCCACTAACTTATGTTAATAATAACGATCTGGAAAATGGAGGTAATTGGCGGTCATGGTCAGTATACCAATAGATTGTTTCTTACTGCTGGATCGTATACCATTGTCGTCATGCTCACTAAAATGTCATTTCTTGTGGTGGCGTCGTGTGTCGGGTAATCCCTGTCCCTATAATATAACGAGAGGGATGATGGCTGGCACATGCGTCATACTCGTGAACGGGTGCTACTTGCGATGACTGGTCGATGACGG
The DNA here is from genome assembly GCA_944739405.2 of Euclidia mi. Taxonomy (NCBI): domain Eukaryota; kingdom Metazoa; phylum Arthropoda; class Insecta; order Lepidoptera; family Erebidae; genus Euclidia; species Euclidia mi. The sequence continues at coordinate 93,885,772 of OX123182.2, forward strand.
TCTTGCGGGCTGGTATTAGGTTTTACTATTTAACTGCATCATTTCCATCATGGTTCTGATCACTTTCGCGGATTGCCTGCATTATTAGGTATATATTATGTAAGTGGATGCTCCTGTTTCACCATGTCTATTCTGAAGAGGCTATCCAAAAGTATTATGATTGAGTATTATTATGTACAGTAAATATATACAAGTGATATAGAAGGTGTAACAGTTGCAGCACCTTACAAAATGTAAATTGTGTATTATGCAAAACATGGCGATGAAAAAGAGTGACCGTGAGTTTTATTGCCCGTTCTTTCTCATGGTTCTACCTATTGCTTTGCGAACGTGGCAGTAAATGTAAATGTAGAAGCATACAGTAATAATGTTTTAAATTTGAGTATAAGTAATTATTTTATAAATTTATTACTTTGACGTTCATAAGCGTCACATTGTGACCCAAATGAATAAAGGATTTTGAATTTTGAATTTTTATCAGTACGTAAACCTTATATCTTTCAAATTTTAAAGGTTCATTGATGAAAATATATAATAAAAAATTCAATATTTTCTTAGACACGATCCCAATTATTTTCCCCATTAATAGGGTAAATGTCATTTTTGCAGCAACATTATCGGTGTGCTTGTGTGCGTGTCACCGAGTATAAGAACGTGTTGTTTACACCTACATAGATATTGGTTTGGCTACACTCACGTCGGACCGATTATTAAGGGACTATCAGTCTATGCGTTATAAGTCTACGTTCATTCGTATTTTTACCTACATATTATTTAAACCTCATTTTCACCGTTTTTCGTTATAACATGTAGAACATGTTAAGTTGAATAAACTGAAACACGAATAAAAATGCACTCTATTGTGGTACAAAATAATATTTGAAATTCAAGCTCCCTCATTTAATGACCGACAGTGCGCAATTCTTACATATTGTGAAACAAAGCCCGCAGCCCCGTCTACGTGCCTGCCTGATTTCAGAATCATCAACTCAGAATCTTTGGACCTGCGTTTTAACTTGCCTCATAGTAAGCAGCAAGTCGAATGAGTCTTCTGGATATTGCTTCAGTTCAGTGAAGAATACATATTAGCGTCTATGGTCAAGGGTCAGTCTATTGTACGAGTAAAAACAAATAGTCTTCTTCGTGTCAATGGCTTCAACTATATGAGACCTGCATAATATTCGGCCACTCTAATTGCCTTAAGAGAAGCTTCCCAGAACTCAGACACAGTGCAGGTACTTGGGCAAGAAGGTCATATCAGCAAATGATCCATCGTCTGCTCTAGCTGACCACATTCACATTGGGCAAGATCAGGTCCCTGAGCCCTCACTTACACAATTTTGCTCTGCAGCGGCCAACCTGCGTGCGCTTTCTATTTAGGGACTGCTACTGTGACGAGAGACAGCGAAAAAGAGAGAAAGAGATTAAGAGCATAAATGCACTAGCGTGGAGTGGAGATGTTTTTATCGCGTATCACTTTGCAAATAAAAATCGAAGTGCGGTCAGCCGCATGCGTCGCGTCGCACTGCGGCCAGCCGCTAGTGCGTTTACGCCCTAAGCGATAAAAAACTTCACATAAAAGCGCGCTCAACATTATTGTCATGTGCTTGAAAGAACTAGTTTATCCACGGTCTTTGAGATACTCCAAACAAAAGTTGTTAACAAAAGACAGGGTGTAACGCGAGTTAGTCCCAAAACCTACGCTTAAGAAGCACTTATAAGTTCACAAGTTTGTGTCTGCTTGAGAACGGACAGGTGCTCACTATGTCGTGTACACTCAACGATTTAGATAATTATTTGCTTGCTTCTTCAACCAGTTTGTGGAGAAATTAGTACATACACTTATACAGGATATAAAAGAGTAGAGTTATCCAATAAAACATTGCAAATTCTACAGTTTAGATAAAAAAATATGTTAGAAGTTTCAATGTTGTATTGCTAAATTGTTAAAACCCCGATCATTTTACTATGAGGTTCACGTTGCTTCATCATCATCATCAGCCCTGACTATAAACTGTTCTACTGCTGATGACGGGCCACATCTCACAGTGGGAAAGTTTAGGCTATAGTAGACCGTGTTAAAGTCGTGACTAAAGTGTGGTTTGACTGACTTCACAGTCAGGTCTTTCAAGAATCCTAAGGAAAACTCACGCTAAGCAAGTTACAGTTAATCATTTAATACGCACATATTATCCTCGAAAAGTCAGTGGTGCGCGCCATTGGATTGGTATGGAGATACCGCTGCTTAAACAAAACCAACACTTTGAATGACTGTTTGCCAACACTAACATTGAAGCCGTTTCATCAGGCACGAATTCTTCCACGTAGTGCTACTTAATTCATTGTCCTCAAAACAGTGTATCCATAATGGCTCTTATAAACCATGTCTCCACCTTGGAAATCCCTGGGATCTTTTAATCCGTAGTATGATACAAAATAATTAAGTAAATAGAATTTTATATCAAGTTGTATCTTGTTTGCGTCTAGGGGCTACCGCTAATTAGAATTTAAATAATTCAACCAGAGGGCACGGGAGGAAAAATCCGTTAATCTAGAAGAGAAATGCAGCCGGCTGGTAATGTAAGTTGTAAAAATAATTACATTTACTTACTTAGCCGACGTTAGCGGCTGTACTTCATTAGATTTTCTGAATTAGAATACGTTTTTGCTCTGAGGTATATCGTCCTATGTTAATGTTTGAAATAGAAATATTGTTTATGATAAATTAAATCGATTATATCGGTTTAGTAGCGTGTTACTTTGTCTATTGTAAATGTTGTCTATGGTCACACTATGAACTGTCAAATCATTCACTCTTCTCTCATTGTCGGTTCCGAAAAAAATACTCTCTTTTGTCGTTCTGGAAAATTCCCCTTTGTGAACACGTTTGACTTTGTATTAATTGTAGAATTGAATTAAATTGGTTAATAACCTTGCAACTGTCGCTATTGGAATTGCCCGGCACGGGTTGTGAGCAATTGATAAAGTTAGTGATATATTGGAAAGATCGCCCTTTGGAAAGCACATGGCTGCTTCGCGAATCGTATTGGAATTGAAGTATATTCGTCTTGTAAAGTCTCGTATCTGCCGCCTTTGACTATTGCCGGCAAAAGTTGTGATACAATTTGTGAACATTGACATTTGTATAACTGAACTCTGAATTCTGTATCGACCTACCACGTGCATCGTGATCTGAAGACCCTGACCCTCAGACCCTCCGGTAGCTAAGATACTTCATCTATTTTGGCCAATATATTTGTATGATTTGTCTAATTTAGCTCAAGCCTGACATCAGTGAAGATTCAGGTAAGTAATAGTTGTAATAATCACTGTGCAATCACAGTATATATGTCAGACCTTTGCTCTGGGCTAAAGACTGGATGAATTAATCGCTTCTACTGCCTTCTGCAAACCACCATTCCCAGCTTTCTAGCCCAAACTCTGAACAGTTAATATTGTTTACTTTTCTAGAAGCTGTTCTGTTGAAAATTTTGGTTCAAAAGTTATTGGCTTTTGAAATTTTTATTTGATGGCCTTGCTGTATGTATTTTGTTTAATTCATTTTCAACTGACGTAGAATGGACATAAATATACTGCAATAATATTATTGCAGTATATTTTAGTTAGTTTTTGGTTTTTGTCACTGGCCAATGCCAGTGAACACGATTCAAAAACTCACTCAACAGCTCTAAGAAATCAAAATATTTTTTGAACAGATATCCGATGTGCCTACCTAACTGTGTTATTACGTCAATCCCTGTCATGATGAGTCTTATTATGTTACCTCGACGTTCGTTTCAGATTACGACCTTATCTTACAAGGGTGACCTTCAACAAATCAATCATGGGGCTCCAAATCAATCTGATATTGTACGTCATAATTCTATCCGTTAGGCTCCTTTTTATCCGCAATAAAAATTATTGAAGGAATATTTCGCAATAAGGATCAAGGTTAACAATATAACATTATAAAATCGTTTATTATAAAATTATATAAATAAGCATTAATACTATGACACCATCATTAAGGCGATAGTAGCGTGTGCGTTTGATATATTTTGGCGATGAATTATACAACTTTTTACTACTTTATATAGTACATAAATTACGCCGAGATGTAATATATGCTCCATCTAAAGTATTCTAGTATCCTTTAAAGTCTCTTAAATCTGCTAATGAGGAAAAGCATGTTTCACGCAAATGCTACTAGATGACGCCGTTGTACTTTTGACGACGGAGAAGATATGCCTTTGAGGCTATCAAATATATTTTGGTTACCTTTATTTATGTGTCGATCGAATCTGCATATTTTCTACGTCATACTGAATCATCTCAACATGTTGTAAATGTTAATCGCTAATAAGCGAGTCTGTTGCTACGTGAACATACAAAAGCGTAATTCGCCTTATAACTGCTCCGTTTTTGAGAATTAAGCCGAAGCACCTCAGTTCTCTGTAACCACAAGGGAAAATGATGGCTATTTAAAGGCGCTCAGGAAATTCGCATAGAAGATAAGGCGTAATTGCCGACGATCTTGTGGAAATGCCGGAAAAAATTCACGATGCTGAATTTTTACCAATACTTAGGCACTGTGTTTTAAAGTACAGAAAAGTAGTAAATTGTCGGCGGTTATTGTGTGGTTCACGTAGGTCAACGGTATGTTCAACGATCAATTTTAAAGTAGTAGTACAAAGTACCCTGTAGGTTTTGATTCGCTTGCGAGTTTCGAAAATTGCGGAAATTAGCAGCATAAACGGCTGTATCTTTTGGTTGCGTTGGTTCAGAAGTTTGATTTTTTCATAGCTTCATGGGACAGTAGACTTAATTATCTTAATATATAAAATCCTTGCGTTACTGACTGACTGACAGACACGCTACAGCCGAAACTATTGGGCGCAGGAAGCTGAAATTTGGCATGTATGTTCCTTGAGGACCGTAGGGGTGCACTAAGAAGGGATTTCCCGAAATTCCCACGGGATCAGCCAAAACGGGTAAATTAAAAAAAAAATGCGGGCGTAGCTGCTGGCGTCCTCTAGTTTTCAAATAATTTTCTAGCAAAATAAATGTTTCTTGCAAAAAAGACAATAATGGTGTGTCGGGTATCTTTCTGTGATTAAAAAAATAATAGAGTATAATATTCGGCACTTTCATAAACAAAAAGGCTCTGTGTCAAAATTTATTACAATGTCCACTTAATTTAAACGGTCAATCTCATTTATTTCAAATTATTATGTTTATATAATAGTTATATACCTACCTAATCATTTCACTATTATTTATTTTAAATGATAAATACAATGACTATAGATCCTTTTTTCAATAAATTGTCGATTAGTCCATATTATTTTCTATCTCGGTCGGTTTGTATATGTAAACATAGATGGCGTTTAATAATAATATAATAATAATAATTATTTATTTCAGACATTAGTCCATAGGTTAACACAATTTAAAATTACAAGCAACATCCATACTTATACAATTTACACAAGCCAACATTTAGAAAATTAAAAAGAACAAACAGAAAAAAAAACATTTAAAATTTGTAGGACAAAGAGAAAAAGCTGCCTACTTATCAAAGGTCAGTGTGCAGACGTATCCAGTGGCGCAGTAGTGGAGAGTCCCACCTATCCACGAACACGCTTAGCACGCCATTGTGGCTGGACCTGACACGATTTAACAGTGATGCGCATTGCTTTCTTATAACGGCGCGAAAACTATCTGTGTGAGCTTCCGCAAACATACTCGACGCGCTACAAAATCGCGGCAGCCCCAATAGCACTCTAAACGCTTTTTTATATTGGACACGTAAGGCGATGTACGCTCCCAATGTATAGTTAACCCACAGGCTGCATGTGTACAATGCTTGGCGATAGGATTTAAAAAGTGTTATTTTTACTGCATTACTGCAGTGTGCGAACCTGCGGGCCAACATATTACACCGGACAGCTAGCGCCTTACGTGCCCTCTCTATGTCCTTACTATCTTTAAGGTCCTCAGAGACCCAGAGGCCCAGATACTTGAAATGAGTGACTTTATTAATAGTGCTACCAGCTAAACTAAGTGAAGGTACTGTGGTGTAAGCTTTGCCCCTCGCTTTAAATACTAATAATTCGCTTTTCTTCGCATTGTATCTGAGCACATGAGCCGCCGCGTAACACTCACACATTTTCAACAGCTTCCGTAAAGCTTCTATCGATGGACTCAGCAGTACCATGTCATCTGCGTAGCTTATGTTATTGACACAGACTCCGTCTATGTAGCACCCGACATTGGCACTGCTGAGTTCACCGATACGTTTATTTATGTACCTATAGGTTAAAGAGCTTAGGCGATGTCAGACCACCTTGCCTCACTCCGCACTGCAACCTGTACACATCCGAAAAAGAGCCTGCACATCGTACACTGTTCTTTTGGTTATTGTACCAATACTTAAAAATAGATACAACCTCCGTTGAACAAATGACGTCATTTTCTGAATGGCGGTGTTAAGATTCTCCGAAGATTGATGAGGTTCTCGGATAATTTGCTGTCGCCGACATTGGATTATTTAGATTGTATATTTGACGTTACTTATGAATTTATAATTGTTGTATGTTATCGTGTTTCTTTGTGTTCTGTTCTTATACAGGCATTGTCTCATTATTCCCATGTCCCACTCCTCACGTTACGTACGTGGGAATCTTTCGGCGGGAGACTGAGGTACGTATGTACTGTTTATTCTGTGACTGAGGCCTGAATTCAGATACCTCTTGAATTACTCAACAGGGCTATCTTACTCTCGGCAGGGTTGGATATACGTAGTCCTGTGTGTATTTTCTAAATAAATCGACTGACACTTGAAACAGCTGGAATCGACATCCGAACATGTTGTTTTTCACATGATCAGTTATATGTGGCATGTTCACGAGTGAGCAGTAAAAATAATTTACACGTTCTATGTGAAGGTGGTAAAACAATTAATGTTGTGTATATAAAGAAATTATCTAAAGATATATATTAGTTATATAATATACATATAAAAGTTATAAATATTATATACTCTTGGGATAAATGTCATGCTAATTAAATTCCAACATTTACGCGAACGAAGTCGCGGGCACAGCTAGTTTGATATAAATTTCAGTTTGATACCTTCACGCGTTTCTTAGAAAATGGGTCTTGACAGACGGACGGACAACAAAGTGATCCTATAAGGGCTCCGTTTTTTTATTTCGAGGTTCGGAACCCTAAAAAGAAATAAAACTGGCAGTCATTGTATTTGACATCTACATGCCGCAACAAATTACTCAATATCAAATTACAGCAATAAATTGCTGAGTCATTTAAAGTACCTTTATCTAGCCGGCTCGTCTAGTTTATTTTAGTTACTTTCATAGTATTATGTCCTATGGTATTATTCTATGGGGAAAAGCTGCAGATATTGACAGTGTATTTATTTTGCAAAAAAGGGCAGTCCATGCTATTTATCAGTTAGGGTCGAGGGTGAAACTTAGGGATCGATTTAAATAAATTGAAATCCTGACTGTACCTTTCCAATATATATTTGCCAATTTGTACATTAAACAAAATATTGAGTCGTATAATAAAAATAGTGATGTCCATAGTATAAACACTAGAAATAAATATAAATTGTGCGTGCCTCATCTTCGGTTACATAAAGTTCATAATAAATTCATGGGGCTAAGTGTACGTATGTATAATAAATTACCAACTCGTCAGTTACCTTTAAATTCCTTTAAAACTGAAGTTAAAACTTGTTTGTTAAAAAAAGCATATTACTCAATAGATGATTATTTCAAGGACAAGAATGCTTGGTAGACAAGTTCAATACTTGCTGTTCCAGTTGTTGTGTACAGCTTTATATTTAATTGTTTTTATATACATACTATTTGACATGTTTGAATTGTGAATATCTTTATTTTTAACATAAGATTCTCTGCTTGACATGTATGTTTGTTTGCGTCATTATTTTATTTGACATTTAATTTTTATATACACTTTGACATTTTTTTAATTCAATTATGCGTTTATTTATTGACGTTCTGCTCTTTCAAATATGTTATAGTGCATTAATAATGTCCGATAGATTTAGTTTAGGCTAATGTAAGTTCGAATGGCTTGTCTTGGAAAGTAGGTTCGTCATGCTCACTGTACTGTCACTGCAGGCGGTAGCGTCGGTGGTCGAGTCACCCACTTCCCTCTAATATGGAGGTTGAGGAGGGTGATGCCTGATCATTGCGTTATACTCGTAAACGGGTGCTGCCTGTGGTCACTGGTCGATCTACTGGACAGGCTTTTGACTTCTGCTGATTTATGTGTTTATTTGCAATTTGTTCCAATTGTTTTGGGGTCATTCATGCATTGTAACGTGATTTGACTGAGCAGTGATTACATAACAACATGATATTTAAGTAGTTGGACTAAAACTTTGTAAACTTTACTAGTTCAGAAAAGTTAAATATTTAAACACGCAAGAAAATAAAAAGAGAGATTTCTTGGCATCTTTTGATGAATGTGCCACAAGCGTCTTGTATATTACGTTGAATGGTAGAATATGCAAACATTTCATTTCTTTTATACTCATAAACATTGTAAATAAAATATTTTTTTAGCATTCCAATTAAAAGGTTGAATTCGGATGGCTCAAAATGAGAATCTATGGACAATCTTGAGGCAGGCCTATGTCCAGCAGTGAACGTCTTTCGGCTGAAGTTATGATGATTTCCATCGACTAAGCGGCAATTGGATGCCACTCGCTACATGTGAGTGACGATCCATACATTACGTATTAAAAATCTTGGAAACAGCATATTGCCAGCCACAGTCGACTGTAATCAGTGGCCCGCGGAGTCTAATCAATTTGTGCCGAATTCTACAAATACCTGTTATTGGAACGGTTGAATTGGTGGGTCAAACATCAATTGAATCAAAGGAAACGCAAGATGGCTTAAGTTCTAATAAGGCACCGTCTTTAAGTCAGTAGCGCACGTCGTGGTTTTGAACCCTATACCCTCTGCATAACAGTCTGTTGGTATCTCCACTAACACCTACTTTGCTTACGTAATGTCCACACCAATATTATGATAAAAAATAAGTACGCATTTAAGAATATATGTATGAAATGGAGGCTTTTCATTTGAATGTAAAAGAAATAAATGTTTTGTTATCTTTATGTTTAATTCAAAGCCGACGGTGGCCTCCGTATGCGGAAACGTTTGCTTTTATGAATGTCGTGATGAAACCTTTTATTTCATCAAGGCGCCTTGGATGTCTTCGTATCTGATAAAATTATAGACTAATAATATAATTCAATTGAATGGCATAATTGACACGACAGAGGCAGTATTGGGCATTAATGAGAAATCGATTTAAAGTATCAGTTTGGTGATCACACTGCTTAGTGTACCACCATTTTCATCAGTCTACTACTATTTTTATTTCTGTTTTGGTAATCTGTTTTGACTATAAATGTGGCGTAGCCGTTATAACTGGCTGAATGTTCTGGGTTCGATTCCCACACGAGAGATAACTATGTGTTCGTTGATTGAATTTACAAAATTAATAGGTATATTGGAAAATATACTAAGCTTGACTTCACCGCGGCTTTACCCATTATAATATTGGTATGGATTGTAGTTCATAAAGCCGTTCATACACACCAGTCTTAGTCAAAAACTAACAGTACATGATAGTATATACGAGTAGGCTTTGATAAAAGTATCACTCTCGCTTATTAGCATAACTTTAAATTGAACGAAGTAAGACGAATGTAATTTGGTACTACATTAAACTAGAACATACTTTGAGACCACTTCATAAACTACAATTCCTTATTATAATTTATTCTAGTGCAAAACTTGCTCGCTACGTAAATTAATTTACGTTGCACTTTTGAAAGCATGGCTGAGCTTTTGGTTCTTTCAGGTGACTGCGACACTATTAGTAGACCGAGTTTGTGGCTCTTTCGTTCGTTTTTGCATGTAAAAAGTGTATATAAAACTGCTCTATGGCAAAAAGTGCTTTATGCCGTCAAATTATATCAACCAAATCACTTAGAAAAGTAAACTAAAAGAAAACTACACGAATGTTGTTACATATTGTAGAACACGAAGGTTAGCCAGAATTCTTTTAAACTAAAAATAATTTACCTGACAATAAACTAATAATATAGCAATTGATTGCTAAAAGAAGGTTTTATTTCTCAGTTTTACTGGCACTGGAGTAACCCAGTGGCGATTAAACATCCGTCGTTACAAAGAGGCTTGCTGCGTACGCTGTGACGCGCGTCAAAACTATCCGATATACTGTTTGACGTGGGTATTCTTACTTCCGACGTGCGAAGGGTTAAGATGGAAATAATGAAAGTTCCATCTGTTTCTAAATGTTTGAGGAAAATATTACGAATGTAGTTTACTTTCTGCTTTTATTTGTTACATAGGAATAAAAAAGGGCTTGCCTGTAACTTTGGACAAGACACTGCAACGATTTTACTAGTCGAAATTGACTTCTTAAATAAAGTCTGCCTTCTTCAAAGAGCTGTCAATAAATAGTTTAAATATATTCATGTAAACACAAACTATAAATTTATGGCAACAAATTATTGTAAATCTTAAAGCTTGAGGTTTAATAAGTAGTAGAGAACAAAGTTCAGGTAGTTTGCGAGCGAGCCAACTTAAGTAAGTAGATATTAAATACATTTTAAAACTTATGTAATGTTCTTCCGTTTTAAACATTTTTTTAATAACGTTCCTATTTCGTGTATTGGACTACTGGGTTAAATGTATGTTGCATGGTGACTGCTTTGGAGAATATATCGGGCTTTAGGTTTTTCTAATGTGATATCTTCATATTACACAAACATAAACGCCGACATCTGGCTACACCGGTAGGTACTTGTTTCTTATTTATTCTTTTGGTATATGATATGATGTGAATATTTTGATAAAATTTAAACAAAATCTTTAACCTTTTTTAAATCGCAGAACTCGGTAACTTACTTGGAACTTAGATTATACTATTACAAACTTGTCTATAACAGTAATAACCTCCTTAAGTATATTGACACTTAAGTTAGAAAAGAATAATAATATTTAACTACCAAGTTTACCTAAGAGGACATTTAATTGTTTTACCGTTCAAAAGATAGAGGGTTTCAATTTTAATACGCACGATTAAAAATGGCTTGTTCTTCGTTCGGACCACTGAGTTTCGAACCACATACAAAATTACTGGTTCGGCTCGAACAATATGCTGCCTTCGTCTCAAAACATAATTTTAATAATTTTGTTCTCGATTCGTCCTATTTTATATTCCTTGTAGGGCCCATATTTTTGTTGTATGGGTTTTACTTGTTTTTTGTACTATCAGCAACAAAGACTTATGCTTATGTCACTAATTATTTAATCTAAATAGAACATTTTACCTGAAATAGAACATGATTCCTTTTTTTAAATATTTCGACTGAAATGAAGATAGTCCACGGTATATAGATGATGTTTATTGAAAAATTAAGAAGTGTACTACTTTATATTTATGTTGTCCGTATTTTTGAAGTACTTGGAATTCGGTCCGAAGCAGGAATTCTAAACTGCTACGAGACAAACTAATATTTTTTTGGAATGGGGTCAGAAACTTCGGTCCGAACGAAGAACAAACTTTAAAAGATTTAAAAAATGTTTCTTGGATAACGCCACTTTAATTGGTGATGGACTATAGAATATTTACCTAATGATTTTTTATTTTGCGAATCGGACAAGAGGTGGAGATGACTTAAGCGGCGTCCTCAAATCAGATTAGAGACATTGTCACACGAGTGATTGACTTCCACGGGGTAGCCGGGATCGATCACTCGCCGAGCAATTAAAGAGAGATAATTAGGTTGACTTACGGGAAATAAATAAAAAATATCACCAGGACAGTTTAAACTCGCGTTATAATTCCAGTTATACACATACAACAGAAAAGACAATTATCCAGGGCGTGAGCGACGTTGTTGGCACTTCACAGGTCTTCAGATGGTGTACTCAGCTTTGGTGGTGTTGGCCGGAGCAAAAGGGAGGGAAACCTCGTGTGTCCCCGGTATATATAAGGCCGGCGGGGAGGAGGGGGCGAGCGGGCGGCCCACTGCTGTGCGTCACTCGTAGCGAGGCTCGCGGGCGCCGGGGCGCGACGTCACACACCCCTCCCGTTAGGCCGGGATTTTCCCTAAGGAAAATTCCCTAGCCCAACGGGCGTAGCAGCCCTGAAGATACTCCCTGAAATTAGAGAAAACAAGGGCATGAGTACCTTGAACAAGTGACAACACTATACGCTAATTAGGATACCTAAATAATAATGACCCACGCTTGCATTCTTCACGCGTACAACGGCAGTCTGAATTTGAACATAAACATTTATCATTCATAATTCATCACATATACCTACATGTAAATGCCGAGGTTAGTGTAATAGCTTAATATTAAAGATAACAATCTATGGAGAAGCGCTTAGGGTAATTATTAGGTAATAATGATTTGTAGATATAAAAAACTTGATCTAGCCCTACGACTTATAAATCTTGGGTTCGGCCTTTGCCACTAGATAAGTAAACTTTTTGAATATAGTTAGGTATAACAACAGATTTTTCGTAAAGATGAACAAAAATAATATAAGCCGCAGACACGACCGGACCGCTCAATGTCAAAGGAAAGAAATTAATAAATATTTTGCTCTAATTAATAACTACAACACGACCAGTAAACACCTTTTGAATGTAAACAATGGTGAAAAAATTAGGCATTTATTTATCGGCGCGTCGCTGAGTGAACGCGCGTGCGTCATAACGACAACTAGGTAGGTACGATCTAAATGGTAGGTACTATTCGACTGTTCCGAGCTCGCGACGCACGGTTAATCACCCTGAATGTTTATAAGGTACCTATAATAACAATTTGATTATGGAATTTATACAGAATTAAGAATAACAACAGAACTTCAGAACATGGCACGGCGAAAAACAATACGCCAATCAAGATGCATTTCAACAAATAGATTGCGGAAAGAAAATACACACGCGAGAATCGAACCACAGACCGATCCGACAACAACTTTTTAACCACTGAGCCATAACTGATAGTTAGATAAACAACAGATTCTTTGTAACAATATTACATGTAATAAACTTTATTACAATTTATAACTGAAACATTTATTCATTTTATGTTAGCATGTTGACATAAATCATTAACACAACACAATGCATTATCTTGTGAGCTTCGACTCGAAAACAAAAGAACCATTGTTGGCCTTCACAAATAATTATGTAGGTAATTATAACTTTGTATAGATATGCGTCTTACATTGTTGTTTTTATACTTTTATTATTCTTTGTAATTAATCAACTTTAAATCCTTGATGTGCCATTCGCCTAAAGGTTTTCCGGCCATGTCGATAAGTTTGTATACTAGAGGTGACTTTTTTGAGGCAATCTTACATTTAATAAATTTAGGCGCCAATTTCTTGCTAAAGTATTTATCCTTGTCACTAAGTAGAAACGTTCTGCGCCAAACTATATCACCGACATTGAATTCTGCCGGTTTACGGCGAAGATTATAAGATGAACAATTTCGTTGGTGGGCCGACAACAGAGCTGAATGTACCTTCTCGAAAATAGAAGATACGTAGCCTAAAGTTTCGGCATAGCCGTCCCGTGGTTCAAGCACCATATTGGAATTAAATTCCTTGTCAATATACTGAGAACCACATGTTATGACCTCCCTACCAAAAACAAGGAAATTAGGAGAATAACCAGTCACCTCACTAACTGCGCAGTTAAGGGCGAATTGAACTTTAGTGATTAGAGTGTCCCAGATTCGATGATCAGATTCTATGAAAGTTGAAATAGCTGTCATAATGGTTTTGTTGTAACGTTCAACTGAGTTAACGTGGGGAGTATACAACGGTGTAAAATGCAAATTTGGAATTTTATATTTTGACAACATACTTTTAAAGGTTGCGCTAATAAATTGTTTACCGTTATCCAAAACAATAGTAGATGGAATTCCATGCACCAAAAATACATTTTCCTCGAGAATTTTTGTTATCACTTCTGCAGTTGCCCGTTTAATGGGGAAAAGTAAACAATATTTAGAGAAACAACAACTGACCACAAATATAAAAGTGTTTTGTTTTCTGCTGGGAGGCAATGGACCAATCAAATCAATACTAATTGTCTGAAAGGGCTTTTGACATGATTTGGGTTTTCCCATTAGACCTAAATTTGGGTGATTTTGGTGTTTATGGGTGATACAAGGTTCACATGAACTGACGAACTTGACAACATCGGTGTACATACCAGGCCAAAAGTAATTAAGTGCGAGACGTTTGTATGTCTTAAAAATACCCAGATGTCCAGCAGTGGGCGAAGAATGATTCTCCCTTAGAATGTCATTTCTTTGGTCAGACGGAATAACCTCTTTCCATTGAAATTCTCTAGTGAGAGGGTTTAATGTTTTTTTAAAACAATACAATTTATTGTTTATTACTTGATAGTTAACAAAGGAAGTCGGAGAACTTAAACAGCCTTTGTAGATATTTAAATACCAAGGATCATTAGTAGAAACTGGTAAATTCTGATTAGAATTAATATCTATATTTATATCATTAGCAATAGCAGAAACGGGTAAGGAGCGAGACAGAAAATCGGGTAAAACGTTATCGGAACCCCGACGATGACGTATTTCGAAATTATAGGAAGATAAGCGAACTCCCTATCTGGCTAACCGGCCAGTAGGGTTATTTAAGGTCAAGAACCATTTCAAAGCAGCGTGATCTGTGTAAACAATAATTTTTTTACCATTTTCAACATAACAACGCCAGTGTTCTATAGCAGATAGAACAGCCAGGGCCTCGCGCTCTGTGGCACTGTAATTTTTTTCTTGCTTAGTGAGTGATTTGCTATAGTACGCTATGACTCTTTCCTCACCATTTAACCTTTGACAGAGGATCGCGCCAAGTCCAAAATCGCTGGCATCTGAGTGTATTTCAAACGGTTGCGAGTAGTCAGGACAAGCCAACACCGAGGAGGAAATCAAACAATTCTTTAGGTTATTAAACGCCTCATTAGCCTCTGTCGTCCAACAGAATGGAGATGCGTTTTTACTTTGAGATGTTAACTTATTTAAGGGTGCAGCAATAGAGCTAAAATTCGGTATAAAACGCCTGTACCACGAGGCTGCGCCTAAAAATCGACGTACTTCTTTTCTATTAGAAGGAGTGGGATAATTTTTCATTGAATTTACTTTATCCGGATCGGGATGCAATATACTAGAGTCGACAACATAGCCTAAATATTTTAGTTTATCTCTAAAAAATTGACATTTTTCGAGATTAATTGTTAAATTAGCGCTTTTTAGTTTATTGAGAATGCGTAATAAAAGAGTAATGTGCTCGTTGAAGCTGGACGTTATACAGATTATGTCATCGATAAAACAGAAAACCTTATTTTCAAATTCTGGACCATAAAATAAAATATCAACTAATCGTTGTTGAGTAGCTGGCGCATTCGTAAGACCGAAGGGCATTCTTTTGAATTGAAATGTGCCACGCGTAGGAATATAAAAGGCTGTTTTGCAACGGTCCTGTTCTTTAATTAATGTTTGCCAAAAAGATTTAGACAAATCTAAACTAGACAAGTATTTAGCATCTCTCAGATTATCTAAAATTTCCGAAATATAAGGCAAGCTATAAGCATCTTTTTTTGTAACGGAATTTAATTTACGACTGTCCAAACAGAAACGCAGTTCACCATTCTTCTTAGGGGTCAAAATGACCGGGTTTGACCACGGGCTTTCACATCGTTCAACAATATCCTCTGAGAGCATGTCGTCAAGATGCTTTATTAAAATTCTTTGTTTATCGGGAGACATGCGATAAAATCTTTGCCGAATATGGGGGCAATCACCTGTATCAATTGAATGAGAAATAATATTTGTGCAACCGAGACCCCGCTTCTCGTATGAAATATCGGTAAATTTAGAAATAATGTTGTCAGCGGTAGCTCTCTGGTCGACTGTAAGATGATCGTAAGAAACAAGATGTGTAGGGGGAACTGCCTGCAACTCCATTACTTGAGCGTCAGACTTGTTCACAATCAAAACAGACTCTAATTTGTTAGGAAATAGGCCGAAGCTTCGCCAAAAATCCATGCCAAGGATAAGGGAATTTTAAATCCCAGGTACAACATGAACTTCTAAGTTAATCAATTTATCCTGAAACTCAAAGGGTAGAAACACCGATCCCAAAGACTCAAATTGTTCGCCGCCAGCTGTTATTAACCTTAAAGGTTTCGATTTATCCAAAACATTGTCTTTCAAAAATAAGTTATGCAAATTATTACCTAAAATTGTAACGCAAGATCCAGAATCTAAAAGACCAGTAGTAGGTATTCCGTTTAATTTTAGAGTAACGTAAGGTAAATATTCTACTTTAGAATTACGGATTGAGGAAATATGATAGCTACTAAAGAATTTTTTTAAAAAGTCCAACCAATTATTCCACTCTGTTTTATTACAATTAGTTGTATAATTTGATTTTCCACAATCCTTGTTAACTAGTTTTTTGAAACTGTAGGGGTTGACTTAGATTTACTATTGGGGCAGTCTGACACCTTGAAACCCTTTGTACCGCACTTAAAACAGATTAGGTAGTGTGGTTGACGGCAATTACGTAATGAGTGCGAATTGCATCTACAACGCACGCAAAAAATTTTATTTATATTAGAAGTACTCGATACGGCGTTAACTTGTGGTACAGACTTGTATCTCGATGTATCAGCGACAGAGCTATATTTATTGAAGTGATTATGATTGTAAACATTTTTGTTTGAAGAAAAATTAGAAAACGGATAATTATACGCTAGATCGGGTGCTACAGTATTCTTTGAAACTTTAGGGGGTTCAGAAAATTGCTTACTGCGACTTTGGTAATTTTCGAAAAGACGACAAACTTCGACCAGACTATCAACATCAACAACCTTTGCAGTGAGCAGACAATTAGTGTAACAAGGTCTAATATTATTTAGTAAAATTTCTAGCTTCTCCGAATCAGCGATAGGAGAACTAAGTCGCGAAAACAGACCGTGCATTTTTGCCACGTAAATAGTTATTGATTCGTTTTCGCCCTGTGAGCGCTGACGAATCTCCGTCATAAGCCGATAATCGTAGTTATGCGGACTAAAATCTCGTTTCAAAAGTTCGCAAAGTTCTAACCAAGTCTTTACATTATTTTTAACAGCACGATACCAAACTAATGCGTCACTCGAAAATATTTCAAAAGCGAAAGACAACATCTTGTCGTGTGGAATAGATCTACAGGACATAAATTTATCATTTTTTCAATAAAGGATCTTACACATGATTTACCGTTAAATTTGAATTTACCTAATTCCGAAAAAAGCTTACGGTCGTAATTATAGGAAGTGTTTCCCTCTGCCACTGAGCAATCCGACCGCGAACTACGGCTCGTGATTAATTGTAATTTCGCAAATAAGTAATTAAATTTATTCCACACAGACTCAATTTTTTTTATATCCAGACTACCGGTATCCACCCTATTCAGTCGATGAAAACAATGGTGTAGCACGGTTTCGACCTTCTGTTGAAGCTCGGAAGTATAGTTTGCTTCCAACATAGATAAGTGTTTATTTGATCTTTATAACGACTTTTCCACTTCTGCCACATCCTCCTCTGGTGGGAAGGGTGAAGATAATATATCCTCTGAGGGAGTTTTAACTGAAAGTTTAGCGATTTGTTTGCGGGGATCGTCAGGCTTTGAAACGCCGCGTATTGTGGTCTCATATTCTAATTCCGCTTTAGTTAATAATGAGAAATTTATAATGTAAGCCATTATTACAAAACAATAATAGAAAATCAAAGTATTTACGCCGGCAGTAGAAAAAAAAATTAAATATCGCCAGAAAATCGAATACCGTGCTAAAAAAAGCTGAAATACACTAAATTATACAATGGTGTGATGATTGGTAAAGGATTAAAAAAATTTCTTAAAGGTCACTCAAAGGTTGAATCACAATATTTTTTCGCGAACACGAGGCTCGTTAGTTCAACGGCTAAACGGTTAGAACCGGTTGGCGGCTCGACACGCTGCCCGCGGTGGAACGTGATTTTAGACCGACGTTAATTAAATCACCGTTATGTTATTTACACAGTTAAATTGCTTATGGCCAACCAAAATAGATAGAAACTGTACCTGTACGCAATTCACCACACCAGAATATATGCACACACAGGAGAAAAATATACAAGAGAAAAAGAAATTATTTCACTCAACTGTAAAGTGCCAACTTACGTTTTAAAAATATAATTAAAAATTCTATTGGGCGCCAATGTCACACGAGTGATTGATTTCCACGGGGTAGCCGGGATCGATCACTCGCCGAGCAATTAAAGAGAGATAATTTGGTTGACTTACGGGAAATAAATAAAAAATATCACCAGGAAAGTTTAAACTCGCGTTATAATTCCAGTTATACACATACAACAGAAAAGACAATTATCCAGGGCGTGAGCGACGTTGTTGGCACTTCACAGGTCTTCAGATGGTGTACTCAGCTTTGGTGGTGTTGGCCGGAGCAAAAGGGAGGGAAACCTCGTGTGTCCCCGGTATATATAAGGCCGGCGGGGAGGAGGGGGCGAGCGGGCGGCCCACTGCTGTGCGTCACTCATAGCGAAGCTCGCGGGCGCCGGGGCGCGACGTCACAACATTCTAAAAAAAGACATAGAAGTAAACTAAACTAAAAGCATGCTGATAATTTCTCAAAGTTTCTAGTTTTATTAGAGTGAATATTGAAGAATAGTGAAATTGAGAGAGTTTGGATCGCTGCAAATGGTGGCCCGTAATTTCTACCTTTCCATTCGAGCAACAGGCGTGAGTATATCATAAGTATGTATTTTTATGTTTTAAATACAAAAAACTATGGAAACCATTTTGGTTCGAGAAAATATCATCGAACTTACCTTAATATTGACTCGTTACACATTTAAGCATTGTAATATTACTCATTAGGCAGAGCAGGCTAGGCAAATTTGTGACGTCAGTAGATGTATCTGCATAATAATCAGTAGTTGTCACGTACGAATAATAATTTTGCGAGAAAGGAATAAAATATGGGTATTATATTGATACTAAATAATCAGTGCGCTTGCCATAGTGCCGAAATGTTGGGACCTTCAGACGTTGGTACGCGGTATATGTATATCCTGGTTAGCATCTTAAATAAGCTTTTGAACGGTACTGACATTTATGGATGACAATTGTGACAAACGAATATGTAACCAACACTAAGGTGGACGCTGCACTACAGAGTAAACGCCGAGCTCACGAGAAACGCGCATGCAAAATGTGAGGTCGGCCTTAGTGTGCTATGTTAATTTTGACATGTCATATATACGTTACTATGGCAGTAAAAAATATATGATATAATGTATACTGCTACTGGCATGTGTATAGAAACGTTTCTTTAAAAAAAACTTCAACAAACATCTCACAATATGTAATCGCCAGTTTAGTGTTACATCATCGATCCAAAGCGCCCCAGTGTAATAATTTACCGAACTAACAAGATTGAGAATCGCTGGAGTTGAAACAGTTTCGTTATCTTGTTGCAAGTGGGTTACTTCAATCAATGGTTGAGTCGAAGCGTCTATTCGACGTCAAACGTGTAGTTACCGAACACAAACCAACATCTAATGAACGGCGCTTACGTATCCGTCTCAACTTTAACTGCAGTTAAACATTGTGCCGATCAAATTTGAACTTGTTCAGAATTTCGTTAAAGGTTTCGTATTATAGCGTTGCGTTAATTTCATGTATTGACATGAAATTAACGCAACAGACAGTTTTTTTGTTGAATAAAAGGCAGGTTGCTCATATTGAGTTGTTAATGATCGGCGGTATTACAAGTTTGTACGCAAACGGGCCACCTACAAGCCCACACATAAATTAAAAATTTTAATACGTTTGGTATGGAATCACAGTAAACATATACATGTGTCTTGGCCATTCGCCACTTAGTCTCAGCTAACTTTCGTATAAAATGTAGTGGCCGATGACTTGTATGATAGCGGCTACCGACTGTCGTTAGCGCAGAGCCGAAAGACGTCGCGAGCGTTAGCTAGCCTGGCTATTATTTAAACGGTAGTAGAGCCTTGCTGATTTCAGCATGAATGGGCCGGCTCGACCGGGGAAGTACTACCCTCTGTCAGAAAATCGACGTAAAGTAACAGTACCTAAACTGTTGCGTTTCGTTCGGTGAGTGAGAGTGCCGGAGGCCCTATCCCCTATTCCTTCTCCCTCATCCCACTCTTTATCCTATTCCTTTTCCCAACCCCAAGGGGCGGCAACGCACTTGTGACTCCTGTGGTGTTGCTTGTGTCCATGGGCGGCGGCAATTGCTTACCATCAGGCGATCCGTCTGCTCGTTTGCTGCATATTACTATAAATAATGAGCTCGCGGTTACACCCGCGTTATTTAAGGCTACTGCTCCGCTCCCGTGGCTCATACCATGATGTTATATAGCCTTTCTCGATAAATGGGCTATCAAACACTCAAAGATTTTTTGAAATCGGTCTAGTAATTCCTGAGATTAGCGCGTTCAACCAAACAAACAAACAAACTCTTCAGCTTTATACTTATATTAGTATAAGATGATTTTTATATTTGATCAATAATTTTAATGTCCACTGTTAGACCGCCTGAAGACCTCCGGCATGGCCTTACAATTCGTGTGTATGCGATAAGAACCGGGAAGAAAGGCCTTACTTGCCATCCGAAGCTCGGTAGAGCTCTGATGTTATTGGCTTATATTTAAGAATATATTATAACGAATATAGGTATGTTTATAAATTGTCTAATTATCTAAGTACTTGCTCTGCTTTGGGTTTTGATGACCTTGTTTGCGTTTCCCGAGGATATTATTACATTATATATCTGTTCTAAGACTTCTCTGCAAAGAATAATTAGTTCCTCTATCATTTTACCCTGTGAGTGGCTACAAAAGCCTACTTGACAGTATTATTTATTTTAAATTGTCTTTCGGGATGTAAACCATGTAGATACCTTTCTTTCGAGCAACCGATATATCAGCACTGTTGCAAGCGCCATGTTCACGGATGTACTCAGGTTATATTCATATATCGTATCATTTATGTTATTCGTTATTTATGTCACTTTGTAATGTACTAGTCTCGGTACCTGACCGCCTGCGTAACTCCGGTTACAAAGTTTAGCCGCAATCCCTAACATTGGTGGGAGCGGTACACGTTAGCTTTGTTTAGGAAAAGCCGCATAAACTTCCGATTCCAATATTTATCTGGTTAACAACGTTAAAATACCGGTGAGTTTCGGAAATAGACGAAACAATAATATTAACAGTTTCACTGACCCGTGAATCATTTGTGATTCTTAACATTTGATTTTCTATTGTGTCTCGCGCCGGACAGCGAATGGGTTGAGGACAAGCCTGTGTGTCAGCTATTTAATTTTGTATCATTATGTTTGTATAAATGGTGAAACAAAACATCGTGAAGAAATGTGCATGCCTGAGAGTTCTCCACGATGTTATCGAAAGACATGTGAAGTCTGACAACCAACACTTGGCCAGCGTAGTGGGCTATAGCCTTAATCTACTCATAATGAGAAAAGGCCCGTGCCTACCAGTTAGACAGATTATATACAGGGCCGATAATGATGATGATGATGTTTATATAAATCACTAACAATATTCTGTGTGGTGATGGATTAAGAATAAAGCATGTCAGTACCCCATTTCATTTCGTGAGTGTTACATCAAGTGTGGGTGTCGTAAAAGGCGAAAAAGGAAAACCAAATATAAACAATCGCTTATTTTTGCTTCTCTAGAGAAAAAAGAAATTGTTTACCCATAATAACGTCCCTCCTTAGAACCTTGAAGTTTTTTATTTAAACTGAGATACTCCCAATCCGTCATCAAGATCAAACCTATTGCTGTTTTGAAGTTAACATGGCACATATACACATTGCACACACAAGTTACTTTTCGAGATAAAAGATAGTCCATGTACAATTTGATCACCGTAAGATTCATTAAAATCCGTTCAGTAGATGTTGAATGAAAGAGAAACAAACAGCCAGGGTGTGCGTGATTGTTGTAAGTATTGTTTTGTTGATTGATTTTTGACACCATTTAAAATTAGAACAATTTCGATAACAGTTAAACAACATCGATGAATGCGCGAAACGCAGCGCAGCGCATTTTTAGCCATAACACAGACACAATAAACACAATATAATTAAGAGTGTCCCTAAGCTTGTATTTGTCAACACTATCTAATATCAATGTATGGACAGAGAACTTCAGCCGCAGTATCGTGCACTGTGTAGCTGCCCAACCCAACAAATTGAACAAAACATCGTAGTTCCTCACAAATTACCGTTACTTTAGCGAAACATTGTTAGACTTCTTTGAATTTTACTAAATTTAATTAACAACCGTTCGAACTAAGTTCACAAAGAATAATTTGAATTGCAAATGAAGTTAATGATTCTCGTTTTGATTCGTTACAGACGACCAACATTGGAGCAGATAATGGTGACTATTTTGTTATACAGCTAATCTACTATCTCTGTTGTCTCTGAAATATAGCTGTGTATATTGTGCACAATAAAGCATTATTTATCTATTTATCTACTGCTGTATTGTTTTGGCGCTTACTTAAACTTTGTTCGATATTTCTGAGAATCATCAATCGGGCTCCAACGACGGTGGTGCTTTATCAATATTATTTATACCCTTTGATACCCGAGGTCCCCTTACTAATCTAACCAGATATGACGAAAATATATACTCGATGTTTTTGAGAATAAACATAATTATTTAAATGACACCGCGGTGGTTTAAGTAGGTAGGCCCCGACTGCTTGTCAGCAACACCCTTCTATGCCAGCCCTAAAAGGCTAAGGATGTTTGAGATTCCACCGCGAATAGATAAAAAAGACGATGACTTTAAAATCTACATACATGTTAAATTACTTATAAACAAGTCACTTAAATTACTTCAGCAGACATCAGAATTAATATTAAATTTAATAATCTCTACTCTATTTTATAGAATTTGCATAAAGTTCCTCTAATTACTTACTCGACTACAGTGAGTTATAATTTCCTGTTCCTGTGCCTGCTTATCTTGGGAGTAACCCAACATGCTATGACAAATGATATGTCGTTTAGAGACGTCAGGATCATAGAAGAAAGAAGTTAGAAGTAAAATGGACCGAACCTAACTCGGCAACTAGTGTAGCTTCTCTGTTGCCGTCCCTCAGGCTTTTATCAGAAATTGACTAAAATGTACAACATCGTCCTACTATTGCAGAGGTATCGGGTTCAAATCCCGCGACACGCAACACTTACTTCCACGCTATGTGCGTTTTGAACGTTATGTGGCTCTATGCCTCAAAACACAGGTTAAACCATTGATCCCGGCTGTCATTAAGATCTTTGACAGTCGTAATAAAGAGTCTACTCTTGCAGCTATTAATACTGGTCTAAGCCATGGAATATTCCTTCGGGCTGCGGTCACAGGGCAGGCGCTCTGGGGCAAATTTAATTTCTGTCAAATCTGATCAAACCAGTAAACCGCACATCGGGCTCCAACGACGGTGGTGGATAACGTTATAAGCTGTAGTAACTTGTGGCTAAGACACTTGGAATGCGATTAAGAGGTTGACTTGCATATTCGATTCCACGAGCATTTCGTTTCTAAGTACAAATCACTAATTAAATAAGGCGAATCAATCAACAACTTTTACGAAAAGAGACTGGTAAAAGCGCACAGAATATTAAAGACTTTGTTTTATTTTAAATGACGTCTGGAATCAGCCACTAGACCAAAAGGCTGTGATCAACCGAATTATGGCTCGTCTAAATGGATTGGAATTCGAGTGTTACGTACTAAAACCACCGCGGTATTCTCGGCGTCCCGTTAGTGGCAAGATCACCGAAATCGCAGTTAGCATAATTTACCGCGACCCCAAAAATATTAAAGCATCTTGGAAATTTCGACATGACCAAACAAACAAGAAAATATTAGAACAAATGAAAATGACCAAAGTTCCGGCAAATAAATTTCCACTTAACTTCTTACTTATCATACAAAGTGGCGAAATATCGCGACAATACGATCTCGATTACCTAGTACGAGTCGCGAATTATTTTCAAAGTCCAATGAACTCAAGTTTTATAATTAATATTTTCGAAAGAGAACCGTAATTAGAAATGGGGGACTTGAATTTTGTTAATCCAATGAGACCAGGACCCAAGTTAGAAGATTAAATGGGAGATATAATCGCAAACTGGGTGAAAGAACAGCCATCTAAATTAATCAGGTGACTTATTTCCGTCAGAGAGCGGCGCCGACTCTGCACCCCTTGAATTGTATTTTAGGCCCGATAATGCTGTTATAGTTTGCTGATTTGTTTTCGAGGTATTGAGGTTTTCTGATATTCGCTATATGCTATCGCTAATGAAAGCAGCGATAGCCGAGTGGAGAGACTGAGGGACTGCTGCGCCGAGGGTCGAATCCACGGCACGCACCAATGACTTTTCGAGGTTAAGTTCGTATTAAATTGGTAATTATCGCTTGCTTATCGGTGAAGGAAAACATCGAGAGGAAACCTGCGTGCCTGAGAGTTCTCCATAATGTTTTCGAAAGACATGTGAAGTCTGCCAACCCGCACTTGGCCAGCGTGGTGGACTATGGCCTTATCCTTCTCATAGTGAGATGAGGCCCGTGCCCAGCAGTGGGACAGTATAAAGGGCTGATGATGATAATCGCTATTTTTTTATTTGTGCTAGTGATAAAGCTTGTCTCATCATATCAGCCGGAATACGTCCACTGCTGCACATAGGTCCTCCCCCAAGGCTCTTCACATGGGCCGATCCTGAGCCACCCGCATCCATCCGTCGGCGGTGATCCGAAAAAATGAAGTATATTTTAATATATTTCTAAAAATAGACTCATATAATTATGTTAACAGAAACTCTGCTTTTGTCGTATGCTGTTGTCAAAGAGCGGCGTCAAATTATCTAAACCACACGCTGAAAGTAACTGGAGTAAGATTAAGATAGAATTAATTTCCTGCTGTCGTATGTGAACCTAACTCCAGTTAATTAAGGAGAGTCACCTTGCTACCTTAACGCGGTCGTCTAAGTTATAAAAGACATGTCTTCATATTTTATTTATAGACTCACGCCTGTATCTTCGAAGGGGTAGGCAGACGTATAATGTTACAACCACATTTCGCCATGAATTTTTAAGCCCCACATGTCTTAAGTACTTATATATAGTTTTATAGGAAAAACTGTTGTTTTATCTACACTAATATTATAAAGAGAAAAAAATTGTATTTTTGTTTGTAATGGATAAATTCAAAAAATTCTTTCACCATTAGAAAGCAACATTATCTGCAAGTAACATAGGCTATATTTTAAATTAAAAAATAGGGGTCCGTAAGATATTTAGCTTTTTCGGGTACGCGAAGTAGTTCCCTCAGGACGCGGCTGAAACCGCGGGAAACGGCTAGTCTATAGATAAGACAACAGTTTTTCCTATAAAACGGAATCAATGTCTTTAAAAGGTATACCATTTAAAGACATTGATTCCCAATCAAGAAGAATGGTTACCACATAGCTACTGGTGACGATTTGCTGCCTCTTCTAGGTTGGGTGTTTACACTGAAAACAATATTGTATTCAGTAGGCAGGAAGCTAAATCGCAGCACGTCACAGAATGAAATAGATAAAAACAAGAACCGGTTGCGTTCTGCCTCTTGCCTTAAGCACATTTCACAATATAGGTAACTACACAACAATATATAGATGTCGTTAGTGTTGGGTGTCGAAGTACCGCCAGTGACAGTGGAGGCCTGCACTTTACTAAGACAAGTTATATTTACAGGTAGGGATCGTGATAACGCATCTGCTATAATATTATCTGCGCCGCGCCGAGTTTAATGTGGGAGACACTGTGTGGAAAAGGACTTATCCTTGTCGCTCTGATAAAAAGTCCTTTTCCACACAGTGTCTCCCACATTAGACGTTAGAATCCCTAATCTTCATTATACTCCTAAATATTCCCCACATGTGAATACGGTCGAACGCTATAATAAAACCATTGGTTCCTTAGCGGCGTTTGTAGGAAATGACCAGCGATTATGGGACACTCCTACCTAAGGTGTAGTTTGCATTAAATACTGCAGTTAATGAAGTCACGGGC
Source organism: Euclidia mi (assembly GCA_944739405.2). Classification (NCBI taxonomy): domain Eukaryota; kingdom Metazoa; phylum Arthropoda; class Insecta; order Lepidoptera; family Erebidae; genus Euclidia; species Euclidia mi. The sequence continues at coordinate 93,912,078 of OX123182.2, forward strand.
TATACACCTAGTTTTTTAGTCTATGGACGTAAATTAGTTCCATGCGGCTCACACTATGTCGACACGGACGCTGATGATATAGTATACATACCTAGGGACGATTACGCAGAAAACATAGGTCACTTATCAGGCATATTTGACAAAGTTCAGGCACTCTTCATTCAAGCTCATGCTAGGAATTCCCAAACTTATAATTTACGCCGTAAACCAGCCGAGTTGAATGTGGGAGACACTGTGTAGAAAAGGACTTTTTATCAGAGCGACAAGGATAAGTCCTTTTCCACACAGTGTCTCCCACATTAAACTCGGCGCGGCGCAGATAATATTATAGCAGATGCGTTATCACGATCCCTACCTGTAAATATAATTAACACGAATAATAATAATAATAACGTGAACAACCCTAATGTTGACACTGATCAATGGTATTCAGCCACCTACAATGGTTGTTTATCTTCGCCTAATGACTATCCAGACTATTCTATTAAAAATAATAAATTGTGTCGTATGATAAAATCTAGGTATATGCTACGTAAGGAGTTCGAATGGAAAGAAGTGCTACCTTCTTCTGATCGAAATAATGACATATTAGAGAACCATGCCGAACCCACTTCGGGGCATTTCGGTATATTTAAAACTTACAAGCGCTTAGCACTGCGTTACTATTGGCCCAAAATGCACGATGACGTGGTAAAGTTCATAAATTCTTGCGACACTTGTATCGCGCACAAACATCAGAACCATGCACCATTGGGAACCATGGGACGACCCAAAGTGTGTTCACGACCCTTCCAAACCAAATCTACACATTTGGTGGGGCCATTACCCGTCACAAGAAAACAAAACACCTACATCTTTGTAGTAACTTGCTGTTTTAGTAAATACTGTGACGGGTAATGGCCCCACATTGGGCACCACTGTAACGGGTTCTAGAATAGAAACGCAGTAGAGGTTCTAGGTGCGTTTATTTGCCGAGTATTGTCTCACTTCCCTTGCACGAGTATGACCGACCAACAACACGACACTGGCCTGAACACTAAGGGCTGCAGTCTCCCACGCTGTTCCCTCCGGTAGTGTGCAGGGCAGGTTGCTCGAAGGGCTGCGCGTAGCGGCAGATCATCGCAGTCCGTTGGCTCAGCTGGCAGGCGCCGGCGGTCTGAGTGCGATGAGCAGGGCAGGGCCAGACTCTTCGGCAGAGGTGACGTCGAGGACGGTGCTTGGAAGTGTAGCGGTCTAGGTAGAGTAGCCCGGAGCCTTAAGGTGGACCTGGAACCCACAGCTGGGAATCAGGATACACGTACAACGTATACGGATAGAGTAGCGGTAGTAGTCAGTATAGATTAGCGGTGCCGGCCTCTCTGTCGGCCCCTTTATATACCGGCCCTCCATCAGAATTGGAGTCCGTTCATGACCATATTTGGTCAGGCTTCGCGAGCGCGGACGATGGCCTTCTCTGATTGGCCGAGCGTATGGACAGTACTGTGACGTAGACGCGGTAGGTACCGGACATACGTCACAGTCCCTGAGCTCACACCAATCATCCTGACCATAAACGATGCAAGCCGATCATCATTGTATCCTTAAAGTAGATACTGCACCATTAAGAAATAGGTAACTACTCACTTCGAAGATATTTCCTTTTAAGATTTTTAGAAAACCTTCTTGTTCAACTTTAAAAACTCCGCATTGAGCTTATGTTGGTGAGCTCTACAGTAATAAGTAACACGATGACCTTGTAGGTGCAGTAATGTAAACTTATTTGGCAGGTTTTACGTGCTTTATAATCGAAGTTTTCTACATCAGTTATATCGTACATGGAAACAATACATGGAAACGAGTCTCAAGTTTGTTTGCATCTGGATAGATAACAATGGAAAATTAACTTTTTTTTAAATATGCGTCTTAGCCTGTTTTCATAAGATAAAGTTACCCTTAGCACCCACAGCTAATTTTGTGTTGACGATTTTGCTCAGCACTGTAACCGAGATACATCACAAGTATACAGATCTTTCCCAATTTGTGTTTTTTCTCGTCTTTATTGAGGACGTGGTACATAACAACGACGGGATGCTGCCTTCAGTTATGTGCATTTATTGTTTGTTTAGGACGTACGGCGTTACATCAAGATTCACTACACCAGTGTAAGCAGGTCTATGTCGGAATCACAAGACGACAGAATCATAGTCCAAATGAAACTGGCATTCATCAAGCAATACATAACTAGCTTAAGTTGGTTTATCTCTGTTTGAAAATTTTCTACAGGCACAGATCAGGTTTTGTTGGTAAAGTGTAAACGCATGAGTATTCATTAGTTCACTACTAACTCGGTTGTATAGTGTTAACAAAATAAATATTTACAGCGAAACTAGAATGCCACGTGATATTGTGCTGAGTTAAGTTCTGTGTACGCTTGGAAATGTAGTGGACAGTGGAAAAGGAATTCCTTATAAACTACATTGTATTCTTTTGTTAATCGAGTTGCTTGTGACTTTGCTTACGTAACTTTGATGCAGAAAGCAAGCATAAATTATATTCAAACTGATTTATAAGGATAGCTTTCCATTCAATGTTTTACTAGCCCTAAGGGTTGAGTTTTCTTTTAAATGGACCATATAGAAATAAATATATCGTGTTTACTATTTTACTGAATGTAAAATCGCAGATTAAGTGTCACTTATAGGCTACTTTTTATCAATTTTTGCCAGTGAACTTTTCGAAAAAGCTAATTCAAAATGTTATTGCAATTTTTTTATGGAATCTATTTCATATATTATTGGAAATATAATTGCGTAGTTCTATTAGCAGTGGTGTTATCAAGAAAGGACGGAACCATGTAATTACACCACGGCTTGAATGCTCTAAAATTACGTAGAAAGCAAATATTTGTACCGCTGGGATAATAATTATGAATACAGAATTGCTGAACACGGTACTTGTTCCTTGTAAATTGTTTCCCTTGCTTACGAAGTATGGGACAGTACTTCGTCCTATGTACACGAGTTGCCAACCTTTGGCTTATCACTGACGCCCAAACTAGAAATTGCCTAACCAGCTAGATATGAGTTAAATATGTGTGTCAACATATGGGTGTGTTGTGTTTGTTTTGGATTAATTATAGGGAAGGTATAAAGATAAATTTAATTGTTTGGGCTCTGTACCTAAACAGAACAAAAGAGAACCCTATTGGATCACTTTGTTGTCCGTTTGTCTAACGGTCCGTAACGACCCTCTATTTGACGCGTGGAGTTGAAAAAAATATACAGAAAAATTAAGCTACTGGTTCAGGTGAGATATTTATGAAAGGGCTTGATGTGCATATTTCGAAACATATACACATACATAGACTCACGCCTGTTTCTCCGAAGGGGTAGGCAGTAGGCAGAGGCATATTAAACGCCCACTTTTCGCCAGTGTTTCGATCCCACGTAATAGGTGGCGAGCCTATTGCCGCTTATCGGGATATTTTGTTTGCCAGATCCTCGTCCGTTGATCGGCAGGTGCACCACTTGCGGGTGAGGTTGGCTTGGGACCCTAAGTTCTTGGTGGGAACCCTATACACCCGATTTCGAAACATATCTAACTATTTTTTACGACTCATACAATTTAAATTAAGTTGCAAAATAAAAAATACAGTTTCCTCTTATTTCTTAATATTTGACTGCACGGTTGGCGTAGTGGTTTAAGCGGCCGCCTCGCCGCTTGACACTGTGCCGAGTGTTGTGGGTTCGATTCCCACACGAGACAACACTTTGTGTGATCCATAAATTGTTGTTTCGAGTCTGGGTGGTCATTGTCCGCGTTAGTTGTATGTTTGTAAAGTCCCCCGCGACACAGGATTTAGTACTAATGCGGGAGTTGTCTTTATAAATATATTGAAGGGCGAGTCTGACTCGTACTTATCCGGTTTTAAAAAATATACATATTTTGCACCTTCTAACAAACTGTTTTTTTATTTATTTCTTGCTAACTATGGCTCTGGTATAATAAATAGCTTGATCCACTGCTTTCAGTTGTTCTCCGTATATTACGTTTCTCTCTGCCACTGAAGCTGTCATCTTTTGATTACGATTTCACTGAAAGCTTACTTCACTAATGGTGATGTTCTAGAAGTTGGTTGTGTGATGTGGTTAAAGTGTACCGCGATGTGATATTTTAGAGAAAGAAGAAGAAAACATTAATTAAGTAGTCATCATTATCAACCCTGTATAATAATTGTCCCACCGCTGGACACGGGCCTCTTCTCACTATAGAAAAGTGCAAGCACCATAGTCTGCTACGCGAGCCAAGAGGAAAACGCTCTTGGCAGATTTTATATGTATTTCGACAACATTATAAAGGACTTTCAGGCACGCAGATTTCCTCACGACATTTTCCTTTACCGCAAATTAGCAAGCAATAATTTGTCATTGAATACGCACATAACTTCGAAAAGTGGATTCGAACCAGACTTATCCTGTGGAGCAGTCTGTCGGTTTCCCACTAGCATGTGCATGAGATAATTAAATAGTACTTTAACACAAAATGTTAAAATGTGGCTCAAAAGTGTGTAAGCACGGAATTTAGGACAAAGTTTGCACTCTAAGTGTCAAATGCTCCTTATTTAGAAAATAATTGTCCCTAGCGTATATGTGACGTCAATGGCTCGTCCATTGTCGTAGTATACGCTAGGAAAGCAATTTGCGTGTGTTTCATAACCCTCTGTCCGATCCTGAAAGGACATATTACTGACTTGCCAGGCATACCAGGAAAAATAATAAATAAAATCTAGGTCATCATAAAACAACAGAATTTATTTCCTTAGCACAGTACCAAGGAGAAACATTACACCGAAATTGGGGAAAATTCACTAAGCTAACAACACTCCCCTCAACAGCGGTATCCTTTATGATTCTATTAATTGTATTATTAAAATATCGTCGGCTTTCCCCACTTTCCGTGTCAAAGGGCATGCCGCCTTTTTAAAATAGTGCAATTTTACCGTCAAGCGAGCCGCCCGTACACAAAGGGACCGCTCTAGTGATGTTTACGATCAACAGATAATATCGATTTATTTAATTTTAACATTACATTTTACAAACTGGTAACGATAGCCTAGTGGCGATACCAACGGACTGCCATGCAGAGGGTATCGGGTTCGAATCCACAGTGCGCATCAATAATAATAATAATACATAATAAGTTAACAAGACTTTTCGATGTTATGTGCGTAATAAATTGTTAATAAACGCTTGCCTCATGTCTCGGAAGAGGACGTCAAACGGTCGGACCAACAGTCATGAAGATCCTTGATAGTTGTTACGGGGAGTCAGTACCCTCAAATAAACTGATACTGGTCTAAACCATGAAATGATTTTTTTTAAATAACAATACATTAAAATATGCAATTGATGCATGCAATAAAATATGCATTTTTCTAGGTAGTAGAGCCTTGCTGATTTCAGCATTAATGGACGGCTCGACCGGGGAAGTACTACCCTCTCACAGAAAATCGACGTAAAGTAACAGTTTAATTTAAATAGTTTTTCGGGATATATACCACGTACCTTTGTTTGGAGTAACCGATATTTCGGCACTGTTGCAAGCGCCATGTTCACGGATGTACTGATGGTATTGCGGGTGGATGAATGTTACGAGCAAGTATAACGGTCTACCCGCTTTCTTACTCGTTTTTTGCGTTCAACACCACAAGCACTGTTATCACTATGACATTGTACCCGATCACGACATACCACACTCACTACGTTAGCTCGCGGTTTGATTTTGTTCTTTTCACGGGTTTTACATAGACGTACCACTGGATGCCAGATACTCGACAGTTGAAACCCATCCTCTCTATTGAAATTCTTGAACTTTTTAATTTCAATAGCCTCCCTAACCATTCGAGGTATGTAGTGGCGTTCTGTCGAAAGTACCTGAGGGTTATGTAACTCAATCCTGTGGTCGGTACCCGAGTCCAAGAGGTGTTGAGCTATGGCGGACTTGTGTGGTTCATTATTTTTGACTGCCTTAATGTGTTCCTTTATTCGGCAAGAGATGGCGCGTTTGGTTTGTCCTATATAGGAACTCCCACAGCTGCAGTCAATTTTGTATACACCTGGCTTTTCTAAGAGAAGACTGTCTTTCGGCGTTCTTATATATTGCGACAGTTTCTTAAAAGGAGTGAAGATAGTTTTAACTGAAACCTTCTTAAGGATGTTGGCGACCTTATCTATCACTCCTTTGACGTACGGTAAGTACGCTGGGTGTCATTCAACCTTGTGGTCCAGGTGTTTCTGAGTATGTCTGGGTGGTCTTATTCGCCTACTGTACTCGTTCTTGTGTAGAACGTCGCTTATATGTGAAAGTTCTTTATTCAACAGTGCCGAAATATCGGTTACTCCAAACAAAGGTACGTGGTATATATCCCGAAAAACAATTTAAATTAAGTTTAAATGACCACGAAAGTTTAAATTCCTATAAAGTAACAGTACCTAAACTGTTGCGTTTCGTTCGGTGAGTGAGGGTGGCGGAGGCCCTATCCCCTATTCCTTCTCCCTCATCCCACTTCTCATCCTATCCCTTTTCCCAAAGGGGCGGCAACGTACTTGTGACTCCTGTGGTGTTGCTTGTGTCCATGGGCGGCGGTAATTACTTACCATCAGGCAATCCGTCTGCTCGTTTGCTGCCTATCATTTACCATAAAAAAGCAATTACACAAAGCTAACATATTAGGGGTTTGCCTAACGATATTGTAGCAGGTAAACAATAACATAAAATATCGATAAAAACATTACTCCAGTGAATATCATTGGTTACATCCCTAATTATTTATTTGATTTACGAATTAATAATTTGTCTACTTGACTACTCAATCTTTCGCTAGCATTCCTTTTGTTTAGATTTCCGGATCTCTTTAAATTGTGAAATAGTAAATTCGTTAGGTATGTCATATTCAAACAATTAAATTAGGTAGAAGTGAATGTAATATTACGCAGGAGCTCGTAGGGAGTACGAAGAACGGTATGTTAGACCAAGGGGTCTACTCGTACCGTCGGAACGCGCGTTTCAACGGCTTCAGTGCGGTGCGCGCATCGTTGAAGTGCTTTTCATCGTTGCTTTTTAAAGTGCTAGGAGTGTTAAGTAGTGTGTGTTCAGAGATGGTGCAAAGGTGCCGTAAGTGTCTGGACGTGGACGGCGGACATGTGGAGAATGACCGTCGCAACTTACAGCAAGTTGATATTTTTATCAATTTAAGGTAGGTAGTAGCTACTTACGTAAGATTAAACCAATTAATAAGTTGTGATTAACTTTAGTGCCGTAGCGTCATAGCCATAGCGCGACTTGGTTTGCCGATCGTAATAGGTCGGCAAAGATAAGCAACGCTAGCACAAGTCTTTTCTTAGATGGGTGACCGCGTGTGACATTACATGAAAGCGCTACCGAGCTTCCAGCAGAACATAAAGCTGAATCACAGAAACGTTAGGCCATGTCGTAGGCCTTCGGGCAGTCTGAAAACACTGACACCAGAGTTGGCCACGCACTCGCACGAAACAAATAGACAACCTAAATACTGCCTTTTGTTTTACCTAAACCATCGAAGCACGAGATCAGCTGTTGCATCAAGCGCATAAAATTATGCGCTTAATAATTCTATTATACCTAAAATAATACTTGGCACGTGTAAAGGACCTGTGAAGGCCTATGCACTCAAAGGCACCGCTTTTGCCGTCAAATCTTTATGAACTTTAGGTAGATACCTAGCTATTACGATTTATGAGTCTTCAGTGTTGCCATGGGTAATCGTATATGATATTATTTAAAATTGATTAAATTTGCAAGGAAAAATTTTATCTTGAATTTCCGGGAAATAATGACAAATACCTCATCATTTTACGCTACTCTACAACCCCTTCATTGATCGGACGGAGGGTTACGAAACATCCTGTATAGACAACTTGAACGATCCATCATTTACTTTTAGTTTTTATGTGCATTTATAAAAGTGTGTTTTTCTAGTGTTTTTTAAATTATTAATTTATTTATATCTTACCTACTCGAATTTTGTCTACTGTACTATGTTTGTATGATGTTGTTGACGATGCAAGAATGACTTGATCATCGGCGTACAAGAGGCATTCAGCACACAATCCTACCATATCGATCCCGCATTCAATTTCTCTCATATCTTTAATTCATGAATAAGTTGAACAACCAGCGCGTGGCTACACACCCCTGTCTGTCACCTTTAGAGATGTCAAACCAGTCCGTACAGGCACCATTAATCCGAACACAGGGCCTAGAATCTATACAGGGATTTAAGAGCCCTTATTATAAAGTTGTCCAACCCATACATAGATAGCACCTTCCATAGTTCCTTTCTATTCACCGTATCATTTATGTTACCATCCTTATTTATGTTACTTTGTAATGTACTAGTCTCGGTACCTGACCGCCTGCGTAACTCCGGTTACAAAGTTTAGCCGCGATCCCTAACATTGGGAGTAGCGGTACACGTTAGCTTTGTTTAGGAAAAGCCGCATAAACTTCCGACGCCAAATATTTATCTGGTTAACAACGTTATAATATCGGTGAGGTTCATAAATAGAATACAATAATATTAACAGTTTCACTGTCCCGTGTATCATATGTGATTCATAACATTTGATATTTGGTTAAGGACAAGTCTGTGTGTCAGCCATTTCATTTTGTATGTGTTTGTATAAATGGTGAAACAAAACATCGTGAAGAAATCTGCATGCCTGAGAGTTCTCCACAATGTTCTCGAAAGACATGTGAAGTCTGACAACCAGCACTTGACCAGCGTAATGGGCTATAGCCTTAATCTTCTCATAATGAGAAAAGGCCCGTGCCCAGCAGTGGGACCAACTACATATAAAGGGCCGATATAATAATGATGATGTTTATATCAATTACAAGCACTATTCTGTGCGGTGGTGGATTAAGAATACAACATGTCACAACCCCATTTCATTCCGTGAGTGTTACAAGAGGTGACTAAGGAAAACCAAATATATATTTTTGTATCTCTATAGTAATTTAACTATTGGTACGAATCCGTGAACGTAGAGCTCTAAAAATCACGCACCGGATTTGATATAAATCGTATTACAGATGTTGGATGTAGTTCGTGACGCATCATATAAGAAGTTCTACGGCCACATTCGGCTGTTTTTACGAGTTCGGTTCGGATTCGGATCGAATGCAGTGCGTAACACAATGACATACGTTGAAGTGCTTTTCATCGTTGCTTTTTAAAGTGCTAGGAGTGTTAAGTAGTGTGTGTTCAGAGATGGTGTAAAGGTGCCGTAAGTGTCTGGACGTGGACGGCGGACATGTGGAGAATGACCGTCGCAACTTACAGCAAGTTGATATTTTTATCAATTTAAGGTAGGTAGTAGCTACTTACGTAAGATTAAACCAATTAATAAGTTGTGATTAACTTTAGTGCCGTAGCGTCATAGCCATAGCGCGACTTGGCTTGCCGATCGTAATAGGTCGGCAAAGATAAGCAACGCTAGCACAAGTCTTTTCTTAGATGGGTGACCGCGTGTGACATTACATGAAAGCGCTACCGAGCTTCCAGCAGAACATAAAGCTGAATCACAGAAACGTTAGGCCATGTCGTAGGCCTTCGGGCAGTCTGAAAACACTGACACCAGAGTTGGCCACGCACTCGCACGAAACAAATAGACAACCTAAATACTGCCTTTTGTTTTACCTAAACCATCGAAGCACGAGATCAGCTGTTGCATCAAGCGCATAAAATTATGCGCTTAATAATTCTATTATACCTAAAATAATACTTGGCACGTGTAAAGGACGGCGACGGCGGCTTTTGTCAAAGGAGGCGGTCGGGTGGCCTATGCACTCAAAGGCGCCGCTTTTGCCGTCAAATCTTTATGAACTTTAGGTAGATACCTAGCTATTACGATTTATGAGTCTTCAGTGTTGCCATGGGTAATCGTATATGATATTATTTAAAATTGATTAAATTTGCAAGGAAAAATTGTATCTTGAATTTCCGGGAAATAATGACAAATACCTCATCATTTTACGCTACTCTACAACCCCTTCATTGATCGGACGGAGGGTTACGAAACATCCTGTATAGACAACTTGAACGATCCATCATTTACTTTTAGTTTTTATGTGCATTTATAAAAGTGTGTTTTTCTAGTGTTTTTTAAATTATTAATTTATGTATATCTTACCTACTCGAATTTTGTCTACTGTACTATGTTTGTATGATGTTGTTGACGATGCAAGAATGACTTGATCATCGGCGTACAAGAGGCATTTAGCACACAGTCCTACCATATCGATCCCGCATTCAATTTCTCTCATATCTTTAATTCATGAATAAGTTGAACAACCAGCGCGTGGCTACACACCCCTGTCTGTCACCTTTAGAGATATCAAACCAGTCCGTACAGGCACCATTAATCCGAACACAGGGCCTAGAATCTATACAGGGATTTAAGAGCCCTTATTATAAAGTTGTCCAACCCATACATAGATAGCACCTTCCATAGTTCCTTTCTATTCACCGTATCATTTATGTTACCATCCTTATTTATGTTACTTTGTAATGTACTAGTCTCGGTACCTGACCGCCTGCGTAACTCCGGTTACAAAGTTTAGCCGCGATCCCTAACATTGGGAGTAGCGGTACACGTTAGCTTTGTTTAGGAAAAGCCGCTTAAACTTCCGACGCCAAATATTTATCTGGTTAACAACGTTATAATATCGGTGAGGTTCATAAATAGAATACAATAATATTAACAGTTTCACTGTCCCGTGTATCATATGTGATTCATAACATTTGATATTTGGTTAAGGACAAGTCTGTGTGTCAGCCATTTCATTTTGTATGTGTTTGTATAAATGGTGAAACAAAACATTGTGAAGAAATCTGCATGCCTGAGAGTTCTCCACAATGTTCTCGAAAGACATGTGAAGTCTGACAACCAGCACTTGACCAGCGTAATGGGCTATAGCCTTAATCTTCTCATAATGAGAAAAGGCCCGTGCCCAGCAGTGGGACCAACTACATATAAAGGGCCGATATAATAATGATGATGTTTATATCAATTACAAGCACTATTCTGTGCGGTGGTGGATTAAGAATACAACATGTCACAACCCCATTTCATTCCGTGAGTGTTACAAGAGGTGACTAAGGAAAACCAAATATATATTTTTGTATCTCTATAGTAATTTAACTATTGGTACGAATCCGTGAACGTAGAGCTCTAAAAATCACGCACCGGATTTGATAAAAATCGTATTATAGATGTCGGATGTAGTTCGTGACGCATCATATAAGAAGTTCTACGGCCACATTCGGCTGTTTTTACGAGTTCGGTTCGGATTCGGATCGGATGCAGTGCGTAACACAATGACATAGGTACCCAATAAACACAAAATAATGAAGAGTGTCTCTTAGCTTGCCTCTATCAACACTATCAAGTAACAGTGGAAGGACAAAGAAAATTCAACCGCAGGGCACTGTGTAGCTCCCCAACCCTAACAAATAGAACAAAACATCGTAGTTCCTCACAAATTACCGTTACTTTAGCGAAACATTGTTAGACTTCTTTGAATTTTACTAAATTTAATTAACAACCGTTCGAACTAAGTTCACAAAGAATAATTTGAAATGCAAACGAAATTAATGATTCTCGTTTTGATTCGTTACAGACGATTAACATTGAAGCAGATAATGGTGGCAAATTTGTTATACAGCTAATCGATTATCTCTGTTGTCTCTGTAATATTGATCTGTATATTGTGTACAATAAAGCATTATCTATCTATTTATCTACTACTGCTGTATTGTTTTTGCGCTTACTTAAACTTTGTTCGATATTTCTGAGAATCATCAATGTCATAGCTTTATCAATATTATTTATACCCTTTGATGCCCGAGGTCCCCTTACTAATCTAACCAGACATGACGAAAATATAAACTCGATGTTTTTGAAAATAAACATAATTATTTAAATGATACCGCGGTGGTTTTAGTAGGTAGGCCCCGACTGCTTTTAAGCAACACACTTCTTTGCCAGCCCTAAAAGGCTAAGGATGTTTGAGATTCAACCGCGAATAGATAAAAAAAGACGATGACTTTAAAATCGATATACTTGTTAAATTACTTATAAACAAGTCACTTAAATTACTTCAGCAGACATCAGAATCAATATTAAATATAATAATCTCTACTCTATTTTATAGAATTTGCATAACGTTCCTGTATTGTTATTTAATAGGAGTCTCTAATTACTTACTCGACTACAGTGGGTTATAATTTCCTGTTCCTGTGCCCGCTTATCTTGGGAGTAACCCAACATGCTATAACAAATGATATGTCGTTTAGAAACGTCAGGATCATAGAAGAAAGAAGTTAGAAGTAAAATGGACCGAACCTAACTCGGCAACTAGTGTAGCTTCTCTGTTGCCGTCCCTCAGGCTTTTATCAGAAATTGACTAAAATGTACAACATCGTCCTACTATTGCAGAGGTATCGGGTTCAAATCCCGCGACACGCAACACTGACTTCCACGCTATGTGCGTTTTGAACGTTATGTGGCTCTATGCCTTAAAACACACGTTAAACTATCGATCCCGGCTGTCATGAAGATCTTTGACAGGCACAATAAAGAGTCTACTCTTGCAGCTATTTATACTGGTCTAAGCCATGGAATATTCGGGCTGCGGTCAGATGGCAGGCGCTCTGGGGTAAAGTTAATTTCTGTCCAATCTGATTAAACCAGTAAGCCGCACCTCGGGCTCCAACGACGGTGGTGGATAACGTTATAAGCTGTGGTAACTTGTGACTAAGACACTTGGAATGTGATTAAGAGGTTGACTTCGATTCCACAAGGGTTTCGTTTCTAAATGCAAATAATTAATTAAATAAGGCGAATCAAGCAACTACTTTTACGAAAAAAGACTGGTAAAAGCGCACAGAATATTAAAGACTTTGTTTTATTTTAAATGACGTCTGGAATCAGCCACTAGACCATAAGGCTGTGATCAACCGAGTTATGGCTCGTCTAAATGCGATCGAGTGTTACGTTCTAAAACCACCGCGGTGTCCTCGGCGTCCCGTTAGTGGCACGATCACCGAAATCGCAGTTAGCATACTTTACCGCGACCCCAAAATTATTAAAGCATCTTGGAAATTTCGATATGACCTAAAACAACAAAATATTAGAACAAATGAAAAAGACCAAAGGCACAGTAAGATATTTTTCTTCAACTTATTTAAACCAAATAACATTTTATTACATTCGAGAAATGGAACATGAAATCCCTAATTTTCTTCGTAGCGAATCTGAATCTAGAAAGTGCCGGAAAATTTTCCCACTTAACTTCTTACTTATCATACAAAGTGATGAAATATCGCGACAATAGGATCTCGATTACCTAGTACGAGTCAAGAATTATTTTCAAAGTCCAAGGAACTCAAGTTTCATAATTAATATTTTCGAAAGAGATCCGTAATTAGAAATGGGCGACTTAGTGAATTTTGTTAATCCAATGAGACCAGGACCCAAGTTAGAAGATTAAATGGAAGATATAATCGCAAACTCGGTGGAAAGAACAGCCATCTAAATTAATCAGGTGACTTATTTCTGGCGGAGAGTGGCGCGAACTCCGCACCCTTGAATTGTAATTTAAGCTCGATAACACTGTTATAGTTTACTAATTTGTTTTCAAGTTATTACGGTTTGCTGATAATCGCTATATTTTTTATTTCTGGTAGTGATAAAGCTTGTCTCAACTATCAGCCGGAAGACATCCACTGCTGGACCTAGGCCTCCCCCAGCCACTCGCATCCATTCGCTGTCCACGATCCTAACAAGATCGCTAGTCCACCTTGAAGCTAATGTATGTAGTATAATTATTTTAATATATTTCTATACCAGACTCATATTTTTATGTAAGCAGAAACTCTGTTTTCGTCGGATGCTGTTCTCAAAAAGCAGCGTCAAATTATCTAAACCACGCGCTGAGTGTAACTGGAGTAAGATTGAGATGGAATTAATTACCTGCTATCGTATATGAACCTGACTCCAGTTAATTATGAATTCACCTTGCTACCTAATAATGATTTAAACAGGAACAAGATTAGAACATAAGATGAATTATTTACTTTAGTGTCTTTGATTGTAATGTTAAATTGCATTCATGTCTAAAATAATTCTAGCGGTCGTCTAAGTTATAACACACTTGTCTTTATATATTCTATTTTATTAGTTCACGTATGTATCCCCGAAGGGATAGATGTCGTTAGTGTTAGGTGTCGAATTACCGACAGTGACAGTGGAGGTAATGGCCTGTACTTTACTAAGGGCAGTTAAAGATTAGCGTTTTACACGCGCGTATAAGCTCGTTTTCGGAAGCACATGTAGGCGTGTATACGCGCGCCTTTTGGCGCACGCGCAACTCGTACGAGCGTTGATGCGCTTCTAAGCTCGTCTAAGCGCGAGCTGTCAGAACCCATGTTGACACTGACACGATGTCACTACTTTTTCGAGCGAACACGCCGAAATATGCCCGTTTACGCCAATCCGGTTTTTTGAAGCGAGTAATGTAGCGCGCGTGTAAGGGTGTATGCTGAAACGACCGTACGCGCAGAAAAATTCGCTAATTAGAAACCGCCCTAAGGCGTCCCTGAGGTCTCACCAATCATCCCGACCATAAACGATGCAAGCCGATCGTGATTGTATCCTTAAAGTAAATACTGCACCATTAAGAAATAGGTAACTACTCACTTCGAAGATATTTCTTTTTTAAGATTTTAAGAAAACCTTCTTCTTCATCTTTAAAAACTCCGCATTGAGCTTATGTTGCTGAGCTCTACGTCGATCAGTAACACAATGACCTTGTAGGTGCAGTAATGTAAACTTATTTGGCAGGTTTTACTTGCTTTATTATCGAAGTTTGCTACATCAATGATATCGTACATGGAAACAATACATGGAAACGAGTCAAAAGTTTGATTGCATCTGGATAGATAACAATGGCAAATTACCTTTTTTTTTTAATATGCGAGCTACCCTGTTTTCATAAGGTAAAGTTACCCTTAGCCACCTCTCTATATTTTGCGTTGCCGTCCTATATGAATGAAGCTCAGCACTATAACCCAGTTACATCACAAGTATACAGATCTTTCCCAATTTGTGTTTTTTCTCGTCTTTATTGAGGACGTGACACATAAAAACGACGGGATGCTGCCTTCAGTTATGCGCATTTATTGTTAGTTTAGGACGTACGGCGTTACATCAAGATTCACTACACCAGTGTAAGCAGGTCTATGTCTGTATCACAAGACGACAGAATCATAGTCCAAATGAAACTGGCATCCATCAAGCAATACATAACTAGCTTAAGCTGGTCTCCCTGTGTTTGAAAATTTCCTACAGGCACATATCAGGTTTTGTTGGTGAAATGTAGATGCATGTGTATCCATTAGTTCACTACGAACTCGGTTGTACAGTGTTAACAAAATAAATATTTACAGCAAAACTAGAATACCACGTGATATTGTGCTGAGTTAAGTTCTGTGTACGCTTGGAAATGTAGTGGACAGTGGAAAAGGAATTCCTTATAAACTACATTGTATTCTTTTGTAAGTCGAGTTGCTTGTGACTTTGCTTACGTAACTTTGATGCAGAAAGCAAGCTTAAATTATATTCAAACGGATTTAAAAGGATGCCTTTCCATTCGATGTCTTACTTGCTCTCAGGGTTGAGTACTCTTTTGAGTGGACTATATAGAAATGAATATACTGTGTTTCCTATTTTACTGAAAGTAAAATCGCAGCTTTAGTGTCACTTATAGGCTACCTTTTTACCAATTTTTGCCAGTGAACTTTTCGAAAAAGCTAATTCAATATTTTATAGCAATTTTTTGATGGAATCTATTTCATATATTATTGGAAATAGAATTGCGTAGTTTTATTAGCAGTGGTGTTATGAAGAAACGACGGAACCATTTAATTAAACCACGGCTTGAATGCTCTAAAATTACGTAGCAAGTAAGTAAATATTTGTGCCGCTGGGATAATAATTATAGATACAGAATTGCTGAACACGGTACTTGTTCCTTGTAAATGGTTTCCCTTGCTTACGAAGTATGGGACAGTACTTCGTCCTATGTACACGAGTTGCGAACCTTTGGCTTATCACTGACGCCCAAACTAGAAATTGCCTAACCAGTTAGATATGAGTTAAATATGTGTGTCAACATATGGGATGGTTTGTGTTTGTTTTGGATTAATTATAAGGAAGGGATAAAGATAAATTAAAATTTTTGGGCTCTGTACCCAAACAGAACAAAATAGAACCCTATTGGATCACTTTGCTGTCCGTTTGTCTAACGGTCTGTAACCAATCGGTTAATTAAAAATCTTGAATGTTTTAAATAAAAAGATTGACTTGGCAATCGCATAAAACAATCTAATTTATATATTATATGTATTACTTATGATCATAAACCAGATTATTACTTATTTTAAATCATAATTATTGACTTGTAATTTTATACTATTGCATCCACGACCTAAGACTATTACTGTCCAATTTCTTTATATACTGCTTGACATTTTACCAACGACAACCCAAACTTTTACTATTACTTTGACATTATTTACTTTTTATTATTTGACATTTTATTGCTTTATTTTAATTTTATTACCAATATACATTATACACTTGACAGCTCGAGTGTGGCTAAATATAAAATGAAAATAATTAAATAGTAATCTAAATAACTGCTGCACACATAAAACTACATTTAAAGTAAAACATATTGAAACAAATTCTCGTTTATTTGTATTGGGAATAGCAAAGCAAATAGTTCAAATTAGAGTAATTAAACTACGATAGCATAAAAAACGAGCGATTTTCAAATAAAGTGCCATATGAAAGTTTTTGTATTTTTAAATTGTATGAATACAGGCTATGCATAATGATATGTACAAAGTTTTATAATTTTCAATTTGATGGTACTGTTTTCTCTTTTGTTGTGATTAAAAGGTGTGTTAGCAATAATTTACTTAGCCTGGGAAAATCCATAAACGTTAATCTGATCCCAAATTAGGCAAAGCAAATACTATGATAACCTTTAACCGACGAACATCCTTATATATCCTTAAATACATACTAGATACAGATAAATTACACCCAGACACAGAATAAATCATCATGCACATTATTTGACCTTTGTGCTTTGAACGGACGACCATAAAACTTAGCAGCCAGGCCCTTAGACAAATCAATCAAATCAATCAATCAATCAGCCTATCGCAGTCCACTGCTGGACAAAAGCCTCTCCCGACACGCGCCACAGTACACGGTCCTCAGCCTTCCGCATCCAGTCTGTCCCAGCCACCTTTTTCAGGTCGTCGGTCCACCTAGCCGGGGGCCGCCCTACCTTACGCTTGCCGAGACGTGGTCTCCACTCTAGGATACGCTTGCTCCATCGGCCATCAGTCCTTCTACAGATATGACCAGCCCACTGCCACTTGAGTCTACTGATTCTGTGAGCTATGTCGGTAACTTTGGTTCTTTGTCGGATAACTTCGTTTCGGATTTTATCCTTCAAAGAGACGCCAAGCATAGCCCGTTCCATAGCTCGCTGCGTGACTTTTAGTTTGTGGACTAGTCCCATTGTGAGTGTCCACGTCTCGGCACCGTACGTCATAACAGGTAGGACGCATTGGTTGAAGACTTTGGTTTTCAGGCATTGCGGTAGGGGCGAAGAGAAAACTCGACGTAGCTTGCCAAACGCTGCCCAACCCAACTGAATCCTGCGGTCGATTTCTTTCTCAAGGTTGTTTCTACCAAGCTGGACTACTTGCCCAAGGTAGACATACTCTTGAACAACTTCGAGCATCGATCCGTCGACATAAACCGGTCCCGGCACAATGTGTTCGTTGAATATAATCTTGATTTTATCCAAGTTCATGCCGAGACCGACCCGTCGAGAGGCTCTATTTAGGCTGTGCAGCATCTCGCTCAGCTCTTCCAGGTTCTCTGCCACGATGACGATATCGTCGGCAAACCGAAGGTGGGTACTCGCTATTAATGTTTATGCCCCGTCCAGTCCAGTCCAGCGTCTTAAAGACGTCTTCGAGTGCGTTGGTGAAGAGCTTAGAAGATATTACATCCCCCTGCCTCACCCCTCTACGCAACTCAATGGGGCTGGTTTTACTGTCCTGGAGCTGGACGGTCATAGTGGCCATCTCAACACCTCGATGTAGCGCCAATCGATGCGACACCGCTGCAGAGCATCCAGAACCGCCCAGGTTTCGATGGAGTCGAAGGCTTTCTCGTAGTCCACGAAAGCCATACACAGCGGCTGATTGTATTCGTTGGTCTTCTGTACAATCTGCCGAACAGTATGGATGTGGTCTACGGTGCTGTAGCCTTTTCGAAACCCGGCTTGTTCCGGTGGCTGGAAATCGTCGAGTTTTCTGGCGAGGCGATTTGTTAGGACTCTCGAGAACAACTTGTAGACGTGACTCAGGAGTGAGATGGGTCTGTAGTTTTTCAGCAGGGTTTTGTCACCTTTTTTGAAAAACAGAACCACCGCACTCCCATTCCACGCCTGAGGTGTTAGGCCTTGGTGGATAACGGAATTAAACAGGCTCGCCAGCTCTTTCAGAATTGCTGTCCAACCTGCTTTTAAGAGCTCTGTGGTGATTCCGTCATCCCCTGGAGACTTGTTGTTCTTGAGCTGCTCGAGAGCCTCTTACCTCGCCCTGGTTGACATCAGGGATGTCCTCCGTGTAATGGCGCGTGAGTTGGGCTCTGTGGTCATCATCGCTGGGTCTCGTGGGTTTAGGCATCCGTGATGCGTACAAGTCCTTGTAGAAACTCTCAATTTTAGCGAGAATCTCTGACTTGGAGGTTACGGTTTTGCCATCCGCAGTATTGAGTTTCGACAGATGAATTCTACCAAGCTGGCGAGCGAAGACTTTGGTGCCTCGATTCTGTTCAATCGCAGCCGTAATGGCGCGGGTATTGGAACATCGGAGGTCACGTCGCACCAGCTTCCGGATCTTCCGGTTTAGGTTTCTTCCATCTGTCGAAGACGTCTGCACATATGACATTCCCCTTCTTTGCCTCATAAGTTCGAGAGTCTCGAGCAAGAGTTTACTTTGCTTGTTAACGCTTTTTCCGGGAAACACCCTTCGAGACACATCCTGTAGCGATTTGACCACAGCATCGGTTTTCTCGTCAACAGTGCCATGGATTTCCAGCAGTCCGAAACGGTTTTGAAATTCCAGTTGAAACTTTTCGGATCCTACTGCTAGCTGAGGTGCAATAGGTCTAAGAGTAGACTTCATCATGCGAAGCCTCTCAGCTCTGAAGTCTATATTTAGAGTGCCTCGGACAAGTCGGTGATCGCTACCGGTATTAAACCTGTTGATCACTGAGACGTCTCAAAATATATACCTCCGATCAGACATGATGAAGTCTATCTCGTTCCTTGTCACAGTATCGGGGGGCTTCGCCATGTCCACTTTCTATGAGGCTTCTTCTTAAAGAAGGAGTTCATTAAGAAGAGCCCCTGTGACTCCAGAAAGTTGACCAGCATTTGCCCCCTGTGATTTCGGCATCCCACGCCATAGGATCCGATTCTCGTTTCGCCGCGTTCTTGTACTCCCACTTTGGCATTAAAATCTCCCATAACAACGCTGTAGTGTGTCTTGATGGTATGATGTAGAGCCTTAGTAATGTCCTCATACATGGCTTCGACTATGTCATCGCAGTATGTCGAGGTCGGCGCATATACCTGTACCACCTTCAGGAAGTACCTGTCGGTGATCCTTAATATCAGGTACGCTACCCGTGTCGACACACTGCTGATTTCTACAACGTTGTTAGCGAGAGATTTGTTAACGAGGAAACCGACACCGCCCTGAGAGGGCTGATCGCCTTCTCGAAAGTAGAACAGGTTGCCTGACTCAAGGGTTATCGTGTCCTCCCCCTGTCTTACCCCTGTCTTAGACAAATAGGCCACTCAAAATATTACTTTTTCATAGATAATATTATTCTATTCAATATTTAAGTCAAGAAAAATATGACTTATTTTTTATCGAACAGATACTTTCCTCATTACAACTAATGACATTTACTTCATAACATTGAGTATACGAATAACGGATAATAATATCTTATTGCAAAACCTTGTTTCTCATTTTTAGGGTTCCGTAGTCCACAAGGAACCCTTATAATTTCGTCATGTCCGTCCGTCTGTCTGTCCGTCCGCAGCCTAGCTCAAAGACGCCTGGTGCTAGAAAGCTGATATTTGACATGAATATAGACATAAGATATTGCAACAAAACTGTAGAATAAAATGTAGGAAAATATATTTTTTAAGGGTATCTCCCCTACATATATAATGGGGTTGATTTTTTTTGGTTGAGTACCCCATTATGTGGGGAATCATTGGATAGGTTTTAAAAAAATATTATTCGTTTGCTCAAATCATTTTTCGATCAAGTGATTGTTTTGTCAAATATCAAGCTTTAAAGTGAAAAAAAATGCTAAACGGCTAAACTATTAATTTGGTAGAGGTGAAAAAAATCACAAATGTACTACATATAACGAATTTAAAAGGAAAACTATCACGGCTAAGTAGATAGTTTAGTATAGTAGTTTGAGTACGCTTAAATGGCAACACTAGCGAGCAGTTGTCATTTCAATACGTGTAAATAATTTAAGTGATAAAAATAGTTTCATGTTGTTTTAAGTATTAATTCCATGTTGAAAGTGAAGTATATACCCATAAACCTGACCAGTAATTGTTGGTGTATCTATAAATAAAAGGACTACTGACAAAACCTCGCTAGAAAATTTGTGGCGGACTATCTGTCAAAGTAACGGTTATCGGAGACGAGATTTAAAATCATCTGGAAACCCGGGGAGTATTGTTTTCATTATTCTTTACATAATCCTGTACCGTTTTATTGTATATACTACTAACGAAAATACACTATACATCACATAAACACTGGTCATTATATGTGAGCGACGTCAATTACAATACACAGCGGCACCGTTTGTCTCCTTTTGCTTGACAAATTGTGGAAGCAAAATCGATGACGAAAAACATTTGCCTCAGACACCATATACTACATGACACACTATACACAATACATAATTATTTATTATAAAATATATTAATAGTACAGTAGTGTTACACAGACCCATTTATATAAGTACCTACATTCCAATTTTATTGATATTTCATACATTCATTGTATTTTTATAGTGAATTACAATAAATTACCAATAAGTGATACTCATTTTCTTAATTGCATATTATTGTTTTATAAATATATCAAACTTATTATGTTCATTAATTTTCTATGAATAGAATATCAAATTCCCCAATACTTAGTACCTATTTAAAATAACCTGATCCTAAATTTATTCAGTTTTAGTCTCTTTTTCTTTTTTATGATCTACCTACAATATTTCCTTCTCAACTTTCTATCCACCTATTTCATAGTTGCCCTCAGCTGACTTCACTCACTCTTCCTTATATTTCAGGTGCCTACGGGGTAGGTCTTTGGAAATGATGACCCGCAGGATGGCAGTTCTGGAGGACAAACTACAGACCACGCTTAAGGAATTGGAATGCTCTAAAATCCTGTGTAACCAGCTGCTACAGGAAAGGGAGGACAGCGAAGAAGAAGTAAAGAGAATTGTAAACAAGAATACTGAACTCAAGGCACAGTGGGCTGAAATGCACACACACCATCTCGAAATACTTGAGCAACATGAACAACTTCGATTGACAGTGTCCAACTTCCAACAGTGTATGGACACTCATGAAGAAGCTCTGAGACGTGTTGCTGAACTAGAACGAGAATTGAGTGAAGCTCATAACACCATCTCTAACTTAGAAACTCTTAAACGCAGTGAACAGATAGCGAATACCTGCAATCTATATCATGAGTTGGTTAGTAGTGAGCCTGATCATGTGTGTATTAGGGAGCCTGTTGTGACAATAGATCTGACCAGGGAGGATACCATTA
Organism: Euclidia mi; assembly: GCA_944739405.2. Lineage (NCBI taxonomy): Eukaryota > Metazoa > Arthropoda > Insecta > Lepidoptera > Erebidae > Euclidia > Euclidia mi. The sequence continues at coordinate 93,934,138 of OX123182.2, forward strand.
TTATGAGACCCAGCTTTTCAAGTCACAAAAAACTAAAACGCCATATTAAAGTTAATATACTAATTAAAACATGTCATAAATCTATGAAGAAATATAAAGTGCATAGAGTTAATTTAAATCTCAGAAAGGAGCACATTTATTTACTTGATCAACTGTCTAAGTACTCTAGAAGTTTAGAACATAGTAGGGTAGTGTATGATACTGACACTCATCGCTTAACGGAAGAGCTAGTACTTAGGGAGAGCACCTTAAATGAAATATTTAACAAATATCAAGCTTCTCAACAAGAGCTGAGCAAGCGTATAGTAGAGGCAGGTGAGCTAGTAGACTTGGTGAGATGTAATGCAGAAATGTATGAGTCTCTGACCAATAAGCTCTCATGTCCTTGTGCTCACACTCACTCTCCTCACCTCACTCAACCCCAGCAGAGCCATTGAGTACCATACTACCTGAGAACTTTTCTGATAATTCACAAAACCAATTGTAACGCATCGATTATATCTCGCATTACAGTTTTGCCAATGCGCTTTTTATTCGTGAATTTGGTTAGCATCAGTCGGTTTTTCGAGGTTAAATTTAATATTAGCGTGCATGGGCTGCTTTATTTTCTAAATTGTCTATGGTTGGTTTAGTTTGCGGTCCTCAGGCTGGCAACACTGTCAACGCCGTCTGGCGGATTTGTCGAGACTTTCCTTCTTGAACTCGTTGGCGTCACATCGTGTCGCTCCGATAATCCATAAAATCTGGATCAATCCCATTAAAATGTAGTACTAAAAGCCACTTTAATATCAGAATTCGATCGCGTAACGTACAGCAGTGTGGACGCGTGTTGATTGTTCCGATAAATTCCAAACTCTAAATTCACCCATTGGTCGGACTTGAATTTTCAAATTCTCTTTCACTCCTCAAGTGTTTAAGCCCGTGTTATACTCCCACTGGGCGTTCCCAGAAGAGGACAAATATAATTTGAATTACAACACTCGAAGTGATCTAGAAAAAGTGACTGTGATTAGTGGGATCCGAACCGGCGCCGCCTCTGCGTGTGAGCGAGAAACCCAAGCGCTTATCCACCGTGCCACCGGACAAGTTGCTGCGGCCGGCGAAATAGTGACCAGGTACCTACACTCGTTACGTAAAACAATCGCAAAAACGCCTACATAAATTTTAACGGCAACGTACGCACCAACAAATACGAGTATCTGACACTGTTAAATACAGACACTGAATTACTTTGGGTTTGTGTCACTATAATATAGTTTCTGTTCTGCAAAGCTCAAAGATGTCAACTGTTAAGCACACTCCACCAAATAAAAAGCAAACAGAGACCCCGCGACCAATTCATACTTCTTCCGAATCCGACATTGGGTCGGCTACATTGATGAGCAAATTCGTGAACACAAAAAGAAATAAACGTCAAAGATCGGCTAACTCCCCGCAAGGGGGATCAAACTTAAATTCACAAGATCTGCGGGATGCACTGTCCAGCTGGAAAGAAGAACAGGATACGAAATTATCTTCGATTCAAGCGGAACAGACTACATTAATGACTAAACTTTTGGCTGATATAGCAGAAATTAAAACCCAAAATTCTCACATTAAGACTTCAAATGATGAAATTCGCAAGTCCAATGAAGAAATGAAAATTTCCATGTCATTCATCAATAAGCAGTTCGAAGACATGAAAAAGGAAATTGAGGATCTTAGAAAAGAGCGCCAAAACCAACAAAGATATATAGAAAACCTAGAACGCAAGATAATAGACCTACAGCATAAATCACGCTCGTCCGGTGTCGAAGTTAGAAATATACCACAGGATAGCGCGGAATGTTGTTCAACCCTAATGAAGACGGTTCGTAAAATAGGCGAGGTTGTTGGAATACCTGTTTCAGACTGTGAGATCCGGGACATATATCGGCTACCAGGTAAATCACTCAGCTCTGCCACCCCACGTCCTATAATTGTCGATTTTACTTCCGTACAGAAAAAACAAGCCCTGATATCTGCGGTGAGATCATACAATACAGACAAACCAAAACAAGGAAAAATTAACACATCAGACATGGGTATACCAGGGGAAGGCAAACCAGTCTATGTTACCGAACAACTGCCGAGTAGCACGAAGAAGCTATTTTATCAAGCTCGCGAATTTGCCAAAAACAATGCTTACAAATACTGTTGGATCTCAAATGGAAAGATCTTTTTGCGAAAATGCGAAGGTGAAAAACATATACTCATTAGTTGTGATAAGAGTCTGCAAGATATAGGTAACACAGATATCTGACTATGTAAACTAACTTTGCCTCATTGTTCTACTCTAAAATATTATTTTATTACTGTTTTATATTTCATATGTCACCTCAATTTACAAACACTCACAACAACCATAACACACATGCTCACCATCAAACACCACCCATTTACTATACAATTTGTACCACTCTATACTGAAAAGTTATATTACCTATATAATCTGTTATACCGTAACTACGGTTGCAAAACCCCACACCCGTTAGACGAAGGCTGTTCTAATACTATGTACCAAGTTTACCTTATTCTAAATGGCTAATTTAAATTTTATTAACAATGACCTTGAGCAAATTAGTGTAGGCAACTCATATAATTGTAATCCGGAGGAATGTTTAAATTATCTCAGTCAAACCGCTTATGACTTAAAATTATTACATCTCAACATACGCAGCGTAAATAAAAATCTCGAGCAACTACAAGTATTACTACACTCAATAAATATGCACGTTGACATAATCATCCTCACGGAATGCTGGCTCAGTAAGGTCCATAACATCCCCATTATAACGGATTTTCAGTCACACGCTACTAGAAATAATTGCAACCAAAATGATGGCGTAATAATTTATTCCAGACTGGGATTGCCAATCACGGTATGGGAACCAAATTTTAAGGGTGGGAACTGCCTAGCATGTCATGTCGACAACAAACTGACATTAGTGGCTGTATACCGGTCACCTGCATACAACTCAAGAGAAAATGTTGATAGCTTTCTAACTAGTTTAAATAATGTTTACGAAAGCATCCATAGCCCAAATATCGCCCTTATTGGCGACTTAAATATAGATATAAGGCAAAATAATATGAGCGATCGGAGTTTGGATTATCTCATTTTAAACGCCTCGCATGGACTCCTGCCGGCCCATTCATTTCCTACGCGACTAGAAAGCATTTTAGATCACATTCTCTTGAAAACTAATTTACAGGCAACAACAATTGTAATAAATTCTTACATCACAGACCACAAACCTCTGTTACTATCTATGGCCAACGTGAAACCCACTCGAAATAAACACCATACATATAGCCGAGTAGATTATGAAGCAGTCAAACTAGAGTTGGAGAACACTGACTTCACAACTATTTATACAATAACGGATGCAAATTTAGCTATGAATAAATTCATATATATATTAAAATCAGTTATGTCTACACATACAAAACAAATAAAAATCTCAAGACGAAACAGAACGTTAAAACCGTGGATGACACCTGGATTACTAAAATGTACTCGACATCGGGATAAATTGCACGCTCAAACAAAAAAAGCACCAGACAATCTAATATTAAAAATAACCTACACCCGTTATCGAAATTATTGCAATTCGCTTCTTCGAAGACTGAAAACTTGCTTCGAAAAGAATGAACTTGATAAAGCTAGCAGTAATCCTAAGGCATTATGGAAAACTATTAAAACAATAACCAACACCCAAAGAAATTGCAATAGTCCAGTAGAACTTTTACAATTACAGGGCAACCCCATAACTTCTCTAAACGAGGTTTGTAATTTTTTTGGTAGGGTGGGGAAAAACATGGCCGAAGAAATTATGTCAGGGGATAACTTACATCAATCTGCGGATCGGCAATCATATGACGCGTTGCACTCGCCCGTAAACTCACTCGGTATAATCGAGGTAGATGAGGCCGAAGTAGAGTCTTTGATTTTACAATTGCGGAATGACTGCGCTATAGGATGGGACGGAATATCGGCTTTGATATTAAAAAATAGTCGTCCTGTATTGGTGCCGGTAATAACTCACCTCTGCAATATTTGCTTACAAACTGGCATATTCCCAAACTCACTCAAAAAAGCTATAATACATCCAATTCACAAGGGAGGGGACAGAATCTGTGTCAACAACTATAGACCCATATCTGTTCTGCCCACACTCTCTAAACTTTTGGAGAAGATTCTTAACAACCGGTTAAGATCTTTTTTAGAGAAATACAACATAATAGCTGACAATCAGTACGGCTTTCGGACAGGTATATCGACTGAAGATGCCGTCTTAGAACTGACACAGCTAGTAGCTCGCAAGCTAGATAATAGGATAAAATGTATGGGTATATTTTTGGATCTTTCCAAAGCATTTGACACAGTTTCTGTTCCCAAACTTCTTACAAAAATGGAACGCCTAGGAGTGCGAGGCATTGCTCTGGATATCTTCAAAGATTATTTAACAAATCGCACCCAACGTGTTAAAATTGATATGTACCTGAGTGACGAAGAGCTTTTAACATATGGTTTACCACAAGGAAGCATACTTGGTCCAACTCTCTTCCAAATCTATGTTAATGACCTCTGTAAGATGGACTTTCCAAGCTCCAAGCTATATGCCTATGCCGACGACACAGCAATAATCGTTTATGGACCTACCTGGGATGTAATTCAAACAGAAGCAGAAACATGTCTTGCCAAAGTAATGAACTGGCTTAACTCAAACCTCCTGACCCTAAATTTGAATAAAACATATTTTATCCCCTTTACTATCCGACGTAATACATCGCCACCCCCCTCCTTTACTATAACTGCTCACTCATGCTTAGACAAATCCGCACCTTGTTCTTGTCCGAAAATCAGTAGAACTGACAGTATCAAATACCTGGGCATACTTATTGACGATGCTCTAAAATGGGACAAACAACTAGATGCACTTACCACTCGTGTAATGCGACTCATTCACATATTTAAGGCACTCAGAAAGTCCGCTAATAGTGATACATTATATATGGTATATAATGCTCTATGCAAATCAATTATAGGTTACTGCATTTCTGTATGGGGAGGAGCAAATAAGACCAAATCTGTACGAGTAGAACGAGCACAAAGAGCCATACTCAAAGTAATGACCAGGAAGCCTATAAAATACCCAACCAAGCAGCTATACTCAGAATGTGGAGTACTAACGGTCCGTCAGCTATTTGTGCTGAATTCTATCCTTAGGAAGCATTGCACCCTCCCCCCTGCAGATCCAAAAAAGCGTACAAACATTCCGCCAGGTACCCCACACAATACGACATTTGCTAGGCACCAGTTCTATACGCTAAATACCCACTTATACAAAAACGTCCATAAACAGCTAGGTATTAAGGATCTTAACGTATATCAGGCCAAAAATATGGTGACGGAGTGGTTACAAAAACAAGACTATTTACAAACAGAGTCTCTTCTAAACTACATCACTTAATATAAAACACACACACACACACACACACATACATATAATATGATTCAATATTTTTCTGTATTTTACATTTTAGTGTAAGTAAAAATCGATTATTAGTGTAAGTAAATTAAAATAGATTATTAGTGTAAGTAAATTAAATCTTATTGTAATGGACCGATCAACATTGTTTTCCAACCTGTTGTACAAATCTAATAAGTGTAAAACTGATAGCCAAACACTGTCTCTTAAGATACAGGAACACCTAGTTTAAGAGATAGGGTTTATAATATTGTACAGATTTCAGCAACACAATCCCACTACTACCCAACTGTCATAAGCTGTGAATTCATGTACTTACATATCTGTGTTTTTATCTGTAATTTGTTTGGTAAATAAATAAATTATTATTAAAAAAAAAAAAAATAGAGAAGCCGTGGACCGGCACATATGTTATAGTATTTCACCCATATGGTAAGATTTTCGATTAATAACAATGTTTTGTCGGATCGATAGAATTCGATTTCCTAAGATGTTATTCCGTTTCGTTTCTTTTGTTTACAGACACATTAAATTTTAAAGAATGCTTCAGGCATTGTTTCTATTCGCCTGAAGACCTGTAATCGAAAACAGAACGGTGAGTTTTGAATATTTTGGGCGTTGGCCAAACGTGTCATTTGTGTTGAATATGATAGATAAATCATTTTTTTGTGATCTTTCCTGCTATAATGCGTTTTTGGATATACTTTTGAATTTGGCTTGCAATCTGGAATGGATCTGCCCCTGATGGTTGGCGTTCCTCGGGATTTAGTTTGCAGTGTTGCCGCTTTTCGTGTGAACAACATGGTGGACCATTTTTATTAATGATTTATTTTACAACCTTAGAAAACTACAGGTAACGATTTGTTTATTATTACTTACCTATGGATGCAGCCTCTTTTTCAATAGCCTCGATTCAATTCTGTTTCACTCAATTTCAAATCGTCTCTTTTTCACTCAATTTCAAGCTCAATGTATGTTAATTTATATTGATAAGGTGCCATCGACCATACAAAATTGTTTATTTTTAAGTCATCTCGGCCTGGTCACCCAACTTGAGATTAAATCTCCATATGTTCTACCCCTGATTTTTATCTGGCAAATTTAGTAATTTTGATTCGCATCTGGCACCCGAGAATAACTTTAATTCTACTTTAAATTTAGTATATTTTTAAATGATGCGATTCCTAAATAACAATAAATAGTTGTTAATTCTACAAACTGGTTTGATTTCTACACTATATTTTTCATGTTAGGTTATGTCCTTTATACATACCAAACACACATTACATTTCATTACTTTATTTTTTAAATTTTAAATATATTACACAATCCTCTTCACAATCAAATATGATTAAATCTAGGTTTCCAACATCAACTAACAAATTCTATTTTTTTCTGATAGGCTAGGTCATAATTTTAGTAGTCTTCTCAGTGAGAATACAAACCAGTGTGTTATAAATTATTGTAGGCCAGGGGATAGCTACAGTAGTTTAGTTAATCAGATTAATTTGCACCCCTTATATGAGAGTAGTACGGCCATATTGTTGTTTGGTAACAATTTAACGGTAAAAAGACAGCATATCATAGAATGTGTTGAAATGTTATTAGACCTTAATTCCAGATTTAGTTGTAAATTTATTTTATGTGCTTTTCCTTACTCAAATGACTTAACACATACACAAAACATGCACATACACACATTAAATATGTTATTATATAATATAACTTGTCGTCATAGTGACGCAATATTGTTTTTTGACGCTAATAAATTTATTAGTAAATTTACTTTAATAAGAGATACAATGTATCTGCCATTTTATATTAAGCGACAGATTGCTAAACTATTAGCATACAATTTACAACAAGGCAGAGAGCCTTGTGTTGACAACTTATTTGATAGGGTTAGTACTTGTACTAACAACGTTTTTATTGACACGTCTTGTGATTTAAACTCCAAGATAGGACAACAGTTAGGCTGCAGTATTTGAATATAGTACACCAAAACATGCAGGGCCTATCTGGCAAAGAATAAGAGTTAAGTTTATTTCTAGAAAAATATGATGTTAAGGTTTTGTGCTTAACTGAACATTGGTTAAAGAGCTTATTGTTATAAATCAATACTATACAGTGCAGAGTTCGTATATAAGAATGCAGGCTATTAGAGGCGGTTCTCTCATAATTACTTCAAATTTATTAAAATGTAAGAAACGTAAAAATATTGTTAATTTATCTATTGAGCGCACTTTTGAGTTGTCCTATGTGGAATTAGACCTATATATAGTAATTTGTGTATATCAACCTCCTTCTGGTGACTATAATCTATTTGACACTGTTATGGAAGATGCTATAAATAAAATTAAATGTAGTAATAAGAATATTATAGTATGTGGCGATTTTAATATTAATATTTTAGAGAACTCTTCACAGTGTATTAGATTTCTGAATCTTTTCAAGTCATTTAATTTAAGTAACCTATTCTGTGAACCTACTAGAGTATCTGCAACATCTTCTTCTTGTTTGGATGACATATTTAGTTCTTGTGCTGCCACAAACCCAGTAGTAATTAGTTCTCTCCCTTCTGATCACCGTGGACAGATAGCTAGTTTTCCCTGTTCAACATATGATAAATCACGTACAGTAGAATGTAGGCCTCAGACTACCAATCGTCTAATACGTTTCAAAACCAACATTATTGCTAAACTCAATACCTCAATATTGAACTCACAAAATCCAAATACAATTTATAACTCACTTTTTGGACTAGTAAATAATGAGTTTCAAAATACCTTCAAGAGTAAAACAGTCACACTAAAGGGTACTATGGGATCTTTTAACCAGTGGGCCACTATAGGTATATACAAAAGTAGAGCCAAGTTGTTTGAATTATATGGTATGAAACAACATAGATTTGACACACCTTTCGAGAGTATGTAAAAAAGTAATCAAAAATTTTTAAACAAGTTTCTATTATGGCAAAATCTAAATTTATTAGTAGTAAAATTAAGCATTCAACAAATATAATAAAGAAACTTGGAAAATTATAAATAATGAAACAGGAAGAGCACGACCACGGAAAAACCAATTTGAACTTAAAGAAAACAATTTATTAGTCACCAATAAAAGTCAAGTAGCGCATATGTTCAATAGTTTCTTTGCGAGCATACCTTTAACAACTACTAGCTGTTTACAATCATCATCTTTAGACGTTGGAATTTTTTTACTTAGCAGTGTACCTGAATGCAAGAGCGTGTTTAGATTCGAGCACGTCACCCCGCGAGATATATTGATCGCATATAATTCAATTAATATGAAAAATACCGGCGACTTTTGGGGCATTTCAATTAAAATTTTAGGTACTATAGTTGAGACTGTTGCGCCTTTCCTATCTATAATTTTTAATAATTGCTTTGACCTAGGCGTATTTCCGGATTTGATGAAATTAAGTAAAATTATACCCTTATTCAAATCTGGCAGTAAACATGAAATTAATAATTTTAGGCCCATATCTATCTTGCCGGCATTTAGTAAAATATTTGAAAAGATTCTTTTAAGCAGCTACTAAACCACTTTTATTTAAATAGTCTGCTTCACAAAGATCAATACGGATTTACTAAAGGTAGATCCACTACTGATGCGGGTGTTGCTCTCATAAAACACGTTTATAGTGCTTAGGAGTCATCAAAGAATGCTATTGGAGTGTTCTGTGACCTATCTAAAACATTTGACTGCGTTCAGCACGACACGCTATTGCGTAAGCTCCGCCACTATGGCGTAGAGAAAACCGCACTTAGTGTTGTCGATTCGTACCTGCGGCAGAGATTTCAGTGTGTCGATGTAAATGGGACTACATCCTCTAAATTACCTATACAGCTATGCCAAGGCTCAATTTTAGGTCCTTTTCTATTTCTTGTATATATTAATGACTTACCTTTTTGTTTAAAAAATATCTGTGATGTTGTACTTTTTGCAGATGATATGTCACTTTTTTTTAAAGTAAATAGGAATAGAAATCAATTTGATGATGTAAATAATGCACTTTTACAAGTTACACTATGGTTTACAGCAAACAACCTAGTACTTAATTCTAGGAAAAATAAATGCGTTAAATTTGCTTTACCTAACGTAAGACAACTGGGATCTAATATTATGCTAGATAGGGAGGAACTTGACACAGTAGACTCTACAGTGTTCCTAGGTATTACATTAGATAATAAGTTACAATGGGGTGCACATATAGCATGTCTTGCAGGAAAGCTCAGCTCTGCTGCGTATGCCGTCAGAAAAGTTAGGCAACTTACTGATATTTTAGCTATTTTCACAGTGTTATGTCCTACGGCATTTTGTTATGGGGCAAAGCTGCGGATATTCAGAATATCTTCGTTCTACAAAAACGAGTGGTAAGAGCAATATACATGTAAGGTGCAAAATATACTCTTAGAGAACGCTTTACGTCTATAGGAATTCTTACAGTAGCCTCGCAATATTTATTTGCTAATATTTTGTACATTAGGCAAAATATAGGTTTAATTACCACAAAAAGCGATATACATAACATAAATACTCGAAACAGGCATAGGTTATATACCCCTTATCATCGTTTACATAAAGTTAATAATTCTTTTGTAGGGCTAGGTATTCGTATATACAATAAAATACCAATTAGTCTTTTTGTATTACCATTTAGTACATTTAAAACTAAAATAAAAGACTGCCTTATTAATAAAGGTTATTATACTATTAATGATTATTTCAGTGATAAGGATAGCTGGTCACTTACGCTAGACAACTCATGATCTTTATACCTAATTAGAATTACATAGATACTTTGCATTTTTCAGTTAATCTTTATATAATATTTCTAGTTCTTTTAAATTACAGTTCATGTATTATTAGGTCATTCAACTTAGGTACTACATTTACATTTGCATTGTTGTTCCACTAATTTTATTAAAGTTTTACTGCACTTTAAGATGAAGATAACTCGTGATTATGGGCTGTAAACTAATGTTGTAGTAATTTTGTGTATTCATATACAGTCACTTCTGTAACATATATTTCCACCATAGTTATGAACATGGTCGCGAGTTGCCTACATTATAAGACGTAAGTGGATGCTCCTGTTACACAATATTCACACTGGAAGGCTACTACAGCACTTAAATTGGTAACTGCAATAAATATTTTAGTATTATGTATGTTCCTAATTACTATTTACAAGTAATTAATTACAATGTGAAACAGTTGCAGCTCCTTACAAAAACAAAATATGTAACATAACACTGGCGATTAAAAAGAGTGGCCACGAGTTTTATTGCCCGTTCTTTCTCGTGGTTCTACCTATTGCTTTGCGAATGGGCAGTAAATGTAAATGTAGAAGCATTAGGTAATGTACATTAAAATTTGACGTTCATAAGCGTCACCTTGTGACCTAGATGAATAAATGATTTTGACTTTGACTTTACGAGTAATCGTCGGTTAACTTATAAATACCTATTTCTGTGAGTTTACATTGGGAGCGCTGGCTTAATCTTAAAGATATACGTACGGCCATTATGGGCAACTACGGAACCCTACATTGCGCGTGGCCGACACACACTTGGCCGGTTTCTTATATTCCTGGAAGCCAAGTAGTACACCAACCTTTCTCTAATGTAAGCTAATTGTTTATCTATTTTGTGATATTTGATATAAACAGGTCTTTTTGACGCAGGCAAGGATCAAATTACAACGTAATGAGACCCATTATTAGAATATAAAATATCCAGGATATTATTATGAAGATTTGCGTCACGGAGGTAAGGTTGAGACAAAAAATATGTCAACTGTGATGTATACACGTGTTTGCTATCGAGTTACAGTCATGCTCATATGGGTTTATAAGATTATCTTATACAGACATGATGTGTCCTTGAGGCAATGCCATGGTAACTGCGAAGAAGATTCAGAAGGAGATTTCATAGGTTAAATCATCAAAAATTGTAAGACTAAAGATAAACCTTTAGCAATCATATAAGTTGAAGAGAAAGTTATCAATGCATGATCAATTGAATATCCTTCAATGGCTGTTTTTTTTAAACAAACATTAATACAACTATTTTTATTTAACACCATATTTTAAAATTTATTCATTCTAGTGCATATCTTACAAACGGATGGCAAATACGACTGAGATCTTTCAGCCAGGTTGTAAAGAGTCGGCTGAAAGACCACCATTTCACCATTTATGTTTCCATTGACCACCATTTCACCATAAAGACAAAATGTTATGGAATAATCGCTTCTATAAACTGATGCTCATTACGACAAGGAGCAACCATATTATCTTATTTACATTCATGATGAATATTTTCTTCGTAAAATTCTAGAGAGTGCGAGGGAGATCATCTATCTCCTCTCCCTCCACATTTTGATAAAAACATTGTAACAAACAAAAAAGTACTACAAAATTATATCGTTTAATGAAACAATATGTACGATTTATTATAATTCGTAACGAAGCAGCCATGTCAGCCAGATGTTAATATGAAAAGATAAATGTCTCAGCTGGAAGGTAATTATATTAAAACATTATTTTGTTTTATATCCAATAACGAAACAAAATTATGGAATAAACGCTGTGTCAGACAAAGCCCTTAGGGCGTGGTATAAGCGTTGAGAGAATGAGTTTTATGCAATATTTGATTATAGTTTACGGGCGACCTAATACCGCCGTCCGATTATTTAAAATACAAGGAAAAAGGGACCAACCAAAACACGTAAGCACTAAACAGAATATTTTGCATGAGAAATGTTTCTAGACGTTTAGAAACCTTGAAGATTTGCCAATTGTTAAGTAAATTTTAAGGCTTTAATAGTATACATTGCGTTCATAATTCTCAGCCTACTTCATAATTTGTCCTACTGCTGGGCACAAACCTCTTCTCACTATGAGAATGGTAAGGCCATAGTTCAGCACACTAGACAAGAACGGGACAAGACTTCATATGACTATTGTGATGGAGAACTCACAGACACAGTATACAAGTATCCTGGCGATGTTATTTTAAATAATATTGTATTTTTATGTGTTCCTTATGTGTACTCACCAAATCACCATGACATATCATTTATTTATAATCCATACGTATTCTGGTTACACCAGTGTGATGAAAATATAAAAAAGAAACAAGGTCTCCTAATTTGTTTTTATTTGGACCATCTTTTGATTCGATACCGCTACGAAATACACTTAAATTGTTTTATACACAAAACGGAGAGGAACTATAGCTAGCTAGTCAATAGGGGTTTAATATAACTTATACATAATTGTTTCTCGCCGTCTGCTGTTAAGTCTATTGTAGGCACAGAGCACCAAGGTAATTTGGGTTCTCTATTTCACAATTATTTTTGTTCGTAACACCGAAGTTTATGACCGCTAGACGGCATTAACTGAATGTACATATTTATTTATATCTGCAAAGTTATTTTAATAACAACGAGCTTCTACACTCTAAACAATTTGGTTTTACAAAGGGGCGCTCCACGACCGATGCCGGTGTTGAGCTTGTAAAACATATCTTTGATGCCTGGGAGGATTCACATGATGCTTTAGGTGTCTTCTGTAATTTTCCAAGGCCTTTGATTGTGTAGAACATGATACATTGAGCAGGAAATTACATCACTATGGTTTAAGTAGTTCTGCTCTGCATCTTCTTACTTCATATTTGAGTAATAGGATACAGAGAGTTGATGTCAACGGGACGCGTTCACATGGGTCTGTAGTCAAAATGGGCGTCCCACAGGGTTCAATCCTCGGTCTTTTTTTATTTTTAGTGTATATTAATGACTTACCACACCTCGTTAATGACAAGCACGGGATAGTACTGTTTGCTGATGATACCTCACTTTTATTTAAATTAAAACGTCAACAAATTGATATGGACGAAATAAACATTGCTATCTCAAAGGTGGTTCGCTGGTTTGAGGTTAACAACCTGCTTTTAAATAGCCTTAAAACTAGATGTATTCGATTTTTGATGCCTAACGTCAAACAAGTGAACACCTCAGTAAAGGTTAAGGATGATGTGTTGGATCTTGTGGATAACACCAAATTTTTTGGCATTATACTAGATTCTGAGCTGCAATGGGGACCACATATTAGTAAATTGTCGAATAGACTCAGCTCTGCAGCATATGCAGTCAGGAAAATTCGCCAGTTAACTGACATTGACACAGCCAGGCTTGTATATCATAGCTATTTTCATAGTATAATGTCACACAGTATTCTCTTGTGGGGAAATGCTGCCGACATTCAGACCATCTTTATTCTGCAGAAAAGAGCTATTCGAGCAATTGATAATTTGGATTATGGGGCTTCGTTAAGGAATAAATTCAAGGAAATAGACATTTTAACAGTTGCAAGCCAGTACATTTATTCCAACCTAATATATTTATTCCAAAACAAGGCCTCATACTCAAAGAAAAGTGATATCCACAATTTGAATACTAGAAATAAGAGCAAACTAGTAGTGCCGGCTACCCGGCTAGAGAAAATAAAAAAATATTTTCAGGGCCAATGTGTGCGCTTTTACAATAAAGTGCCAAGCATTATACAACATTTAAGTTTTAATAAATTCAAAAAGGTTATAAAACGTAAACTTTGTCAAAAAGGGTACTATTCGGTGCTAGATTATATTGAAGACAAAAATGCTTGGGATTAATTTGCTCGGTCTCACATGCTACTTATGTTTGATTAGTGTTAAGTTTCATGTGAGTTATTGTGTCTATATTATGCTAGTTTAGTACTTTTATATTATTATTAAAAAAACTTATTAATTGACGACAACATTATAGACACACCAGCTTATACACCGCTATTTTTTAATTAGTACAAAAACTTTAAGGACAGATTAGCGAAGATATTATTATCATATATGTGACGTAAGAATTTCATAATATCAATAAAGAGCAAAGTTATTATCATTTGTTTATTGTAGAAAATATCACTTAAATCATAGTCATATTTTACAATCCATTCATTAATTCATTGATAATATTCCATCTTGCTCATTCGCATTCTCTCTGTCGCACTTATGATGTAGGTAGCCATAGAAAATAAAATGAAGAAAAATAATAAATGTAGGTAGTTATTTTTTAATTTTGTTAATTCTACCCTCTCCTTCATACTTCATTCGGGCTAAGGACCGGTAAAATTTATCGTTTAACAAGTAATCAAATACGGAGATATGTAATTAGAAAGCAAACAAATATCAAAATAAAAAAATGGTGTTCTGGACTAAAAGAAAAGAGTAATTTTGGCGTATTTATGAAGTTAGAATCATCTGCTATTTACAAATTATTTTATCATCATCATGTCAGCCTAGAGACGTCCACTGTTGGACATAGGCCTTCCTCAAGGTGTGTGGAGAACACAGACCGATTTTGAGCCGCCCGCATCAAATTATTATTTACTTAAGTACGTATCATTTACTAAACTTACAAGTATTTCCATTGTCCTTCGAAATGTCCACCACCGTTGTCAAAAGCATCCAATATGCACTGTTTTAATTGTTTGACACTGACCCGGTCACTTTTGTACACTCACAATACGATGTCCATGGGTACACAGCTGCACTCGCGATTTTTCCACGCAAAAAGTACGCACAAAGCATAGCTACATACTCCCGTGATATGAACTGATATGATAGGCCATCGCGTGGGGCAAACGTAGACAAACAATTAACTTTTGCAACGAAATTAGATACACTCACTTTCGCTAGCAATTTAGTACTGTTTGTAGAATTGTCGGGGCGTGGCGCAGGCGCAGAGGGGTGGGGGGGAATTTATCAATGGTTCATTTTATTATGATAGTACACGGGTTGGTCATAGTATTAGTATTGCATTTACCAATTATCACGTATTTTTGTGGACAGTTTTGAGACAGTTTTGGGACTTAGTGTTTTTATTTTTCAACTACATAAATATGATCAGTTAAAGATACTTAGTGCCCTGTTAAATTTTTTGTACTAATTAAAAAATAGCGGTGTATAACTATGAAAAATTCAATGTAGTTACTAAGTTTTTAAATTATATAGAATCAAGACGAAGAAAAGAGTGGACCGGCGTTTCTTGCCTGATTCTTCTCACGAGGCTTTACTTTCTGAACAGGCATTTTTTTCAATGCTCAACTATGTTAATAATTATGCATTTAAAGTTACTTTTTTATTTTTATTTGTATGACCTTATCCCTATCTTGAAAACTGCAGTAATTCCCAGCGCTTAGAACTATAAACTGACGATAACTAGTCGCGAAATGAGACAATAATAATAAACCTCACGCTCACTTAGACAAAGATCTCCAGACGTTTGAACTGTACTGTAACCCCATCAGACACTGGCCCTAATACTGACGTTCATTAACTAAACGAAGATTAAGCTCATCATGACTAATTAGTATTTGCAAGTTTTATGATTAAAATATTTGGTACATACATACATACATAGACTCACGGCTGTTACCCAGAAGGGGCAGAGGCATATTAAACGCCCACTTTTCGCCAGTGTTTCGATCCCACGTAATAGGTGGCGAGCCTATTGCCACTTATCGGGATATTTTGTTTGCCAGAGCCTCGTCCGTTGATCGGCAGGTGCACCACTTGCAGGTGAGGTTGGCTTGGGACCCTAAGTTCTTGGTGGCAACCCTATGCACCCTTTGAGATATCAAAAAATCTAAGAGACATGTCAATATAGAACCGTGTACAAGGCATATGAAACACAGCTGAAAGAAATTGGAGGAAGAAAAAAATAAACACTGAGCGTAGTGTCCTAGGAGAAGCCTTTTGAAGATGGTGACTGACACAAGATGATAGCAATCGTGATGATGATTGTATCGTTATATCTAGATAATATATTTATAGCGTTACAAACAGCTTGCTCTAGTAGTTTATTGTAGATCCTGTGAACTAAACTAAGACTGTCCATGCCAGCTGCATACGCTAACAATGTAGTATGTGTTGATTGATTAAATTATACGGATAACTTGAGATGTCAGGGTAGATATCATATATTCTTATTTAGCGGATCTTCCTCGCGATAATTAACTTATTTTAGGTATAAATATCTAAGTAAGCTCTGTCGTCAGGGTAGATATTTTGTAATAGTATCTAGTACTTTATCTGTACTGTTGGCTGTCCGAAATTTGACTACTCAAGCTGTTGTATATATTCCAATAACGGAAAACTATAAGTTCAGTATGCGGTCGCAAATTAAGAAGTTGATCTTAACCACTATTCTCAACCTCTATTGTACATATTTCAAAAACCCTTTTTCTCTACTTTTCTTTAATGACAGAGATCATAAATATCGTAGAACAGTATAAGAGAATGTAATAGCGGCTCTGTAAAGGTGCGCACATAAGAGCTAACGAGCGGCCATCTGCATATTGAGCGAGAACCCAAACCCAATTGACGAGTCGACGGTTCACTAGACTAGAGCAGGTCTGCAAAAAATATGTACAAGTACCTATATGTGTATTGTAGGCTTCATTGAAGATAAAATGCTATTATTTTGGGTTATGTAATGTTGACTCATGGCCGGTTTCAATATTCGATATATCCGTGGATTTGAAGAATCGAGATACATGTTTGAAATATTTTGTACGAAGCTCAAGTCAAATATGTATCAAAAATGTCAAAAAAATTGATACATCGAATATTGAATTCAGCGGTAAATGTAACGCTGAAAAATATTTTGAATACTCGTATGGTCTAGCGGTATGCGACTGCTAAACGAACTGTTGTGGTTTCGAGTTCTAGAATTACACTTGTTTGATCAATGAATGATTGTTACGAGTCTGGATTTTCTCGTGTTGGTGATTTTTATATTTGTAAAAGTTTCCACGCGGTCACACCCACGTGCGGTAATTTACCGAGCAACTAATATTTTGCTAGAATAAGATTTAATCAAGTACGTGATAGCAAGTACATAGTTAACTAGCTAGCTAGCTACAGTTGTCAAAAAATATACAAAACTTAGGTTTAAGTGTAGAAAAATGTGTCCTTACAACTAATTTAAGCTGTACTGCAATCTTTGGCAGTAAAACTCAGATTCGTGTAGGTAAATATATCAAAGAAAATTGTTCATATTCATAAAAACGGCAACGCACACTATTCGTTTTCATTAATCAAATTAATATGTTCGCGTGGCTTGTGAAGTTTAAAAAAATATAATTAAAACCGCATGTATCGTATGCAAATATGATAAACGCCGTAATATTTTAATTAAATTATGAAAATGGCTTATGCAACATGTCACGGGAAAGTGCGGCGGTATTTTAAACTGTTGGTTAGGTGACTATGTCACTAAATGTTGGAATGATGCTTTTTCTACTTGGAATACATAATTTAAAGATTCTAAATAAATTGCTTGGTTTTAGTACTTGTCTCGTTAATTTGCGAATGGACTCTTAACTTTACAGATTATTGAATCTTTCCTAGAACCACAGGTTTACGGCACTTTCGAAGCGAAGACGGTTGGTATTGGACTGATGTCACACGACACTCAGCTGACTGTTACCTATTATCTTAATCTTAAAGTATCTATTATTGAAAGACTAGAAACTGGACATTAGTATAATGACTTTGAAAGCATGGATAGTGTAGTGGTTTCAGCAGTAGATTGGCCGTTTCTTATTGGGCCGCCAGAATTTTACTTACATAACTTTGTGATTCATAAATATATGTTGCAGGTCCTGATTGCTTTTTGTATTCTTTTGTTGTAAAGTCCCTCGCGGTATAGAATTTAAGTAAAGAGTGTTTTTTAAAAATGTCTCTCTAAGGCCATTTAAGTTTATTTATTTAAAATAAACACTATGAATACAAACAAACATTTGAAGCCATCAATAATTATTATCTCTTAGTTTGCTTAAAAATGTACTAAGATACGGGAGGTAGATTTACTTTATAATACAAAGAACTATCATGTGTAAAATTCTTGTTAATGACACGAAAACTATTTTTAATTGTTATTGTTTTTTTTATACAACACCTTTTTGCATTTTGTTGTATGTCAAAAAATAAACTCTTCGCATACTGTAGACAATCTCGTTTACAAAATTAGTGTATTATATTTGATTAAATAATATAGAATCTTTGTATGTCGGTCAACCCGGCCCCTTAGGCACAGCCGTGCAACGAACATTAGATTACGAACGCCCGTCTGACCGACGCGCGACGGCCGAAATAAGCCACTTGAATTCCGTCGCCGACTTCTTATAAGAGTGCATAGATTTAACAAAACGATTGCAATTACAATTCTAGAGTATTTAAAATCTCCGACTACAAATAAACTATTTATATTATATATAATAAAATTGCGAGTTTTGTTAACCTTGTCCTAAGCTGTGCATCATTCGTCTCATCGTTATCCTGGTTGTATCCAAGATTTCTGCCTTGGATTCCTGGGTTCAGTGGCGGAACCAGGGGGTAAGGTTTCTAGGAAACTGTAGCCTCCATCCACAAAAACATCTGTTTTCATGCAAAGGAAGAACCTAGCAAACACTAAAATATACTTTTTAGTTTCACCTATATACCGTGCATGAACATGGATGTTTGTCTTGGTCTGGGTGTTTCTATGTATAATATAATGTATGTATTTACAAAAAAAAAGTATAAAATATATAATATGTATGTTTATACAAATTTTGTATGTTTATCCATTATCTAGTACCCATAGTACTCTGCTTGGTTTGGGACTAGATGGTGTTGTGTGAATGTGGTAGAATATTATTATATTATATAAAACCTTCGGACTTCTACGCAGAGGGTTTCGGGTA
Organism: Euclidia mi; assembly: GCA_944739405.2. Taxonomy (NCBI): domain Eukaryota; kingdom Metazoa; phylum Arthropoda; class Insecta; order Lepidoptera; family Erebidae; genus Euclidia; species Euclidia mi. The sequence continues at coordinate 93,953,461 of OX123182.2, forward strand.
CAAATCCACGGCGCGCACCAATAACTTTTCGAAGCTATGTGCGTATTAAATTGTTAAATATCACATGCTAAACGGTGAAGGAAAACATCGTGAGGAAACCTGCATGTCAGAGAGTTCTCCATAATGTTCTCGACAGACATGTGAAGTTTGCCAACCCGCATTTAGCCAGTGTGGTGGACTATGGCCTTACCCTTCTCATAGTGAGAAAAGGCCCGTGACCAGCAGTGGGACAAATTATATACAGGGCCGGTGATGATGATATAAAACCTTCCTTTGCATACATATTAGCTATTGGCTTAGATTATTGTCAGTAGGTATACCTACAGAGCTTTGACAGTCTTCATACTAACCTTGAATATATTCAAGGTTAGTATGAAGACTGTCAAAGCTCTTTATGAAAGACGGGACCTTCGGACGGCCGGTGTAACATCCTCCGCGAGGCACAGGCAATCATTAACACTTTAATACGCACGTTATAATATTTTCTGCAAGTTCGTGGTTGGCGCCGTTGGTTATGAACCCGATAGCCACTGTAACTTAACTAAGCTATTGATGCCTCTTGAGTAATGAGATATATCATTATCTATTTAAATTGTGAGCTGCATTTAACCGTATTTCCAATGGTTGTTCCAATGTTGGTCCAATGTGTGCAAAACGTGTCGTTGGCAAGGTCACACGCTTTTGGAATCGCACGCACCTACTATGGAATAAATCGCATAATGTCGACAGAGCTACTCTAATAAAAAACCGGGAATTGTGATCCGCAACAGGCACCCACGGGACAGGCTTTGCCTAGTGTGGGCCGATGGATATCAACAAATTGTATTGCTCCATTGGTAATAAATGATTTTTTATTTAATTCATTTTTAATTTTACGACAACACGCGCAACACGCTGAACCGAAGAAAAACTGTTCCGTGAACAAAAGCATTACCAAACACTTTATTTCTCACCGTTTGATCTTGTTTAGACTTCCTTTTTGTCAAAAACCAGATCCAGCTCTGAGAATAAGTATTGGGTCACAGGGGACTTTACAAACATTCACACAACGGACACAAAATACTAACACCTAGACTTGAAACAAAAAATTGATGGTCACATTGTTCTTGGGGATCGAGCCCACAACACTCGTTGCACTGCTTATCAACGAGGCAACCGCTTAAAATACTACGTAATGCGTGCAGTTACTTACACATACATAGACAAAGCACCAAAATATAGAGACATCTGTTTAAAAAAAATATGTAATTATGTAAAGTGAGTTAAATCCAGTTCAGAGATTTGTCGCCACATGGGACGTCATCGTGTAATCCATATTTTTTTGTATCTACTCCAGATATTTATTTCCATTGTTTGATTTTGCGATGTATAGCGCACCCAAGAACAGGCTTTATTGCTATTTTGCTAAACGCATAAATATTTATTTATATTTATGTGTTTTATATATTATTATAAAACTCAGAACTCTTTAGTTATTGAGTGACATACAGAAAACTCACAGCCGAAACTACTGAGCGCTAAAAGGTGAGTTTTGGCATGAATGTTTCTTGAAGAGCGTAGAGAAGCTATTTTTGGAAACTCCCCTGAGGTGAAAATTCTCACGTGGTCGGAGCCAAGGGCGGAGTCTATTTGGAAATAAAATTAAGTAGGAATATGTTAATGATTAATTTTATTAATTAGTTTTTTGACTAGGTCATGATAATATAGGTACCTACTTACATAATTATAGGCGCCTTTTGTGTAAACAGCGTGACATTTGCATGTGTTTCACTGATTCCCCAGCGCATTCATGTACACGAATGATATTCTATTATTAGTAAGTAACTATTTAGCGGAATGCTTCAAAATTTATCAAATGGCATCGAGACGGACTGGGACTTGCATGCGTTTGATAAGAACACGCATCTATAACATAGTATTTCCCTTATGGACTGAAAATGGTTATGAATCATTGAGTAAAACGCATATTACTCTACAGCATGAACCCTTAAGTTACGCGCGTTAATCCACGTCAGGTTTATAGATGGGTGGCAACAAAAACTAGCGTTTTGATTTTACCTGATGTAGGTGTTTTCTGGCTCAGATGTAGACATGTTTCAAATTAATTGTTATATTGACCTGTTAGTCTAGTGGTTTGGCATTATACGGACGACTTAGTACTCCTACTTAGCCTTCTGCTTAGCAATCACGGTCACTATAAATATGTAGTTCCAGTACCTAGAATAAATCTTTGTATGATTGACACGACTATTTCAGTATGTTTAGTAGTTTCTGGTTACCATAGCACAGGCGCTATCGTGTCCGTAGTCAGATGGCCGAATTTGAGTCGTCCTAAGATATATAACCCATCAAATTACAAGTATATTAGTTCTATGCTACAAGCGATACGAAGTCGGCTTTTCAAAATTATCATTACACGCATTCTAAATAATTATTTAGATTTCATGTGCATCATTAACACCGCATAGTGCATAATGTCAAAAGCCATTAATGCCTAACGATAATGCACAATAGAACAATAAAGTCAGTAGTACGGATGGCCGCCGCACAATTTCTGCTCAACAATAGGTACAGTCAGCAGGCAGCGATAGCCTAGTGGAGACACCAACAGACTGCCATGCAGAGTGTATCGGATTCGTATCGGGTATCGTGCCTTGGAGAAAGCCGTCGTCTCGCTAGTCATGAAGATCTTTGCCAGTCGTTATAAGGCGTCAGTACCTTCTAAATAAACTGTCCCTAGTCTAAACCATGGAATTTTGCTATCCCTTCGGGTTGCAGAGGTCAGATAGGCAGTCGCTCTGTGGAGAAGCTAATATTCGGCTTAATCCGCTTAGACTAGTAAGCGGACCCGGGATGAGACTGGGATAACGCTTGGAGGATGATGAATAGGTACAGTCAGCAACATAATTCCACAAATATTTACGTTATGTGAATGGCAGAACGTCCCAAATAATTATTTTTCCTTGTAAGATTTATAGCCGCAGAAAAATTGCAAAGAAATCATAATTTAAAAATGATTATCAAAGACTTTTAATCCATAAACGAATCAGATTTTGAAGTGTGATGCTACTCTTGTTGCCGACGGTACCAGTGTATCATGGGTGTTCCGCATGCAGATTACGGGCCTCGTTAACAACACTTATTTGTAAAACATTCGTACGTGCGGATAGCTCAACGGCTACAAATTCAATATAGTTTTAGCCGATCTAATTGGGTTTTCGCTTAGATTACATTTTGGAATTGAGTACAGCTTAAATTTGGCGATCGAGGAAACATTCGCACTAAGGTATCACCTTTACCGATTTAGAATTTTAGAAGTTTAATATAAATAAAGTGCTAAACACAGTTCTACACTAGGTATAAGGAATTAGAGTGACAAGCCCTAATAAGCCGTTACTATTAATTGTGAACGTGTAATTAAACACTTTGATTGTTGAACAGCATATTATCAGATATGGTATGGTAGATGTACAACATAAAACTGGCGTGAAAATATTTGCAAGATCGGCGAAACGAGACTTTAGTTCTTAGTGTCAATCTAATCAGTCTGTAGCCTATGTCGATATTGCTCTCACAACTCACACTAACTACACCCAGGTTTCTGGCTTTATTATTCAGGTAAAACAACACTACTTTATTCTCCTGTAAGCCGACAAGCCAAGAAAAATAAAGCCGCCCCCTGTAGATAAACACAAGTAATAATTAAACTGCATATTCTGTTTTTAAATAACAACTGACCGTTATAAAAGTACACCACAGTTGTTTTATCCACGTCACTACGAGTATTACACGGATAAATCGTGCCATTTACGTCCACACATTTGAGGCCGTACCATTTTGAAGGCAACACGAGACAATCCAGATAATTAGGTAACATTACATTTCACGTACATGAATAAATTACCACTCACGGAAATTTATAGGTCTTTTCATACAGGAAATAATTCGTGGGTATGTACATTAAAACACTGTGAATGGGTTTGTACACGAATGTTGGAAATAAGATTCAGTTCACCGTATTAAGTCGCTTTATTCAAAGCCTTCATAACATGCGTTGTATAATCGTGGTTGAGTCTTTTGTCAGGTATGCAATCTTATCATCCGGTGCGGTGGACGGAATGACGACTGGCGTATCCTTTTATATGATGTGTGTTGGTGGTCTCGAAGTAGTATAGTATTATTAGAGATAGATCTCTAATAATACTATACCACTTCGAGACACTATACTTCGATCCTAGTGCGCCTAGCTAAGTACATATTCTAGAGAATATGTACTTAGCTAGGCGCACATAAGGCGAAGTGCATTTTTTGTCCACTGTCACACTATTACAACTAAACCTTGTCAGTATTCAAAGGACATTGTTATCTGGAAATTTTGACGAAAATTCATATCTCCTAAACTATGTTTACGTACTACCAAGTACACAAGGAATCAAAGTTTGATTCACTTTCCAATAATTGAAACGTTGTCCTTAGTTGTATATTGCATAGCCATATAAATATCCAAAAAGTTTCTGAATAAACAAACTGTTCTGTCGCAAGTCGCAGTGCTGAACAAGGAATTGTGTTAGTACTCCGTGACTAACTCTTTGCCTAGGATTAGTGGTACATTAGATAGTGAAACTTGCTCGATGATTAGACGATGCTATATCGATACTGGAGCTTACACTACTCTAAGTTTCACTTAGTTCGAATACGCAGTGTGTGATTCTGTTGTGCACGAGCAAAGTAGATTATATTTCTCGCATTCTCTTTGATACAATTAGAAAGAGATGGAAACAAATTTGCTCTGTGCAATTTAGTTTCACGATGTTAAGTAGGTAGTTTTAGATGGAGCTTGTTGTCTAAGAACGCACTGTAAATATTTCCGAATCTGTTCGAAATTTAAGAGACAGCAATACTTTAATCTTAGTTTAGTGAATGAACAACAGAATTCGTTCCAGTGTCTGATGCACATACAATTAAGTACAACGTCTGAGATCTTTGTCTAAGTGAGCTCTGTTTAATATTATTGTCTCATTTCGAGACTAGTTATCGTGTGCCTATAGTTTACAAAGCGATAAGAACTACAACAGTTATATAATATAATATTATGTACCGAGGCAAATACAAAACGCTACTTTTTGTTGCCACCCATCTATAAACCTGACGTGGATTAACGCGCATAACTTAAGGGTTAATGCTGCAGAGTAATATGCGTTTTACTCAATTATTCATAACCATTTTCAGTCCATAAGGGAAATACTATGTTATAGATGCGTGTTCTTATCAAACGCATGCAAGTCCCAGTCCGTCTCGATGCTATTTCATAAATTTTGGAGCATTCCTAAATAGTTGCTTATTAATAATAAAATATCATTCGTGTACATGAATGCGCTGGGGAATCAGTGAAACACATGCAAATGTCGCGCTGTTTGCACGAAAGGCGCCTACATGTATGTAGGTACCTATATTATCATGACCTAGTCAAATAACTAATTAATAAGATTAATCATGAACATTTCCTACTTCATTTTATTTCGAACTAGACTCCGCCCGTAGCTCCGACCACGTGAGAATTTTCTCCTCAGGGGAGTTTCCAAAAATAGCTTCTCTACACTCTTCAAGAAACATTCATGCCAAAACTCACCTTTTAGCGCTCAGTAGTTTCGGCTGTGAGTTTTCTGTATGTCACTCAATAACTAAAGAGTTTTAATAGCAATATAGCTATACATCGCAAAATCAAACAATGGAAAAAAATATCTGGAGTAGATACAAAAAATGTGGATTACACGATGACATCCCATGTGGCGACAAATTATGCAAAGTGTGTTAAATCCAGTTCAGGGAACTGGATTTAACACACTTTGCATAATTACATACATACATACATAGTCTCACGCCTATAACCCCGAAGAGGTAGGCAGAGGTGTATTTCTACACCCACTTTTCGCCAGATATACTTCAGTCACACGTAATAAGGGGCGAGCCTATTCCCGTACCGGGCTCATTTCCAGACTCCGTGCTGCTACTGAGAATTTCGTGACAAAAAAACCCAATAACACTGCCCGACCCGAATCGAACCCGGGACCTCCCGATCCCACGCGCTCATTTATGCCTAAAAAAAATACTATGCCAATGAGTGTGAAAAATCGTTGCATATTCATCCTGGCAGACCAGTCACTGTGTTCCAAATGGTAGGAATTTTTACACCAGCATACTTAAAAGCTGCAGCATTATCATGTACAGCACAAAGTTTTAAAGTTACTGGCACTTAGCCTTACGATCCCGATGTTTTTACCGAAGCTGGTTTTTTAGCAAGTTCAGTAACAGACAGAGATCTAGCGTCGTCTGCACCTGTGGTTTTAGAGCCAGACCCAGAGCCACAACCACCAATGAGGCGCTCAGTTGAAGTAAACTTGCCATTGATTGATTATACCTACAAGATACACCTATTATGATGCGCGCACTCTTGTACAACCCGCCGCGCACTCTTATACACTTGGGTCTATAAGAGTGCACGATTTTCATTTTTATATTTCTTCAGTTCATACTTTAATGAATGTCGTTACATGAATTTGTTATTCTATAATTTGCTAACTAATAACTAGAGATTATAAATAAATAATGTTGATTTTTTTTAATATTATATTTTATTTTTCATGAGGCCTCAAAGTTAAAATGCGCACTCCTATACCACCTCCTATAGGCACACGATAACTAGTCTCGAAATGAGACAATAATATTAAACTGAGCTCACTTAAACAAAGATCTCAGACGCTGTACTTAATTGTATGTGCATCAGACACTGGAACGAATTCTGTTGTTTATTTACTAAGGGTGCTTGTACACGGTACATGTAACTTAAGCATGCTGAGGCACTTGCGCGGGTTATATGCACCGTAAACATATCGTTTTAAAAACATGTGCGGGTCCAGCGACTCGAGCATGTACCAAAGCGAGCCACCCGCGCAAGTAATTCGCGTGCTCTTCGGCGCGCGCGGGTCACTCGCGCATGTTACTTGTTAAAATTACATTTTTAACATATGATTTTAAAAGAATTTTCATTCGGCGAGATATTTTGACGCGATTCAAGTCATAAGGATACCGCGCGGATAGCATGCACATGTATCTAGCTCTAGACCACGAACAAATAACTTGTACACATAGCTTGCGCAAGCCCGTGTCTTTACTTGCTCCAGTTATTTGCACCACGTACAAGTACAAGCGAGTAACTTGAACAAGTAGCTTGCGCATATTACTCACGCGTGTAACCTGCACCTTTACTTGCTCCAGCTACATGCACCGTGTACAAGCACCCTTAACTATGATTATTATACGGTTTTGTAATGCGTCACTCAAAGGATTTCAAAAACCCAAATACTAGTAAATATTTATATATCACGCTTGTAAGACCTTGTCTTGAGTTTGCCACGATGATCTGGAACCCATATTATAATAAATATGTCGAAGCTATAGAAAACGTCCAAAAGAAATTCTTGCGAACACTTAATTATAGATGCTGCCAAGGTTATCTGTCATATGATCACCTACTTCAGAAATACAACCTGTCGTCATTGGAACACAGGAGGCTCCTTCTCAGCACAATGTTCTTGCATGGCATTGTTCATAACAGATATGATTGCCTTGAATTATCAAGTAAACTGTGCTACATTGTGCCCAGAACAGTCATGCGTAGGCAGGTGCGACCACATCGACTCTTAGCGATTAACACGAACAGTAATCATGCTCCTAAAACGAACGCAGGCCTAAGAATACCTTTGAGACAGCTCGTAGACAATTATAATGCCTATTTTAGTAGTACGGATATTTTTATGCATTCCGCAATCAGATATAGAAAATGTTTACTGAATTCTATGAGTAACAGTGTAACTGCTTCCAAGTCTTAAATATTGTAATGTCATCGCACAAAAATCTCTTCCTAAATAACCGTTTAATTTCCTTGTTTTCTTTCTTTTATGTAAATTTATACGAAAAAATATGTATTTGTTTTATGTAAGTTATGTAGGTACAGTCCTCATTACTCGTCTGTATTTCTTACATAGTTATGTCACATCGCTTAGCATGCTCCTTTAACAGTAATATTGTGTATAGTAATCTGTGGATAATGCTGTTAGTAGTATAATTAGCACATAGTACGTCATACATAATATGTAACTCTAAACTACTTTATGGTACTACTGTTTGTTATCCCAAATATAAACATAAAAATAAATTATGTTCTCAGTGAAGGCTTTCCGCCTTAGAACGTTGGATACGGTGATTACGTTAAATAAATGGATCGGTTAGACTGGGTGTAACAAAGAGAAACATATTACTTAAAATAACAGCAGCATAATCATCATCATCATCATCTTTATCAGTTTATCGATCCAAGCCAATCCTTACCTTAGATTACGGGGTTTGCCGATAAAAGCAGCAAATTTCGCAGCATGCAGACTACTGGTAGGCCCGCTATCTCGTTAGGAACATTTCAATTAGACTACACGGTTGGCGTAGTGGTTTAAGCGGCCGCCTCGCCGCGACACTGCGCCGAAGTGTTGTGGGTGCGATCCCCACACGAGACAACACTTTGTGTGATTAACAAATTGTTGTTTTGAGTCTGGGTGTTCATTGTGTCCGTTAGTTGTATGTTTGTAAAGTCCCCCGCGACACAGGATTTAGTCCTAATGCGGGCGTTGTCTTTTTTAAAAAGAAAGAAAGAAAAGAATTGCATAAACGCATGGTCCAGGGTATACAGTTATAATAATTACCTACCTATAGTTACGTAGAATGACTTCAGATGAACCAACCACTTGTATAATTCACGTTAGTTGCAAAGTTAGTAATACAGGTTTCGTTTTTGATCGCTTAGTCAAGCTTAAAAATAAATAAAAAGTAAATAATGCAGTCATTAGGTCACAGAGTTCTAGCGAAACTGAAGCTAAAAAATTCTCTGTAGGTTAAACGTACAACAAAATAACAATTAACATGTGCGCGATGCATATCACAGGTTCCGCTGGTTCATAAACAATACTTCAACAGCACAAAATAACAAGAAAATCAAGTAAAATCAACATTGTACCCTTATTTAGAAAACATTCATACGTGCGGATAGCTCAACTCAAAATAGTTGTTGCCAACCTTATTGAGTTTTTCGTTAGAATAAATTTTGGAATACTGCCTAAAATTTCAATAGCGGACCACTCTAAACTGAAATCCCCTTTAGCAATAATTACAGATGGCCGAATCAATACTCGTATACGATTTGAAATATGAGTATATTTTAAAATGAAGGCTTTTTTTTCGCGTTTCATTTTTGTAGGTTATCGTTTGTTTTATTGGTTATGTAGTTTGGCAGTTAGTAAAGGTACGAATTCTAAATTGTTTAAAACTTTTGCGATATGTACAAATATAACTAGTAATGCAAAATATACAAATTACACCTTTATTCCGTTTGTTTCTGGCTGTACTGGACACAACCGATCATGTTTTAGACAAATTGTATGCAATTTTGACCTTCTGGTTGTCGGATTATTATGAGAAATCTGTTAAGAAGGTATACGCCGATACTCTCAACTGGTTCCGTAGAAGGTAGTTGATGAATAGCAACGTGCTGCAAAAATATACCTACGCTTTATCTATACCTTTTCTTGAAAAGTTAGTATGAAAGGACGTTGATAAATAATCAATATTTGGTTCTTTAGATATTATTAAATAGCATTTAAACGCGTAGTAGTACAAACTATCATCATCATCAACTTAGCTTCTAGGCTCAAAGCCTAGGTCTAGGAGTGATCCTAGACCTTCGGCTAGAGTCCCAACATCGCTTTTAATGAATTACCAAATATTTTAAACATAAAACTGGCAAATAGTAATTAGTCATGATGAGCTTAATCTTCGTTTAGTTAATGAACGTCAGTATTAGGGCCAGTGTCTGATGGGGTTACAGTTCAGGTCAAACGTCTGGAGATCTTTGTCTAAGTGAGCGTGAGGTTTATTATTATTGTCTCATTTCGAGACTAGTTATCGTCTGCTTATAGTTCTAAGTGCTGGGAATTACTGCAGTTTTCAAGATAAGTAAGACCTTAGGTTACAGTTGGATACTCATAGCTTAAGATTATGTGTCCTTAGGGGTTTTATAAGTATCGTGTACTGCAATTTGCTATCAAATTTATGTAGACAGCGCATTGTGATGAAAAACGAGCTAAGTCGTATTTGTGTTTTCAATTTTGATAGGTATTTGGCGCTATGGCCAGTGACAACTTTGCACAGCAATTTACGATGTATGTAACCAGGATGGTTCTACTTTTGATATATTTTGTTGTGGGATATTATTAAAATCATTAAAACGTAACAATATAAAGACCAGAAGAAATGATTGTACAGAGGTCTACCGGACGCGTGGTTAAAGTGCGGTAAAATAATTTAGTGAAAAGGGTGGCATTAGACTTTTATCACTACGACTGGTGTGCAGATTTGATAACAACCGCTGTAAATAATAGCGATCACACTTAACTGACCTAAGGTTCTAGCCACGTTAACTTTATATGTCAAATTGTTGTAACGTTGTTTCTGGTTGGAAACGTTTCTATAATATTTGCAAATTAAGCCGAATCAGTTCTCTGCTGAATAAATGGTTTGCCATTATCACGTTCAGACTTAATAATCGCGTGGTGCCGATGGGCATTGGCCGAGCGATACGACGGCCACGGCAAGTATTACATACATTATTGAATTATTGAACAGATTTCATTTTCAGGATTGAAATTAATTTCATAATTTTTGTTTTAATTATGTTATTGATTCAAGCATTGTTTATTTCTATATCAATAATCATTCATTCACTGAAGCCATCATTTTGACAAACATCAAATTTAAGGTATTTCTGTGCTAAGAATATGCGCGAAGAAGAATTAGATTACAAGTCATGGCAGAAAAACACGAAAATAAAACAAAAAATAACAATTACAATAATCAAAAATCTATATATACTTTTAAACTTTGGCGGCTTGAACACCTTAATTTTCAAATAATTACGCAAAATACTTCGACATTTATGTTATTCCGTTATATTTTCGTTTATAGTTTTTTTACACATATTCGTATCGTAGGCATGTTTCAAAGGGCCAGGCTTGAGTATCGCTGCCCAGGCACATTATGACAGTTATTTGCAGAAATCTGAAATTCAAAACACTAGTTATTCCAACAGTCGTGTGTTTAAGTTCTTGAAATACTTATTGAATGTGTTTATAACGCAGCTGAAACTGCGTTATAAACAAATTCAATATATAAATATTAAGAGATTTTATAATTAATTATTATGGTTACGACTTACCCATGTTTGAGTCTGTGCCAATATTATAATGATATACTTTCTAATTCATTTGATTCTTATCTTTGAGTGGGTATTTATTGTTTGTTGCGTGCGGGTGATTCATTGCGCGTATAAAGCCTTGTATTCATTAGGCAACATTTGTTGATAAACTGTTTATGACGTGTTTATCACCAAGTTTGCCGTAAACACTGTTTCTGAAACAAGGTCGTCCACACTTGTCAGTTGTTGCTAGAATGTCGCCCGAGGAGGTAGTGATGCTCAGTGCTGTTGAAAAAAAAAGGTGGTGGATTCAGAATTATCTCTTAAATAGAAATTACGTACTTCATGACCTTCGTGAATCTGATGGGTCTTTTCAGAATTTCATCAGAATGACAACATCTGATTTTGTGAGCGTAGAGTTTGCATCTTCGTTTCCACTTCTTTTTGCGACATATTTAATTCTGCAGCAATATCGGCCCAAGCATAATTTTTTTTTTAAATTTGTGTTTATAATTTCTATTTGAAGAGTCCCAAAGTACATGATGCTGTTGATAAAGCTCTATGAGCATCGAAACTTGGTGGTTGGACCACACTAATTTCATGTTAATTTACTCGCGCAACACACGTCCACACCTGTGGACTTTTGCTTATAAACAAAATGTTTCGGCTTGTTCTCCGTTTGATTGGGGAACACGGCAACATGTTTCAGAAACAATGTTTCATCACATTTGTTTATGAACTGTTTATAAACTGTATCCAGAGATGATAAAACACTGTTATAACTAGAGATGATAAAACTGTTTATAAACAGTGTTTATCAACAAATGTTGCCTAATGAATACAAGGCTTTACGTGCATAATTTCAAGTGCGATCGTCCGAGAAAAGTGTTAGTGTTGCGTCAAGAGGCGGTGGCAGGCGGTGACCGCCTCGGATGGTGTGTGCACTTGCTCCGCTTCGTCGTGAGCGAGCGCCGAGTGTTGGACCTCACACCCGCTCGCCCCTCGCCTCCCGACAAGGCGGACGCGGCGATAATTTTGAATATGCAACAATGTGTATACCTATATAATTAATGTAGGTACGTGCATAGGTACACATCAGCTGACGGCGAGTCTGCACCACAGTTTGGCGCGCTTCGATAATATGTAACTTATATCATTCATAGGTATATTTATTTATTTTATTTTATTTATGCAACTAAGTATGTGTGTATATTTTCACTAATTAGATAATCTATATATATATAAATCACTACACATTACTGAAACACCTCACACGGATTGCATGTTGTGATCGGCGCGGCGATGGTTGCGCATTCGGGATGTCCGGAAGGGGCTGGAAGAATACCAGCGTCCGGTGTGCACCAGCATCACTGGACATAGTGCTGATCCAGCCACCTTTTTTGGCCAGCGATGGGACACATACCTCACTATATTCTATTGTAATTGTTTTTGTTTCTTTTTTTGTTTTTATTTATTTATTTTCTTTTATATAAATGTTCTAAGTTTACTAATTGTTGTATATGTACCTACCTACTTGTTTTCTATTATGTGTCCTATGTGCTGTTTCAAAATATTTTTTCTTTTCTTTCTTTTCTTTTCTATTATTTTTTACAACTCCACCTTGTCGTGGTGGGGGGGCTCAGTAACCGTGGGTTTGAGGTACACCCATGGTGAAGCTAAGCGGGATCCCGGGAGGGGACGTTCCACGTGGGCTTGGGTGGGGCCTACGTAGGATGCGTCCAAAGTACGTGTGCGGATGACCGTTTTGTGTGTCCCTCGCAGTCGGGTGCGGTCGCGGTTGGAGAGGCGTGTCGGTGTTGCGTTGCCGCGCGCCCTATCTCCCGCGACTCGCGGTGGGGCCGCAGAGGAAGAGGAGATGCGGTTTTGCGTTGCCGTCCTCCCTATCCTCTGCGGCCGCTGGGTGTTTTGGCGGCGGCGCCCAACACTCTCATCTGGAGCCAAGGGGGTTCGTTCGGTGTCTGCCTAGCCTAGCCATCATCCTAGTCATCTGACGGGCTAATACCCGTCGGGGGGTTGCGACGAATGCTACGGCGATACCCGACCCTCCGACACACGGGTACATGAGAAAGTCGAGGTGGTTTTTAGTGGTAACACCACATACTCCGGCTCTCATTTCCCCAAGAGTCGGAGATCCGAAGGGACTTTCCAACCAACTAAAACTTAACAAATATGGAGTGCTGTGTACAAGATTATATGGTGTAACACTTCGAAAGTTGTATTCTGCATCCGAGAGGGTTATTATGCATGTAATACAGACATAAGTCAAGTGGGACCATATGGTGACGTCATAAAGTACTTGTAGTCTACCGAGCGCCTATTGGACCCCGTCCAGGGGCCGTAGTGCAGGCCGACCGTATTTTACCGGCTCCAAACACATGAGATAATACGATTAGAGATATTGAATATATTCTTGCCTTCATATGTATCATGTTCGATTATTTAATGCTATTAACGGTTAGTGTACCTAAAGTAAAATATTCTCATTTCAAAAACATCTGTCGCATCTGGATTGATTTGAGTGTACTAGAAGCACTTTATAAACACGAACTACACTACTACACGGATGACGTATCTAGTGGTTTAAGCGGCTGCCTCGCAGTGATAAAAACTGTTGTTGGTTCGGTCCCATCGTAAAGGCGCTGATACACTTGAGCATTCACTTGTAATCAGCGTTCTCGCGAATGTTACAAAACAAATGAGTGTGTTTCAGCGAGCATTCGCACGAACATTCGGGCGAGCCTTAGAATGTAGATCAAACATAGAATTCGCGCTACAATGGCGGTCTAACCCAATATATCTGTGGTATCAAGGTAAAATGAGATGAGTCGAAAAACACAACTTTTCACCAGGGGCTAATAAAAAAAACGCTTAATTGTTTTATAAGATAAATGCTGTTTAATCAAAAATGTGAACATATAATTAATACAAATTTGTTTTAATTGATATTTCACAATCTAGTAGTCTTTTACAAGTTATCTAAAAAATAAATTATTAATTAATTATTAAAATAATTGACATATCTCTTTTTTCCATAACAAGAAAAAAAAATAAAAATCCTTCTATTGACTCGTCTCTTTATGTGTTTTTATTTATGTATTGAATATTAATAGATTTAAATTATTTTTACATAAATAATGACACCTGACTCGAGAGAGACTATGGCATTTCAATTGCTTCGATTCAATCAAAGCTTTTACTACATCATTCATCGACCTATTCATGCATGAAGCAATGATGGGCCATAGTCTGTCTCGAGTCAAAAGCAGCTATAACCTAGTGGATATACCAACACACTGCCATGCAGAGGGTATCGGGTTCGAATCCCAGGCGCGCACCACTGAACTTTCGTTATGTGCGTATTGAATTAGCCGTCAGTCTCGGTTGCCATGAAGATCTTTGACATTCGCTATAGGGAGTCAGTACCTATCTCTGAATAAACTGACACTAGTCGCTGGCACTGGTTGTGGAGGACAGACAGGCGGTAGCTCTGCGGAAAAGCAAAGCAAATATTCAGTCAAATCCGGTTAGACTGGTAAGCGGACCCCGGGCCTGGGTTGAAACTGGGATAACGCTAGGAGAAAAAAGTCTCTCTCAAGTCGGGTGTCATGATTTATGTAAAAATAATTAAAACCTATCAATATTCAATACATAAATAAATAAATAACACATAAAGAGACGACTCAATAGAAGGATTTTTAAAATGTTATATTTAAATGTGAAATGCCAAAAATAAATAATGCTTTAACCTTAAGCTTCGCTGAACTCCTCGATATCCGGATCCATATCTCGTGTGTTTGTACTTGTTTGTAATTGTAATTTATGATAGAATCACTTGATTTGCCCCTTTGACAGAAAGAGATCTCCTTTAACTCGGCCAAATTATCTAATTTTATTTTGAACTGAACAATACCTGATTTACGTTCACCACAAGTTTCTTCATGATTACTGCGTCTTTAGCCTTTTTATGGGCCAGGCTGTGGCTTATGATCTAATAGAGCTTTGGCATTCAATTATTAGTGAAGAACTCTAGAAAAACCGTACTTTGTCGGAAAATCATAATTGCCATAGATTTTCCAATTATTTTGCTGTATCTCTCCCCAGATCATTGAAGTGCTGCAGAACATTGCAGTTTCTTTTGCAAGGGCGGAACATCAAATTTAGAAGCCCACAGAGTGCGGTAGTTTTAGAATTTTGTCCATATTTTGCCAACCTCTGTTTTCATGATCGTTGTAATGGGTAAAATTTGGACTTTATGGTAGTCTTGTCTGCGGAGTCTCAAGTTGAAGGATTGGCTCTTATTTTGGAGGCAGTAAAGACAATTTTCTTTTTTTTGTTATTGAGGACGAAAAAAAAAACTACGTAAGCGACTGCTGTTCGGCGGGCCGGGGTTCGATTCCCGGGTCAGGCAAAAGTGTTACTCGGTTTTTCCGAATACTCAGTAGCCGCCGTCTGTTGGTGTGCAATAGGCTCGCGCCCTATTACGTGGGACCTAAAAAATCATGGTGAAATGTGGGTGTAATATTTACACCTCTGCCTACCCCTTCGGCGATACAGGCGTGAGACTATAAATAAAAAAAATATTAAAAAATCATTGAAAAGAAAAATTGTCGCAAATCGCATTCAATTTTCGTCTGTAACTTTGTTATTTTTTATTTTAAGACTAAATACTACGGGACCGTAGTTGTAGAGAATTTCATTTGCATCTCATCATGATTTGATTTTTTCTGTGCGGCCAATTGTTTGCAAAATATACTACTAGAAACTGTCCGTGTGGTGACGGATTAAGAATACGAAATGTAAACCCCATATCATCCCATGGGTGTCGTAAGAGCCGAGAGAGGGAGCATATTATGTAGAGAACAGCACTGTAAGAGTCACCACACGGATTATATAAAATTATTTAAATAAAACGAAATATTCCTTCACCTTAAATTGCCGAATAAATTTTATTAAAGGCGTATCTGTCACCGCGAACGGCTGGTCAGTGTCCTAACTCATTTCAGTAATGTGCTGCAGTATCTGCGAAGCCGCCTGAGATGACATTAGTGTTTTATAGCTCCAATGAAACCGCGTAATCTTCTTAAATAACTTGTTTAACGCCCCGTCAGAGTAGACCTCCGTATTTCTTTATAAGGCTTAGAGATTTAACTCATTACAGAGGTCAAATTATGCTGGTATTGTAACACCACAGCTTGGGGCCAGATAGGCCGAGTCCATAAAATTCTTATCTCATTATTATGATTAGCTGTCGCCGAGCACAGATCCTTTGGGTTCGGTTTTGGTTACGCAACAAAATTACTTTTTAATACTTGAGCGAATGGTTTTGGATATCTTAGCTCTCGGACAGTAATTAGTTTTTGGTGTCAACAGATGCGGTAATATCGTATTATAATATTTTCTATTTGGAGGTACAGATATTGTTGTTATTAAATGTGAGACGGGTACACATAATTATCACATAATAATAACATAATAACTGTTTAAATACGAGGAAAATGGATGCTACCGTAAAGATCTTTTTATATAAAATGCCTATAGTCGTCATTGTTACAATTAGCGATTATATTAAATACTCTACTCGCGAAAATACGATTACATCAGGTAATTTGTTGCACGTACTATTATTAGTACACAGAGCCATGCTTAGCATGTATTTATGTTTTAGGGTATCAAGCAATTTTGCCAATCTTAATAAAGAGAAAATTATATTTTATAAAATATGTTTTATTTTTTTGCAGACATGTTACTTCTTCTTAAGTACTTACTTAATAAGTATGTCAAGCGAATCAAAACAATGTTCGAATATTTGTCGTAAGACTTAAAGCTCCCTCGCACTAACCTTAGTCATAATTATAATTACCATATTGTGCAAAAATTGGACTATTAACTTAAGGATCCAAACTATAACAACTTGCCGGGACGAATTGACCTTACACACTATATCTTTGCACAATATATCTTGAAATTACCCAATTTTTTTTTTCCGCCGAACTAATTTACTCCATGCTGCCTGATGTTAAGCAGTCAGTGAAGTCCCATAGTGATGGCCATCATCCCAGCAGCCAGCATGGCATTATGGCATGATGGCCCTCACCTTTACGGCCTTGAGCAAAGCTTTTTCACGCCCCGCTTAAAGGACCCGGGATCATAAGTGGAGGGAAACACGTGGACTGGTAAAGAGTTCCATATCTTAATGGTACGGCAGAGATAAGAGGCGCCGAACCGTTTGGTGCGTGACGGTATCTGTTCTTCCGTGTAAGAGTGGAACCTCAACCCAGCACGTGTCGTTCGGGATAGGAAAGGAGAGGGTGGGATTAGTTGAAAGAGCTCTTCGGAGCACTCACCGTGATAGATGCGGTAGAAGACAGCCATTGAGGCCACGTCTCTGCGTAATTGCAGTGACTCAAGAGTCTTAGTGGCCTCTGGATCACCGATGATATGGATAGCACGCCGCTGCAGGTTGCAGCGGCGTGCTGTTGAGGGCGTCCAATAAGTACTGAGCAGAGCCATTCCAAAGGTGAGAGCAATATTCCACGCAGGAGCGAACCTGGGTCTTGTATAACAGACACAACTGCTCCGGCGTGAAAAACCTCCTCACCTTGTTCAGGACTCCGAGTTGCCGAGATGCGGATTTGATGACACCCTCGATGTAGTTCTTCTGGTTGAAATTTCTGCGTATATCCATACCCAGGATATTGAGGCTGTCTTGAATCGGTAGTGGAGTGTCCAGAAGAGAGGGATGGGGAAGGAATGGAGATACCTTGGCTGAGAATGCGTACACCTGTGTTTTCTTGGCGTTGAACTCGACCAGGTTCTCATCACCCCAATGCGAGATGCAATTCAGAACCCGGTCAAGCTCAGCAACAAGTGTTCGCCTATACTCCTCAGTATCGGCTTGCTTAGCCGCAGGGTGTCCGAGATATCGCCCATGTACAGTACTATCATCTGCATAGCAATGTATGCCCCCAAAAGTGAGCATATCATTGATATGCAAAAGAAAAAGCGTGGGCGATAACACGGACCCCTGAGGCACTCCAGCATTCACCTGGAGAAACTTCGATGACTCACCGTCACAAAGGACTCGTATACAGCGCACATGCAGGAAACTGGCAACCCAGTTGCACAATTGAGGTGGCAAGCCGTAGGCTGGAAGCTTGGAAAAATTGTGTAGTATATGATACGACGGAACTACGTTATAGTATATCAGAACTTCGACGACTGACACTGCAACAGTTGCAATAAATGGATTAGAATTGATCACTATCCACAGTGTATTCAACTTTTCCAGTAAACGTAGGTCGTTTAAAAAGTACGTAAAATTCGGTTTAAAAGCCAATTCGAATTTAGTATGAATAAAATTTTATTTCGCAGTATATTGCTATGCAATTGTTAGGAATTACCATCCTACATATGTGTTGTGTTCGTCAGCAATTAAACGCTGCACTCGAAATTGTAACTAATGCTACGCTTGAGTTACACACGTAGCAATGCTACGGACCCATGCTACGGTTGCTACGAATATGCTACGTTGAGATGCATGTGTTACCGTAATATTGCTCACTAAGGTTATATTTCGTTTCCAACTATTTTAGTAGACGTGTTAAATGAATGTTTTGTGCATATACCAATATTTAAAGAGCGTGGTACAAGCCAGCACCAAAAGTCATTCAACACGGCCAAAGCTAGAATTCATTAAACATACCATAAAAGCTCATTTACAATTACAATTATTGTAGCAAAACGCCGAATTTTACATAGATCGCCTGAGTTTTTCTCGTATCCCGTTAAATAATTATCCACTACATAGTATAAAACAAAGTCTGTCTTCTGTCTGTCTGTCCCTATGTATGCTTAAATCTTTAAAACTACGCAACGGATTTTAATGCGTTTTTTTAATAGATAGAATGATTCAAGACGATGGTTTATATGTATAATTGACGCGGGCGAAGCCACTGGGGACGTCTAGTGTTATAACAAAGACATAGTTATTAGTCGATGTTTTTTAACTTTTAAATATTTTTATATAATAACGGTAAGTAAGTAATCATTTATTCGTCAGAATATGGGTATACAGAGGTCTTAAAATGTTACACAGGTTCAAACCATAATCTGCCACTATTTGGCATACGAATGTTGATTGTCAATTACAAAAATATTACATTGATGATGTCATTGATGAAGTCACAGTTCTTTGTCGTCTAAGAATTCTTTTACACTATAAAAACATTTCTTTAATAATAAAATATATAAATTTCTTTTAAAAACATTAATGCTATCAATATTCTTAAAACTGTTTGGCAACTTATTATAGATATTTATCGCCTTATAATATACATTGTCACTAAATACATTAACTCTTTGCTTTGGTATGAGTTGTTTATGAGTGTGTCTGCCTGGTCTTGTCACAGTGACATTATGCTTATAAAACAAGTCTGGATGTTTGCGCACAAAAACACAAATATCGAACAGATACAAGCTAGGTATGTAAAATATTATATTTTTTTTCAATAATCCTTACAACTTTCAGTCTGTTGTAAACTGAATAATGCTCGAATACACTTTTTTTGCACTATAAATGCTTTATTAACTTTAACTGAATTGTCCCAAATTCAGTTGAATATGGTATGACATTGTATTAGAAGAATGACTTTCGCCACCTATTTAATGGATGAAAAGTCGATGCCTTGGTTGCCTCCAAATGTGGTGAAAAGAACCTTGTTCAATTTAACCCCACTAAGACACAAGTATGCGCGTTCACTGCGAAGAAGGACCCTTTCGTTATAGCGCCTCGGTTTCAAGGAGTACCCCTGCATATTGCCGAGAATATTAGGATCCTCGGCGTCGAAATATCGAACAAAATCCAATTTGGGAGTCATTTGGAGGATAAAGCCAAATTGGCAAGCAAGAAGCTGGTAATGCTGAACAGGGCTAAGCGGTACTTCACACCAAGCCAACTGCTTATGCTTTATAAAGCGCAAGTCCGGCCACATGTGGAGTACTGCTCACATCTCTGGGCCGGAGCGCCAAAATATTAGCTTGATCCACTTGACTCCCTACAGAGACGAGCTGTTCGAATCGTCAATGATCCCGATCTCACGGCTAGACTAGAGTCGCTGGAGCAGCAGAGAGATTTTGGTTCTCTCTGCGTATTTTATCGACTCTTTCACGGGGAGTGCTCCGAAAAATTGTTTAATTTGGTACCAGGGTCACCCTTCTGCCAACGTACCACTCGCCGACGCAGTAGAGTTCACCCGTACTACCTGGAAGCGTTCTCATCTAGTATGGTGCGCTTCCAGCGATCTTTTCTACCGCGTACGTGTAGGCTCTGGAATGAACTACCTGCTGCGGTGTTTCCCGAGCACTATGACTTGTCCTTCTTCAAACGAGGTTTAAAGAGAGCATTACTTTCACGGTAGGCAGCGGCTTTGCTGTGTATACCCTGACATTAGCGAAGTCCATGAGCAGCGGTTACCGTTTACCATCAGATGGGCTGTTCGCTCGTCTGCCACTTGCAGCAATAAAAAAAAGGAGTTTATGTAAAATCATGTTATATTATGTATTTTAAGCAATAAAATTCCCTAAAGAAAATTACATATGACATGTCTAACATCAATTGTATTCTGGCGACGATTTTATTATCACACATGGCTATAATAAGACTTATATGCAAAAACAGCGTTATGAAACACTTCAACTCTTTTTTTAGAGCATTCTTCTTAATAAATTATTCCCCGCATCCGGGTGTCGAAAGGCCTTTTTGTTTTGCATTATTTTTCTTCTGGAGCAAGGAGGGACCGTTTACTATTTACTGTTGTGGAGTATAAAGGGTTTAGTAGGGACATTAGTCTGGCGATGACCTTGACGGATGATCCTGTCTGCGCCATTTGCTAAAGCTTTGTCACACAGAGAGCGGGCTAATATTTTAAGACATAATGATGTCTGTGGGTTTTAATGCTAACTCTTCATTGTCATACTGCTGTCGTCTACTGCCAGCTATAAAGCCATTTAGCGGAATTTCCAGTTTACCAGAGACTTTTTCAGCCGATTACAAACATTGGATCTTCGATCGGAGCAACGATTCATGATAAATTATAATGATAGAGCTTCTCATGAAGCTATTAGTCCATTGATGAAAACCGTACGAAAATTCGGTCCGTAGTTTTGGGTTTATCGCGAACAGTCAGACCTACAGACGATGCGATATTTGTGACTTGATTGTGTAACGCTACAAATAGGTGTGTTACTTATATTATATGTTCACTATATCGCGAAGCAATTGCTGTATACCTTCCTCAATATATTGTCATGGCATTTGATAAAATACGTGGTCAGTACGCGGTGTGAATTTTATACCCCACGGCACGTTCTGTCTGACGAATCCCTAAAGCAACTAAGTTTGAGCAAAAATGTGAAAATGACTGGGACAAATGTGTCCGCTAGTTTTTGTGACGTTTCCTAGTTGCTGCCAGGAATACGAATTAAGTTTTCTACGAATTCAGGTGTGCGCTTTGTGTATCATGGTTTTGGTGATAAAATTTTGCTGTTGTGTAGTAAAGATGAAAATAGCTCTTTGTGTTTAAATACTACAATAATAATAAAATGTCCGAGTATTATAAGGTACTAAATGATTATAATTAAACTACGGTTTACGGATTTTATCGCGATATATTACAAATTATATGTTTTACTGACAATAATAATGTGTATCTTTTTTTATTTATAGTCTCACGCCTGTATCCCGAAGGGGTTGGCAGAGGTGTAAATATTACACCCACATTTCGCCATAATTTTTAGGTCCCACATAATAGAGGGCGAGCCTATTGCTATTACCGGGCATATCACCAGACTCCGTGCTGCTACTGAGTATTCGGAAAAACCCAGTAACACTTTTGCCCGACCCGGGAATCGAACCCGGGACCTCCGATCAGCAGTCCCATACAGTGCTATCCACTGGACCACCGAGGCAGTCATAATGTGTAACATCTGCGTAAACTCAAGAAAAACTAATACTATAACATTTAATACCATTCAGCAAATATTTGGGCTTTGCCTTTCATTTCAATGCGATCTACTTTCATAAGACAAAAAAATATAATCTCCGTGTTACCATCGTACCGCGGATCATATCACCCTTGTGCAAAAAAAAACCATAAAGTGCAGTTAAAAATAACTATGATTAAAGAAGTCAAATTTAACTACATGAATACTTCTTACCGATTTTATCCAAAGAGACACGTGCAGTTGTACGAAACCAGGCTCCAGGAGCCGATTATCGTACATGTGTGGTACATGTATCATTATCATCAGCCCTGTATATATACTGTCCCACTACTGGGCACGGGCCTCTTCGCATAATGAGAAGGGTAAGGCTATAGTCCAGCAAGCTGGCCAAGTGCGGGTTGGCAGACATATGTCTTTCGAGAATATTATGGAGAACTCTCAGACATGCAGGATTCCTCACGATGTTTTCCTTCGCTTAAGCAAGCGATAATTAAACTATATAACACACTTCGAAAAGTCATTGGTGTGCGCTGTGGATTATAACTCGATACTGACTGCGTAATAGTCTGTTGGTCTCTGCACCTAGGCTTTCGCTGCTGTTTAGGTACATTTATACGCTATCGTTATAAAGTAAAACAGCTAATATACCTCATCATCAATTTCAAAGTACAACGACCTCATAAATTGGCTGTAAAAAATCACGTCTAATGTTACCAAAACCACGTAAAATACAACATTTCCCTTGACTTGTTCAACGGCAATCGATCTTTCCTTCCTTCCATACGTTCGATGTAAGCGTATATTTACGAATTTTTGGCGTATATTTGTATGTGGGCGACGTAATAAATCGTCAGATGTGTCTGTAAATCACGGGGTAATTAATCAGTGTATTCCCGTGAATACTTTACAATTTTTTGCTCAGAAATGCTTCCCTCCGTCTCGTCTAACCAAACTAAGATACTGCCTCTGTTTTGTTAGTGATTTTTTAGACGACATATTTAGGCTTTCATGCCATTGTTTTACGGAAATGCTTTGTTCTTAATAGGCTAGTTTCCAGGGTCAAAATAATTACATTTTATTTAGTCCGTACTTTAGATTATAAAAAATATTGGATACGTATTATTTCTTTTTTCGATTAAATGAAAAATAACAAAGATATAGCCCATTAAAGTTACGTGTGTCGTCACCCCGTGTAAAAAAATGCAACACGGTGTGACGTTATACGTAACTTTAATGAGCTATAATTTGTTCATTTTTGGTTTAATTTACAAATAAAAAAATACGTATCCAATATTTTTTATAGTCTAAAGGACGGACTAATTAAATTTTTTACGTCAACTAGCCTATTATAAACACTAAAGTCTGCATAAAATATGCTTAACGTTTTTGAGAATTTAAAAATAGAGACTGATTTAACATGGCATCTGTCGTGAAATGGCGACATCTAACGAACATCGATGGAATTACGACGGCTGACGGTCTTGAATCGCGGTATTAGAAGTTACACATCTAATAGCGCGATTCAAAATCTTCAATAGTCTGTATAAACAAGTTCTCAACAACACCCGTCAGACCGCGATTCTTTAGGAAAAGAGCATCCTCTCTTTTATTAGAGAAACACTACACCTCTTTTCTCCACAATAATAACGTTAACTTACACATAAATAAAATGTTGTTATGTGTTTCATCATTCAGCAAACAAATGAGCAGATGAACAGCCATCCGAACGAAGAGTAGCAACTGTTAATTTATCAATACAAAATGTCTAACACATTCGAAATGAAAACATGTTCGTGACAAATACTTCTAATTAATTTTTTTTTTATTGTCTCACGCCTGTTTCCCCGAAGGGTGGCAGAGGTGTATATATTACACCCACATTTCGCCAGATTTATTTAAGTCCCACGTAATAGGGGGCGAGCCTATTGCCGTACCGGGCACATTACCAGACTCCGTGCTGCTACTGAGAATTTCCTAGCGGAAAAACCCAATAACACTTTACCCGACCCGGGAATCGAACCCGAGACCTCCCAATCTCACGCGCACATTTATGCCGCAAGACCAACGAGGCAGTCCTTATTTTTTATTATTACCTAATTAAATTAGTCTCCCTATATACGGTTGATTTCATTATACGCCGTTTGATTTGGTTTATAGTTGTATTAATCACTGCGCCATGTTGTAACACTTAATAAATAATTCGAAATAATGTATGTTTGTGTGGTTGATTACACTGTAGATCACA
The DNA here is from genome assembly GCA_944739405.2 of Euclidia mi. Taxonomy (NCBI): domain Eukaryota; kingdom Metazoa; phylum Arthropoda; class Insecta; order Lepidoptera; family Erebidae; genus Euclidia; species Euclidia mi. The sequence goes on from OX123182.2 coordinate 93,978,024, forward strand.
TTACTGGTCAATGACTGTGAATAAGCTTTGGAATTACGAGGAGCAACAAATATAATGGTTATTTTATGTATTGAATTATTTTCAATATTACGAGTATTTTGGAAGTGTTTGTGTGAAAACCTCTAGGGTATTTTTATTGTTTAAGCTGCTGATATTTTACACTTGTGTATCACTTGACCGATATTACAGTGTTACCTATATATGTATTTCGTGCATTATAAATTGATTTGTAAAGATACAAATAAAAAAATATTTACACAGTAAGACATTCGTTAGATACTGACGAATGCTACCAAATCTGGTAACAACATTGGCAATATAACTTGTTTATTGGTGTAAAATCTAGATAGAAGTAGGTATCACTACAAAAATATAGCTTCAAATATAAGGTATCTCCACGTCCTCTATCAAATAAACCGATACAATAAACTTACCACTATTTAATATTATTTACAATACTGTGTGTAGATATTATTAAATAGTGGTAAGTATATAAAAGGAAGTTAAAAGAAAATTCACTGCTACATAGACTTCACACATTTACGAATTGGCCGATTTATTTTTAGGAAAACGTACCTAATATTCAGTTCAAATCACATCTGCATAAAGATTGTCTCGGACCTAGGTAAACTATTATCGACGACGTGATGAATACATTACACTGGTTCTGAAAATCTACAAGTGTTGTATAGTTAGTTAAGTGTTAGTTGATTTGCATTTCATCAACGTGAAACGCTTCAGCGAGATTTTATAATTTATCGAAGGTAGACGATCCTTTTGAAAGCCGTTTGAATAATAAATAAAGGGATGAAGGATGGACTGTATTAAAATTTTATATTTTGTTGTTAGTAATTTGTTGCTAGTTTACCTATACTTTGATTACTGTGTCGGTAGTAAAGTATGCTAGCCGCGATTCAAGTGACCCCGTCCATACAGGACGTCGAAACACACAGTTTTCAGTATTCCCGAATACCTGTAGGTATGAGAGAGTCTGTTAGACACACATCATCCGCCAGCCTTAAAATCAAGTCTCAAGTTTCACCACGAGACCAAAAATGAAGGACAGGAAATGTCTGGCCTGCCTATAGTATGCTCTTTGGGCAGCTATCAAAGCACAGCTCCTAAGTTTGGTCTATAAATGGTCACTAAAATGAAAAATCCAAAGGCATTCTTCAAATGTAACAACTAATAAGTCACGCGTCGTTGATCGTCTAATTAAGAGTGACTGTATTACCTTAGAGGTCCATGATGGGCAGAAATATTCACAAAAATCCAAGGCATGTTCTAAATAAGTCTTAAAATTGGGTACAAAATACAATAATAATAGAGTAACTAGACTATTAGGATTTATTAGTAGGTACAAATATGTAACCAAATAAATGACAAAAACTGCAAACAAAACTAAAAACGAAAATCTCATAAACAAATAAACAGAATATTAATTAAATAAACGATAACAAGAACTAAAAGAGCTTTATCTTATTTACTTTGACCAACCAACCAAGTTTACATTGTTGAATGCTGTACAGCCAAATAGTTTGAAGCGCGAGTTTTGTTAGCTAACAATAGCATTAGGTAACGCATACTAATATACATGGTATAGTCGCACTGTACTGAAGATGTCTCATAACCAGTACACACGTTTATAGATCAATCTGCAAAGGCCCATTTCTATTAAATAAAATAATTATTCCGTTGACTACCGATCCATTGTACCTATACCTTTTTTTTGTTCACGACGGCGGAAACTCTCCTTGTGAGCCTTCTCAACTCGACGGCAACCCGGCCGGAGTGTGATCAGCCGGAATTAGGACTGGCGGAGGAGGTGTGTGGAGGCTCTCCCCTAAAGGCAGAGCATACCCACTAAAACCACCGCGGTGTCCCTGCGGGTCCCGTGTAGTGGCGGGGTCACGCGCTTCGCGGATAGCATACTTTTCCGTGACCCCGCCCGGGATTGGCCCACCGTTGGTTTTGGCGGGCCCCGCCTCGTCATGACTTGGGAGGCAGCGCGGACACTATTTGGCGGAAATTGAATGTCGGTCAAGGGCAGCGCCATTTGCTAGCCTTTTCATAATCCGCAATCATTTCTTGAAATGTTGTAGCTTGAAATATGATTCTTATCAGTTATTTGGTTACATAGGGCTCTGCTGAGTTTGAGATGAGACCGTGCGTGAGTTTTCTAGCCTATTTAATATATTATTATAATAAAGCCGAAGAGCTAGATTTGTTGAGCGCGCTAGTCTAGAACTACTTGTTCGATTTGAATAATTATTTTTCTGTTGAATAGCCCATTAATCAAGGAAGGCTGTAGGCTATATAGCATAACGCTATGAACCAGAGATGCGGAGCAGTTGCCCTACAAACGCAGATATAATCGCAGGTTCAGCTAGTATTATAGGGACTCGTTGCAGCTTAACATAACCTGAACAAGTTGAATTCGTTCCTTAATGAAACAGGCTACTCTCGTTTAAGGTAAGTGAATATATTACGCAAGTAGTTCCTTCCGCTAATATGATGGTGTTCACAATGCGTATACATTGCTGGTTTAATGAGCGAAATTATTAAGTTACATTACAGATAACTTAACAGACAATTAAATGTACAACTTGTATTACCATTATGTCAGATAATTACAATCCTATTCTACTTAAGTCAGGAGTGCGGAATTGGAGTATCTGTGTATATTGCGTCTTATTACGTAGTAATGTCTGAACGAATTTACGTCTTATCACCTTTGTAACGGGATATGCTGTGGGATTAACTGTCTTTATCTGTCTCATGAACCGTTTTCTATGTCGGTATAATTCGATGTCGTGGTAGTGTTCATGAGATAATGTTATCTTTCGACGACAAAATGTAAATAAGATTTATATTAAATGAGCTTTCTGGTCCTATGAGATTCGGCTTAATTAGGTATCGCGAGTTCTATTTCCACGCAGGGCAACGCTGTACGTATGTGATATGCGCTATGATTCAGTCCTTTCGTAAACACGCCACCGAATTAAGACTGTATTAGGACAGACAATTTCAAGCAGTTTAAGGAATGTTACGAATCCACGCACGCCGCGGTTTTATGTATTAAAATGTATGCTCAGTTTACTGTTTCCACCTTGTGTTACAGTTTAACCTAGAAAAGCAAAACTAAAATATTTTTATAAATTTATATTTAAACTTAAGTAATTCTGCCAGAAATTCGCATTATTGTTGTTATTTTTAGAAAGTTGTAGTCTGCCTCCGTGGTCCAGTGGATAGCGTATGCGACTGCTGATCGGAGGTCCCGGGTTCGATTCCCGGGTCGGCCAAAAGTGTTAATGGGTTTTTCCGTATACTCAGTAGCAACCCGTATTCTGGTGATGTGACCGGTAACGGCAATAGGCTCGCCCCCTATTACGTGCGACCAAAAATATTCATGGTGAAATGTGGGTGTTATATTTACACTTCTACCTACCCCTTCGGGGATACAGGCGTGAGACCATTAGACCATACATTGTGTTTGTTTTCACAAACCAATACTTTGAACAAGCATTTACTGCTAAATTAATATACAATGCCAGGGTTGCCGTTGGTCTATAAAATTATGCCAAGTGCATAAGTGCAATAGCTTAAGTGCATAAGCCCAATGAAGCCTACGTGTGGGATCAGTTCAATCAATCAATTTTTTATTTCGAAGGAAAATGCATGCCTACTGTTGCCAGCTAGATAAAAGAAATATAAAAAGAAAATTGAAAACATGATGTAAATTCTTATTGTGTAGGTATTCTATTTCTTAATTATTTTAATTCATCGATACCCTCTCTCCTGAAGTAGTGAATTTGTGCTACAAGTTTATCCAAACATTTTATTAAAAACTTGAGTTTTACTATAACGTGAGAAACCCTCTCTGTATAACAGTAGTACTCTATATTGATATGGATTAAATAAAGAGAGCTAGAGGCCTTTGACATTGTGCTTTCATATAGAGACCGAACACAAACTATTTTGGAGAGTAAGCAATATTGTTTATATAGAGCTGTCACAGGTCTGAAAAATTCCTTTTATTGAGTCCCTAATCCGTCAGCGGTCTGTGGTTAGTACTCTCTTCGGGTTTAATTAAACATCCACAACTCGGGGGCCAACAATGGAAATAGTTTGGCATAGATGTATTAGAATACGTCATAGTTCAAAGAGAAACGGATTTGAATAAAGTTTTTCATGTTTTATGTTAAAGAATGTATGTACAGTTTGCTGTCAGCTAATCCGCGACCACAACCAATGTGAACTGGTCGGAACATTAAGAGAACTGTACCTGAAATTCGTTAGCTAAAGCTATTGAAACCTGTTTGAGTGTTAAGTAAATTTGTATGCAATGTTACCTTGGTTGTATACACCACTTTTTTTTAATTAGTACAAAAGCATTAAGGACATTTAGCGAAGACATTATTATCATATATGTGACGTAAGAATTTCATAATATCTATAAATAACAAAGTTATAATTATTTGTTTTTTGTAGAAAATCTCACCTAAATCATAGAAATATTTTATAATCCATTCACTACTTCATTGATAGTACTTACTTTCCGTTCTACTCATACGCATTCTTTCCGTCGCACTTATAATGTAGTTAGCTTTAGACAATAAAATGAAGCAAAATTATAAGTGTTGGTAGTTACTTTTAAATTTTCTAAATTCTAACCTCTCCTTCGTACTTCATCCGGGCTTAGGACCGGCAAAATGTACCTTTTTACAAGTAATTAAATACGTATATATGTAATTAGAAAGAAAACAAATATCAAAATAAAAGAAGGTATTCTGTAATAAAAGAAAAGAGTAATTTTGGCGTATTTGTGAAGTAAGAATCATCTGCTATTTACAAATATTATTTCATCATCATCATGTCAGCCTAGAGACGTCCACTGCTGGACATAGGCCTCCCTCAAGGTTCTCCACACAGACCGATTTTGAGCCACCCGCATCAAATTATTATTTACTTAAGTAGGTATTATTTACTAAACTTACAAGTATTTGAAAGTGTTTCCATTGTCCTTCGAAATGTCCACCACCATTGCCAATACACAGACGGGCACGTTTTATTAAATTGTTTTTTAACGAAGTACGCTTCTGTCTTTTCACTTCGTCAAAAGCGTCCAATATGCGCTGTTTTAATTGTTTGACACTAACCGGCTCACTTTTGTACACTCACAAAAAAATGTGCATGGGTACGCAGCTGCACTCGCAATTCCTGCACTCAAAAAATTCGCACGAAGCATAGCTACATACTCTCGTGATGTGAACTGATACCTAAGCCATCGCGTCGGACAAACGTAGAAAAACAATTAACTGTTGCGACGAAAAAATGGATGCGCTCACTTCCGCTAGCAATTCAGCACTATTTGTCGCATCGGGGCGCGGCGCGGGCGCAGAGGGACTGGGGGAAATTTATCAATGGAGCAATTTACTACTGATACTACTCATAGTACGCGAGTCGGTCATAGTCTTAGTTATGCATTTACCAATTATTAGGTATTTTTGTGGGCAGTTTTGAGACAGTTTTGGGATAGATAGATAGATAGATAAATCTATATTGTGCAAATACAGTTGGTACAAATTAGGTATAATAACTTATATGTAGGTATACAAATAGTAAATGCACAAAGGCGGCCTTATCGCAAAGTGCGATCTCTTCCAGGCAACCTTAGGATGGACAGACTGAAAAAGAGAAGTTTGATGGTGTAGTGATATATGGACACTAATAGTTATTTAAATATAATGTACATAGCTGTGTAGGTATATATTACCTATACATAGGTACAAATAATACGAAATATACATATTAACTATACATATAATACATATATAATTATACATACATACAATACATATAATACATAGCTATATAATACTTACATATACATATAATGATATCAATTTCGATTATAATGACAAGTAGTGCTTCTTTAATGCGTCTTTAAATATATTAAGTGATTTTGCTTGCTTAATCTCAATTGGCAGTGCATTCCACAAACGTACAGCCTGTACAGCAAAGGATTTATCGTAGAAGTTTGTGGAATGTGTCGGCGTCTGCAGTCTCAGATCCACTGAAGACCTCAAGGTCCTTGAATGTGTGTCATGAAGGAACTTAAAACGTTCTTTGAGATACATAGGGCTATTAGGATTAAACAGCACATTATACAGTAGCATAAGAATATGAGTATTCCGGCGAAGACGAATTAGGAGCCACTTGAGTCTGGATCGAAATTCAGATACATGATCTTAATTGCGTACTTAAACCAAAAATGAATCTTATACAGAAGTTTTGGAGACGCTCAAATTTGTCAAGTGACATAATCGAGTATTGGGAGAAGCAAGGATGGTGCAAGCGCAATCTTGGTGGTTGTGGGAGGAAAGATCCGCAGCCTACGCAACGACCCAGCTGAGGCAAACAGCTTTCGACTTGCCTCCTGCATTTGACATCCCCAAGATAAAGTTTTAATCTAGATAGATCCCTAGGTTTTTTACGTTATCTGAGATTGTTAATATTTTACCGTCGAACTGAATCTCAGGTAACTTCGGCCAGTTGACCTTGGAGATCATTCTGGAACTGCCAATCAGAATAATTGGGACTTAGTGTTTTTATCTTTTAACTACATATATATGATCAGTTAATGATGCTTTAAATTTATTGTACTAATAAAAAAATAGTCGTGTATATTATCCCTCATACAAGCATAGTACAGGAGTTTTGATATTACAAAACTAATTGCAGCTCGTGAAGGTGGGATATTGGAAACACCGTTGACAATATACCTTGCAACTCTCTATTTTAAAATAATTTTAAACAAAATATCGAGGAGAAGAACATCAAAAGCAAAGAGACGGTAATTGGCCACTTACTTTATTGTAAAAAAAATGTATTCACATATAAAGAGTGACTAATAAATATATTTATATGTCCAAAAATTATATGTCACTCGTCTTCCTTAAAATTGAATATGTTACCTTCCCTATTCACGTAAAACGTTATAACCGCTCAGATGAACCTCAGTGACTTTTGTCACTTTGATTCAATATCCGTTGAGTGAACCCAAGTGACTTTTGTCACTTTTTTTGCTATAATAATGTACGCAACTTTTTAGAGTGAGCAATTGCGGTGTTTTTAGTTTTGTAGCTGTTCACTCTACGGTGACTTGCCTTGTTCTTTGTTTAACTTCCAACCAAATATCAACAAACACTTGCTAACACTTGAAATAATAATTCATAAGCTTTAAGAAAAAAATCACTTCAGAGCATTCGTGTTATATACGAGTCGACAAAAATTGTTTATGTTATCGCGCGGCAGCAGCCATTATAAGCTATCGGGGTGCACCCGACGGCAATTGTAAGATAAGGGCGCATTCATCCAAGCGGTTAATGAATACTTGTGTTGTCCTAATTGCTTATTTGTCTTAACACAACAGAACATTATAATATTATATGAAACAGACACCGGGTCGTGACAGACGTAGGTCAAAAGTGTCGTCTTATAAAGTGGGGTCATACGTCATACGTCATACATTATATAATGTATAAGTCGGACAAGTACCTTTCAAAATTATGTAACTTCTAATAAACTTATGAAGACTTAACTCTAATATATAGATCGAGGTAGATGTTCATATGTTCACGATAGCCATAGCAGCTAAAACAGGTTTTTGAGAAAAAAGCAAATATAAACACATATTATTGAAAAATGACAACATGCTTTGTTCCAAGTCTATGGCTATCTGCCGCAACTTTGAGCGCACTACGGGCAGTGTGTACATTGGCCGCAAGTCAGTGGGTTGACTTTGTTCGTTTTCTTATAAATATTGAAGTGCGGCGTGCCGCATCACCTTTTTCATAATTTGCTATGAAAAAGGCATTTTACTTCACTTTTTCCTAAAATGGGTTAGGATAATGTCTTTTCCGTAAGTAGCTACTCGACAAACATTCTAGCAATACAGACATAACCGGGAGCAAGGAACAAACAAATTCGGTGAACATTGTAGATCTTGAGAAATGACCCATTCATATCTCTCTCATTTACACCTACCTAAATTTTACTTAGACCTTTCACCACAAAGACTTGTATCGTACTGCGACCTCGCCGCCATTGCGCCATTTCTTTTGTCTGTGCTGTGGATGCCGACCTTAAATGCGGAAGCAGCTTAATTAAATTGTCACGTTATTCCAAACATTAATTTCGGTCATGTGGTTCGCGGACGTTTATTTCAGTGGTTACGCACTGTTGTAACTTCGTGATGAGTGGCAACGAGCGTAACTTGTAAACTTTTGTTTGTTCATTCTGATATAACGCGAACTTTGTGCGCGTTAATCAAAAAGTGTAACTACTTTTGTTCTGTAAAGTAAATTATATTGTACATTTCTATTATGTCTTTATAAGGTGGTCCATTTGCTACTACGACATGCTCTGTACTAGACTAGCGCCTTCTTTTCATTTTATTAGCAATACTATTGAGTGATCTACGGAGCGTGATGTGTTTTTTTAAAAGATACTTCCACATTAGTAATAATCTTGTGTCTCAGGGGACCTTTAAACATAGGTACAACTGACGCACACAAAGTAAAGGCAATAAATACAGATTTACATAGAAGCGCAGTTCTTAAGGATTTCGTGAGCCGATTCCAATTGGGGACTGTCTCCAGTTTAGTTCGTAGTTGGCGCCGTTGGCAGCGCTGGCGTCGTTCTCCGTCTCTCTTGCTCTCGTAGTTAAGCGACACAGGAGGGACGTTCGTCTCTCTTGCTCTCTAGAGACAGCTGTCACAGCGCAACTGCCACGCCGCCAAGCGGTAATTTGGGTCACAGAAAGTTTGCCTTCAGAGCGCCTATAGGAAATACGCCTCTATGTAAATATCTGAGCTCTTTGGTAAAGGCGAGGCTAAAACAAGAAATAGGCAAAAACAACGAAAAATCGGCGGAAATGGGGGCTTCTGCACAGCAAAAGGCCACTCAAGATTAATCCTTAATAATAATGTGACAAACGCTCTACTGCCTCTGTTTGTCTATGTAAACTCGAAACACCTTTGCAAATATCCAGACTCGAAATCGGTCGTATATCGTGTTGGGATTGCATCTACAACACTTGACGCAGTATTTTAAGTGTTAACCCGACTTGCTTAACACTTAAAATACTACTCTAACCAAAAAATTAAGCGTTCAGTCTTTTCCATTTCCTGCTATGTTACTCTTGCTAAAAGCTAAGAGAACGTGTAGCGTAGGTATAATTATATTTTAACCAATATTTTAAAGTAAGTAGTCATCAACAACTATTTGGTTTAGATCGCGGCAAGCGGTTCAATGTAGCCAGCTCAAGATCAGTCTGTGTGGAGAACCTTGGGGGTGACCCATGTCCTACAGGGACGTCTAAGGGCCAAGATGATGAAGTAGTCACATTTTAATAACTTAAAAAGTTTTCTCTTCAGTTCTTAAAAAAATCAAACAATATTTTATTTAAAATTCTGTTTAAATTTTGCGATATATTTAATCACTTGCCGACATACGTGTGTCATTTACAGCACAATGGGATTTGCGAACGCGTCGTGCACCTCCTCTCATAATCAAATCGGTCCGTTCCGTCCAGTGCGTGGTTAAAGCATTATAATTAATGGGTGCGCCATTTTTCTGCTACCTTTCTTTGATTTTCAGGCATGTAAACGAAAAGTATGGCATTGTTTTGTGTTTAGAGTTCTTAAATATTTATAAAAAAATAACAATGTCTCCAGTTTACGGAAGTGAATGGATTTGTATACGATTGCCACCAGTGGACGGACTGATCCATGAGGAAAGTTTATGAGTAGGTATAATTCATCGATACCGTGTCGACAGTAAAGCCGCTGGTGGTAACTAGTGGAAACTAGTGGTTGTATAAATATTAAGAAAAGGAAAAAGGTATTTTGTAATTTTATTGTTTACCACTGAAGTCAAAATCGTAAAACACGTTTATAAATCGGTTTTATAATAATTCCATTACTCGTAGAAAGCGCTTGCTGCCGACGTGTATAAAAAACATTTCAAAAAAATTAAAATATATTGACAAGTTTTCCATGTTTTTCAGCGCTGTTTTAGCCGAAAATGTTTCAAGCTTTTTTGAGGCAATGAAATCCTCGGCATTCCAGTGAAAATATTGCTAGGATTGCCGTTACGATACACTTCGTTGCAATGCACATACACGAAATTAAATGCTGCTTTCAAGATTCTTGCTTTTGCTTCTGAAATATTAAAACTAGCGGATTCACGCATCTACGCCAACAAAATAAATTTAAATTTAACCATTTCACACATACTGCAAGAATTATTTATTATTTCGGAAACCTCTTCTTAGTGCGCTCCTACAGTTCCTAAAGAACATACATGCCGAACTCTTGCGCCCAATAGTTTGGCTTTGCGTTGTCAAGTGAAGCAAGTAGTTTATACAGGGTGTAAAAAGACCCTTAACGAAAACTGAAATCCCATATTGTACCAATCATTACGAACATTTTTTACTTCGGCACAATACCTGGGAAACTACTGGTTCAGGAGATTTTCAATCTCAAAGTCACGACATTTTTTTCTAATTATTCCAAAATCGTGTTTCGAATGATAAATGTAAACTTTCTTCCAAATAAACATAAACAAAATTTTCAATATTTCCCTAAAATAAACGGTTTTATAGTTCCCTAAGCGCGATAAGCTGAGCTGTACGCGAGTGCATTACCCTCGGCCGCGCGACCACGTGATCATAAACCGCCCTTAGGTACCAGCCTGCGCTGACCGCGGCGACGCTGTAGGTAGATAATAGACTATAACTAGAGGTGTAGGTACGATACATTTCTCGCGCCAATTTTTTATGCTTGGTTTCATGTTAATTACTTTTAATTAACGTGAAACCAAGCCATAAGGCCTTTTAAATGTTTTGTCGGTTAGTCTGTCCAGTACTGTTATTAACTAAACTCTGTGCCTAACTTAAAGATACAAATAGGTTATTTTGCGCTTGATTCTTTCATGTAATGTTACCTTACATTCGCGTATAAAGCCACGAGCTAGTAATTACCAATGCAAATTACACTTCACAGCCTTTAACAGTCCACTGCTGGACTAGGCCTCTCCTTTGAAAGGAGGAATTGGCCTACTATACCTCGCTGGCCAAACGGGTTGGTATAGGGTTTGTATCAAGTTTTCCTTCTATTACAGTGGTGTTCTCTGCATAATATGCTCCCTCTGTCGGCTCTTACGATACCCATGGGATGATATGGGGTGATGACATTCCGTATTCTTAATCCGTCACCACACGGACAAATTACACTTATGCTCCTTTTATTATAAAAGCAGCGGCTTGGATATGTTTCTTTGGCAACACTTTTATATTCTATAGATACAGGATGTCACAAGACCCATCACCAAGCCGAAGTCTACTCGTTTTGCACATCATGCCAAGCCATACTACGCGAAAATAATACCTGGGAAACGAAATATTTTTTGAGCTTAAAAACACAGTTTATTATCTGCAATGTATAGCGCGCGCTTGCACAAAATGTTTTCTGATGAATAAAGGCCTCACCCAAAGGGGTTAGGCCTTTCTCAGCTGAAATGATGATGATGATGACCATGTAAATAAATAAATATAAGCACTTGATACCGCAGTTGTCGAACATAAGTAAGTCTGCAGCTGTCAAAAGATGGATGCTGTGCGGGTATTGTTCAATATTTATTAAAGCGCGCAGTTTTCTGCTAAATTTCCATACGGGTTGCGTGGAAACTGCGCTTAAATCTGATACATTATTTTTCACACGATCCTGTGACAGGGCATTTTCAAAACAATATTGATGAACCACACCAGCTAATCCATACATAATTATTATAAAATGAAGCCCCATTTTCTTCCTGTCTGCCTGTGTGTCCAAAACTACTTAAAGGATTTTTGTATGGTTTCCACCAATGAATAGTGTCATTCCTGAAGAAGATAATTCCCACACGTGATAAAACAACAGAAAATTTGTAAATTTTGGGCAGAAAGAAAAAGTCTTCACTAACTTGATGCTTAGATCTTGCTACGAAAGAAAACACAACATTTGTACTTACCTCCGTCATTATAAAGAACGGTAAGAAATCCTTTAGACTCTTTTCGTACACTACGACTGAAAGTCAATCTGAAATACCTTTGCTTGATCTGCCAGATAAGACCACAAAATGGAACATTATTTTAAATCATTAAATGCTTACTTAATGAAGGTACCAATGGTATCATAATAATAATATAAACACGACAAAGATTTATTACATTGCCGTAACCAAATGCAGATATAATACAAACTTATACGCTAAAACGAAATTCAATAATATGAATAGGAATTTATCTATTGCTGAGCCATCAAAAAAGTTTAAGGGCCTGATATATCGCCCTTCGGAGCATCGGAACGAAGTTTTTCAATATAATTGGACTCACTGACAATTGTGAGAGAGAAACTGACAACGGTCCTAAATGATTCAGAGCTTTGCGAACTTATCATGCCTTTAGGAATACGAATATTCTTAGAATATATACAGTCGAATTGGTCGTTAGGTGACTTGTGAAATGTTACCAATGATTAAGCTGGTCGACTAAATGAGTGGACGAATAGCGCAATATGGTAATAAATATTTAACGACTGGTTGGCGTCACATTTATTTACTCATGTGTTGGCGTAGCGATAGTGTAAGCGACTGATAAGCCGAAGGTCAGGTGTTCGATTCCCGCTCAAGTCAAACATTTGTATAAGTGAACATGTATCTTTGTCTTGATCTAGTTGTTTCTATGTATAATATGTATGTATATACAAAAATAAAACAAGAAGTATTTATGTATGTTTATTCATTGTCTATTTAAGTAACCATAGTACAAGCTCTGCTTAGTTTGGGACTAGATGGCGTTGTGTGTATGTAGTAGAATATTATTCTGTATCTGTAGCTGCCTCATACAAGTTGTCGTGTTGACATAAAGAAGATGCCTCTTCTACTAACTTTTACATTTCTAGCTTTTAATAGATTGTAATGATGATGACCTAAACTATACATATAAACGCACATATGAAATACACATGAATAAAATTTTAGTCAAAATTATATATTAGGTACTAGAGGACGCCAGCAGCTACGCCTGCACATTTTTTTATCTGTTTTGACCGATCCCGTGTTGGTGTTCTTAGTGCACCCCTACGGTCCCCAATGAACATACATGCCAAATTTCAGTTTCCTGCGCCCAATAGTTTTGGCTGTAGCTTGTCTGACAGTCAGTCAGTAACGCAAGGATTTTATATATTATGATTTTGTGCATTCCTATTTGAACAAAAGGATAACGAAGTTATGTTGCCATATTTGTTATTTTTGTGCGATCAAAAACAAGGACCGCACAAGAAACTAAATATTTACACAAAGAATTGCACTACTCATACCAATCCGTCAGATTTGTCACTGGCGACAATTCCACGGACAGTTCTTCGAGTATAGTTTGCAGCTAACCTGGCGCACCGTACAAACAAAACGTGTTCATTTTCATTCTTATATTCATTTTCGAGACAAAATTGAACCTTATTTTTTTTTATTCATGCTAATAATTATTTTAGTATCGTATTTCACGTAAAGGAGATCCAAACTCAGTACTTATTTTTGCATGTGAGGCATTCAAGCCAATAATAGTCGAGATAGCATAGTGATCAAGCTATCACAGCATCATTGTGTCATTCGAGAAGTCGATACGAAAATATACAGGGTGTTGATTTGCATTTGCAAAATATTTTATGGGGTGAATATACTACTATAACTGAATACAAATACATGAAAAAAGAAGTCACTAAAAGTTAAAAAAAAATTTCGTCATACACTTTAACGCTTGAATTGTATGTACATCATCATCTTCATCGGCTCTGTATATAATTTGTCCCTACTGGCCACAGGCCTCTTGTCACTATAAGAAGAATAATTTATGTTTATTGATGATTATTGACAAGATTAAGAGCGTATACGCCTCGAGCGGCGGCTCAAGTTTAGGTTTTTATAGTACCGCGGTCGCCCGCGCACCGCGGTTGCGAGACCCAGCGCACTATGATGGTATTGCGTGGAATAATAATCTTGATCCTTCTTGCCATATATGAACAGTATTCGTCTATGTAATACGTCAATTATGATATGATAGTATTCAAATTAATATATATATATATATTTTCAATGCACATGCATTTAATGGTATCAAATAAAGCTAGATATTATTTGTTTAGTACTTAGACTATTTATAATAATTTGGCGTAGTGTTTTTATATGATAGAAATAATTTATAATAGTCATCTACATAATTGTCACATTTCAAATATACATCTATTGCGTTATTAATGCATGAAAATCCACGAGTAACACTAAATACAAAACTAAAAGAGTCAGGTAAAAGAAAATACTTAATTAATTAAAAGTAAGAAAAAAATTTACTAAATGTTAATTTGCATTTGCAAAATATTTTAATTATACAATATATTATATCCACCTAAAATTATTTCACAAAATGTGCGAAAATATAAATCCCTCTTTTTATTAAATGCTACTTAGATAGTAAATAAGAAGACCAATTCTCGTATTTTATATGACATTGAAATTATATTTTGAACGAAATGAGATTAGATTTTAAATTGACTCAGAATTGGTATTCTTCTAATTTAAATATCATTATCATGTAATTTGACTTCTATTGTTCGACGTTGACACATTGTTTAATTAACAACAGGCAGCGATAGCCTACTGGAGATACCAACGGATTGCTATGCAGAGGGTATCAGGTTCGAATCCACGAAATGCTAGAACGATGATTATGATGATGACATTGTTCAATTAACGATCTAGTCACGATAACATTCCAATAACAGATTATTTAGGAGAATACCATTTGTGACATGAGTATGACACTGACATTAGATCGAGACCACATTTTGAATAAATATAATTAGAAGAATTGGGTCTCAAAATAAACTGTTAACTGGTGCAGAATACGACTGCACGGTGGGTACGTGTGCTTGTGAGTGTTAGGTAACTGCAATGCGAGAATTTGTTATAATAATTGATCTCCTAACAGAAAACCTCATCATACTGGACAACTACTTGATAACCGTCAAGAATGTATATGGTATAGTGCAGATGGGCTCTTATAGTTCCTCATCAGAGATTTCAGATCTTCGATTTTTATAAGACGACAGAAAATGCTTATCAGACTGAACAACTTTTGCTAAGACGTCAAATCTGTACATGTGATAGTTATAGCCTATATGTTGGCTAGACCTAATAGCAATATAACACAAAAAGTTTATTTTAAATACGTCCAGTAACTTCGGAGATTAGCGTGTACAAACAGGCAAACTATATAGATATACATACAGACAGTTTTTTTTTAGATCCTTGCTCCATTACTGTTTCTTAGTCTCCCTAAATTAATTTTTTGTAAATATATTCAATGTACCGAAATACTTTTTTTACTGTTTTATTATATGTTTCAAGGCGCCATATTAGGTAAATTATAAAGCGGTCCGTTTCCGTCAGTCTCGCCCAGCCTCTGTTTGACCGCGCTACTATACTAACCAGTAACCAATAGACGCCAGATGTCTTGACCAACACGTTAGTTTAAAGTTAGTAATTTTAGAGTCATCCCGTGACCACGGCTGGTGTAACCCATGCCGAAACGTCGGGACAAATAGAAAGGTATTTCATCTTTCTTTTCGTTCATTAACACGATTCAGACCCGTTACATAATCTTTAATATGTGTAAAAATCGTGGTAGTTTAAAAGTACGTTAGTTTAATACGTAATAAATAAATAAAGTTACATCAACTTTACACATTTAAAAAAAAATACGTTGAGAAAAAAATACGGATCAAGAGGCTTAAGCCGCGCTATAAACGTTTTGGAATGCAATATTTACGTAAAATGGCGCATGCGGACGCGAGCAACAGGTCCGTCCTCTGAGAGATAAATCATATTAATTACAAACGAAAAGCTTACATTCCAATTTTTTATATGACTTAAAATGAATCTTAAGGTTTCTAAATATGTATATATCTTTTTAATAATCACAGTAGTTTCTTAGATATAAATGCAAATTTGCGGGCTAAAATTAATCAAAATGCACTGTTTTGATCTCAGATTTTCTTGAAAATTATGAATGAAAGTACAATTTCTTTTTTAAGCACTCACTTGTATAACTTCTGCTTATACAGTTTACATTTACAGAATTATAAAACGCGGGAATCATAAAGGGCGTCCATTAATGTTGGCCTAAACAACAGAAATTACGAAAATGAGTTTTTAAAATTCATCCGTTTTAAAATATTTACTATAGTAACCCATATATTTTTCTTTAGCACTCTCTTGATAAAGAACTGAACTTTCATATTTTCTATATCTTTTACATTAATTGTTATTTATCCGTAACGTAATAGAACAATAAAAACCCGCAAAATTGCCTCCTACGGAATAAACGCTCTTAATCTCGGCAGACACAGAAAATAATCAAAATCGGTTTGATACTAGGGACAGACAGAGAGTAATCAGGTTTTTCTATGACGTTCCTCTCATTAGCTGGGTGTTAATAAAAGTCATATTATATTTAACCTTTGTCCATCCCTTTGAAATAAAGAGACACGAACTACTAAATACACACCTAGTGAATAATTATAGTCAAAATAATGTGCCACCCACTGAACTGACCTTTCTAGATTGAAAAATCGCCCCCGTGGATTGACCACAAGACATATTTTTAATTACATGAAAAGACTACAATTACCATATTAAAATATTATTATTGCTGAGACGAGCATCGTTACACCAGTTGCATCGTAGATTTATACCATTTTGTTATTTCTTCTATAAAAGAGCTCAGTCTCTCAGTTTTATTGGCTACCGAAATCCTCTAAGTTTTTAGTACTCAAGCAGAAATGGTTCATATGCTTTCTGAATTAGTCAAATCAAATCAAATTCTTTATTTTTCAAAAAGTTACATGCACCATGAACACAGGTAGATGATCTCAAACAATTTTATTGGACATTGAATAATAACGTCAACACCGGAACGGACATCCCGAAGAACACCTGCGCGCACATAGGTGCGTCTCAACGCGCCATCCGCGTCCTCAGTCAACAAAGACGCAGATGACTGGCCGAGGCGCACGCAACTCATTAAGGTGCGCACAAACGAGACGCCCACCCCAGTGCTAACGCCATTATTCAATGTAACAGACTAATATTTGTTGTGCTCTGGTACCCAAGGTAAGATTAAACTTGAGTTTTGGGTACCAGGGTCTCGTAGTGTGTTTGCGTGGTAATTACATAATAATCAGTGTTCGTGTGAGCAATCAGAAACGTGATAAGGAACGATGTTGTTTTGTGCGCGTGTATGTCTGTGTGTGTATGTATGGGTGTGTGTGTATGTATGGGTGTGTGTGTATGTATGGGTGTGTGTGTATGTATGGGTGTGTGTGTATGTATGGGTGTGTGTGTATGTATGGGTGTGTGTGTATGTATGGGTGTGTGTGTATGTATGTGTGTGTTTGTATGTTAGTCGATCAAAGTATGGCCAGTTTAAGTAAGAATTCCGTTTCGGCGTAAGTTTTGGTCATAAGCCATTTCGTTACTTCTTTCTTACATTGGGATCGAAGCAGTGGATATATATTGCAACTTTTGTTAACTACATTGTAGAGATGGCAGCCAACTACTTTAAAATGCCGAGAGGCCAGTGTTGTTCTATAGCTCGGAGTCTGGCAAATTTTGTAAAAACGGCGCTTATTTATATGCTTAGGATCATATGCCAACGTCTTATGTTTACGTGTTACGGTCTCGAGTATAAAAAGTTGCCTTACAGTAAGAGTCTGACAATCTTGGTAAAGTTGGGTGGTCGGATATCTGAAAGGCTTGAATGTCATTACTTTTAGCACGCTTCTTTGCGCTCGTTCCAGAGGCAGTAAATGAGTTTTTGCTGCTCCACCCCATACAGTTACACAATATGTTAATATAAATATACCATTATACCATAAAGCATAGTATACCATTTTTATAGTGTTCGCATCGGCGGAGTAGCGTAGTTTTTTAAAAAGAAATATGGTTTTACGTACGCGTCCTGTTAAGCAGTTGATGTAATATTTCCAATTGATGAGATTATCAATATATACACCAAGATATTTTATCTCAGTGGATCTGGTTAGTTCAGGACAGTCACACATAGTTGGTCGAGTATTTGGAGAGCAGGAATGAGCTTTCAGAATATGTGTAAGAGGGGAAGGTTGTGTGCAGATTGTAGTAGAAAAGGTGAGGTAGGTAGTTTTGTTTATATTTAGCGTCAGAAGATTAGTTGACAGCCAGTGCATTACTTCACACAGGGCTTGATCAGCCGAGGCAAATACTTCGGCCCAGCTTTTACCGTGGATAAGCAATGCAGTGTCATCGGCATACGCAAAGATCGAGCAATTAGGGAGTGTGAGGTTGCATAGGGAATTATATAATAATAATATATAAGAGGAACAGTGTTGGACCCAACACTGAGCCCTGTGGAACACCATAAAATAGATGAGCGCTGTCACTGACTACAGAGTCGATTCTTACACACTGTTCTCTGTCAGATAGGTAGTCCTCAAATATTCGGTGAGCACAGCCACGGATACCCAGTCGCTCCATCTTTGATAACAGGTGTGGGACAGAGACGGTGTCAAATGCTTTTTTGAGATCAAAGAAAATGCCCAGGCATTTTTCCTTATTGTCAAGGCGTTCCACTATCTCGTCTACGAGTGAGGCCACTGCACTTTCCGTCGACATACCTGCTCTGAACCCATATTGATTCGGTGCCAATATATTGTTCTTTGCTAGAAACATTTTTAAACGTGTGTTCAGTAGTCTCTCTAGGATCTTCGACAGTGTGGGCAGCACAGATATCGGTCTGTAATTACTGACATCTCTCTGTCCCCACCCTTATAAATTGGATGGACTATGGCTCTTTTAAAACACTTGGGGAATACACCATTCGATATGGATATACACACAAATGTGTGTAATGGTCGGTACTAGCGTGTTTGAGCACTTTTGCAATAAAATAGCTGGTATATGGTCCCACCCAACAGCAGCATCTCTACGCAAGTCACGAATGATACGTTCTACCTCACCTTCATCTGTTGGCATGAGTACCAGGGATTTCGTGATGGTTTTATCATCCTGTCCCATACTGGATGATCTCTGCGACTTTTGGTCTATCATATTTGCTAGGTTACTGCCAATACTGGAAAAATACCTATTAACTTTATTAACAGAATTTATTTGATCAGACTCTATTTTTAAAAGTTCCTTAGCTGATTTATTTGTGCAATCGGATTGCGTAATATTTTTAACCACTTTCCAGGTAGCTTTCGAATTGTTCCGCGCCTTTAGAAATTCATGTTTTTCATATTCATGCTTAAGCCGTTTTAATAATTTATTACAAAAATTGCGATATTTAATGTAGGTTATTTTAAGAATATAATTATCCGGGTCACAGTTCAGTTTCTGACACATAGAGTCTCTATCCGAATACATCGCAGTAGCCCCATGGTAATCCAAGGCTTAATAATTCTACGCTTAGAGGGGACATAGCATGACCTCGAGTGCGAACGTACAATTGAACCTAAAGTGTCTACTAACATTTCGGCCGCGAAATCGGGGTTTGAGATATTTAGTATCTCACTAAAATCGGTATTTGTCACTTCCGTAAATACGGCGGGAAAGTCTATTTTAGTGGTGTTTTTTAAATTCTTTGGGGGTTTTGGTGTTGTTTCGATATTTAAAAGAACATGGTAATGATCGGTTATACAACGTGTAACGGAAATAACGCACATCCTCAGACACCCCAATTAGAAAACCTTGTTATTATCATAGTACATGCATTGAATTTTTTTTTTTATTAGCCTAAACATTGTTTTTGATCGAAAGCATGAACTTCATTATAAGTAAAATGCGTGGTCACTACAAACCTGCGCACGCACACAATCACACGAAACGTTTGCTGTGGTAAACAAACGACAGCGAAATACGATACGGTCTATCATTTTTTAACATCGTTAGTGGCTATTGTGACTATCTTAATTTAATCATAATAATCATACCTAGTTAGCATTATTGATACATTAGAAATTAAAGTAAAAGGGTATCAATGAGAGAATTAAAGAAGAACGGCGTGTTTAAAGTTGTGAATCATAATTTTTTTACAATAAAAGAATAACCAAATGACTCACAGGCTTATTGTCACTTGTTCGGCGTCCTCTTTTTAAAATGCTGACATCAGGTGTCCACCACCCGGCTTAAATATTCCTTTAGTTCACACACACAATGTTTCTTTTCACTGTTTCAAAAGCAGCTGATATCTTATTTTAACTCCTCGGCACTTGTTGTCTCGACACAATCAACTAGTGGTTTAATAGGTATGTCCCCATAAAGCAAAAGTCCAGGGGCGTCAAGTCAGGCAACCTAGGAGGCTACTGGACAGGACCGCCGCGATCGATTCAGCGCTCCTTGTATTCGACTTCACGATAATCTCGAACGTTCTACGTAAAACGCGCGGGGGAACCATCATGTTGATAATACACATTTTGTAAATAAACAAGTAAACTTGTTAAACATTTTTTTTCACTACACTCACAGAGAATCCAGGAAGATGACTAATTTTATCTATCTAAGCGCAACAATGGCCGCCCGGCCGGCGCTGTACCTGACCTACCAGCGCGGGCGACCGACGCGACGGTGACAAGTGAGACACATTACGTCTCGCTCTTTCCCGCTGTTAATACGTAAGCGAAAGAAAGATGATAGATATTTTGGTGGTCAATTGTGTGTTATTGTCTTGTACCGGCTGTTATGTTGTATTAATGTGTGCGTTCCTGTACGTGGAACCACTAAACAAATGCATTTAAAAAGAAGCCGTTCTACGTTGACTTAAGGTTTATTTTCGTATATTTCGCCTTTTCAAAGCAATGAGTGACTATAATTTACGTAATTTTAATTATTTTAGGATTAAAAAAAAATGATATTAAAAATGTCAGAAATTGATTCAGTAGCTGATTCTGAACAAAGTACTTTCAAGATGTGCATTAAACTTGTTACATGTTGTATAAGTTTTAATTACTAATGTGGTGGTTATCAAGTTAGACTTTAAAAATATGTGATCTAAACAATTTTGATCTCGGGTAGGCAATGTATGAGTAGGATATAGACCATGTGAAGCTGTCATGTCGAGATACTCATTTGCCTGTGAGTTCAGGTTATTCGGGATAATATTTAAATTTAGGTCACCAATCAGACAAATATTTTTACAGGCAGAGATTGAAGAAAGTGTCTTGTCCAAATCATACAAAAAATTATCAATAATACGGTTACAAGTGGGGCGATACATGGCTACTATTGTAAGATCTTCGGCTTCTATTTTACAGATTAGGCAATTTGCGTCTGATATATGCATTTCACTGACTGTATGTAAAATCGATGTATCTACATAAACAACAATACCGTCGTTTTGGTTTTTATTGTTTTTAGTATGATAACTTTCGTGGGTTTGAATTCTCGGAATACTTGCAGTTTTGCTAAGCCAGCACTCTGATAGTACTATTATTTCAGGTAGCATATTTATGTTATTTAAAAATACAAGAAGTTCATCGAAATTGCGATTAATACTGCGAATAATTATGTGTACAACTTTTATTGATTTTTTAGCATTTTTTAGAAGACTCTCACATTGTTTAGGATCGCAGACATATGACTTCGTTACCCCGATTGCATCTAAATCATTAGTAATAGAATTTAGGTCAAGCATGATAATGAAAATTGTTTTTCACATAAAGGTAAGCTTTGATATTGGTGACATAATTGCATCATTTTATAGACTAGGCTAGGATTCATACATATTATGTCATACAAGATGTGATAAAATTGTATGAACTCACCGAGTTTTGTCATTTTCTGTGATCTGATTGTTACTGTACGGAATGTATAGGCTGTGTAAATGTAGCGTGCAGTTGAATTTGAATGGCTGAATCGAAAGGCTGCATTGAATAGTATAGGTGTGAAGAACTAAATGTGTTTTGAATGTCTGTAAAGAGAAATGTGGTGTGTGTTTGATCTGTCATGGTTCCGTTACATGTTAGAATTTCAATACTTATTAATATACTAGAAAAAATTAAAAAAATTAAAAAATAACTGTGAAACAATCCATCCAAGTTTTTCACATACAGGAGTGTAGGATCATTGTTTTTATGGATTATTACTAAGTAATTTACTTGCGATAATGTTTGGAAATCTTTATTGTTATTGTACTTTTGGTAACTTATCAAGACAAGCCGTAGAAGAGATAACAATAGCTTCCGTACCCTCCTGTCTGCGAAGAAAAATCTTGTTGTTTTGTGCCCAACAAAACTTATAACCTTGTGAACTTGCAAACTTGCGAGCTTCAAAAAACAGCTGTCTCTGGCTGGTCGGCAGATGTTCAGCAACGTAAATGGGCTTAGGTTCTCCAGAAATGCCAATATGTCCGGTATTAAGTTTTTCTTTTTGTGGGCGTCCTTTGTTGAAGATTCGAGTGGCATCAAGTATGTTCTTTTTCATAGGAACCGTTAAAAGTTCCGCAACGACTGGCCTGTTTGTACCTTTTTTACCCGGAATGCGGTATATATCACGCACATCCGATGACTTTAGAGGAATCTCCAAAGTATTGCATGTTTTCATTACAAATGAAGTAAGATCAGAGGTACTTTCGTTTTCAGTCCATGGGATGTTTCTTATTTCCAGTGAAGCGGACCTTGTAGCCTGCTGCAAGTCTAATACCTTTCTCTCCAAGTCCACAATGTAGGTACGCTGTTCCTGTCGTTCTTTTTCTAGCCTTGCATCGGTTATTTTCATATCCTCATATGCTGTATTTATGTATTCGATTGATTTTTCTATCTCAATGTTTGTATTTTGTATCTCCTTATTTTGCAGTTTCACTTCATTTATATCCTTTGATAACTTTTTAAGTAAATTGTCCTGATCCTCTTTCCATGAAGATAACATTTCCATAATTTTATTTTCAAACTCTTCAAAGGCATTCGGCTGGTCGGATGAACAATCAAGGCGAACATTACGTTTTGTGCGCAAAGTTATGTTTGAAGATTCTGTTTCGCTTTCAACAGTTGACACATCAGGTGAAGACGTAAGTCTTTGTTTTTGTTTGTCTGAGGTTGCAGTCGGTGAATGTTTCAATCGTGGCATTTCTAGAGCCCAAAATTGTAGCAGATATAGCACACAATTCAATGCCCAAAATATGTAGCGATTAGGGCGCACGATTCAGAATGTAAACAACTACGCTCAGGTGAATCGGCCGTAGTTGTCAATGACTCACCGCTCACAGTTAAATATGCGCTGCGTAGCGTATGGCTCCGCGTAGCCGGCCGTAGCGAGTGAAAGGCGATGACGCAATCCGTAGCTCGTAGCGCGCCGCCCGTAGCGGACGTTAATTTTACTCGCTGCGCACACGTCTCGCTGGTCGAGTGGCTTAATATGCGGTCTCCGGCACAGCTGCCCCGAGTTCAAATCCTCGCGGCTAACGACGGACGACGAATTAGAAAGGATAAGGTGAGTGTCCTTTGAGCGCGAATCACCAAAAATATATCTATCCCTTTCGAGGGGTGGAGTCCTGCCGTAAGATAGCCGCAAGAGTAAACGAGAATTGAAGTTTGACACTTTGTCCAATCGGAATTTAGATAAACAATTTAACAGTTCGAATTCTCAGCACACGCGACACACGACAACCTCAATAGACCGCAAGAACGAGACTCCAGAAGAGAAATTAGTAAGTCAACCAAGTTAAGAACAATAATTATTGTTGTACTTCACCAGATCAAACAACTCGGTACGTTCTTGAGAAACCTCAACTTCCATGACGTAGAACAACAAAAGAAAACATTGTAGCCTATTCGGTTTCAGTGGAGTACAATATTAATTAAGGAACTACATTTTATTTTTTCAAACTAACTTGCCTTTTATGAAACTTGGTTCTGCTTTTACCTGGTTATTTAATTACTTTGTAGGTTCAACTACATAAAACTAAAAAGGCTTCTTTTAAACTTATACACCAGTACACAGATATACATGCATTATACCATGAAAGGCCATTCAATTACCTTTTAAGCCAAGTTACATGGCTAATTGTCTATTGTAAAAACTTTGACCCGTTAAATTTGGGTCGCAAGCTTTAAATCAACTTTATTCCTTTTATCTTTTATGCTTATCTGTGTCCTGAGTTTATCCGTTTTTCTCCTCTGCGCTTTCGTATTCTCGTTAGCAACAACCTTTAAACGTGTTTTACGAGTTATTTCCTAAAAGCTGAATAGAATTTTTTTACAAAAATACACACCAATATTGGAACGTAGGATTTTTTTAGCTTGATATTGATACAGCTTTTTCAGGGTAGAATTATTTTAATTTTATTCACCTGCGATTTCCGACTTGAAACGGAGTGCAATATGCTGAAATACATTGATAGTTGTCTTCATGAAATAAGAACTAACTTAAGAACCAAATTAAATATGATAAGCCGTGTGGTTGACGGCATAGAATACAAGTGTCACCACCCCCTATCTTCCCGTGGGTGTCCTAAGAGGCGACTAAGGGTAACAGGATCCAAATACCATCTTTGCGTAGAGACGGAAAACTCGACATCAAACCCTATACGACTGCGTCGTTGGTCTCGCGGCATAATGTGCGCGTGGGATCGGGAGGTCCCACGTTCGATTCCTGGGTCGGGCAATGTTATTGGGTTTTTCTGTCACAAAATTCTCAGTAGCAGCACGGAGTCTGGAAATGTGCCCGGTACGGCAATAGGCTCGCCCCTTATTACGTGGGACTAAAGTATATCTGGCGAAAAGTGGGTGTAGAAATACACCTCTGCCTACCCCTTCGGGGATAAAAGGCGTGACGATATGTATGTAATTATGTATGTATGAAGCATTCACTTTGATCATTAAACGTCTCGAGTCACTATATTAACATTATAAAAATAATTACTTATCACAGGCGTTAGTCTACACTGCAGTAATGATTAATGAACACCCATGAACGAAATAATACAATGATCTTCTAAAATAGCGGCTATCTTTGCAATGTCACAGTAAAGGCAAAAGTTGGCAAAAGTAAAGGTATTGTAAGTTGTTAGTTATTTCACTCGATAGCGTGAAACAAATAAAGTTAGTCCAAAATGATTACATATATTAAAATAAAAGCAGAATTTTGTGCTCCAGTTAAATTATATTCAGCAGTGAAAGCAGCTTCATCAACTCCAAAATATTTGTAGGTAGCTTAACTAACTACAAACTTGGTACATTTTTCGCAGGAGTAGTTTCTACAAGCAAAATGTATGGTCCGACCCAAATTTGTAATAAGCTTGGTTTAAAAGCAAATGAAATAGAATATGTTCTGTATACTACGGAGAATGCTTGTTAAACATGGTGTATGGTTAGGCTATGGTAGCAGGTTTGATTCTAACGTATTATAGTTGTGATGCACTACTCTTAGGACTTTATAATAAAACTAGGACTAAATATGGTTTGGAATTCAATTAAGTAAGTCTTAAGTGTATGAAAACTAATTATACTATAAATAAACGAAAGCAAAATTTTAAGAAGCATTTATTAAAAAAAAATGATAAGTTGAAAACTATAACTACCTCCTTGAAAATATCTTTAAAGGTTTTAATCTAGAGCTAATGCTGGTTGTTGACTGTAAAGTCAACTTGAAAATACCGTACAGTATATTAGTTATACTTCAAGTTTCTGACAGTTCCAACTTAAATTTAGCGTTATTTTGATGACAATTAAAACTGGGCCACTTCTTGGCTGACCGTATGTATGGCGTAGTATCCGTCCCGTCGTTTCACGCTGCTCCGAGTGTTTTGGGTTCGATCCCCACGCGTGAGAGCACTTTGTGGCGGTGTTATTTCGGATGCACTTGCTCTGTGTCCGTTGTTCGAATCTTTGTTTGCTTCTTGCTATACAGAATTGCAGAAGAAATTAAATATTTGCTCTTTTGATCAGATAAACAGTGTTGATTTGAAACTGTTGTGAAGGAAAGGGATTTAAGTCAAATGCATAAAATTATGTTTTGGGTAAAAAAGTATAGTCATCTTGTTTCCATCATGTTGACAGCAATCTTTTTGAAACAATATTTTATGAAAGAAACGTTAGTAAAATTGGTCTTAAGAAAAAAAATATGTAGGGGAAAGATGAAACGCTGAAGGGGTAAGATTGAAATAGTGACTAAAATCGTATTCATGGTCATTATGCTTGTGTGGTGATCAATAAACCTTCTGCTTCAATAACCTAAATAACTTGGAAAATGAGTTACATTCAAAAATCGCATGCTAAATGCAAGAAAAATAATTTATCAAAAAATATATATTGATCTTACCCCGTTGAAACGGCTGGCAGTCAGGGGTTTTCTACATGTAATGGATATTAAAAGAATAAAACAAATCATGCTCATGCATGACTGTCAAGTCTATCTCGGGTCGGTAAATAAAACACACGTTTTCATTTAGTACCACGTAGCGTACATTATAATTAATTATTTTTATAAAATAAACCACGACATCAGAATACAATTAAACTTTATTAAAAATATTATTTCAAAGGAGGTAATTCCTAAACATCACAGTTAAATAAAATCAGTATGTTATAAGTACTCTTTTTAAAACTAAAAATAACCTCTTATCAAAAATATAAAATTTGGCTTTATCAGATCAGTTAGTAATTCCGCAAAGCAGAAGTAAGTAACTACAATATAAAAAATCACGTACTCGTACTTTTGCTTCCCTTAATCATTAATAATAAAAAATAAAAAACTAGGCACTATTGCCTTTATAAATGTTAGCAAACAGTACTATTATAATCACTGCCAAATTGACATTAAAATTCTAGATACTTGTAAAAAACACCGTTCTTGCGTTCATCAGAACGCAAGAAATCACTGAAAACTAAAAGAAGATTGAGGGCCCTGACGTTTTGTATGAGTTTCGTAAACAGGGTAAGATAGAAAGTTTTATATTATCATCTTACCCCGTTAAATTTTGCAGGGGAAAGTTTGAAAAGCACTATAAATCTTAAATTACGTGAAATATACTAATCACCGTTAAATCATTATAGAGCATATTACATTTCAAATCTATTTACGAATATCAAAACAAAATGTTTGTTACTTAGTTTGGCAAGATGTCAAATAACACACGAGTACCCTCACTTAGCGACTGACGTAGACAGCGAGGCGGGGCAAGACAAAATGGCGTCCACAACGATATTACCAGCAATAAAATAATTCCCTGATATTCGGCGTTATTATATTTTTTTATCTTACCCCGTTTTTAATCTTACCCCTAGTCACCTTACTTGGATTGAACCGAAATAAATAGTTAAAAAAACAAATGAGCCATGATTAAATCTTGGTAATGCTTTAAAGCAAAAAGGAAGAAAATACGAGATTGTGTAATAAATTTCCAATAACGCTTGTCCAACATTATTCGCAGCGAGCTTCGAGCACATTGTACAGGTACACATTGGAGTACATGAATGTTTCAATTAGTATTCTCAGTACGGAGACAATGCACAAACACAACATTGTACGTCTAAGACAAATGCATATAGTGCCTCTGTGCTAAATACATCTTTCCGTTTCGAAGGAATTTACATTTAATTACTTTTCAGCAAATGCTAGTATTGGTAATGAGCGATGTAAGTGTTGATGTTACCATTAATGTGATGTTTTATATCAGTATGTATTCAATAGAAATTATACTTAAGATTTACAGTTCATATATTTTAGGGTAGTTATCAGGTTACTCATTATTTGGTTGACTTCGGTGGCAATTCTTTTTTTGCTAATTATTATGTGTGTAATATGCATTATTAGCATGAAATATCAAATTTAGATTTAATTTAAAACATATTAGTAGTAGAGGGAACAACATAGGCTGAATGGATAACTAGGAATTAAATTTTCTTGAAATGGTGTCCACTGAAATCAATATTCTTATCACCGAAATCAAACATATCAAATAATTTATAATCTGAAGATTATTATAATATCCCTATGTTTTAACTGCTTGAGTTCTACTACCTACGTAGATACGTACTAGGTAAGAAATTGCAGGTTAGGTAATCAAACATATCAAATAATTTATAATCTGAAGACTATTATAATATCCCTATGTTTTAACTGCTTGAGTTCTACTACCTACGTAGATACGTATAATACGTACTAGGTAAGAAATTTCAGGTTAGGTAATTATACAAAACCATTTTATTTTACCGAGACTAAAGCCCCATTTATTAACATATAAGACATTTTACAAGAATCAACTTTGGAAGGAAGCGTAAAATTATTACATTAACTTTTAATAAAAGTAGTAGGTAGTCGTTAAAACTGATAATACAGGAATTTAAACAAATCTGAAGTGTTCGTTGAGATTTATCTTAATCACAGACAATAATTTAATAATTATTTTAAAATCACTTATAATCGGTCTTTCAAAAACATCAACAATTATCTAGAAGGCACTTATTTGACTAATAATATTTGTGATTGTATTAAAAATCTTACATTGCCTTTTGGTCGCAACACGATTAAAATAGTTTTAGGTATATTAAGCACCTAGCATTAAATTAACAATGTAATAAAGCTTATAAAAACTTTATACTCATTCAAGTTTTCAATCCTGAATTTAAAAAAATGTTATATTCCTCATCACTGCTGTCAATGTTAGAGAATGTAACTTCATTCATTACTATCGGAGTAATATTTTGACGACACATGCGTCCAGAAGCTATCATTTTCGTGCAATTCAATGTCTGATGTTTAGGTATGGGCCAGGTGCTGCTTGGTTTCATAGAATTTATCAACAAGGTCAACAAAATAGCAATCCTACCAGGTTTAATTAGAATGTTCGATGAAATTTGAGGTTTATTAGAATTAGCTGCACTGATTTCACTCCCTTTTTTAATCTGGCATAATCACTGTATTGTGATTATATGTATATAATACCGATACCGTCTGGTCTTTTGCTATCGTCACTTGCCAGCCCCTGAGGTTCAAGTTGGGCTGGAACGCCAGCGGTGACAAGAGCCCGGTGAAGTATGTCATTGAGATTGCCGTGTCGTGATATACGACCTGCGCTCTTGCTGCATGATAAGCCATGGTGACCAAGGCTGTCGACAGCCACAGGGACAGCGATGCGGAGAAACACATGACGCACCTAAACGGAGGCAAGCAGCGATGCGGAAAGTCGTATCGTCCAACATGGTACCTATATTGGACGATGGCAGTGCCTGAAGCCAGAGACCCGATTCCCATTCTCCCACAGCCAGCAAACGGGCACGTTCTGCAGCATTGGACGATGTACTAAGGAGATTTTCTCGTACTGCGCTGCAAAGCGGCCCGTCCGACTGCCTCTGAGAGGATAAGTCTCGGGGTAACTCGGAGTTTGGACAAGCCATTCTCCAAGCATTCACAGCATCTATCACACACGGCACCTCAGAATCGACCAGTGTAGGTGCTAAGATTTTTCTGGTCAATTCTGCAGTGCCGTGGACCGAGGACAGGAATGCTCGTAAACTCACATCGGAAATTTAGTTATTTGTGAACACATACTAAATAGTGCCATTTATTGAAGAAAAATAGAAAAAAGTTTTTTCCTTCGCAATCCGAGGGCCGGACGCGACACCGAGGTCAATATTTTCAAGGTTTTTCTTTTTTTTTATTTCCTTGCATTTTATTTATTTAAAAAATAATACTTGCGACACCTAATATGAAGTCCTATCTATTATAGAAAAAAATATCAAGTTGTTAGTTATCCATTTTGTACTGAATTTCGACATGGACGCGCTTATTTGAGCCGGCTGAGAATGACCCTATAATACCTAGTTTATGCACAACTCTTCAAGTCATCAATATTTTAAGTAGCAGGGCTTTATCCACTTCTGGCGTTCAAAGATCTACGTATCTACAGACGAAAAAAAAACAGACAATGCACTATAGACCCATTTTTACCCACCCTACATTAAAGTTTGTGCGCTATGTGCAAGAAAGTTAAACCGCACCATGAGAATTGTCCAAAAAGTTTTAACGAAAAAGTTTGTTAGTGCGTCGCAATGTTGTTCTATTCCATAGACTCCGCTCAAACGATTTACAGAATACACAACAGATGGGTCCATTCCCAACAAACACATACGTAGGCATATGGAAAAAACCCTATTATAACTTTATACAATGTTTACGAACACTCTTAAAGTTACGAAAGGGGTAGAAAGTTTCGAGTCTATACGCAGACAGGCGTGCGCAGTAATTTATGAATAGTCACTCACACAACAAATGAGCTGGATTGATGGATAGTGATGCGACATTAGTGTCACTCAATGTCCAGAATAAAATTAGCCAACTTCCCAAAAAACATATTAGCAGTAGCTCATTGTTAGCTGCCAAATAGAAATATAGAAAAAATTGGTTCACAATTAAAGCAGGTAGGTACATTTTCTTAGCAGTTTTGACTTAGCCTATTTATAGACTCCTCTATGTAACATATTTTCTTTAAAGTGAAACATTGTAACGGTAGTTAATGAAACTGCGCCGTCACGCTTGGGTCGGTGATATCTGAGCAAAACTCCTTCCGGGCAAAGCCTTCTTTTATAGGTTTTGTTGAAGAGAATGATTTTCAAATAATTGATTGTACTGGATTTTGATGCCACCACGCTTTTGTGGTTCTTAAACATTTTGCGATCGGCAATTATTGTTTAAGAATTTGGGTATTTTTGGTATTGCTTGTTCGACCGTCTTTTAAAGCAGTAACAAAGAGGTATTAATTGGAAACTGCTTTGGTAGCTCAGGTACAATGCCTTGAGTAGCGATATTGATCAATTTCAATTTGAAGGTTTTGAATTGCGTGATGGGTTGTGAGAATAAGTCCGCTGGACTGTGAAAAACCGGCCAAATGTGTTTATAATAAAACCTATATCGGTATATATTTGACGATACAAAAGACTATTATCATTAAATTAGATAAGTATCAAGATTTATTTATTGCACAACTGTGTACAAAGGCAGATATTACAGTTTTGAAAAATTTGGTTTTTACAGTCTACCCCTGTCGGGTATGCAATATAAGTATATAAAAAGAAAAAAGTAACTTGTTTGAGTACCTAAGCCAAGAAATTACAAGATTCAAAAGAAATTACAAAAATACAAATGTAAAGTTACATATTGCGTTACGAATTTTTTTTTACCAAAAAGGTCGTGCATATCATAAAATACATTTTTAAACAACCATTTTTTAAAATTAGTTTTAAACAATTTGTCATTTCATTTCAAGCACCTAGCTGATGCCAAGATCTATCTGTATGGTGATAAGTAAAACTTACATAAATTCATTTCTAAAGACCCAAATAAATTTCGATTGACATCAAAAGTCACCATGGCACGCTAATATTCTTCTATTATTATCCAATTGTGCTCATTTAAATATATTTGTCGTGAATAAAAAGCTAAAATATATATAAATTATATTGAAACATTTGGGTTTTATCCACTCAATATGTCAACAAGCCTTCATTTAAATAAGATCAATTTAATTCTACCTCCAATTTCAGAATTATTTCGCGTCGTGTAAAAAAGGGCCACCCTTTTCACCAGCACGATTGTATAATTTGTTGTGACAAATTTTGGGCCATTCAAAACAAGCGGCTGTCAGTGCCTGATTTACGTGGCTTTTGTCAGGCTTCAAGGTAATTTGGAAGATTTTTGCGTTATGTAGATTCTCATATTTTTGCTGGAGAAGAAAATTAAAGGTATGATATGTTTTGCTAACCTCTCAGGTTTTGCAAGTATCCCGCTCTCATTCGGATGATTAAATGTTAATATTTCACGAGTAATTCTGTACTTTGCATTATATTTGCTAACAGTTAAAACATTGTTACTTAAATATTATTTCATTCAATAATAAATATCGTAAATGTTAGGTATTAAGTCAATTATAATTAGGTGCATTTCAGATTTCTGAAAACACTACGCATTTTCAGAGTTAGTACCATCGCAGCATGGCGTAACGATGATTGTTTTAAGAAATAGCCAAAACAAACGGCCTTAGATGAAATTTGTAGCACAGTAGCGATCTAACGCTTAATACTAAAACATAATAGTTAAAGCGCTGATCTTGTTTCTTTACTATATAGTGTTACATCACATTTGTCCGGTTTGTTTATAATATCGTCGGTATAAATGGCTGACGAGCCATCAGTTAATATAATTGTAGCATTTTGAAGCATTTCTGCTAGAGAAAACAAACTCTACGTTACGTGAACATTCCATGAGATGGTGTATGAATGCAATCAACACTTGCCACATCTCACAGACACAGACGCAACTATCCTGAATGGTGCTATTAATTCCTTATTCTTCCAAAAAGGTACCTAGTCAGATGAATCTGGTGACTTCACGTTGAATAATGCCTATGCCAACAAGCACCGTACAATTATATAATTTAATGATGTCTTTAATATTATAGCACCATGGGAATGCATCCCTACGTAAGTTTGTCTAGAGAGTTATAATTTTAAAGTAGCATATGGAGCGATAAACTTCGGAGATTCACAAATCTGTCAGATGGCTAATAAATTATATTGGATACCGTCCAAGACGGGCATTCGAGTTAAATTTTGGAACTGAACTTCTATCGTACACGTTTTACATGCTCGTGCTTGCTGTCTATTTTGAAGGTATATTCATCAATGTCATACAAATCTGTATATATTAAATCTTTGCGTTAATGACTGACTGACAGACAACGGACAGCCAAAACTACAGGGCGCCAGAAGCTGAAATTTGGTATTTTTGTTCCTTGGGGATCGTGGGAGTGCATTAAGAGAGTATTATTTACAGTGTGACTCTATAGTTTACATGAAAAGCGGCGATGGCCTAGTGGTGTACGTAACCGGCTGCCAAGACGGTGGTTTCGGGCTCTATCCCCAGGTACCCCAGGCACACACTTCCAACTTTTCGAAGTTGTGTGTGTATTAAAAATGTTAACTGTAGCTCGCTTAATAATATGCATGGTAGATGGCAATAGCCTCGACCCCTATTACATTGGTACCGTAACATAATAAAATTGGCAAAGAGTGGGTGTGTAATACATCTCTGCCTACCCCTTTGGGGATAAAGGCGTGGAGTTATGTTATGTTATTTGCGTCCTGAGACCATTGCCCTCAATCAGTGGGATTTCTCTGCAGTAAATTACTATTACAATAAAAAGTTTTAAACAGAAATCATGCAGGAAATCTTGCCTAAAACTAAAAAATTTAGTTTTAGCATCGACTACGGTAACCACAACCATCTAAAAATTAAGAAGATTGTAAGTGCACGTACAATTGCTAAGCACTGTTGCTCATTTAAAGACTTTTCTATCAAGATATTATTATAACTACAGTATGGAGTCTTGGCCTTCCTACTGCTCGACGTTAGTGTTAAGTGTAAAGGAAGAAAAATAAGTATATATAGAAAATCGTATTTTTTTTTATTCTAAGCTTGTATGCGTTAATTTGTCTCTCGAATAATGGCAGATGTACACAATCGGTTGACCAACTAAGAACCACTCGGCACAGGTTAGAGAAATTCTATCGATCATTCTACAGTAATTTCCAATCTGCGTTGAATGTATGACCGAACTCAAGCGAACCTTAATCATGGTGGGCATGGAAGTGACAGCATTGACGCCATATACCTACTTACATAGGCGGTTATAAAATCAATTAATTAAAGCAAAAAATCTTATCCTTTTTAAATCGGTTTGAAAGTATGCATATCTTAACTTTGGAATATACTTGAGTATCATACAAGTTAACGGGGTTAATCGCGTTTACTTACTTATTTTGAGGTATTAAACCCCGTAAATGAACTTGTATTTTCGTTCTTATAATATTATGTATAAAATCGAAGTTGTTGCATTATAATTGTAGTAGAAATATGAGCGTGACGAACTGAAATTTATGAGCACTTTTTCAGCTTAGAAATACATCCATAATGAAATCGGCAGCGATGGGTTTGTGAAACTTATTATAATGAATTGGAATAGATATCGTCACGAAGTTAGGACATAGACTAGGATATTAGAGCTATGGCAATGCATTAACAGTTTTGCAAAACAGTGTAGCATAAGAAATAAAATCCGTCAAAAGATTGCAAGGGCCTGGTACGAAATCATGACAAATTCGATTCATTATCCTTGTACGTGGCCCGGATACCTTACCGGGCTGATATCGCTTGGAAGATTTTGTGAGATAAGAAAATATAAGGCAGGAAGTCAGATCATACTTCTCTTTACAGTCCTCTTTATTTTGTTTATATATTTAGTAGACGACTGTTTTATAATTATATGCGGCCTCCACCTGCGTTAAAGGATCATGGGCATTTTTGTATGAGAGCTGGGCGTAAAACCAACAGAAATAAAATGTGTTGTAATTTACTTTATTGTACTTCTAAATACCCCCTATATACTTGTGAACCCCAATATCGACCGGGTATCACTGCAAAAAAATCCCAAAGATTGGTTAAATAAAACACACATATTTGTTAAAAACTACTATATATTGATACCTTTTATTTAAATATCAATGGTTATCATCAACTATAGCATCTAATAAATGTTCTGCGGGTGCAATGAAAGGCTCGTGCCGTCCTAACCCTAAAAACCACAAAACTGAAACTATGTGGGCACAACTTCCTACTGTTCTTCTGCCTGTTAAGCAAGTACAGTAACGCTCAACTATCGCATTTCTACCGATTTGGTCCCTATCGATCAAAATGTAACTATTATTGTGCGCGATCTGACATGCCGCGACTGTTGACTTTTAATTCGACGAAACCACACATTAGTTTGCAGAATATTACATCTGTTTAAGAGGTGGATATACGCCGTTGACCTTGCTCGTACTACTGATTAGTTGTCCACGCGCGATTTGCGAGTATCGGTAAAAAATTCTTAGAAAATAATAAGTAAAGTTATTTGCAAAAATAAGCTGAAGGTTCCCTTGGTGTTCTTATATATAAGAGGCTGATTCAATTTAAACAATCTTATGATTGATAGATACGAAAAAGGTAATAACTACAAAAACAGAGGTTACTTTGCTTATTTTATTTTTTTAGGATTTGGTACCGAAGAGAAAATGCAAGACATATTTTTTTGGATTTTTTTCTATAACAATTACGGAGAAAAACGGTTTTAATTTACCCCTAATGACGCCCAATTCACATATGTCCTAGCCTTAATTCATCTAATGACTCCTCTCTATATAATTCAATTAAATATGAATAACGACTGACGCGCATTGCCCGGCCTGCCCGCACGCTTGTTTTTTGGTCGGCGCCTGAGTAAGAGAGAAGTTAGAAAGGGATGGAATGTAGTAATTCCGTTAGGTTTTTTTTTATAGTAATAGGCGGCAAACGAGCAGACGGATTGTCTGATGGTAAGCAATTACCGCCGCCCTTGGACACAAGCAACACCGCAAAAGTCACAAGTGCGTTGCCGCCCCTTGGGGTTGGGAAAAGGGATAGGATGAGGAGTGGGATGAGGGAGAAGGAATAGGGGATAGGGCCTCCGGTACTCTCACTCACCGAACGAAACGCAGCAGTTTAGGTACTGTTACTTTACGCCGATTTTCTGTGAGAGGGTAGTACTTCCCCGGTCGAGCCGGCCCATTCATGCTGAAATCAACAAGGCTCTACTACCGCTTAAAGCGGTAGGTTACCAACCAATAGATTGGTCTCATTGGCCTAGCTCTGCACAACATCGTGTCGTGTTATCTCCGTTGTATTAGCGATTGTTTTGGATTCTATAAAAAATACGTTTGAACATCACTGAATATCTCTGCTCACCGGTTGTTTGGGTGATTGCCGTCATAGTACAAAATTAAGTAATGGTCATTAGCTTTCACATAAAATATATTTTGAAGCTGTTGGTTTTACGCCCATTTTGACAGTGACCCTTTAATTTATAAACCAAGGTGCAAATGAGTTGGTGAATTATTTCGTATGCATTTTGTATTCGACTATTCTAACTGCATTTGTGAACAACGTAGTATTTTAACAAAGAGTTATTTAAAATAGTTGCAATATGAGAGTGAGTTTATGTCGTTTAATATCACTACATCAGAAATTACGTTTTATTAAATATTGTTGTAATTAATAACAAAGACAGTTTGAATATTGTATATTAATGTATATAAGCGGACAACATAATGACATAGCAAAAGAAAATATATGAGAGAACTGACAGACTATGAGATCGCACGTGCGCAGTATCCGTCTGTTATAGAGCATACGTCCTTACCTTAGAGTATTTTATGGTCCTTACTTCCAACACATATACTATCAGAGGATGCCCTCAGCAACGACTGCACATTTTTTTTTTAATTTAGCCCGGATCTGCCAGATTCCTTAGAAATTTCAGAATATCTTCTCTTTCGTAGCTTCAGCTATTGTTTGCCATTCAGTCTGTATCGGAAGTATTATATGTTTATTGATTTAAAATATTCTATATAGGAAACTAATAAAAGAAATAATTCAAACGAAACCGCTTTCTTTATTTTTCTCTAAATCTAACATATCGACATCAAAATTTTGTCTGTAAAAACAAATACACAAACCTAGAGCCTAGTGTCCTTTCGGAGCCTTAATGAAATGCCCGTATTTTAATTGGAGAGTTTGAAAATATCAAGGGTTTAAACACATTTCCCTATGAGACCAACTTCTAAGACAAAAGTTACAAAGGTTTCATATCCCACCAAAAATGTTCTTATATTTTCTTCTAAACTTTTACCACTTAGCAATGAAGATGTTTTCGCATTTAGACCAAAAGAGTTTTACTTCGAAGTGTTCAAAATAACGCAAAGTCGCAGTATGTCGGTTCAAGTTTGTCCAACTTCGTTAAGTAAAAATATGAATAATACTTATTTATAAGTTTTAAGTAAGAAGGTTCGGTTAGAGCGTCTAGGTATTGCCAAGGGGAATGTTATTTTCTTGGAAAAATTAGTATCGATTTCGCTAATGGTGTGTACGGAATGCTAAGCAAACTAAAATGCACTGATATCACTTATGAGCTAATTAAGTGAAATAGTAACTTGAGAAAAAGTTTGGGTAATTATACTTGAAGATTTTTTGTAAGTCGGATATATTCAAAAAATATTTTCAATGCTACTGTATGTAAAGTGAAGAAAAAATCCGAGGAAAAAAATAAAAAAAGATTAAATCAATGACACCTGTATATAGCATTGTTCATTAACTGATAAGCAAGAGTCAATTTACGCCGAGAAAGATTCGAGTTCGATTGGTGGTCGCGCCAAACAACACGAGTAAAGTTCTTCGATAATATGGACAAATTTACAGTACAGTGTGACTTTATGGCAGTATGAAGGTCGAGGCGGGGATTGAAATAGGACATGCAGCGCTCACCTTTGACTCCAAGGGGGCTCCAAGATCCTCTTCGGCCTCCGTAAACTGGCACTTTATCTCACTTCGCGGATGGCAACGACCACTCTTGAATAAAGTTGTTCTCACTACGTGGTAGCGATGCGGGAATATATTTATGCGACGCGACGAATGGTTCCGTTCGCGGTGCGGTAGCGGGCGATCAGTCGCGGGTTTCTTGCGGCCCGAGAGCAAGGAGCTTGCGCAAGCACGTGTTGGTCGCCGGCAAGGTCTTTTCGAACTGAACGATCTTCTCAGTATTGCCAGTCACATTTCATTCATTCGCCCATATCGCCTCTGACGCTTAGGCACTCAGCGCTGCATGGCTGGTATCATTGGGAAAAGGGAGCGGGAAATTTAACCTGCCTTATTGAAAAGAAGCTAAGTTTATTACGAAAATCAGTTTGGCGTTACCATTTCCACCCGCCCTTAATGGGTTACCATTAAAAGAAGCGATACTAAGACGAGAGAGATGAAAAAAAACTATGACTCTAGGAGCGCTCAATGCGCGCGGGTTCGATAAAGAATTCCGTAGAGTCACGGCGAAGCGGTATATTTAACTTAATAACTAACGTTACAAACTATACAGATGCGGTATTACTATAACTAACTATAACTAGCGAAATGCGATAAAATTATTGTTTAGGAATAGGACACAAACGAACGACCGGGCGAAGGTAAGTTCCCTTGACGGTTCTAACTGTACAAACGCGCACGATGCCATCCTTGGAAGGATGGACGTTCTCTACAATCGCTAATGGCCAGGATAGAGGTGGTGAGTTATCATTCATCACAACTACGATAGTTCCCGGTGTGATAGGGAGAGATTGAATGTTCCACTTCGATACGTCAACGCCCGCAAGCGTTTCGTATGCTTGGAAAGGAAGCTTGAGACTTCGACTTCACTTAGGTCAGCATACGACAACGTTATAAATGACTACTGCAAAAAGATTATATTTCCCCCGCATCGTACGATCCCCGTGACCCAACTCCCATCTACGTTATACCGCATCACGCGGTAGTGCGCGAAGACAAGACGTCGACTAAGCTACGCGTAGTCCTAGATGCCAGCACGCCCACGTCTGGTGGCAGGCGATCGCTAAATGATATTCTTCACTCAGGTCCAAACTTGCAAGGCGATTTATTCACTATATTGTTGAATTTCCGCTTACACGCAATCGCACTTACCGCAGACTGTCGTCAACAGTTCTTACAGATTATTATGCGCGAAGCCGATCGTCGGTACCAATGTTTTCTCTACCGTTTCAAACCACAAGACCCACTCCAATTGTTTAGATTCAATCGCGTTGTTTCAGTTTAAAATCGAGTCCTTACCATGCATTGCGCA
This sequence comes from Euclidia mi, assembly GCA_944739405.2. Lineage (NCBI taxonomy): Eukaryota > Metazoa > Arthropoda > Insecta > Lepidoptera > Erebidae > Euclidia > Euclidia mi. The sequence continues at coordinate 94,016,908 of OX123182.2, forward strand.
CGGTGCACAGTGTTTTATGAAGACCATTTTTCGGACACCGTCTTTTTATTAAAGAAGCTAATAGATATATTCAATAAAAAGAAATATTTCGTATCCCCATTAAGCTAGCATATCTAGTTTTTTAGAAAAACTTTTTTGAAAATCTTCATATTTTGAAGCGGATATTTAGAAAAAAAGATATTCCTCTTAAACTAAGCATGATACGCAATAATAATGTTACAAGCACCGATAGCGTCTCTTTCACTGCACATTTTACAGTTAAAATGAACCTCTCAACTTGACTAGATTCAAATTTAAGCGAGATTTTGGATTTTTAGATTTTCTTACTTTTCCCGAAGATTCTACCAAATGTGGAAAAGTTATATATACAGAAAGGATGCTCTTTACTTTCCTCATCTACTCAATAAATTTCAGACCCCAAATCCATGGAATCTAGAAGTTATTCCATATAACTGTTTTTGCTACTTTTTTCATATTTATATTCTGGATTTTAATGATTAAATTTTTATTCGATATTGATTTCTTTACAACATATAATTTAGTTATAAAATCAATATCGAATAAAAATTTTATCATTAAAACCCGGAATACAAATGTGAAAACCCTAGCAAAAACAGTTAATTTGGAATAACTTCTTCTCTAAGTTTATGAGAGTTCAAGTAGCGTCAACGGTGTTGTGCCGTTTGTTGTAACTTTGAAACATCGACACGAGATACATAGTTGTATGTTTTGTAATTTAGTGTTGGATAGTATGCTTTTATGTTGTATTTTGTAAGTTTCTCTTTGGCTTCTTCATGTTGTTGTAAGTTAAAATTGTTATTCATATTTATATAAATTGTGAGTATTGCTATCGCGCGTTGGTGCTCAATACTTTGGTGTTTTGTTATAGAGGATTTGGGTTTTGAATGTGTTCAGTTTGGTGCTTTCAAAATATTCTTCGCACAAATAAGACATTATGTCTGAGTGATGACATTGCACATTCCAGTTTTGAAGCAAGCATATCATTTCATAATAGAAAATTGAAACATAATGAGTTGAATTATGTGGCACGTACTACCATCCACCACGACCGTCATAATTATCCTTGTCTATAATGTGGCCAACTGCTCGGCACGGGTCTCTTCTCGTGAAAAGAAATATGGCCTATATCTCAACACAAGTATGATATACTTGTATTGAGTTTTGAGGTAGAGGCAAGTGAGTAAAACGTAGAGTGCTGAGGAAAATTATATGTATTTTACGGGAAAATCGTCTCTATTTAACTACGAAAACACATTATGTGAGTGTGACTATGGTCATTTTTAAATCTTATTCCCTGATATCCACATAAACTCGTCTTCAGAGCACGTTAAATCAGTTGTTTAATACCTATGTCCAACATGTTATATACAACAAGATATCAACAAGTATATAAAGCTGCCTAAACCTGACTCATCAGCAGTAACATGTTCGCACACATGCTTGCGTAGTCATTGCGACCTCTCCATATTTACCAAGTCGATAGTGTGTCGAACTTTTCTAAGAAATAACAATTCCCACTACATACTTAGAGGCTCCAATCAGACCTACTTACTTAACAATTGTTAATTTTTAATAAGTAGGTACTCATGTTTAACTAAATAAAGTTTATTAATATGACGGCCTATGGTACAAGAAAATCTGGATAATTATTACAAAGTAATTTTATAAAATCAACTAGTGTAGCTTGCGTTTTTCGACCTCGCGAAGTTAAATTTACATCCTCGAATTAATCAAGAAACACCCAGGCTCATAACAATACAATTATTTGTGAATCACATAAAGTGATATCCTGTGACATTTACAGACACAAAAATCGAAACAACCATAATTATGAATCTCAAAAAAACTTACATAGTTTTGTTTTCTAGATAAAAAACTTTGTGTCTGGGACTTTTGTCACTGGGGACAATTGGACATTGAAATTGCAATACTAGAAAAGACAAGGTGACCGCTGAAATCTACATTTTAAAATCCTCTACGTGAGCAATAACTGTACGGTCATCAAAAAATAATTGATAAAAATTTACTTTTATTTCATTTAGTATAATAACAATATATTAATTTAGTAAAGTAATTACATTTTTGAACGAACGCGTTTCAATATGTATGTATGTGTAGATTGTAAGCGATATGTAACTAATGTAACATTGTACCAACCATTGTGAAGAGAAAATAAATATAGATTTTATTATTATGTTTCTCTTTACTAACGGCTATTCTTCTAACTTTGGTGTCAGAAGAATAACCGGTCCTTTGGGAGGCTTACACGGAGATATGGATCCAACGTGCAGAGGCCCGTAGAGAGTTTTAATCTAAAATGGGATGGGACACATGCCGCGGAGCCTCCACAACTGCACCACTGAGTACAGCTATGGACTAGCCGCAGCAAATGTAGGACTATTGCAATGATGTGGAGTCTAATTTACTAGTTTATGGGGATGGGTGTTAAATGGACTGGAATAATGATACTATGGATAACAAACGGCACCTGCCAGTGATACTCCTATAGCATCCGTCCGCGTGGCAGGTGGTGACTCGCCAACTCACTAGATGGGCCCTCTCTAAACAGCCGCCCAAAGCAAACAAACTCTGCCATAAAGGCAGCCAGAGGGCAACACCGGTGCGAGTGGCTAGGGGTGTCGAGCGGTGCGGCACCGGTTTCGCCATCGCGGGCCTCGTGACAACGGAGGCCCGGAGCGGGTTTCCCCGTAGTTACGCCCTTGAGAATGACACTTCCACCCCCGAGCTAATAGCTCTTGCGGCTTCCCTCTGGCCGGCCGACCAAGGCAAGCCAGAGTTGAGAGTCCTGCGGGCACTCTTGGAAATCCACTCCGGCCAGCCAATAAAGGCAAGCCGGAGACGAGGCCCTGACCGACTCTCTGAAGCATTCGGGACCGCAGTGTCGCCACACACATTCAGCTCGCCACAAAGCTGCCCTGCGGTTGTAAGCTTTCTTTTCATCTTGTAATACATTTTTTGTTTATATTACACGATGAAGGTGATGTTTGAAAGCTGTTACTCTGCCCTCTGAGATTGCGTTAGTCTCATAATGAGATAACGGCTGCCCCAGAGGGGTATTATGATATTATTATTATAGTAAAATAACGAGCAACTAGTTGTTTACTCCTGAAAAAAACATATACGATTTGAAAATCTAGTTTAACGGACAAATTAACATAGTTAAATAAATTTTCAACACGTTTTTTATAATAGATCCATCTAGTGGCAGAAAAAAACTACGTATTGGTTCAATAGTTATGGCACGCTCCGATGGGCATTCAGAAACGCAGTGTCAGTTAACCAACGTTTATCCTTTCCATAACTTTAATGAATCAATAACTGTTGAGAGTATATCTGGAGACTTCAGAAACCGGGCATAAGCCGAGTAAAAACCCGAGATTAATTGCTCTATTTACAGCTGCTAACAATTTTTCCGCCGGCTTTGTTGCTTCTGTTACTGACACTTCATAGTTACCTTTTTCTACCTGTCTTCGTATTTTCTTAACTGCATTGCGGCGAATGCCGCAGATAGTCCACCTTTTTTTGAATATCTCCGTATTTCTTTGCAAAATTTTGTTTGTACATTTTGGTTGGTAGAGTAGGTTACATAAACCTTAAAGTATAAAAGTGCAAGTAGCGTCAACTTCGGGGTGCCGTTTGTTGTCACTTTGAGCTAACTTGAACGTGAATATTGACATAAGATTTATTGTATTCCTAGTACTTTTATGTTTAGTAGTATATTCGCTGCTGTGTAACATTTGTATATATTAATTTTAAGGAAAATTGACCAATTGATTGCTATGAACTACAGCTTAAATATACATGTTTGACTCTTTAATATTTTATGCTTGAAGCAAAGGCATAAATGTCAAAGAAGACAACACACCGGGAGAGACTATTAGTCCTTATTCCTGTAATTTACTCTAATTTACTCCTAGCCGTTTCTCAGTAGCAACCCGGAGTCAGCTAACTAGTCGAACAGGAATTGACAGAATATTAGCTTCTCCACAGAGCGACTGCCTGTTTGACCTCCGCAACCCAAATGGATAACCATATTCCATGGTTAACGGAAGAAAGTTTGAAGGATAAGGTTATAGAAATTAGCGTACGGTTACACATTATAGTTAAAATACAAATTAGTGATAACAATTTATATGTATGTATATTAACTTTTTCTGCACCAATTATTAAGTTCATTAGAGTTTGAAAAATTTCAAAAGATGATTGTCACTATTCTGCTAGTATTTCAACATTAACATAACAAATATTTCGGACAAATCAAATTAATACAATTTGCCTAGAAATAATTAAGACGATGTTCTAATAATTTCTGTAAGTGAAAATTTCTCAGGTGTCTTAGTGCTCTAGTTATCTTTCGTATCTATCTCTGTTGAGATCGAAGTTATTGAGAGCATTAATTTCTTAATCAATGAAAAGGTTTTAATAAGTATTTTCTAGAAGGTTTTCTTTGAATGTATTAGTTAGAGAATTATCAGCTAAGAAATAATCATATCAGTAGTGAGTTTGATTTTAAATGGATACATTATTATGTTTTTTTCCAATAAATGGCTCCAAAAGCATAGAGATTTTCAAGGATATCAGCAAGTGGCATTATATTATCTCTGTCTACCGCGATGGGAAAAATGCGTGAGTGTATTTAAGTATGAACGTGTGTTGTGTCGTCACTACTAGGCATTTCTAAGCGACTTTTCTACTTTTCAGTAAGGTTCTCAACAACGCTTTAATTTTTAGATGTATGTTCGTCAATATCTCCGTAATTCGCACTATTATATTCACTGGTCGTCGCATCCCGCATGCCATAGAGCCCACATGCAATTATCGTTTCCGTTTTTGTGGAGTTTTATGGCAGCTTGTGTGCAGCACGCGGCAGGTGGAATGTTCACTTACGCTGCAGGCAAGATGTGTTTACTCAAATGGGCTATCGACCAAAGTAAAAATACATAATTTGTAGAAACACATTTTTTTTATCCTGTTACTAACTGACAGCTAACAGACAAGGCACAGCCAAAACTATTGTATATTCCTTGGGGACCGTAGCTCTAAGAAGTGATTGCCCGAAATTCGCACGGGATCATGAAGAAACGATTAAATTAAAATAAATGTGGGGCGCAACTTTGTGCTTCCTCTAGTTAAACAATAATAACCTTTAACACTGATTTCGTAACCAAAATAATTAAGTATGAATAAGTACTAATCACTCACATTTGAGCAACAGATATTCTTGAAATAAAACGTTGACCTTCCACTTGATAAACCGTATTTACTGCTTGAAAACTCATATAGCGTATACTCTAGCAACGTAAATCCTTTAAGCAAGCCAAGTGAGGATTTATTTCATTTATACGTTAGTGTATTAAAGCTGCCGCAAAATGGAAAATTAACTAACCCAGCTGTGGAATATCTACGCCAAGTACCTATTTCACGACTTGAGTTTGTGTTTAAATTGTGGGTTCATTTTTGTCGTATTTGTTACATACGAATAAATTATATATATATATATATATATATATATATATATATATATATATATATATATATATATATATATATATATATATATATATATATATATATATATAGAATGCAACCAACGGTAGCCTAACTAGTTCCTACGGAGGATCTCTAGTCAAAGCCCACAGTGCGCATCGGTGACTTTTCGAAGTTATGTGCGTACTAAATTATTAAATATCGATTGGTAAACGGTGGAAGTAAACAGTGCGGGTGAAAACCTGCATATCGGAGTTCTTCATAATGTTTTCAGATAACATGTCAAGTTTGCGAACCGGAGCCTAAACCTTCTCATAGTTACAAGTGGCTCGTGCCTAACAATTGGTCAGTTTTTATCAGGGCCGATAAACGTTAGAGTATCGGTTATTATGCACCGGGTCACTGCATATATATTGTACGATGTTGCAATCCGCCCTAGGACTAAATAATGTTTCGCGGGGGACTTTACAAACAATTTATGAATCACACAAAGTGTTGTCTCGTGTGGGAATCGAACCCACAACACTTGGCGCAGTGTCAAGGGGCGAGGCGACCCCTTAAAACACTATGCCAATCGTGCAGTCAATTGTTTTTTTATTTCGCGAGTGTTTAGTCTAAGGGTGCTTGTACACGGCGCATGTAGCTTGAGCATGTTGAGGCACTTGCGCGGGTTACATGCACCGTAAACATATCGTTTAAAAAAATGTGCGGGTCCAGCGACTCGAGCATGTACCAATGCGAGCTACCCGCGCAAGTAACTCGCGTGCTCTGCGGGTCACTCGCCCATGTTACTTGTTAAAATTACATTTTTAACATATGATTTTAAAGAATTTTCGTTCATCGAGATATTTTGACGCGATTCAAGTCATAAAGCTACCGCGCGAATAGCATGCACATATACCTAGCTCTTGATCACGAACAAATAACTTGTACACACAGCTTGCGCAAGTAGCCCGCGTCTTTACTTGCTCCAGTTATTTGCACCATGTACAAGTACAAGCGAGTAACTTGAACAAGTAGCTTGCGCATATTACTCACGCGTGTAACTCGCACCTTTACTTGCTCCAGCTACATGCACCGTGTAGAAGCACCCTAAAATCTAAAAGTGTTATGACGATTGTCTTTACTTCTGGCCGTATTGGAAGCTTTTTGCATTTATTGCTTTATGTGATGAAAAGTGCAATTATCATTATACTAAAAATAACATTAATTTTACCTTTTTATAATAAATAACTACAAACTTTGCATAATGGTTACTGAAACCACATTTGATGACGAGTCAACACCTTTTTGTATTTTTAATGAAATCACTTCAAAATTCGGGTACTTAGGGTTCCCACCAAGAACTTAGGGTCCCAAGCCAACCTCACCTGCAAGTAGTGCACCTGCCGATCAACGGAAGAGGCTCTGGCAAACAAAATATCCCGATAAGTGGCAATAGGCTCGCCACCTATTACGTGGGATCAAAACACTGGCGAAAAGTGGGCGTTTAATTTGCCTCTGCCTACCCCTTTACCAAAAAAGGTACTACCCCGTTCCTCATAAACCCGTAGAGATTTAAAATTGAAATTCATATCAAATGCTCAAGTCAAAACTAAAGTGTACTTCCAGTTGATCTAGAATCTTGAAATTTGGCATAAAACAACATTTTATAATAAAACAACGTTTTATAGCACATAGGTAAAATTTCGAAATCCTCAAATTTTTTGTTACATCACTTTTTTTCAAATAATTATAATATAACTACAGGTGTGTACGGAACCCTCGGTGCGCGAGATCGACTCGCACCTAACCGGTTTATTACGTCGCTTTAAATATACATGGTTTTTATTTGTTTGTTTACAAGGATATATATATATACCGGAGCAATTCAAAAACAAAGAAATTTTATTTTTTTATAATTTATAATCTCATTAGTAATGTGTGTACTGTGTGTATCAGTTAAATCTGCATTATAATTTTGCACGGGCCTAAAGGTTGAATATGTCTGGCGCTACAAAAGTTGTAACATCAATTTTAATGTACCCATTTTCGCAAAATAAATGTGTTTGTCATTCCAAGTTAATATTTCAACACACATAAATTATGGTTCTCGACAGATGGATGGACAACAAAGTGATCCTCTGAGGGTCAGGTTTCCTTTCCTTTGGAACGGAACCTTAAAATTATGAAACACAAAAGTGGAAAAAACTCGTCAAAATTAAAAAAAACAACAATAATAGTAGTGAATTATTTTTTATAAGAATTTGAACAAGGCCAATGTCTATTTTGTCTCTAGTTTAACGTTTTCCCAAAAACGAACCTATCAAATCCTCTAACCATCTGATGATGTTTAAAGAACATAATATAGTTTAAATTAGAATCTGTATCTGTATGTGTTTTGATCCCACGTAATAGGCTCGCCACCTATTACGTGGGATCAAAACACTGGCGAAAAGTGGGCGTTTAATTTGCCTCTGCCTACCCCTTCGGGGAAACAGGCGTGAGTCTATGTATTTTATAATAAATAATAAACTTTATTAACATCTAAAAGCCCCTGTTCACACTGGCCCAACATGCTGGGCCAGCTAGTTGGGCCAATGTGTACAGGGGCTTTTAGATGTCAATAAAGTTTATTATTGGGCCAGCTAGTTGGGCCAATGTGTACAGGGGCTTGGACATTAAGCCAACATAGCGCCAAGTAGCTCTCTACACATTAGGCCAATACGTTGGGCCAGCATGTTGGGCCAATGTGTACAGGGGCTTTTAGATGTCAATAAAGTTTATTATTAAATTCCGAATACTCAGTAGCGGCCCGGAGTCTGGTGAGGTGCCCGGTAACGGCAATAGGCTCTCCGCCTATTACGTGGGACCAAAAATTCATGGCGAAATGTGGGTGTAATATTTACACCTCTGCCTACCCCTTCGGGGATACAGGCGTGAGACTATAAATAAATAAATAAATATATACATACCTTAGTATATATCTTTACTTTCTATGTGAAGGGTACTGGGTACGGTCAATGAAGGCTTGAAATTGAGCTGTAAAAGAAACAAACAAACTCAGTGTCACATTGCATTTAATATACAAATATTCACACTTTTATATTAGTGGATATTAACAAATACATTTTACATAGCATTAAAAAACTTTCTTCCATTTTTCTTATCGAACAATCGAAATGACTTCATTAGACTGCTTTAAGGTCAACGCTCATTAGAGCCACCCGGCACCCACTCCGCACCGCCTCGCCTCGTGCGGTTTGTATTCTTTATAAGGATTTGTATGGGTATGCGCTCACTACATCAACTCCGTAGCGTCACCGGATCGCCTTTGTCGTAAGCCGTCCACGCGCGGGCGGCGGGTGGTCCACCCGCCGTCCGCGCGTGGACGGCTCGGTGGCAACTCGCTGCTCGCATGCTTGCCGCGCGTTGACGGCTCGTCGCCAACGCGTGGGTCCGAAGCGGACCGCGCGCTGCCCGCGAGTGATTCACGTCCGAGTGTTACCAGATACACGGTAAATACCGTAGATGCACGGTAATTTTGAGCAAGACACGGTCTACGGTAATAAGCTACTACCGTGTTCTTTTCTAAGGTATTTTTAATTATTAATTACCGTGTAAATGATACTCTTATTTTTACTCAAAAATATATTATTATTATTTTTATTTATTTTATTTTATTCTTTTGAGGAAAGCTTACAGTCTAATAACAAGTTTAGGTTTCTAGTACTGCATAATCAAATTGCTAATAACAAGCTTCCACTTATAGAAACATATTATCAAAGTATCTTATATAACATTATACTATAAACATGAAAAAAGGTTTAACACACATACATGTTGCGGTTCATTTTAAAATCAACAAACTTATACTTAACAATAATATCAATAATAATATCAATGATTTAATACACTAAAACGTAATAAATCATTGATATAAATACACCATTTGCCGGAACAATTTAAGAAAAGAAAAATGTTTTTGCATGTTGTCGTCGCACTGTGCATGGATTATGAGGGTCAAACTGAAAGTTCTTAGAAAATCAAAAACTGATTACATTAGCCAGTTATTAGTTTTATTATATCTTTTCAAAATATTGTCCATTGACGTCAATACACCGCTGCATGCGATGGAACCACTGGGAAAAGCACTTTGCCCACTCGTCCTTAGGGGTCTCTTCAATGGCATCGCGAGACGCAGCCACCGCTTCTTCAGCATTCATAAACCGCTTTCCTTTAAGTTTTTCTTTAATTTTTGGAAATAAATAAAAATCACAAGGCGCGAGGTCGGGGCTATACGGCGGGTGACCCAGTAATTCAACGTTTGATGTCGCCAAATAGTCGATCGTTCGCTTGGCGGTGTGCGACGAGGCGTTGTCGTGGTGAAGGAGGATCCTACTGCGAGGTCGTTTCTCTCGAACTTTTTCCAAGACAAGTGGCAAACAATTGGTAGTGTACCATTCTGCAGAAACTGTTTTTTGATCCTCTAACACAATTGTTGCGAAATGACCTATCCTTCCAAAGAACGAGGCCACCATTTTTTTCCCGCACTTCGATCTCTCTTCACTTTAGTTGGCAACTCCTCGAAAGGAAACACCCACTGAGCAGATTGTCTTTTGGTTTCAGGATCATAACAGTAAATCCAGCTTTCGTCACCTGTTAGTATGTCGAACACAGCATTTGAGTCACCTCCGTTAAATCTTTCAATCATTTTACGGCACCAATCCACACGATGGAGTTTTTGAGCCTTAGTCAAATTATGAGGTATCCACCGGGCGCACAGCTTCCTGACCGCTAAATGTTCGTGGAGGATTTTGTGCACTTGACTCATACCGATGCCTAAGCTTGTCCGAATCTGCTGATAGGTCACTCTTTTGTCAGTCTCTATCATACGCCGCACAACACAGATGTTATTTTCAGTCGTCGCCGTAGAAGGCCGTCCCTCACGTACATCATCAGTGAGATTAGTGCGACCACGTTTAAACTCATTAAACCAGTTGTAAACAGTCGCACGAGATGGGGCTTCATCGTGAAAGGCCAATCGTAGTCTATCATAACTTTCTTGTTGACTTAAATGACATCGAAAGTCATAAAAAATCATTGCACGAAAATTTTCTCGTGTTAAATTCATGTTGACGTGACACAGACAATTTTCAATTTGCCGCCAAATCGTAAAACAAATGACAAATGAATGAAATATATACTCAGTAATATTGGCAAAGAGTTCTATTTTCAAATTTTAGAATATTTTTTTTATTATATTGTTTATAAGTGGCCAGTTCTAAGAACTTTCAGTTTGACCCTCGTAGTACAGAATAGGTCTATACAAAGATCTGAAGGCAGTTTATTAAAACTTTGTGCTGCGCGCATGAAAAAGGCGTTACGCCTATAGTTCGTCGCCGCAAATGGTACATCAAGTACTGGTCTTTGTCTTAGTCCCATTTGGTTAGTACGCAGATGTAATTTAGATGTTAATTCAGGAGAGTCTATAGAACCATTAGCAATATTAACCAAATAGCAAACATCATTAATGTTACGTCTATTCTCTAACGGTAAAAAATGGTACCTTTTACAGCGGTGCTCATAATCATTAGAAACTTGCTTTGCTCTGTAGTCTAAATATCTTAGGAACTTTTTCTGGATTCCCTCGATACGAGACTTGTATATCTCGTACTGAGGACTCTATACTTGTGAAGCATACTCCAAATGGCTGCGTACGAAAGAACAATATAAAATTTTAATTGGCTTTAGGGAACGAAAGTGGGTTGAATTTCGTATTATAAATCCCAGGGCCTTAGACGCCTTATTCACTATATGTTCAATATGTTCGTCAAAAAGTAATTTGTTGTCCATAATAATGCCAAGATCTCTGACTGTATTAGTCATATTAATTATTTGATCTTGTAATCTATAGCCTGTACCTATAACTAATTTTTGACGCGTGAAACTCATATGGTAACATTTTGACACGTTCAGCTGGAGCTTGTTGATTGCACAATAGGCCTCAAATCTGTTTAAGTCAGCTTGCAGGTCATGGACATCAGATAATCTTTGTAATTTTTTATGGATTTTCATGTCATCAGCGAAAAGAAGAGCATAAGAGTTTTGAAAACATTTATCGATGTCAGCAATAAACAATATAAACAAAAGTGGTCCCAAAATTGAACCTTGGGGAACACCTGAAGGCACAGAATACCAGCCTGAAGTGTACCCCTGAAGCACTACAGCTTGCGTACGATGGTCTATGTAAGACGAAAACCAGCGGTATAGATCGCCATGTATACCGGCTGCCAGTAGTTTGTCCAAAAGCAATCGATGGTCAATACGATCAAAACATTTACTGTAGTCGGTATATATGACGTCTACCTGGGCTCCTTGCTCCATCCCGTGGGATATATAATCATGCGATAGTATTAAGTTCGATGTGGTAGAACGCTGTCTGAGAAAACCGTGTTGTTGTTGGCTAAAATAACAATTTAATGACGCGTAAACATCGGTATATACTAATCGCTCAAGTATCTTTGAGAAGAGACATATTTTCGAGATTGGGCGATAGTTTTCAATATGGGCTTTATTTCCTTTTTTGAAAACTGGAGTGATAAACGCGGTTTTCCATATACTAGGGACAATACCTTCCGAAAGAGATCTCTTAAACAGAATACATAGAGGCACAACAATACTTTCAGCGCAGTTTACAATAAACATCGCCGGAATGTGATCGGGGCCACCTGATTTGGACAGATCCATAGACTTAAGCAACTTCAATACTTGAGAATGACAAATCTCAACTGTACCAATAGACGCTATGCTATCACTAGCAGGGTCAGGTCCTAGATGTGTCTCTAATCTAGAGTCAGAGCTTGTTTCCTGATAGGTTGAATGGAAGTAACTGGCAAATAAGTTACTGATGTCCTCGCATGTACTTGCCATTAAATCATTGTACTGCATTACATTAGGCAAGGCACCCGTGGTCTTCTTATTTTTTATGTACGACCAGAATGCTCTTGGGTTTTTAGTGATGGAAGATTCTATTGTTTCGATATAACCCTCAAAACAAGATTTTTCTAACTCTTTTGCCCTTTTACGTAATATAGAAAACGAATGATAATCTGATATGTTTTTATACCTTTTATATTTTTTTTGATATTTATATTTTTCTTTTAATAACTTTATTAAAGCCGAATTATACCATATCGGATGAGAACTCTGTTTTATAGATTTTCGTGGTATATATTTGTCACGTAATTCATATAACTTACTATAAAATATCTCAACAGCATCATTCAATCCCCCCTTACCAAGGATATCATGCCAATGTATCTGGTCAAGCTCTGACTTGATGCCTTCATAATCTCCCCGTGTGAAAATATATCTTGTAGATACTCTCTCCGTGAGTCTATTCGTTTGCAGAAAATCTGCTGCTATAATAAGTGGTTTGTGATGCAAATCCACTGGCACTGCCAATGGTTCCATACATTCACAAACTGATACAATATCGTTCGAGAAAACCAAATCTAACAATCTACCGTTAATGATACGTTCACCGTTGTACTGTGACAAGTTCGAGCTATTGGCGGTATCAAAAAATTCGATAATTTGTTGACATTTTATATTTTGTGCAATTAATTCGTTACCCCGAGAATCACTAAGAACCCATTCAACGTTACCACCAAAATTAAAATCGCCGACCACTATAAATTTATCCAACGGATGAGTATATAATAAGCGGTTTAGATTTAAGGTAAAATTATTTAATTGGGCGTTGTAAGAATTACCTTGGTTCTCCTTACACAAATAAAGCACACATATATGTAAAGAATATGTTACCTGGAACTTCGTATTCTTGAGCAAAAGTGAGATCCAAATGTCCTCAGCGGAGCTGCGCCATTCATGTCTCTCAATAATAGTAAGTTCACTTTTAGCTGCAATCAGCACACCCCCGCCCCTTGTTTGTGCAGTATTAGAATAGTCCCGATCACGCCTCCAGATAAGGTACCGATTATCAAATAGCTCACCGCTAAGAATATCGTCCACTAGCCAAGTTTCGGTTAATATTATAACATCATAAGAGTTCATACACACACTTCGGTACAAATTGTCCGTTTTCGTACGCAAACCACGCACATTTTGGTAGTATACGTTAAGTACAGCCATTTTTTAGCATATCTATAGTATTATTAAATAAATAAATAGTTCCTAACACGCAATTTAAGACATATTTTAAACACAAAATAAGGAGAGGTATTTATTTATTTATTTATTTATTTTCGAATTTTGAAAACTTACAGCTAGTTAACAAACATGTATATCTTTTATTAAGCTATGGCCAATTACAAGTTTTCGCTTTTAGCATATATGTACAAAACTTTGTCGATGGTGAAACGGCTACCAAAAACAATATAGCTTAAAAATAAATAATGATAAGTAGGAGAATACAAATGAACATAGTAATTTAAAAAAGAGAAAAAGAGAGAAAAAAGGTAAATATATACACACACTCATTTCTAATAGACCTCTAGGAAGGATGTGAGAAAAAGTTGTTGCACATAGTCTTTTTTAACTTAGAGACACTAGTGTTAAAAATATCAATGTCAACTCTCCGGCACGCTAAATTGAATGTCCGACAAGCCCTAATCAGGAATGAATTTTGCCTGTAGGTACTTGGGCTAGCGGGGACGTGTAACAGGTTATGCCTACGCAGTAGGGCTGATGGCACACGAAGACCAATTTTATTCGTCAGCTCGGTTACATCCGTTGACCCATTCATAATGTTGAATAAAAGTGAGATATCAGCTATTTTCCTTCGCTCTTGTAGAGGCAGCAAGTGGAATTTTCTACATCGGCTGAAATAGTCCGACAAGTATGTTCTAGACCGGAATTGTAAGTACCTCAGGAACTTCCTTTGTACTCTTTCTAAGCGCGTTATGTATATATCGTAGTTGGGGTTCCACACCTGAGAAGCGTATTCGAGGTGACTACGGACGTAAGCACAATACAAAATTTTGATCGTCTTGATATTTTTAAAATCCTTAGATATTCTAAAAATGAAACCTAATGCCTTATTAGCACTATTAATTGTGTTTGAAATGTGTGCATCGAATAATAGTTTGGAGTCGAATGTTATTCCCAGGTCCCTGACAGAGTTTAGCCTGGCTATTACGGTACCCGACAGCGTGTAATGACAAGTTATTGGGTTAGGCTTACGTGTAAAAGAACAAACGTAGCATTTGGCGACATTCAAGTCCAGTTGGTTATTGGTACAGTAAGTTTGAAAGCGGTCAAGGTCACTTTGCAGGCGACGGGTGTCCTCCTTGGAGCCTATCCTACTCAATATCTTCATATCGTCGGCGTACAACAATATTTTTGATGACTGGAAGCAGGTTATGACGTCTCTAATGAAGATATTAAACAAAAGAGGACCCAACAGGGACCCCTGTGGGACTCCTGACGGAATACACATCGCCCTAGTTGACGAATAACCATTCAGAACTACGATTTGACTTCTGTTCTCAACATATGACGAAAACCACCTATACAAGTCACCACGTATACCCACGTGTAACAGTTCCGCTTCAGTAAGGAGTGATCTATCCGATCAAAACATTTGCAAAAGTCAGTGTAAATAACGTCCACCTGTAACCGCTGTGACATATGTTCCGATATGTAATCACTAGAAACGATAAGGTTAGACGTGGTGGAGCGACCACTAAGGAAACCGTGCTGATGCTCGCCGAAGCTAAGTTTGATGGCAGCATAAAGTTGCCTGTAAACAATTTTTTCTAATATTTTAGCGAATACACATAGCTTGGAGATCGGTCTATAGTTCTCCACCACGTCTCTCGGACCTTTTTTATGTATTGGAGTTATATACGCTGACTTCCAGATCGCAGGCATGTCACCCTCAGCAACAGACCGCCTGAATAAAATCGAGATGGGAATAGCAAGGCATTTGGCACAGTTAAAGATAAAAAATGGTGGAATGTTGTCGGGGCCTGCAGATTTGTTGTAGTCCACCTGTTTAAGTAGTTTAAACACTTCGGCCTCATCTATTTCAATCGAGCAAATATCAGAGTAATCCCCTCGAATCGTCAAGCTCTCCACCGTACCGACGGGTATGTTAGCATCTTGAAGGCCGGGGGACAGAAAATTGGAGTAGAAATACTCAGAAAACATATTGCATATGTCTTCTCCGTTCCCAGATGACCGCTCCTTATACTTTAATACCGAGGGATAAGAATGCGACTGATTTTTAGATTTTATGTATCGCCAAAAAGCTCGTGGGTCCTTAGAAATATCAGCTTCAATTTTAGCCATATATTGGTCAAACATATCCTTCTCCAGGTCCTTAGCACGCTGTCGCAGTGTAATGAAAGATTGATGATCAGATAAATTACCATATCTTTTGTACTTTTTGTGTGATTTGGCTTTTTCTCGAAGAATCTTAATTAGCGGGCTCCTATACCACGGGGGATACCTGCTGTTTGATGCAGTGGTTTTGGTTGGTACATAGGTGTTCTTTAATCTGTTTAAAGTATCATAGAAGAATTCTACAGCGTTACTAATCGACCTACAGTACAGTTCAGTGTGCCAGTCAATGCTGTCCATTTCCTTAACTATCGCAGTGTAGTCAGCCTGACGGTACATATACCTCACACGGGGACACATGGGAAGGTCATGTATATGCACAAAATTTGTTGATAAAGACAAGGCTCTGTGGTGTATGTCTTCGGGAACCAATGGATCACTACAGTGATACACGCCAACTTCACTGTTAGACAACACCCAGTCTAATATCCTACCATTGCTGTTACTATGCTTATTGTATTGTGACAGATTACAAACGGCGAATGTATCCATAACATTTATCTGACTATTGCCTTGCACATTACTAGGTAATAGGCTATCATCATCTGCAGGCAGCCAGTTTATGTTTGGTTGGTTAAAATCGCCAACAATTAAAAATTTGTCCGCGGGGTGTTTGATGACAATATCAGACAGATTCTCAGCGAAGTTAACGAGCTGTTCCGCTAGTGAGTTGCCAAACTTCTGCGAGCAAATATATACTACACATATGTGCATTTTATATGACACCCTAGGTTTCTTGTGGTGTAATGTCAGTGTGACCCATAAATCCTCAGCAGATGAGCACCAATCACTCCTATGTATTGCTACCAGTTCCCTTCTCACAGCAATTAAAACACCACCACCCATTGTTTGATGAGTATTTATGTAATTTCGGTCACGTCTCCAGACTATATACCTATCATCAAATAACTCACTGTCGCCAATACCGTCAATAAGCCAGGTCTCAGTTAAACAAATAACATCAAACTCATTAATGCACACATTTCTAAAGAAAACAGGTGTTTTAGTCCGTAATCCTCGCACGTTCTGATAATAAAAGCTAATAGGCGCCATCATAAATCTTTGTCAATTAGCATTTGAATAGAAAGGATAATATAAATATGCGGAAGGTACATAAACATCAAACAAAAAATAATATCATCATAAGATAGGTACGAAAGCGGACAAAAGCTAGTTTCAACATTATATTGATGTAAATTAAGTTCATAATAGCTAAATGGGTCATTAGTGTTAAAAATTAAAATACATTTAACATCGACAAAAGGCATAATTGCTACTAAGCTAATTGATACTTTAAGCATGCGTAAATAGCGTTCAAGGTTGCAATTGCAAGATGTAGCCAACCGGTTGACACCGAGTGACATGCGAACAAAAGGTCGGCAAGCGGTGAATGTGTATAAAAAACAAGTACCTGTGGTTCTCAACATTAGTGTTTTGAATTGTTCGTATACGTTACTAGAGAGTTGACATGATGGATTCTTGATTAAAAAAACTTTTTCAAATCTTGGTCTATTTTTATGTGGTGTTTTGGTATTGTTTGGTTTTTTCGTATAAATATTTTACATCCGGTCACCCACACGTATTCGAAGCCGCGTTCTTTCGCAAAGGACTTGGTTTTGTTGAGCAATGCCTTGTTTTCTATAGTAAGGTGATCATTTATGTATATCTTGCCAGGGCTCTTGCTATGACCCAGAGTGCTTGCGTTGATGCCTCCTTTATGTTTCTTTGCAGCAGCCACAAAGTTGTTTTTGATGTAATTGTTATGCACGGAGCATATAATATTTTTGTGTTGACTGTCGCTTCGCATAGGTACTCTTGCAATATAATTAATTTGGTCTCTAGGGATACGATAGTTGATAATTTCTCCTAATTTGTCAACGATTTCGAATAAGTCTTCACCGTTGGAAGCCGGAACTCCTTTGATCTCGACGTTGCTCATACGGGACCTCTGCTCACTCTCACGTTGGAGCATTTCCAAGTTATCACAACGCTTCTGTAATACCGAGATCTCCTCTTTTGCAGATTTGAGAGAGGTGATTTCCAACTCTACATTCGATACTCTGCTCGTTAATGATTCCACGGAGTTATGCACGAATTCTAAGGAAGATTTCAACTCAGAGAACTCAGCTGTGATAGTCTTCAGTTCAACGAGCTCTGTTTGAATAGCCTTCACGTTCTCCAACAGCGCTGGCAGTGCTTCCATTTGAGAAGACAATCTTTTCAGCTCCGATAGTATGCTCTCCGTATCTGCCTTTACAATATTAGTGCGTGGGCTGGCAGTGACTTGGTTTTTACAGGTGCTGCATTTCCAAGTGCTCCTTCTGTCTTCGCCTAGCTTCCTCCAACCTGATTCAGATATACCTGAACAGGGAAAATCGAAACGCCCTGCGCAAACTGAGCACGTAACACCGTCTCTTACTTCCACATCACAACGCTTGCAGGTAAACATATTGTAATTTGATGTACTGGTAAACTTTGAGAAACGTTGATAATTTGTTTTAGCGAGTAGCAAGTATATGTACGCGTGTGAGCGGTTTGCCGTCTACCGCCGAACTGAACTGAACTGAACTGTATATATAAACTCTGATTATAATTATTAATGCCGGTAGAATGCACTAACATAGGATAATTAAAGCGACACAACAAAGCACAGTGTATCATAACAAACAACATTGGAAGACACTTATGAATAGGGACAATAGACGATAACCGGTAACAAGTTATGAGTGGCGAATGTTTAAATGTAGTAAGTGACAAAAAGGAGTATTGCAAATTCGACCCCATTTTGAGTGCTTCATGGTAGCAATTAGCCTGACATTGAGCACATGTATTATAAATACGTTCCAAAGACTCGCATAGGTCCACAGTGCGAAGACACAGAACTAATTGGAAAATGCTAGTAGCACGCTGATGATTACGGTTCTCAAACTGTTCGAACTCTGTGATGGAAATTTTATTTCTTTTTAAGCAACCATTAGAGAGATGTGAAACTATGTTGTAATTTATACATTTTTTGTCAAATCCTTTTCTGATTTCACTACAATTATAGGAGTTGTGTCCATTTTTCTCACGTGGATTTTTGCGTACTTGACCCACACGTAGCGAAAATTTGATTCTGCAGCCGCTTTCTTAACCTTTGATAGTAACAACTTATTTCTTATTGTAAGGTGGTCATTGATGAAGATTCTGCCGTTTCCTGGTGCTCCAATAAGGTTAGCGGTAAGAGGGCAGGTCTTGGCTTCATACCTAGCTGCTGCCACAAAATCCTCCTTCACATAACGATTACAAAAATTCACTATAATAGCCTTTGTATGGTCTTTTTCATGTGTCGGCACTCTTGTTATATAGTTAATCTGGGTCTTGTTTATAGGATAGTTTATTTTTGTACCAATCTTCGATATTATTTCAAAGAGGTTTTCATTTGGTGTTTGTGGTAATCCCTTTATTTCTACATTATTCATCCGTGACCATTGGTCCCTACTGCTCTGCTCGTCCTCAAGTTTCTCGATACGCGCTTGAAGTTGAGTTACGTGTCCTTGCACCTTTTCTGCTTTTACTAGGCGCTGCTCGAAATCAGCAATTTTAGCAGAGTATTCTTTAACAATTTCGGAGAGCTGTTTGCTCAGAGACGACTTTAGGTCAGCAAACTCTTGTCTCAATCTCACGATTTCATCTTTGAGGCCTTCCAGCGGAGTGAGCTTTTCAGCAAGAACACGAATTTTTTGGAGTACTGATGATTCAGCTGGTGGCTTTGGTGATACTGGTCTTGGTGAACTGGGTTGAGCAACAAATCCGGTTTGCTTACACTTGATACACCGCCATGTCAGCTTTCTGTCTCCTAACTTCCGGTAGCCGGTTTCGGTGATACCTGCACAGTGGAAGTGCAGCGTCCGGTTACAAGCTGAGCAGAGAGCTCCTTCAGTGAGCAGATCATCACAGTTGCCGCACTTGTTCATTTCCATATTGCTTCGTATTACAGAAAAAGTTGTAGAAATTGAACTATGAAACTTTGAGATACAGTGATTTGCTAATGAATCAGAAAGCACGACCGCTAGCAACTGGTGTAACGGGCGAAGTGAGATCTGCAGGCTTGTATGAGAGCCGTCCGTTGCTCCAAATACCTTTCCATTTTAACGACTGTCTTGTGTATTCGTTTTTCAGCTGGCAATGCCATTTTTATCATAAGACCATTCAGAAAATAAAACTTATTTGGTGCCTGCTGAATGTGAGCTAGATCTCCGCTATAGATTAAACTGCTGAAATTTCGCTACTGTTAAACTGCTGCTTAGCTGAGACCAGCACCTTGAACCTGTTGAGCGCTTATAGCGAGACTTGGTTTGCTGTTCGTAATAGGTTGGCAAGGGAGGCTTTTGGGGATCTGAAAACTCACACGAAAAATAAAGAAAGAAGTTGGGAAAAGTAGCTATCTACGACCGGTTGGCGCCGCTGGAGTGTAAGCGACTGCTACGCCGAAGGTCGCGGGCTCGATTCTCGCTCTAGTCAAACATTTGTGTGCTCGAACATGGATGTTTGTCTTGGTCTGGGTGTTTCTATGTATTACATGTACTTACAAAAAAAAGTATATACCTATGTATTTTTATCCATTGTCTAGTACCCATAGTACAGCTCTGCTTAGTTTGGGACTAGATGGTGTTGTGGGAATGGGGTAGAATATTTATTATTATTTTATTATTATTATTTATAACAATATAACTCAGCATTAAAACAATCTAAACCCTGCGCTCTGGGTTCAATAAGAAAGCTTTCTGTGATTCACAAATTATTGGTTGAATGTTTGTAAAGTCACCCACGACATAAGATTTATTTCTACTGCGGGCGTTGCCAAGAAAAGGTCATATAATCTTGCGTATGATTTCCTAGCATAAAGTAATTTCTTGAGGTTGACCTCATCGCATCGAGACATTGTTGTGAGTTTGTGGTTAGTATCCTCAACCAAGAACTTAACTTTAATAGGTAACTTAGAGAGAACGGACGGTGAAGTTGGACTAACGTATAATTTATGCCGTATGTCGTTAACTAGTCTGGCTATGTTGCAACTGTCAAGTTTATCACATACAGATTCTAATTTAAACTATATTATGTTCTTTAAACATCATCAGATGGTTAGAGGATTTGATAGGTTCGTTTTTGGGAAAACGTTAAACTAGAGGCAAAATAGACATTGGCCTTGTTCAAATTCTTATAAAAAATAATTCACTACTATTATTGTTGATTTTTTTAATTTTGACGAGTTTTTGCCACTTTTGCTGTTTCATAATTTTAAGGTTCCGTTCCAAAGGAAAGGAAACCTGACCCTCAGAGGATCACTTTGTTGTCCATCCATCTGTCGAGAACCATAATTTATGTGTGTTGAAATATTAACTTGGAATGACAAACACATTTATTTTGCGAAAATGGGTACATTAAAATTGATGTTACAACTTTTGTAGCGCCAGACATATTCAACCTTTAGGCCCGTGCAAAATTATAATGCAGATTTAACTGATACACACAGTACACACATTACTAATGAGATTATAAATTATAAAAAAATAAATTTTCTTTGTTTTTGAATTGCTCCGGTAAATAAAATATTATAATAAACCAATAATTTACCATCTAACATAAGTTCTTATATGCAAGACTAATTACTTAATTTATATATTATTAACATATACAAAATTATACAGCTTCAATTATGGAATTTTAATACATAACAATATATATATCCTTGTAAACAAACAAATAAAAACCATGTATATTTAAATCGACGTAATAAACCGGTTAGGTGCGAGTCGACGAGTCGATCTCGCGCACCGAGGGTTCCGTACACACCTGTAAAAAAAAGTGATGTTACAAAAAATTTGAGGTATTCGAAATTTTATCCATGTGCTATAAAACGTTGTTTTATGCCAAATTTCAAGATTCTAGATCAACTGGAAGTACCCTTTAGTTTTGACTTGAGCATTTGATATGAATTTCAATTTTAAATCTCTACGGGTTTATGAGGAACGGGGTAGTACCTTTCAAATTATTAAAAATATTCTAGTTATATATGATGTAACTAATAATTTACGGCTTTTTGCAAGTTTTCCTTTATCTGTGCCATAAGACGTTGTTTTGTGCCAAATTTCAATATTCTGAGTTCAAGAGAAGTAGGTTTTGATTCCCATGCGAGTAGTTGCGAGTTTGAAAATATGCTTAAATTGCTGTTTATGTTGATTGCGTTGACATAGAAGTTTGATATAAAGATCATTGGGCATATCTGACGCACTTTGCGAACAGTGGCGGACATTAACCAAAATAGTTTTAAACAAAGGAGAATAATATGACCTTTTATACATTTTTATTAAAACGGGTCTTATCGTTATATTTTATTAATTTAAGGTATAAATACCCATGCGTCCAGCCGCGACCAAGGCTGCTGTAAGACAGCCGAAACGTCGGTAAAACATAGGTATTTATACCTTATATTAATAAAATATCGCGATTAAGACCCGTTTTAATAAAATTGTATGATGTATACAAATCGCGATCGTTTAAAATCGATTAATATGACCTTTCATTGCATATAATTGTTTGATTAAAGATCGTCGGAGAAAAATGTAGGTACAGGATCCTTTAAAAAAGAAAAAAAACGGTACCAAAGGTTTTTATTTCATCTTATAAAGGCATACAAATAATATCGAAATGAGCAAATGTTTAGAGATATGTTATACGCTGTCTCTTTTGCACAGTGAACAGGTATTTTTCGCACATTTAATAGCTGCGCCCATATCGCTAGCATTGTTTATTATCTGTCTTGGGCCATACACCAGGAAGCAACTGGCGCACCCGCTGCCTTTTCAAATGATCTTATGATTGCTTTGGATCTAATTGAATAAAAAATATTCTAATGAATTAGCATTTTATTTTTCTTACCTATATCAATTAATAAGCGGACGCCCGCGACTTCGTCGGCCTCATTCAGTGATCCCGCGGGAATATCGGGATAAAAAGTAGCCTATAACCTTTCTCATGAATGTGGCTATCACACACAAAAAGATTTTTTCAAATCGGATCAGTAGTTTCAGAGATAAAGAGTATGGATATATACATAGATAACACTTGAATTTTTTGAGATTCCCGTAGCTCACATTAATGCGACTAATGCCATAGTAAATGAGAGCCATAGATGAATACACTCTGCTATATTTCGTTTGTGTCCACCATGGGTATGGTTTCCATAATAAGGTGCCCATTTACCTTTCAGTTTGATACCTTCACGCGTTTCTGAGAAAATGGGTCTTGACAGACGGATGGACAACAAAGTGATCCTATAAGGGTTCCGTTTTTTCATTTCGAGGTACGAAACCCTATAAACGATCGTTTATGCCGATGCCATAATGAATATTTCGACACTCAAGGGAATCAAAACTAGGTAATTGAGTGCTTCCCGTTGAACCAGAACTATGAAATTTGGCAAGTAACATAGGTTAATAGAGTACAATTTCAAGAAAAATCTGATAATTAAACATTGTAATGAAATCATAAAATAACATTTTAATAGTGGATTTTTTTATTGAAGATGCTTGTTCGATTGTGTATATGACAAAATATTTATGTTTCCCCTGAATTTCAGCTTTAGTCTTGATTCAAGTAGTCCTAGAAATTTCAGTAAACTACTTCGTACGGAACTATCGCTGGGCAAGCCCGACTCACACCCCTCCTGAGTTTTGCGTCTCTGTGATTCATATAATTATGTGCACATAAACTAATAACTATTTTTTTATTCCGTACTTATCTAACAGTGTACAATTTCGAACAACAACGATTCAATAAGTGTTTTAACAATCAAAATGAGAACCTCCTTCTTCAATGCGATTACAATCTGACCCTACTTAAAATCCTTTGTACCCTAGTTACTAAAATTTCTTATCGCGCCTCATAAAACGATTCACAATAAAAGTATTCTATTGTAATCATTATTTTTACAGCACTTTTCGCCAACCCGCCTTGAATTTTTGAGACTGTTTCGTAATTTTGTAACAATTAATTAACTTGAAAAGAGTTTTCAGTTTCATAATTATAGCATTCAGAATATAATAAGGTAACAGTGAAATGAGAGCGTATCAGAACAATTTTAAAATCTTTTTCTCCTTTTCTTTTTAAAGGGAAATATGTTATTTATTGTACGCTAGTAAAGTTACGGCAAAACAGTAACTAAAATAAATAACTTAAAACTACTGACTATATATTGCGATAAATTTTACGATTTTTGAACTTTCAGCCTCACAAATGCTAATAATTAGTCTACGTATCACCAATTTTACTCAGAACACCAAGACCGAACTTTGAAATATATACAGAATAAGGCCTAGTAGGTATAAAGTGTATTTTCATTGCATGAGGCCCTACACACCCATGCTATACACACGCACACCCTCATATACTTTCCAGGTTGCCTCAATTAATTCGTACAATTTTTTATTTGGAATCTAAATATATTTTACACGTACCTTTAACAAGGGTAAGCGATATCATACTTATAGACAACACAGCACGATGCAAGCAGTAAACTTCACAACAAAGTCAGTAACGACGGGTGTGAAATTCAAGCTTTAACCTTTTGAACGCCATTGTCGTGAATAGCAGACAAATGTGACAAACTAAAATGTACCCAATACATAGTGTGCTAAGTTCATTTTGGCTTGACATGCTCTTGCGTTCAATAGGTTAAACAAAAGTCTTACCGATGCACTAATGCTTACGTACAGAACAGGTCACATGTTAAAAGTATGTAGATACATAACTGTACTAACTCAATTATGCGTTTTCTACCCGTTAACCCTTTGGTCTTTGATGTGAATTGTAGTGCTAATACCAAGGATTTATTTACTATTCGTAGTTAGTGGCGGCTCGTTAAAAGGAGCGCTGGAGCAGTGAACTCCCAAAATTATAAAATATATGTATACAACTCATATAAACTTTTTCTTTAAACATGCTCAATATTTTAATACACACCTATTCTCTTTTCTATAATGCATATCTACAAATAAGTATTTGACTAATAAACTGTTTATCATAATTTTGTCAACACTCTTGAAACATACATAGGTATTTTTGTTGAGTGGAGCGCTCATAACAGCGCTCTTCGTTGACGAAAGCTTAGTACAACGCTTAATACTGAAATGTAATGAGTGCGAAAGAGAGAGCGTTCTATGCGCTGGGCGCGTGAGACAAAAGATTTGTATTAGAAATAAGGCAAATACGGAGCGGCGCTCCTGGCTAGCTTGACGAGGTGCGCATGCGCGAATATATACCCGACTAAATGATATGGCCATTTGTCACGAAGAAAAATTAAAACGTGTGCGCCGTTTTTTTTAATAGTGTTTTGTCGGTATCATTTGAATGTAAACAAAAGCAAAACATTTCTCTGCAAGTGCGTTGGTAATTAGAAAAGGATTGGTATTTAAAATATTGTTAATTGTATGTGTGATTGTGTGTATATGTTTAAGAAAGACAGTTAAATTGTGTAACTAATATGGAATATAACAGCGTAAACTTTATAAACGGATGGATGAAAGAAGAAATACGAAAGGAGTGTATTGTGCGAGAATGACTGTAATTATCGGTAGGGGACGCCCTAGGCGGACGTACGCCGATCAAATAGGTGACGTACTAAAAGAGGGCCAAATTAAAAGTACCCATAACCGACGCGCATGCATGATGAGGTTAATGAATATCGAGGAAGCGAAAGAGGTATGTTTGAACCGAAGCATGTGGCGTTTCATAGTCTCTGCCTTCCTCAATGGGAGACAGGCGTGACAATATAGATAGATAGTTAGAACTTTATAAAAAACTGTGAAAAAAACTTTAGAAAACGACCAATCTGATAAAACGCTTTGGTTATGTGGTTGCGAAAATGTGAAGGAAGTGAGAAGCGGTTTTGTTTTCCGTGTATTTTATTTAGTGGCGCTGGAGTTGATACTGCTTGGACGGTTCAGGTAGGTATCGATGATTTAGCACATCTTACTATTAATTGTAAAAGCATTCACAAAATAAATTGTAAGCAGTTTCATCTTCTTTTTTAGTGAACACCCAATATAATCTTTCACGAGCCGCCTCTGTTCGTAGTAGGCCACGGTAATCGACGCTTGCAGAGGTCATCATTAGGATTGGTGACCGCTTAGTGTCATTTACATGAGCATGGCAGAGCGCTGAATCACAAACAAGAATGGTCGGAACATGCCGGGAAGTGTTCAGGTGACCTATAAACTCCTACATCAGAGTACACTTACTCTAAAGAGGAACTAGAACACTTTGGTGGTATTAAATTAGCATAAGAATAATACAATGCAACAATAATTTGCTTATATCAAGACGCGAAATGATTGACTATTCTTTACACAAGTCACCATCATCCCGACTATACACAAGTAAATAATTAAATATGATAGAGATCAATTTAAAGAGAATACTTTTGACCGACTGTACTTTAAACTTTACAAATACCTCAGATTCGGGCGTATTTATCTCAGTTCTTTAAAGATAAAAGACTGGAATGATCTGCGGTTTTAATATACTGAAAGAAAGTTTTTTGAATAGAAAAGTCATTACATTAGCCATTAGCAAAGTTGTAGTATACTCATGACGTTAGGAAAATTAGGGAAACAAGTGTTCATTCTGAAGTCCAGTTTATTAATATCTCAAAAGCACATTACATTCCAATTTTGAAAAATATATACTACCAGACAAGGAATCTAAGATCTCCGCTATATTGGGTAATGGAAATTTATCATCTTGAATTTTGGTGTTAAGGTGGCGGTAATCAATTACAAGCCTCCATTTTTTTTCATTGCTTTTATCAGCTTTCTTGGGTACCAGTAATACCGGGCTCGACCACTCGGATGTGGTTTCTTCAATTATATCATTGTCTAACATGTCCTTAATTTGTTTTTCCACTTCGCTTTTAAGAGCATGTGGAATTCTGTAAGGCTTAACGTAAACCGGTGTAACATTATCTTTTAAAGTTATCGAATGTTCCATTAAATTAGTGACAGATAACTTATCCCCTGGCAAGTGAAAAACGTCAGCGTATTTCGCACATATATTCTCTATACTTATTTGCTCCTCTTTATTCATGGTACTGAAATCAAGTAGGGAAAAAAGCGTTTTAATTCGATCTACAGACGGATTTTCCTCTGCAAATTGACACACTTCAAATGTGCTAAGAGTATAAATGCATAAACTCGATAAATTGACATTAACTATTTCGTCTTTCGTATTTAAAATCCTTACAGGTATAAAATTATTAATTGGTTTTGCAATCAACCCAGCTACAAAAACTCCCGAGTCAATTTCCTTTGCTAAAACAACAACATCTTCGCGAAAATTACATGGTATACGCCTAATCACCTCACAACGGGGAGGGATAGTTTGTTGAAAGTTGTTATCGGTTTTAAAATGAATTGAAACTGTCTTGTCATAACTTGACAAGTTCAATGTCATTGTATTGTAATCAATGACGGCTCCATATCGCTTCAAAAAATTATGACCTAATAAACCATCAGTAGAACAGCATAAATTTTTAAAAACGTAAAATTGTTGATTAAATACTAAACCATTATAAACTAAATCTAAATAAACATAGCCCTCGGACACTAACTGTCCACCTATGCCTTTTATCCTTATTTTATCACAACAAAGCTTACTTATTAAGTACTCACTTAACCATTCATATTTTAAAGTGCATATAGTAGCACCGCTATCTACTAAGAAGTTTGCGTAATTACCCGATATTACGTGAAGAGAAACTACATTACTTTTACTATAGTTAAAAACATAGTTATCATTCATTAGAGGCACGAAAAAACTCATTGTTTGTACTTTGTACATTTATTGTATCATCTTGCGATTCTTGCGAAATAACCTGAACGTTTCGTTGGTGTTCACCGCTTCGCGGAAAATATTGCGCTGATTGCGCATCGCTTGCAGGTGTGCGAGGAAATCCGAAACTACGGTCTCGCGGTGCCCCGCGCGTATTCCCACGGTTCCCACGATTCCCACGCATAACGTACCTGGTGCTATAATTAGACGTCGGGATGTTCTGACTTTGTCTATCATTTGATTGCAAGTTATTAAATGCAACGTTTTTATATCCCCTATTGACGTATGTTTTACCGCGATTATTATAAAAACGGTTTTGGTATGAAGGATTTCTAAAATTCATGACATGATCGTCATTAGGTAATAACGTATGTTCATCTATTGCTGTACGAATAGCTTCTGGTAACGAATTAAACTGGCGAGATGCTACAATTGTACTTAGGCGTGTGTTACTCAACCCGTCAGAAAAACGCTTAATTGCTAATTTTTCATTAATTGGACGCAATATGTTAAACTTCGAGTCATCTCCTTCAGCCTGTGCAATAGTTAAGTCAACGAATAGCTTTTCCAATTCACTGCCAAACTGTTCAATAGGCCTTCGTCCCTGGTTACTACTTAATATTTTCGATTGAATAGCTACAGCGGATTTTTTTTGTATCAAATGCGCACGCATATCGGTAATTAAACTATCTAGGTATAGTTGCATATGTAGATTTTAAGCGAAGTTTTGCACCTTCGGACAACCGTGTTTTCAAAACAAATTCAATTAATTGGCTTTTGGTATTATCGCTAATCATAGAACTATATAACTGCATACTATCTATCAAACGCAATGTATCTTGTTCTTTATCGGTCATTACGGGTAAAAGCGCTATGGCTGTTTTTAAGTTAAATGATTCCGCAGCCATGTCTGATGACTTTATCGACGACTTTAAACTTATATCATATAAACTAACGATTTTATTATAGCAAATGTGTATATTATTAATTATAGAATTGATTGTTTTTAAATTATCAGAGCTTATCTCAGAATTTTCAATTTTATTCTGTACCTTAAGCAAAATACACTCCAATTTACAATATTCAGTTTCAGCTAATAAAAATTTTTGTTGCGCTGTATCGGATGTTTGTCTCCGTACAGGTCCGATTTTAATAAGATAATCTCTAGTTTCTTTTAACTTGTTTGACATTGATAACAACTCTTTTAAAGGCATTACAATTTAACATAATTAGTACGTAAATTTAAAAATACAAGCATATGTGTATCTTAGTAATAAAATAAAAAACCTGATTCGAAACGGTGACTCGGTGGCAACTCGGTGATGCTTGCCAGAAGATCATTTCCTCACGATGACTATGGCATAGAGCTGCAGTTGTCTACATATTCTGCTAGTGCTGGGCCGGGCTATACCCTGGACTCCGTGGGCCGGGTTAATCCCTGGACTCCGCTGCTACTGGGCCGGGCTATACCCTGGACTCCGTTGGCCGGGAAAATCCCTGGACACCTCGTTCTAAGTTGACGATGTTGCTTGGGGTTGGGAGACAACGCTAAAAGTGCTGGCGTTGAGTTCTCTTCGTAATGTTCTTACTGCACTCCTTTGACACTTTTTGGCGATGAAGTAAAATGCTCCGACGAGTAAGAGGAACAGTATTACAGACAAAAGTATTTTCTCAACACTGATTAGTGGTGTAAAGGTTTGACTGGTGGTGGCATTGGCTTCTCCGTTTGCGTTCTGCGCTATCACGACCTCTTCTTTTGAATATGTTTTGCCCATCTTCCGAGTGACCTTGAATCTTCAAATCTTGTTTCTTCATATATCTTCTTTCTTCAAATAATGTCTTCTTTCTTCAGATGTTCTTAATTGGCAGGGTCGCCATGTAGTATACTCATGACGTTAGGAAAATTATGGAAACAAGTGTTCATTCTGAAGTCCAGTTTATTAATATCTCAAAAGCACATTACATAAAAGTGGTTTACTTATTACTGCAATACTTAGAATAAGTAAGCAAAACGTGACGTATTATCGTAACGACTGTCTTAATATGGATCGGCAAAGGCATATCCTTACAAAGTAATTAATTAAACTTTAATGTAAATGCGATAGCCCAGTGGTGTACGTAACGGACTGCCGAGACGACGTTCGCGGGTTCGATTCCCAGTTACCCCGGCACACACCTCTGACTTTTCGAAGTTGCGTGTATCAAAAATGTTAATTATCACTCGCTTAAAAATGTGCCCAGTAGATGGCAATAGGCTCGCTCCCTATTATATTGGGACCGAAATATAACTGGCGAAGTGTGGGGTGTAATACACTGCTGCCTACCCTTTCGGAGATAAGAGGCGTGAAGTTATGTTTTTATGTAAACCTTTAGGCAACTTATTCATATAAAAATTCTTACTACTACTGCTATAGCCTTTTGCAATCCACTACTGGACGTAAACCTTTCTTAATTTGCGTCACAATAGAATTGTAAGTCCATGGGAAGATTTGGATAATTAAAATGTAATACCACGCCGGACAGACGGCTTGTTAATAAAGGGCTTGATGTTGAGCTACCCGTTTCTTCACAATTTTATTTTCTTCGTAAATTCGCCATCGCCGCCTCTTACGACAGTCACGAAATGGAATTGGTCAGTGACACCGTCATCACACGGACAAAGAAATACCTTTATTATATTAAAAAATATGTCCAGTAATTTTAAGGCTCGCTGGACAAATAAGGATTGGGCGAAAGTACAGTTTTAGAGTGATATGGAGAGTTCTCAGATATTATAGTGGTTTCCTCACGATGTTTTCTTACGCCATCGTTGTTCAAGTTGTTATCCGAGAGATAATTAACTATGTAATTAAGTCAATGTTACGTCAATATTGAACCTGAGATTCTTTGCGTAGAAGTCTGTTGGTCTCTCCACTAGGCTATCGGTGCCTGATTCACGAGTTTATATTAGAATGTAAATAAAATTCATTTTAGTAATTTCCTACCCCAGGTATATCGAGTACAAATTAAAACAAACGTGCCTTTCACGTATTTAGGCAGAAAAATCTTATCCCTGTGTCACTCTGAAAGTGGTCCACGTTATCAAAAAAAGGTTCATTCAAGCGTTCAAAAACTTCCTCGTGTTGAGTATAAACTTATTTCTTTTTTATCACGAAAACTTCTGAAGTGCACACTGAGCGAGGATTTAGCCATCACAAACTTAAAATGCTGGGAAACTATTCGACGTAGAATGTACTGGCTCTGCAAATGACTTTAGCTCCCTGCGATTCCGAATAAAGTGGAGATCTTCGATGAATGTAAAATTATGGCAAAAGGAAATGGATGAATCTTATAGACACATATATCTTTAAACTTGAATTGCATATGTTTTTCATTTCTCATTAAGACAAAATTCAAAAAAATTAACTTCCAAAGGATTTTTTTTCGGTTTTCACCAATATATTGTGCGTTTCCTGAGAAAGGCTTATAATCTACATAGATAGAGCTGCGGGTGAAGCCTAGTAACCGATAAAATCCTGTACATTTTGAATGACAGATTCAGTATGAATTTCAGCAGACTTATTGTTTGACTCCGTCCTGCTGCTGTTCCATCTTACAGTGAAAGTGTCAATTTTCCTTACCACTATCAATAGTGGTAAGGAAAATTGACAGTGCCTTATTAATGTAGGTTTACCATCAGAGAGAAGTTACTTTGTCTACCACCCTTAGCAATAATACCACTTGTTATTGTAAGAAAACTCCTAATCTTTACCGAAAGAATGAACGTGCATTCAATTTAAATCACCCGTTTGAAAAATAGTGAAGCAAATATTTTTATTGCCGTTATAAATTCGAATAGGTAGAATCTTTTATAGTCAATATGTCAAGCATGGTGTATTATTACTTTATCTTTATTTCATAAATATACTCGCACTTATTTCGTGAGGAATGTTTTAGGCTTGTACTATGTACTGGCTACATATTTATACTAAGTGCTTACAGTATTGGGATTAATATAATCGAACTATTGAGTATGTTGTCAGAGTATTGATTATGCCACATACTTATCGAATTTTTAACCGAATGAACGTAGACGTAAAACTGAATATGTAAAATAAAAACAAAAGTATTTTTTTTATTACAACAAACAGACCTAAGTCCATTCGAAAAGATGGGGTCGCACACCGCGTACACGTGTATCCATTGTAAAGTGTCAGGACATATTCAGGGTATTTAGAAAAAAATACTCGACAGTATGTTTTGAAAAACATGGCATATGAGTTGAACAAATCCGGTCAAGTTCGTATCGTGATATTCAAGTACAATATTCATTGTATTACTGACAACAATGATTTTGAGTTAGGCGACTGTTACTCGTTAACTTGTAAACCTTACTTAGCTGTGATATCTTATTTTGTGACTTCATTACGTAATATATTGTATTTGAATAGTTTACATTATATCATTATTCAACTGCATGAGACATGATATGATTGATGTAAGAAATATTTCACAAGCCGCTTTCTGAATAAAAAAGCGTTTTATAGAAAATCCTTCACAACTTTTAAGACCTTTAAATGTATCTAATGATAGTCCACGCGATGTAAATTTCACGTGTTGACGAGTTACAGAAATACTTTCATGTTTACGAGTAAGAGTCAGCTGCCACTAAGGTTAATTTTACAGCATTGTAGTATTGATCGAAATATAACCACATAGACACAACACGTTCTAGTCCCAAATTAAGCCGAACTTGTAGGTACAATCAAACAAGTCGGTGGTGGACCAGTTTGATGAACTTTTGTAAGTTTTCTTTACCAGAACTCCATACTAAATTAAAACTGTACCTACACATTTCTGTCTAAGCTATATTGAAACTGGAACGTAATAACGATGCTTTTGCACTGCATGATTGGGGGAACAGGGGAATGGTATTAGAGGCGAAGTCGTGGCTCAAAGAGAATCCACTTATACAAGATAGTTTTACATGCCATGCACTGGGTAAATAGCTAAACTGGCAACATCGTCGTACGGTTCGAATTTTTCAAATGCTGAGCGAACTTTTGCTAGAATCTTGGGTATTTTGGTAGATTTGATTTGTCTATATTTGTCATTATTTTTGCAAAAAAATAAAATTTAAGAGAAGTATTGCATAATATAACAATAAGTGTTATATTAAGCATTACTAATTCCAATGCAAGATCTGTTTTGTTTGTAAGAATTGGTAAGATAAAATCATTTTTAGGGTTCCGTAACTCGAAAGGAAAAAACGGAACCCTTATAGGATCACTTTGTTGTCCGTCCGTCTGTTAAGACCCTTTTTCTCAGGAACTCGTGGAGGTATTAAACTGAAATTTATACTGAATACTCCAATTTACGATTCCACAGAGCTGTAAAAAAATCAAACTTCTAATACAACGCAATCAAAAGATAAAGCTGTATATGTTGCAAATTGCAGCATATTTTAAAACTCGCATTGGAATCAAAACCTACAGGGTACTTCCCGTGTACTCAGAATCTTGAAATTTGGTACGAAGCAACGTCTTATATCACTTATAAAGGAAAAATTGCGAAAACTATTAATTTTTAGTTACATCATATAAGAAAAATATTTTTATAAATTCAAAGTTACTACCCCTTTCTCTTGAACGCGTGGAGGTAGTAAATTGAAATTCATATCAAATACTCAAGTATATAACACCGTTAGGCTGCAACAAAATCAAACTTCTATGTCAATGCAATCAATAGAAAAAGCAATATAAGCATATTTTCAAACTCGCGACTACTCGCAAGGGCATCAAAACCTACAGGGTACTTACCGTAAACTCAAAATCTTGAATTTTGGTACGAAGCAACGTCTTTTATCACTTACAAAGGAAAAATTGCGAAAACCGCAATTTTTAGTTACAGCATATAAAATAATATTTTTATAAATTTAAAGTTACTACCACTTTCTCTTGAACAAGTGGAGGTATTCAATTGAAATTCATATCAAATACTCAGGTATATAACACCGTAAGGCTGTAACAAAATCAAGCTTCTATGTCAACGCAATCAAAAGAAAGAGCAATATAAGCATATTTTCAAACTCGCGCCTACTGGCAAGTGAATCAAAATCCACAGGGTACTTTCCGTGAGCTCAGAATCTTGAAATTTGGCACGCAGCAACGCCTTATAGCACATGTAAAGGAAAAATTGCGAAAACTATTAATTTTTAGTTACATCATATAAGAAAAATATTTTTATAAATTCAATGTTACTACCCCTTTCTCTTGAACGCGTGGAGGTAGTAAATTGAAATTCATATCAAATACTCAAGTATATAACACCGTTAGGCTGCAACAAAATCAAACTTCTATGTCAATGCAATCAATAGAAAAAGCAATATAAGCATATTTTCAAATTCGCGACTACTCGCAAGGGCATCAAAACCTACAGGGTACTTACCGTAAACTCAAAATCTTGAATTTTGGTACGAAGGAACATCTTTTATCACTTACAAAGGAAAAATTGCGAAAACCGCAATTTTTAGTTACAGCATATAAAATAATATTTTTATAAATTTAAAGTTACTACCACTTTCTCTTGAACAAGTGGAGGTATTCAATTGAAATTCATATCAAATACTCAAGTATATAACACCGTTAGGCTGCAACAAAATCAAACTTCAATGTCAACGCAATCAAAAGAAAGAGCAATATAAGCATATTTTCAAACTCGCGACTACTCGCAATGGAATCAAAACCTACAGGGTACTTCCCGTGAACTCAAAATCTTGAATTTTGGTACGAAGCAACGTCTTTTATCACTTACAAAGGAATAATTGCGAAAACCGCATTTTTTAGTTACAGCATATAAAATAATATTTTTAAAAATTTAAAGTTACTACTCCTTTCTCTTGAACAAGTGGAGGTATTAAATTGAAATTCATATCAAATACTCAAGTATATAACACCGTTAAGGCTGCAACAAAATCAAACTTCGTCAACGCAATCAAAAGAAAGAGCAATATAAGCATATTTTCAAACTCGCGACTACTCGCAATGGAATCAAAACCTACAGGGTACTTCCCGTGAACTCAAAATCTTGAATTTTGGTACGAAGCAACGTCTTTTATCACTTACAAAGGAAAAATTGCGAAAACCGTAATTTTTTAGTTGCAGCATATAAAAAATATTTTTAATAAATTTAAAGTTACTACCCTTTTCTCTTGAACGCGTAGAGGTATTAAATTGAAATTCATATCAAATACTTAGGTATATAACACCGTTAGGCAGTAACAAAATGAAACTTCTATGTCTACGCAATCAAAAGAAAGAACAATATAATCATATTTTTACACTCGCGACTACTCGCAAGGGAATCAAAACCTACAGGGTACTTCCCGTGAACTCAAAATCTTGAAATTTGATACGAAGCAACGTCTTATAGCCCAGATAAAGGATGCGGAAGGCTGAGGACCGTGTGCTGTGGTGCGTGTTGGGAGAGGCCTATGTCCAGCAGTGGACTGCGATAGGCTGATAGAGATTGATATTTCAAATAATTACATAGTCTTTAAAACTTTTTGCTAATTATTCTGTACTTTATAAGTATTTTTGTAACAGATTTCTAATAGTCACTTAAAACTTTGTAAATTAATAACTTTGATAAAAAATCTTACCATCATTCATCAGCAGACTTTTGCAAGGCTGCTGTAAGTTATATTATAAAATAAGCGATATTTGTTAATATAAAATAAACGATGACTGATTACAAACGACAAAGACCGCTTTTTATTTAATTTATGATCCTCCAGCTTTCCATACTATAATGTTATGGGAAATCCATATGGTATAAGATAGAAGAAACAATCGTTTAAGTTTTAAAGGCAGCTTTAAAATATGTGACAATATTTCTCAAGAATTACCGTAAGAAAAAGTAGTATGCACAAGAAAGGATCGTCTCGGCCACGTAGATGTCGACAGCAAATATCCCTCCCCAAATAGCAAGGGATTGCATGTAGTACCAAATCTAGTCATATCTACCTTGTGTATTGGCTACCTTAATAATATGTATCTATAGCATAGTACAAGTACACAAATAAGATTATTTCTTCACATCCTATATCGGCTTTATATCAATTTCTTTTGCAGGTGTGAGAACTTGACTTTGGCTAAATTGGCTGTATATGTCTACATAAAGCGTTCAAGCAAAGCACAGCATGAAGATTAAACTTTTGTCAATAACATAATAAGTATATGAAGTATATAAGAAAGGAAATTTCATGCAGATTTACAGCAATAAAATATATCAGCGAAAATATATGTACTTGCGGATTTAGAGAGAATTATATTTGAAGTGTAGCTGCGCAAACACTAAAAATTAGATTGGTTGGCGCATTAAATGTACATATCTGACAGATGTCGTCGGTCGTCGTAATCTTGTGCTCGGGAAGTTTAGTAAACACTAATCTTTGCCCACGTTTTTATTTTCATAGACCAAAAATTCAGAAGTGATAAATTAATGGGTGATACATTTTGGCTGCTTTTTTTAAAATCTCTGTGTTGTTTAATTAATGTCAAAAATATACAAAAATTTTTCTTACTCTAACAA
This sequence comes from Euclidia mi, assembly GCA_944739405.2. Taxonomy (NCBI): domain Eukaryota; kingdom Metazoa; phylum Arthropoda; class Insecta; order Lepidoptera; family Erebidae; genus Euclidia; species Euclidia mi. The sequence goes on from OX123182.2 coordinate 94,053,223, forward strand.
ATAAAACGTCTATATACATGTTAATATTACCAAAACTAGCACAAAAATTATAGTCATAATATATAATCACGAAAAGTAAATAAACTTACACCTTTATACATAAGAGGTAACTATACTTTTAATAAGTTCAACGTGCAAATCAAACACTGATTGATTGCCTTCCTTCAGTAAGTACTCGATTGAAGATTAGACATACCTGACCTTCAAACAATTGTCACATGTGTAGCATAATTTCCCGTCGCCAAATGGAAGCCTATCTAGACTTATATCCGGAGGCTCTCGTTTGGAATAAATAAACAAGCAGCCTCTCAAATATAAGGCCTTAATTTTTCCTTATTGAGCCTCGATAGCCTGATTAAATACACGTACACATATTAAGAGTCAATATTAGCGTGCATGTTGTTATATATTACGATGTGCTGGTATTTTCAGATGCTTTGAGAATGTGTGTTTTTGCTTATTCTGCTTATTTGTGCAGCTAAGATGTAGTAAAAATATTTGTGGTGGATTTTATTGCTCAGTGAAATCATGTTGAGATCAAGTAAAAGTTGCTTTGTTGGTAACGTATCTGATTGCAAACTAGATGATATAAGAATGCGTGGCAGCATTCATTCTTAGTAGTAAATTACAGGTCACGTTGGCAAATGATTTGGAAGTCATTATAAATATAACATTGATTATACAAACGCTAGAATGCTGACATTAATTTGAAACGCAAGTAGGTAACGTGATTGACTATCATAAGAAACATAAAATAGTAATCAATCGAAATATTTTATATAGGGACATAATTACATACCTATGTTTGCAAATATGGAAATGGAATACTGCTCTCATCTCTGGAACGGCTCCGCTCAGTACCTGCTAGATGCCCTTGATAGGTTGCAGCGGCGTGCTGTCCGTATCATAGGTGACCTTGAGGCTACTCGTACTAAGACCCTAGAATCTCTGCAATTACGCAGGGACGTAGCCTCAATGACTGTCTTTTACCGATTGTATCACGGTGAGTGCTCAGAAGAACTCTTTCAACTTATCCCACCCTCTCCTTTCCTATCCCAAAGAACACGAGCCAGGTTAAGGTGCCACGCTTACAACAGATACCGTCACGTACGAAAAGGTTCGGTACATCTTATCTTTGCCGTACCATATAGATGTGGAACTCACTGCCAGCTCACGTGTTTCCTTCCTCCCATGATCCTGGGTCCTTTAAGCGGGGCGTGAAAAAGCATCTCTCAAGGCCGTCAAAGTGAGGGCTGCCAAGCAATGTGACATTGCTTAACCAGCAATTGGGGATGGTGGCCTTCACAATAGGACTTCACTGTCAGCTTACCATCAGGCAGCGTGAAGTCAATTTGATAGGTTTTTTAATAAAAAAAAAACTACTGTACAAGTACCTACTTAGATAAAACTTCGCGTTTCGTTTTACGCGTTGGTGCTCACCATCGCAGTAATAAGAGGTATAAAAAGTCTATTCAACCAAGACTACTATATATTTTCAAAGAAGTATATCTAGTTAGAGACATTTTTTTCTATCACCCTCAAGAATTACAAGTCAATCACCTCAATCCATATGAACAGTTTTGACACATTACTGGCCAGTGACTACTAAAGAAGAAAAGTATTATAGGGATTTTCACAATAATTTTCACATAGGAAAAGTAACAGGGCGTTGGTAATAATATGAAAAGTGAATTTTCCTATGAAACGTCACATTAGGGCGGGAAACTCGGGACGTATTAAATCGAATCGACATGATAACGTGCCATACCTACTGAGAATTATATTGTATTCCATATTCCATTATCGGGAGAGGTAAAACGAACTCTGAGTTGTAAAGGAATATCTTATTACTATTTTGTAGTTACCATTTATACTGTCAGTAGTTTTCCTGTGCTATACACTATTTTGGTGGAATAATACGGATAAATATGTACAGTTTACTTTGAGATTAATCTCGCATGAAATTTTGTGTGGATTGATGTTTGGTACTTTTTTACCCAACGACTTTGCAAAGCATTTAGATGCGATTTTGCAGTGATGTATGCTTATATATCTGAATGGCACATGGGCTATGCTTTTTGTCTCAATAAACCTTCCGTGCAGACTCTAGTATATTAAAGATTCTTAAAAATAATATCGTATGGTTTTCTTTATTCATTCGTATTAGTACCTACATATTATTTAAAATTCATATTCACTGTTTTCCGTTATAACACGTAGAACATGTAAAGTTGAATAAACTAAAACACGAATAAAAATGCACTCTATTGTGGTACAAAATAATATTTGAAATTCAAGCTCCCTCATTTAATGACCGACAGTGCACAATTCTTAAATATTGTAAAACAAGCCCGCAGCCCCGTCTATGTGTCTGTCTTACATTAGAATCATTAACTCAGAATCTTGGGACTTGCGTTTCAACTAGCCTCATAGTAAGCAGCAAGTTGAATGAGTCTTCTGGATATTGCTTCAGTTCAGTGAAGAATACATATAAGCGTCTATGGCCAAGGGTCAGCCTATTGTAAAAAGAGATAGTCTTCTACTTCGTGTCAATGGTTTCAACTAAATGAGATCTGCATAATATTCGCCCACTGTAATTGCGCTAGAAGTAGCCTCCTAGAGCTCAGACACAGTGCAGGTGCTCGGGCAAGAAGGATATATCAGCAAATGATCCATTGCCCGCCCTGAAAGACCACCTTCACATTGGGCAAGATCGGGGTCCCTGAGCCCTTACCTACTTGTGTATTTGCTTTGCAGCAGTCAACCTGTATGCGCAGTCTATTTAGAGACTGCTAAACGAGAAGCAGCGAAAGAGATTAAGAGCATAGATGCACTAGCGTGGAGTGGATATGTTTTTATCGCCTATCGCTTATCGAAGTGCGGTCAGCCGCATGCGGCGCGTCGCATTGCAGCCAGCCGCTAGTGCGTTTACGCCCTAAACGATAAAAAACTCTACATAAAAGCGCGCTCAACATTATTGTAATGTGCTAGAAAGAACTAGTTTATCAACGGTCCATGAGATACTCCAAACAAAAGTTGTTAACAAAAGACAGGGTGTAACGCGAGTTAGTCCCAAAAACCTACACTTAAGAAGCAGTTATAAGTTCGCAAGTTTGCGACTGCTTGAGAACCGACAGGTGCTCACTATGTCTTGTACACTAAACGATTTAGATAATTATGTGCTTGCTTCTTCAACCAGTTTGTGGAGAAATTAGTCCATACATTCATACAGTAAAGAGTAGAGTCATTCAACAATACATTGCAACTTCTAGAGTTTAGATAAAGATTTCTGCTAGAAAGTTCCATGTTGTATTGCTAAACTGTTAAAATCCAGATCATTTGACTAAGAGGTTCACGTTGCTTCATCATCATCATTACCCCTGACAATAAATTGTCCTACGGCTGATGACGGGACACATCTCACCGTGGGAAAGGTTAGGCTATAGTCGACCGTGCTAGTCAAGTGTGGTTTGACAAACTTCACAGTCACGTCTTTCAAGAACCCTAAGGAGAGGTCACGCCAAGCAAGTGATAGTTAATCATTTAATACGCACATATGATCTTCGAAAAGTTAGTGGTGCGCGCCATTGGTTTGATACGAAGCTACAGCTGCTTCGACAAAACCAACACTTTGAATGACTGTTTGCCAACATTAACATTCAAGCAGTCAGATCGGGCACGAATACATCAACGTAGTACTACTTAATTCATTGTCCACAAAACAGTGTCTCCATAATGGCTCTTATAAACCATAATTCCTCCTTAGAAATCCCTGGAATCTTTTAATCCGTAGTATGATACAAAATTATTAAGCAAACAGAATTTTATATCAAGTTGTCTCTTGTTTGCGTCTAGGGGCTACCGCTAATGAGAATTTAAATAATTCAAGAAGAGGGCACGGGAAGAAAAATCCGTTAATCCAGAAGAGAAATGCAGCCGGCTGGTAATGTTAGTTGTAAAAATAATTACATTCACTTACTTAGCCGACGCTAGCGGCTGTAATTCTTTCTATTTTGTAAATTAGAATACGTTTTTGCTCTGAGATATATCGTCCTTTGTTAGTTTTGCTTACTTTTTTACAGAATGTCTGTTGCAGATTTAGGATGTTTTGGTGTAATTTCGTAAAAGTAGTTATTGGCCCTTGAAATTTTATTTCATGGTTTTTTGTTGGAAGTTCTTAGTTTAATTATTTTTCGCCTGACGTACAATGGACAAATCCAGTGAAAACGATCCAAAATATTGCTCAACAGCTCTAAGAATATGAAATATTTTTGAAGAAATGTACCTACCTAAATGTGTTATTACGTCAATCCCTGTCATGATGAGTCTTATTATGTAACCTCGACGTTCGTTTCAGATTGCGACCTTATCTTACAAGGGTGACCTTCAACAAATCAATCATGGGGCTCCAAATCAATCTGATATTGTACTTCATAATTCTATCCATTAGCCTCCTTTTTATCCGTAACAAAAATTAATGAAGGAATATTTTGCAATGAGGATCAACGTCAACACTATAACATTATAAAATAATTTATTATACAATTATATAAATAAGCATTTGACCGCACGGTTGGCGTTGTGGTTTAAGCGGTCGCCTCGCCGTTTAACACTGCGGCGAGTGTGGGTTCGATTCCCACACGAGACAACACTTTGTGTTATCCATAATTTGTTGTTTCGAGTCTGGGTGTTCATTGTGTCCGTTGGTTGTATGCCTGTAAAGTCCTCCGCAACACAGGATTTATTCCTAGTGCGGGAGTTGTCTTATAAAAAGAAAAAAAATAAGAAAAAAGTATTAATACTATGACACCATTAAGGCGATAGTAGAGTATCCGTTTGATATATTTTGGCGATGAATTATACAACTACATAAATAACGGTGAGATGTAATATGTATATGTATGTTCCATCTAAAGTATTCTAGTATCCTTTAAACTCCCTTAAATCTGCTAAAGAGGAAAAGCATCTTTCACACAAATGCTACTAGATGACGCCGTTGTACTTTTGACGACGGATTAGATTTGTCTTTGAAGCTATCAATTGTATTTCGGTTACTTTTACTTATGTGTCGATCGGATCTGCATTAATTTCTACATCATATTGAATCATCTCAACATATGTTGTAAATGCTCGCAAGCGCGTCTGTTACTACGTGAACATACAATATAAGCATAATTCGCCTTATAACTGCTCCGTTTTTTGAGAATTAAGCCGAAGCACCTCAGTTCTCTGTACCCACAAGGGAAAATGATGGCTATTTAAAGGCGCTCAGATAATTCGCATAGAAGATAAGGCGTAATTGCCGACGATCTTGTGGAAATGCCGGGCAAAATTCACGATGCTGAATTTTCACCAATAGGTACTGTGTTTTAAAGTACAGAAAAGTATTAAAATGCTGTTAGGTATTTAAATTCCCGAAAGGTGATTGTCGGCGGTTATTGTGTGGTTCATATGTAGATCAACGGTATGTTCAACCATCAATTTTATTTAGAGGTAATTGCATTTTTTTACAATTCCTTTGTGTTGGTAATAACAGTTAAATAACCAGAGATCACCAGATGTCAAATGTATGATTACCGATATACCTACTTGCAGCTGCTTCCAGGTTACAAATCAAAAATATTCAAGAAAATCATCTTTAAATTATGTAATTCGGGTGTCTTTATTAACATAGTCTTATGAGACAGCCAAGATCTAAAAGAAGATTAAAGAAGCTTCTTGCACTCTACACACAATTTAAACTTAAACTAAAAAAGAAATAATATTGGCACTCATTGTATTTGGCATCTACTTGCCGCAACAAATTACTCGGCAATCAATTGCTGAATCATTAAAAGTACCTTTATCTAATCTTCTGGGAGTAAAATGCAAGGAATGTTGAATTTTTCGCTTCCTGAAAAACGGAGTTATTGGACGTCACTGTGGGCCGATGCATCGGCGCTATCGTAACGGTAAGTCTTATCGATCTGCCACAGAAAGCTTTTGGTTTCTTCTTATCGGTATTTGGTTCAGCAGCTGGGCATAGGCGTATATTTTGTGCAACAACTCATATATTTTTCTAAAAGTTACACAGTTTTATTGAAATTTTATATATTCCAACAATTGTCGTTACAGTAACCAGCATCAAACCACCACAACACAACCACCAGTGTCGTCATGGGATTAGGTAGAACCAGAAAATAAAACTAAATATTTCTAATATATCAGTCTTACTACTACTAATCTAAGACGTACCTTCTGCCCCTAGAGAGAGCACAGAGAGCTGTCTTAAAAGTGATGACTAAAAAACCATACAGGCACCCAACCAAAAATCTATACACTGAATGCCAAGTCTTAACTGTCCGACAGCTGTTGGTACTCAAATCTACAATGAAAAAACACCAAAATGTCTCACCCTGTCCAAATAGGCGCACTGGAATGCCAGTTTGCCCAAGAGTTATTTGCAAGACCTCTTTTGCCAAGAGACAATTTACCAGCTTAAGTACTAAGCTATATCATAAAATAAATAAAGCTTTGAATATAGCCGACAAAAACAACTATGACGCCAAACGGAAAATTACCGCTTGGCTCAACCAACTAAACTACGAGCAGACTAAAGATTTATTATCATACATCACATGATACACACGCACACACACACACACACACGCACACAAACACACACACGCACGCACACACGCAAGCACGCACGCACGCACGCACGCACGCACGCACGCACACACACACACACACACACACACACACACACACACACACACACACACACACACACACACACACACACACACACAAAACTGACTACAAACCAATTCTTAAATAATTTAAATCGTATTTTTTTTATATAGCTATATGTTGACTAATTATTGTATTTTATTTTATCAAATCCAGTTATTGTTTTTATTTTTTAGGTAATAATTGATTATACACCAGTCTTTGTAATTTTTTTTTGTCTTTATGGTTTCTTATCTAAGTTCTGTTTTAATTTTATTAAACAATTACAACATGTTTTAATAATTACTAATCGCAATCCAATTAAAATTAGAATAATACTACCATACCTATATGTAAAATAAAACAAGTTTTGTAAAAGGATCATGTCTAGGGCTGAACACTGACCCCCAAAATACAGGCACTCGCCTAGTTTGGGGGAACAGCGTCAGTACATTTAGTGCAATACAACAACAATGTTCTAACTGTGTTAAAACTGTAATGTGTAACATGTTTGTATTAATTTGAGAACTAAAGATTATTATTATTATTATATCTTTAACTGCACAGGCATAATACTAAGTATCAAAATATTACACGTAAGTTGTACAAAATAACAACCATGGTGTTATGTGTATAAGGAAACTCTGTAGGGCGAATATATTTACTCTATAGTAGCTAAGCAGAGGTAGGCCCCCCGCAAGGTGGACCGACGATCTTGTCAAGATCGCGGGAGGAGGTTGGATGCGGGCGGCTCAAGACCGGTCTGTGTGGAGAACCTTGGGGGAGGCCTATGTCCAGCAGTGGACGTCGTTTGGCTGATATGATGATGATAGTAGCTAAGCAGAAACGAGAACATGTGAGTGCAGTTCATATCTCTCTCCAGAGTGTGGTTAAGGATTATGGTGTGAGGTTACGTAACACCAAAGTCAAAGAAGAATGTAAATATCCAATTTAATGCTGTGCCCCTTTTGAGAACAGGGGAAATCCATGTTGTGTCTCTATGGACTGCGAAAACTGTACAAAAATATTTCAACACAAACTTTAGTGCGACAGAAAAACTTTATTAGCTCTAAAATGCTTGTATTTTGTTACTGAATTATTTTACTGATGGCCTGGCAATACGATTAAAGGTAAACCTACTTCGCACATAGCTTTGAGATGATGTCGAAATACGTGTGAGTAATAAAGTTATCTTTTTTTATAAACAGATAAGAGTGTGAACTTAGAGTTCGTACTTTTGGATTTCTCTATGTTAGAAGGAATTAATCATTGATACTACACAGATGGTATATTGGCTATTTGTCAAAAACAGAGGAAAGAAGAACCATCGTGGCGTTAATTTAAAGTTCGTCCTTTATACACGAATAAATAAAAGCTTCGCTAGATAAAAAAAAGTTTCTTTCTGGTCACATCTGGCACATGCTCAAACCAAGCTATCCAGATCTTAGGTAACTTACTTAGAGTTTCGTGTTGACCCTATTTCCATTTTATTATTAGATATATACCCCGTAGCACCAACACCAAAACACCTCCGAAAAGACCGAAGGAGACAAGACGGTTGAACATTAGTCACGTTTTGACGTGTAATTAGCAGCGTGTCGTCCGCATGTACTAATTACCTCATATCAACTGTGTCGCCTCTGTCCGGCGACTTGTCATGGAGACGTTTCAATAAGACTAGAACATGACTGGCGCTAAAGACTTAAGGAAAAATGTATGGTGAAACCAGAGAGGTTGGACTATTAATAGAGACCGCATTAAAATAGCAACCTTACCCAATATATGCACTTCACTCTGACTTATGATTTTTTTCTCATGTAAGAGAAAGATAAATATACAAATGTCATTTCGAATCTTCGAAATTGTCGTAAATTTTAACTCGACTAGTGATGTGCTTACTCAAAATTAATTTCGATAAAATATCGAAAATGTTTGCGATAAATCCTTAGATTTGGTTTACTTACAATGAATATCTTTTGAATGTTGATAAATCCTCAGATAAAGTTGTTTTGTTTTTGTTTGTTTTTCGTGTGAGCGTGTGGCCAACTCTGGTGTCGGAGTTTTCAGACCGCCCGAAGGCCTCCGACATGGCCTAACGATCCTTATCCTTGGACAAGAACCGGGACCGACAGCTTTACGTGCCCTCCGAAGCACGGTAGCGCTCAGATGTAAATGCCACACACGGTCACCCATCCAAGTGGTAACCTGTGCAAGCGTTGCTTAACTTTGCCGATCTGTTACGAACGGCAAGCCAAGTCTCGCTACGAGCGCTACCTCAGATAAAGTAAAATATGTGAATAAATCTAGCTTATACTTAAATACTAGTAAATAAGTTACGATAAAAAATATATTTTGAAATTACCTTTTTAAGGTGAATAAAGCAATTGATATTCATAATATCACTAATAATCACATGCATGCAATGATAGGATCAACGAGATCATTACCACGTAAAGGTTTTCGAATACAAAACCACGTTACGTATTTCAGACTTTTGGAAGTTATATGCTTATTATTTAGAAAATTATCACGATCGTCAAGTGTTTGTCTAAAATCTTCCAAACTTAATAAGGCCTTCTCAAATTGAAGGGAGGCACGAGCCCAGAATGTTCAGTTACATAATTATATTAAATCACCAATCGAGAGCAGGCTGCAGTAATAAGCGAGTTAACTAATAGATTAGAAATAAAATTTAACTTCAGGGTCAATTTTAAATAAAATATTTCACACATAAAGATCACATTTATTTAAGGTACAATAGAGAAAGTCACTGACTGTGTCATTGGCTTAGTTAGAAAGAAACTCAAATCTTTACAAAATCATATTATACATATATACAGGTCAAATTAATTACGCCGTTATAGATACGCCTAGATCTAAAATAGGTGAGAAATAAAATAATTTACAAGAATTAAACCAGGAGCCCGCATGGTGAGTAAGAAAGAAAATAAAATTTTGTGCGTACTTCTAACTGACACCGAACTCAAAAAGTGTTGTTGTTAAAAATATTAGTTTTTCTGCTGCCTAGTGCGAGATATTGGTAAAGCATATATAGATATTGGTAAAGGCTCTTGGCGATTAGTCCATTTACTGACACAACTATCGGCACAATAATTGCCGAGTTCACATCCCACATATCGACAATCTCATGAGCTGGGCCCAAATATTAGAACTCCTTCTCTTTTTCTGCTTTTACGAGATTCCTGTCATGCGATATGGTTATAACGTCTATCAATGCGAGTCGCTCTGCTCGGTCGATCACTACAATATCACGCTTATTGGCTACAATAAACCTGTCTGTAATGATAGACCTATGCCAGGACAACAACGTGCGGCCATTTTTTCGAGAACTGGGTCGGGCACATATTTGTATCTGTAGTACGGTGAACCAATGAGATTTAATTTAAGGGTTAGTTGCTTATGGATTATCTTGGCCACTTGATTGTGTCTTTGCAAATACTGGCCATTGGCAAAACTAGAACAACCGGATACACTATGTCTGAGAGATTCCCCGGGCTGGTGACATGCTCGCCATATATCAATCGCACCGTCCCTCAGTATATACTATCGGTAGTTGTTTGTCATGACAACTTCGTCCATAATTATGAAGACAAAACCTTTGGTTTCGACGAAGAGAATAATAGAAATAAGAGAATAGAATATTATTAAAAAAATTTACACAAACCTGCAGTACTGCAGGTTTATGTAATTATTTTTATAAAAGTAAAAGACAGAAGAGGATTAGTCTCACCATCAAAATATGTATTCCATATTTTTAAAGTTACAAAAAAGGTTGTACGTGAAGGCAGCGATAGCCTGTGTGCGATAGCTGAAAGTTTGTGATGATCGATGAAAACACTTTTCTTGAGATATATAATTGTATTCAGGTATACTTATTTTTCAAAGAAATATTGCAGTATAGCTTCTACATCATTATAGTGCAAAGTCTTATTTTGTTTTTGCAATAACTGTCACCCACATCGGCGAATACGTGGGCCGAAGCTAGGCTGTAAAATAAAAGTATCGATAAAGTTATAACGTCACTATGTTTGTGCGTCACAATCTTTATACGAATAAATCAAAATATCTATGAACGAAGTATCAAACTTTCCAATGAAGTTCTATTAAATTTTGACGGGTAATGGGGCCCAACGCGGTGTCCTATGTCAGACCTTTGAGTGATGGGATTCCTCCGTCTATTTACATAATATATATAGTCTAAGGGTGAAACAAAAACTTTTTCGTGTTTATGTCGTACATGGTAGAGAAAATATGGTGTTTAGTCCATGTGTTTCGATGTTTCTGTGTTAAGTCTGCATGGAATGCCTTTTGAAGATTTGTTTAACACAGTAGATATCCAATTTTATTAATACAATAGAGGTCAGAATCGGTTTTGAATATGCCAGGAAATGCTTGCTTATTTTAAGATTTTGGCTGTAGTTGGACTAAAACTTTGTAAACTTTACTAGTTCAGAAAAGTAAAATATTTAAACAGACAAGAAAATAAAAAGAGAGATTTCTTGGTATCATTTGATGAATGTGCCACAAGCGTCTTGTATATTAAGTTTAATGGAAGAATATGCAAACATTTTATTTCTTTCATACTCGTAAACATTGTAAATAAAATATTTTTTTAGCATACGAATTAAAAAGTTAAATTCGAATGGCTCAAAATCAGTATCTTGAGGCAGGCCTGCAGCAGTGAACGTCTTTCGGCTAAAGTGATGATGATATCTATCGACATCTGTGTATGTGCGTGTCGCGCAGATTAAGCGGGAAATTGGACGCCACTCGCTACATGTGTGTGGCGATTCCATACATAACGTAATAAAAGCTGTGGTCAGCGTTGTCTAATCGATTTGCTCCGAGTTGCAACGACCTGTCATTGAAACGGTCGAATCAGTGAGTCAAGCATTAATCGAATCAAAGGAAACGCAAGTAGGCTTAAGTTGTAACAAGCGTACGTCCTCAAGCCTGTAGCGCGTGTCGTGGTTTTGAACCCTATACCCTTTGCATAACAGTCTGTTGGTATCTCCCCTAACACCAACTTTGTCTACGCAATGTCCAAACCGATATTATGATAAAAAATAAGTACACATTTAAGAATATATGTACGAAATGGAGGCTTTTCTTTTGAATGTCAAAGAAATAAATGTTTTGTTATCTTTATATTTAATGCAAAGCCGACGATGGCGTCCGTATGCGGAAACGTTTGCTTTTATGAGTGTCGTGATGAAACCTTTTATTTCATCAAGGCGCCTTGAATGTCTGCGTTTCTGATAAAATTATAGCTTGATAATATAATAACATTGGGATAATTGGTACGACAGAGGCAGTATTATTGTACATTCATGGGAAATCGTCTTGAACTATTTCCACCATTCTACTTCTATTTGTACTTCTGCTTTGGTAATCTGTTTTTTTGACTAAAACTGTGGCGTAGCCGTTATAACTGGCTGAATGTTGTGGGTTCGATTCCCACACGAGAAAGCCTTGTGTTCGTTGATTGAATTTTTTATTGAAATCATCCATGACACAGGACTTACACATAATTCTTAGTCAAAAACTTATAGTACATGATAGTAAATACGAGTAGGCTGTGATAAGAGTATCGCTGGCGCTTATTAGAGTTTCAATTGTTCGAAGTTCGACGAATGTAATTTGGTACTACATTAAGCTAGAACATTACGTACCTACTTTGATGCTAATAACGCGCATGTGTTCCCTGGGTTACGTTGCAAGAGACTACTTCATAAACCACAATTCCATATTATAATTTATTCTAGTGCAAAACTTGCTCGCTACGTAAATTAATTTACGTTGTACTTTTGAAAGCATGGTTGACGTTGTGGTTCTTTCAAGTAGCTGTGACACTATTAGGAGATTCGTGGCTCCTAATCAAACTCGCTCGAAATTCTTAGTGTAATCCTATTGTTTAAAGTATGCTTTAAGTAAAGTCTTTTAAAATTGCAATAGCCCTTTGCAACACATCAACTTGAACCATTGCCATATTTGTTATCTGTGATGAACATTTTGGTATATACTGAACATAATTATCGAGATTAATTAAAATAAAACGAATGGCGTCTCAATTCAAAGATAGCATTTCTGACCAGACCAATTGTGTTTTCATAAAAGTTTGAAAGTAGTTAAATATAGCTACTGTTACACCTTAAATAATATTTGATTTGACTCGACAATAGAATTTGAAATCTTGCGTCCTTAAACACACACAACAAACCTGTAGAAATGAACGATAAAAAAGTGCTGTAGTTGACAAAATATCAACATCTTAATATATAAAATCCTTGCGTTACTGACTGACTGACAGACACGCTACAGCCGAAACTATTGGGCGCAGGAAGCTGAAATTTGGCATGTATGTTCCTTGGGGACCGTAGAGGTGCACTAAGAAGGGATTACCCGAAATTCCCACGGGATCGACCAAAACGGGTAAATTAAAAAAAAATGCAGGCGTAGCTGCTGGCGTCCTCTAGTTTTCAATAATATGTTAGCGTGGACCTTTATCAACAAACATTCTCGCATTCGGGGTTAAGGTTTTTTGCTTAGCAACCCCTTAATATAGGTGCGTCATCTAAATCACCAGAGGCGAATTTAATATTTTATTCTATTATGAGGTGGTAACACCAAGTGCGGTGTAAATTGTGCTCGGTGTGTAAACACCGGGGTCACCGGGGTCGGAGCGTACCTCGCTCGAACAATGTACACCGATGTATTAATACTAGAATAGATTCATTTTGTTTAAGTTGTGTGTCATTAAAATGTATTTATTCCCAAATCTAGTATATAATATTTTGAGAGTGCCGGAAGCTTCATTACCTTTTCCTTCTCCTCCGTTCCTCCTTCTATTCCTTATCCCATCCTCGTGTTAGACGCCGCGTTAGGTTGTGGGTTTCGCACACAGCCATGTCTTTGAGCAGTGGTTACCTACCACTTATAATCAGGTAGCCTTTGGCTCGTCTATTTATTGAAAGCAAATCTTGTGTTTAATTTTATTGCGGGTGCCAAGGTAGTTTAATTTTTACCGAAATTTCATGAGAGTCAAAAGTCGGGGTATTCTATAATCACTGCTACTAGTATTTTGGAATAGTCAAAACCTAGTAGCTAGATTGATACTAGGCTTAGACTATTCCCAAAATACTTGCTGTGCTTCTTGAATTAACGCGTTGCATCGCATAGTTAAATCGCTCTTTTTGTTATGTAACAAAAAGAGCGATATAACGATGTGATTGTTAGGGTTGGTACTTAACAATTAAAGATGTAAAATGCAAATATATTTTTAAAATATAATTAGTATTCCATCATCATTGTCCAATATCCCGGTTGCAAGCAATACATACATTCATATCAGACCCAGGGATCTGCTTTCTAATCTGACCAGATATGACAGAATATTTAAGATTTTAATTATACCTAAGCTGAGAGTTTGTTTACAAAGTGCTTATTTTATATCAAAAGGGAATAATGAATCGATGCGATTTTTAGGATGGAAATAGGGGAAGGGGTTGTGAGTGACTGCGCTAAGCGTTGTCCATTCTAGTGCGTTATAAAATGCTTGTTCTTTGATTGCAACAAACTGTTATGGTGTATATAACATCGTAATTTTTGAACACTTGCATAAAATGTGGTGATTTTTAATTCAATAACTTTGTTTGATATTAATATTTAAAAAATAGGTTAAGCTATTAGTGGAAAGAAGCTGATGTCTGACATGTATCTTTTTTCGGAGTCGTACGGATGCACTAAGTTTCGGAAGAAAAGGTTAAATTAAAAAAATGAGCGAGCGTAGCTGCAAGCATCCTCTAGTATTATTATATAATTAACCTCCTATTTCAGGGCAGAAATTTACTGAAAAGTAAATAAAAGTCTCAAGCGAACTCTTGCAAGAGCCAAATCAACGGCAAAGCGGAGATATCGTTATCTTGCACCTTCTAAAAAAATATTTGAATATTTCTTTGCCAAAGGTACATGATAAAGTATGTTTCAAATATGCACATAACAGTTGTAGCTTATGAACAAAGCAGCAAGATTTGCTTGCAGATTAATAATGAACGAGTGAAGTAGGGAATGTTTAATTTATTTCAGATTCAACTGAATAGCGGTTTTGGACAAGGTCTACGTGCCTTGAATATACAATTTCACTGCATTTTGTTGGATAGTAAGTGTTTTAGAATAGACTAAAGGACGCCAGCAGCTACGTTTGCATTTTTTTTAAATTTACCCGTTTTGGCCGATCCCGTGGGAATTTCGGGAAATCCCTTCTTAGTGCACCCCTACGGTCCCCAAGGAACACACATGCCAAATTTCAGCTTCCTGCGTCCAATAGTTTCGGCTGTAGCGTGTCTGTCAGTCAGTCAGTAACGCAAGGATTTTATATATTAAGATTATTGCAGTACATATTGTTTAAAGCAGAAAGATTTATTATCTGTTAGAAATAATTTCAAGTATAGCTGACGATTTACTTCTATAAATTACTACCATATATAAATAAGCATTCGTTCTATAAATTTAGTTTGGCAGTGGCGAGCAAACTAGTGTGGTTTGTTTCTAACTATTTATTGTAGGGGAGACCGAGTATGGTTGTCACACTGGTTGGTTGTCACAGAGGCCATAACAGACTATTAAACGGCGTGGTAGGAGCAAGGGAGTAGCACATCCATTTGTACCTCATGCCAGCGTACTCCGACATGCCGTTTAATG
Source organism: Euclidia mi (assembly GCA_944739405.2). Taxonomy (NCBI): domain Eukaryota; kingdom Metazoa; phylum Arthropoda; class Insecta; order Lepidoptera; family Erebidae; genus Euclidia; species Euclidia mi. The sequence continues at coordinate 94,068,655 of OX123182.2, forward strand.
GACTTATTCGACCACTCAATATTTTATTATTACCTCTGTGACAACCAACCCGTGTGACAATCATACCCGGTCTCCCATAAGCGGTTCAGCCACGAAAATCCCTACATTTCTGCTTAAACTATGTGTATTTACGTATAGAATATAACTTAGGCAAATATTTATTAGTTTTGACTATGGTTTTGTTCATAAATAATAAAATAGGCTTGTGTCCACTAAGAGTAAATTGGTTTGATTGTAGTATCTATAGATTCATTATTATTTGTAGTGGTCAATAAAGTTTATTATTTATTATAAAAACGTAAGAATAACGTTAGTATTTTTAGGATTCTAAAACTAAAATAATATATATTATTTATTCTTGTGACACTGAACACCAATCAGAGAGCATTAAATCCCACAGTGCGTCCGACATTGATGTTGTTGATGTTATGGAAGTAAATTCAACTATATATCGAATATAACTAAATAAAGGTGGGTACACCAGACCAGACTTCATTCACGGTTTGTTTTGTTTTGCACTTCCTAACATCACTCAACCGCCATGATGGTTTATAGCGTTTTCACGTCAAACTCAAAAAGGTTTTTAATAAGCCGCAATTAGTAATATTTCTCATCGATTTTTGAAGAAAAGATCAGTTATCTCGTTTTAACATCGAATAAAGGAACGAATCAATCATTTATTACATTTTAGGACACAAGCCTATTGTGCATGACGAGATTAAATACCGTCGATCATAGCGACTCCGTATAGGTGATGAAAAGCAGGATCGTTTTTTAATGTAAAAAGTGCATATTAAACTACTTTATGGCAAAAAGTGCTTTATGCCGTCAAGTTAATATCAAGCAAATCACTTAGAAAATAAACTTAAAGAAAACTACACGAATGTTGCTACATATTGTAGAACACGAAGGTTAGCCAGAATTCTTTTAAACTGAAAATAATTTACCTGACATAAACTAGTATGTTAGCAATTGGTCGCTAAAAGAAGGTTTTATTTCTCAGTTTTACTGGCACTGGAGTTACCTAGTGGGGATTAAACATCCGTCGTTACAAAGAGGCTTACTACGTACGCTGTGACGCGCGTCAAAACTATCCGATATACTGTTTGATGTGGGTATTCTTACTTCCAACGTGCGAAGGGTTAAGAAGGAAATAATGAAAGTTCCATCTGTTTCCAAATGTTTGAGGAAAATATTGCGACCGTAGTTTATTTTCTGCTTTTATTTGTTACATGGGAATAAAAAAGTGCTTGCCTGTAAGTTTGGACAAGTCACTGCAACGATTTTACTAGTCGAAAATGCTTTCTTAAATAAAGGAGAACTTCTTCAAGGAGCTGTGAATAAATAGTTTAAATATATTGATGTAAACACGAACTGTAAATTTATGGCAACAAACTATTGTAAATCTTAAAGCTTGAAGTTTAATAAGTAGTACAGAACAAAGTTCAGGCAGTTTGCGAGCGAGCCAGCTTAAGTATTAAATACAAAAATATGTGTTCTACCGTTTTAAACACTTTTATAATAGCGTTCCAATTTCGTGTATTGGACTACTGGGTTAAATGTATGTTTAATGGTGACTGCTTTGGATAATATATCGGGGTTAAGGCTTTTATAACGTGATATCTTCACATTACACAAACCTAAACGTCAACATATTATCTATTTGGTTACACCGGCAGGTACTTGTTTGTTAAGTATTCTTCTGGTCATGGTTAATAGCTTGCAGAAATAAAATAAGGAAACTAGATGTCGAAATTTGAAAAATCATGATGATATGATGTGAATTTTTTTATAAAAATGCAAATAAAATATAGCCCTAACTCAGTAACTTAGTCGTAACTTGGAACTTAGAATATACTATCACAAACTTGTCTTTAAAAGTAATAATCCCCTTAAGTTTGTTGACATTCGAGTTAGAAAGAATAAGAATATTTAACTCCCAAGTTTACCTTGGATGCATTTGTTTTTACCATTCAAAAGATGAAGAGTAGTCGTTATATATTATTTATTTATAACGACTACTATATATATTAATATATATTCAAAATGTCTGGACTTACGTACACACACTTATGTTTATTTACAGGTTCTATAGGTTTGTCAAAATGAGGAAACTATAGGTAGATAATTTGCTTTTGGAATGTGTATGAAATCTGTTCTATGAAAAAAGCCGGAACGAACTTCTCACAATAGGTACGTAATCGCTAGTCTAGTTTTAAATCACCGATCCAAAGCGCCACAATGTAATAAGTTACCAAACAAACAAGATTAAGAATCGCTGCGCTGGAGTTGAAACAGTTTCGTTATCTTGTTGCAAGTGGGTTACTTCAATCAATGGTTGAGTCGTCGCGTCTATTCGACGTCAAACGTCTAGTTAACCAACACAAACCAACATCTAAACTAATGAACGGCGCTAACGTTTCAGTCTCAACTTTAACTGCAGTTAAACATTGTGCCGATCAAATTTAAACTTGTTCAAAATTTCGTTGAAGGTATATTATATCGTTGCGATGATTTGGTGTATTGTTATTTTTTTTGCATAAACGGCATTGTCAAGGATGCTTTAACTATAATACCGCCCCGCCACAGCTCAAGGGCGATCTGCCTTTTATGCTGCAAAATTTCTTCTATTACTTCATAGAAATGGTCGTCACTTTCATCTATCTGGATGTGAAGTAGCCATTTAATGCGCGTATGGTGTAGTGCTTTAGGCGGTCGCCTCGCCCTTTGGTTTGATTCCCATCCGAGACAACACTTTGCACTACTTGTTTTGAGTCTGTCCTTCATTGTGTTCGTTGGTTGGTTGTTTGCAATGTCCTCCACGACACAGGTTTTACACCTGGCGAGAGCGTTGTGTCTTTAGAAAAAGAAAAAAATACAGTACATTTTAGTCAAAGGACAATGTATAATTTTGGCCCCAGCACCGTTGGCATGCAATTTATAAACACAAATAGTAACTTATTTTATGCTACGATAATCAATTATCAGTTTATAACGGACACTTCAGATTCTCATAAACATTTTAAATAGTATGACCGTTGATGTTGTCGTATGATATTGAACCCGCCGGCCATTGTAAATAACAACAAAATAATCTCTTAGCATTTTCAGCGCTTTAGCGAAACTGCGGTTAATTGACCGTTTAAGGCGCTGTTATACCTCAGAAGCCGTGAAACACCTAATTTTTTGTCGCGCAACTAGCCATAACGGTACATACTACAAACTTGCAAAAAATAGAGCTTATAGTCAAAAGTCTGAACAAAAGACTTTTGAAAGAATTTTTCATGTATGTAAAATAGAATCACGGTAAAAAAATCACAAAAACAAGGCAGAAAATAATCTTTCGTCTCACTGTTTGCAATATTTTGATCGTAAACTGTCATATTTTATTTGATAATATTGTAGGAAATCTAATGAACTAAAGAATTACCCTATTTATTTTCATATTATACGTGTATATTTTGTAAAATTAAATAAAATCTGCCAAACGTCTATGATTTTGACGCTCGGTTGATTCCATCAATATCAAACGCTTCGGCAATTTAAACCTTATTAGCATAAGCGGTGTACTGAGTGTCAGTTGCTAGTTTACGCCCCGCCCAGACCTCATCATTCGGCTATGAGCCCTGTGAGAGATAGGTCATGTCGCTTGCGTCTCCGCTGCACGAAATTTTACGTAAACCTGTTTGTTAATAATACGCCGATTTCAGTTCGTAATTTCATGTTTTTTGTTATAGACTGAATACTTTGAATTAAATAGGCTTTTCATGTGACTATGGGCACATATAATTAGGACCTAAGTTTATATTCTTGTTGCGTTTAATGTGTTATGGTTTCTGTGCTTATAAATATATAATTAGAAGAATAAAATATGGACAATTAGAGAAATTAAGTTCTACGAAGGATTTGTACAAGGAAGCATCGTAATAAAATATAAATTCATCCATGGCCAAGTGATTATGAAATATGAAAAAAAATTACACAAATTATTTTCATAAGAGTCTTTTATGACTGACTATGTTATACATTAGCGATTATGCATAATATAGTTATATAAATTATTCTCACAATACATAGCTGCCACAGTTTTCAATGTTTGAAAGAGTAATAACATAAAATCGAATCATTTTATATACCTACCTATATTGCAAACTCATTAGCTTGTCAGAGCGCCTGGAGCGCTAAGATGCCGCCACAGCGAACAATAAACAGTGCTAATATGGCGCTCCGCAGTCCGCACATAAGCGGTAACGAATGTTGTATTATTGTGTTGTGAACATAAACCTATTTAGGTACATCGGGTAAAACTTTGATTATTCATTAACTATTAGGTATGTTTCAGTACATCTAATATCTTTTTAATTTCTAAAATCAATCATTTATAAGTAAGTAGGTGACTTCTCTGTTTGCTATAACACAAGTTATAGTATTTTTTTAAATAATAAAGTATCTAACTAATTATCTTTATTGTAATTACAGTGAAGTTAAAGTTACAGTTTAGCACCGTCTTACACACATTTGACTGCAGTAATTCCTAACACGATTTGTTCAAGAGTGATAAGCAAAAAATACACGAGGGATAGCAGTGACTGGTTCGAATTGAGTAAGAATATGTTGATAGATTCAAATTTTGGTATAGTGGTAAAAAGAAGAGATAACAGCAGTAAAGCCAACTTAGTAAAAATTATTTTGTACAAATAAAATATTTGCAATGAAAAAAGCAGTTGCGCATGGAGTCTAAAATGAACCACTGGCTTTGCAACAACTGGCGAAGCAAGAAAATGTAACAATCGAGCCTTGTGGATTATCCGTTTATTGGTGCCACGCCAGATGGATTAATAGGTCCAAACACGATTGTAGAAATTTAATGTTCTATAGTTGCCTATAAGAATGGCCTGGAGAATAGTATAAGAGCAAATAAAATACAAATATGGAAACATGATAAAAAAGTTAACTGACTAGTCTAAACAAATATTGTAATTGTTATTACCAAATTCAGGGGCAACGCCACGTTACACGCAAACAAAAATGTTTATTTGCTGTGTGGAGTGGCAAAAGTAAACCACTAAAAATAGAAATTATAGAAAGAGATGATGTTTTCTGGGAGATGAAAATGAAAGAAAAGCTTGTGGCGTTTTATATGAATTGGCAGTTGCCTGAAATTGTTGATTCTCGTCTCAAGGGATGGCATTGCAAAATCACGGAGAGGAAAATGTTTCATCAGTGCTTGAAGTTTCTACAATACCAAGCCTTAAAAGGAAAGTAAATAAAAATGTGCCTCGTGAACAACAGCAAATAATAAGTATTGAAGCCTCATCACCTCACACACTGCCTTTAACTTTCGATGAGAATAAAGAAAACCTGCCGGGTTGCAGCAGACAGCTAACTTTTGATGAGCTGTAAACTCGGTATTTCGTTCATTCATTCATTTATTCATCATCAGCCTTTAACAGTCTACTGCTGGACTAGGCCTCTCCATTGAAAGGAGGAATTGGCCTACTATACCACGCTGGCCAAACGGGTTAGCATAGGGTTTGTATCAAGTTTTCCTTCTCTTACAGCGCTGTTTTCTGCATAATATGCTCCCTCTGTCGGCTCTTACGACACCAATGGGATGATATGGGGTGGTGACATTCGGTATTCGTTAGTTTTAATCCCCTAAAAGTAATTTTGGCTGCCGGAGTTGCATCAAAATATTTTCAAACAATTTCCAAAAATTCTTAGTAGTAGTTTTTATACCTTGAAAAACGTGAAACGAATTGCAAACCCGCCATCTTGGAATGATCATACGACGTATTTCGAAACCTTTACCATAATAATTACGCCTATAATAACAATAAAACATCCATAAATAAATAAAATAAACCAACTTTTACTAAACTTCAATTATTTCGTAACTCGCTTTAGTTGAGATACGGCTATTGCGCTTAGTAGGGCAGTATTGTGGTTTTTAGGGTACCGAAGCCAAAAATTGTAAAAGCCCTTTATATTTTGTAGGATAGTTTTATATAGGTAGTTTTTTATATATTGTAGGAACCCTTATAGATACGCCATGTCTGTCTGTCTGTCCGCCCGTATGTAACAGCCAATTTATTGCAAAACAGATTTGAAAACTGGCAGGAATGGAATTAGATGTAGGTATTCTATGAACTGCTTCACCATTTTTATACAAAAACAAAACAAAAATAATTAGGGCCTCCATATATGGAACTGACTTAATTGTTTGTATCATCTTACGGCACGTATTTATCTACTTTCGTCAACAATAATTTCGTCAAAAAAGAAATTAATACCTATAACGTCTAATGTAAACCAGTTTTGCTCATGGCTCCACTGGGAACAAAAATTGCGCTATGCCTATATTGTACAAACGGATTGATTTATGTTATATAAATTTTAATATCAGTATCTCAATTCAATATGCTAAAACGTTTTGCTTGCGATTTTGAAATATTGGAATACGGATGTCGCCAGAATACGGCCGCACACGACGAGAATGAAGGGGGGCGCCCCGCAGTAGACGGAGCTAAGCGCCCTTCACCTCCCCTGCTTCACCCCCTCATTTACCAAAACAGTCGCTTAGTACAGCGCCTTAATGCTAATAAAATGTATGCAGCGATAAAGCGCTTGACTGCGCTTGACTTGCTCTTTTGAGATTCATGTTCATATCTTTATAGTATATCATCTATGTTCATATCAATCATTCGTCGATCTCATTCATGTTGTTGCTTGTCGCTGCGTCTAAGTGTTTTCGATTTTCCGAGTTTCTTTTGGTTTTTGTATAAAAAACGGCTTCGCTAGAACAACGGACTGATTTCCCCTTGAAATATTGACCTCTGGCAGTGATTTACGGACCTACGAACGACAACTTGGCATATACGGATTTGATAAGCTAACATGGATTCGGATTTTGATTGTTTATTTTGTGTCAACTGTGGCTCAGCCTCTGGTTGTATAATGTTACAATATGAACAAATTGTCCACTGCATACAAGAATGGAATGCTCCACGTTTCACGTTTGGTAAGTAAGATCTCTAATTCTGTTGTTGAGAATAACTCTTCTTCAAAATCTTTGTATTATGTTTTATCTGCACGGGTGGCGCAGTGATTTAAGCGGTCGCCTTGCCGCTATACGGCTATACTACCGCGCCGATTTACAATAATGCTCCCCTTGTATGTTGATCAATCTCGAGATATCTGTTAAAAATATAACCTCAAAATTGAAAAGATTTTTGTATTATTTACGATTCTCTGAAGTGCCCGTTAATTATATTGAATCTGAGTCGAATGTATACGTTATTTAGAACACCAAAAATATTTTTCCGTAACTAACGGCCTTGGGGCGAACAATGTATGGGCGAGGAACAATGTCCTTTAAGTCTCTTTCGTGAATGCCTTACGAAGAAAATTGTAAGTCTCTAATATGTCGTGTCTGACTGTTTAATTATTTTTAAGAATACCAATATGTGATCGGTATATTTATCAGTTGTCTGGTTTTATAGCCCTGGGGTCTGATGGCATTTATAGAATTTCCTGAGGATATTAAATCTGTTCTTAACACTTCCTTTTTTGAAATTTTGACATTACTTGATAGTGATACCATAAGCCTACTTGACCGTATCATTTATGTTATTTTCTATTTATGTTACTTTGTAATGTACTAGTCTCGTTAGCTGACCGCCTGCGTAACTCCGGTTTCAAAGTTTAGCCGCGATCCCTAACATTGGGAGCAGCGGTACACGTTAGTTTTGTTTAGGAAAAGCCGCATAAACTTCCGACGCCAAATATTTATCTGGTTAACAATTTTATGATACCGGTGACTTTCAGAAGTAGACGAAACAATAATATTAAGGACAAGTCTGTGTGTCAGCGATCTACTTTTGTGTATGTTTATATAATTGGTGAAACAAAACATCGTGAAGAAATCTGCATGCCTGAGAGTTTCCACAATGTTCTCAAAAGACATGTGAAGTCTGGCAACCCGCACTTGGCTATTATTTAAACCATAATCACTATTCTGTGTGGTGACGGATTAAGAATACAACATAGTGTAACCCCATTTAGATCCGCGGGTGTCGTAAGAGGCGACTAAGGAAAACCAAATATACATTTTTCTATCTCTATAATAATTTAACTATTGGAACGAATCCGTGAACATACAGCTCTAAAAATCACGCACCGGATTTGATTTAAATCGTATAATAGATGTCAGATGTAGTTCGTAACGCATCATACAAAAAGTTCTATGGCCACATCGTGCTGTTTTTACGATTTCGGTTCGGATTTGGATCGGATGCAATGCGTAACACAATGACATTCTCAATAAACACAAAATAATTAAGAGTGCATCTTAGCTTGCCTCCATCAACACTATCAAGTAACAGTGGATGGACAAAGAATTTCAACTCCAGGATACTGTGTAGCTCCCCAACCCATACAAATAGAACAAAACATCGTAGTTCCTCACAAATTACCGTTACTTTAGCGAAACATTGTTAGACTTCTTTGAATTTTAGTTAATTTAATTAACAACCGTTCAAACTAAGTTCACAAAGAATAATTTGAATTGCAAATGAAGTTAATGATTCTCGTTTTGATTCGTTACAGACCACCAACATTGGAGCAGATAATGGTGGCTATTTTGTTATACAGCTAATCTACTATCTCTGTTGTCTCTGTAATATTGCTGTGTTCCTATATAGTGCACAATAAAGCATTATTTATCTATTTATCTACTACTGCTGTATTGTTTTTGCGCTTACTTAAACTTTGTTCGATATTTCTGAGAATCATCAATGTCATAGCTTTATGAATATTATTTATGTCTTTTGATGCCCAAGGTCTCTTTACTATTCTAACCAGATATCATACAATATTATTTAGCGGGTCTTAGTCGCGATAATTTATTTATTTCAAGGCATAAATACCTCTGTTATTCTCCTACGTTTAATAAAATTGTAAATAATATTGTATGATGTATACAAATCGCGAAAGTTTAAAATCGATTATTGCTAACCAGATATGACGAAAATATAAACTTGATGTTTTTGAGAATAAACATAATTATTTAAATGACACCGCGGTGGTTTTAGTAGGTAGGCTCCGACTGTTTGTCAGTAACACACTTCTTTGCCTGCTCTTAAAGACTAAGGATGTTTGGGATTCCACCGTGAATCGATAAAAAAGACGATGACTTTAAAATCTACACACTTGTTAATTTACTAATAAACAAATAACTTAAATTACTTCAGCAGTCATCAGAATCAATATAAAATCTAATAATCTGTACTAATTTTATAGAATTTGCATAACGTTCCTGTATTGTTATTTAATAGGAGTCCCTAATTACTTACTCGACTACTGTGGGTTATAATTTCCTGTTCCTGTGCCCGCTTATCTTGGGAGTAACCCAACATGCTATAACAAATGATATGTCATTTAAAAACGTCAGGATCATAGTAAAAAGAGGTTAGAAGCAAAATGGACCGAGTCAAACACGGCAACTAGTGTAGCTTCTCTGTTTCCGTCCCTCAGCCCTTTATCAGAAATTGACTAAAATGTACAACATCGTCCTACTATTGCAGAGGTAACGGGTTCAAATCCCACGATACGCAACACTGACTTCCACGCTATGTGCGTTTTGAACGTTATGTGGCTCTATGCCTTGAAACACACGTTAAACCATCGATCCCGGCTGTCATGAAGATCTTTGACACTCATAATAAAGAGTCTACTCTTGCAGCTATTGATACTGGTCTAAGCCATGGAATATTCCTTCGGCATGCGGTCAGATGGCAGGCGCTCTGGGGTAAAGTTAATTTCTGTCAAATCTGATCAAACCAGTAAACCGCACCTCGGGCTCCATCGACGGTGGTGGATAACGTTATAAGCTGTCGTAACTTGTGACTAAGACACTTGGAATGCGATTAAGAGGTTGACTTGCATATTCGATTCCACGAGGGTTTCGTTTCTAAGTACAAATCATTAATTAAATAAGGCCAATCAATCAACTACTTTTACGAAAAAAGACTGGTAAAAGCGCACAGAATATTAAAGACTTTGTTTTATTTTAAATGACGTCTGGAATCAGCCACTAGACCAAAAGGCTGTGATCAACCGAGTTATGGCTCGTCTAAATGCGTTCGAGTGTTACGTACTAAAACCACCGCGGTATTCTCGGCGTCCCGTTAGTGGCAAGATCACCGAAATCGCAGTTAGCATAATTTACTGCGACCCCAAAAATATTAAAACATCTTGGAAATTTCGACATGACCTAAAACAACAAAATATTAGAACAAATGAAAAATACCAAACGCACAGTAAGATATTTTTCTTCAACTTATTTAAACCAAATAACATTTTATTACATTCGAGAAATGGAACATGAAATCCCTAATTTTCTTCGTAACGAATCTGAATCTAGAAAGTTCCGGCAAATAAATTTCCACTTAACTTCTTACTTATCATACAAAGTGGCGAAATATCGCGACAATAGGATCTCGATTACCTAGTACGAGTCGCGAATTATTTTCAAAGTCCAAGGAACTCAAGTTTCATAAGTAATATTTTCGAAAGAGAACCGTAATTAGAATTGGGGGACTTAGTGAATTTTGTTAATCTAATGAGACCAGGACCCAAGTTAGAAGATTAAATGGGAGATATAATCGCAAACTCGGTGGAAAGAACAGCCATCTAAATTAATCAGGTGACTTATTTCCGTCAGAGAGCAGCGCGGACTCCGCACACCTTGAATTGTAATTTAGGCCCGATAATGCTGTTATAGTTTGCTAATTTGTTTTCGAGGTATTGAGATTTTCTGATATTCGCTATATGCTATCGCTAATGAAAGCAGCGAAAGCCGAGTGGAGAGACCGACGGACTGCTACGCCGAGGGTCTCGGGTTCGAATCCACGGCACGCACCAATGACTTTTCGAGGTTAAGTTCGTATTAAATTGGTAATTATCGCTTGCTTATCGGTGAAGGAAAACATCGTGAGGAAACCTGCATGTCTGAGAGTTCTCCATAATGATATCGAAAGACTTGTGAAGTCTGCCAACCGGCACTTGGCCAGCGTGGTGGACTATGGCCTTACCCTTCTCATAGTGAGATGAGGCCCGTGCCCAGTAGTGGGACAGTATAAAGGGCTGATGATGATAATCGCTATTTTTTTATTTGTGCTAGTGATAAAGCTTGTCTCATCATATCAGCTGGAAGACGTCCACTGCTGCACATAGGTAATTAGGTACTCCCCCAAGGCTCTTCACATGGGCCGACCCTGAGTCAGCCGCATCCATCCGCCGGCGGTGATCCCAACAAGATCGTCAGTCCACATTAAAGCTTGTGTATGTAGTATATTTTAATAAATTTCTAAAATAGACTCATATAATTATGTTAACAGAAACTCTGTTTTCGTCGGATGCTGTTGTCAAAGAGCGGCGTCAAATTATCTAAACCACACGCTGAAAGTAACTGGAGTAAGATTAAGATAGAATTAATTTCCTTTCCAAATTAAGGAGAGTCACCGTGCTACCTAAATAATGATTTAGACGGAAACGAGATTGGAAAATAAGATGAATTTACTTTAGTGTCTTTGATTGTAATGTTAAATTGCATTCATGTCTAAAATAATTCTAGCGGTCATCTAAGTTATTATAGACATGTCTTTATATTTTATTTATAGACTCACGCCTGTATCTTCGAAGGGGTAGGCAGACGTAATTTTACACCCACATTTCGCCATGAATTTTTAAGCCCCACATGTCTTTAGTACTTATATATAGTTTTAAATGTAAAACTGTTGTTTTATCTATACCATTCAAAGAAATTGATTCTCTATCAAGAAGAATGGTTGCCACTTAGCTACTAGTGACAATTTGCTGCCTCTTCTAGGTTGGGTGTTTACACTGAAAACAATATTGTATTCAGTAGGTAGTAAGCTAAATTGCAGCATGAACCGGTTGCCTTCTGCCTCTTGCCAATAGCACATTTCACAATATAGGTAACTACACAACAATATATAGATGTCGATAGTGTTGGGTGTAGAAGTACCGACAGTGACAGTGGAGGTAATCGCCTGCACTTTACTAAGACGTCCCTGAGCTCACACCGATCATCCCGACCATAAACGATGCAAGCCGATCGTCATTGAATCCTTAAAGTAAATACTGTACCATTAAGAAATAAGAAACTACTCACTTCGAAGATATTTCCTTTTAAGATTTTTAGAAAACCTTCTTGTTCAACTTAAACTCCGCATTGAGCTAATGTTGGTGAGCCCTACAGTAATAAGTAACACGATGACCTTGTAGGTGCAGTAAAGTTATTTGGCAAGTTTTACTTGCTTTATTATCGAAGTTTGCTACATCAGTTATATCGTACATGGAAACAATACATGGAAACGAGTCTAAAGTTTGTTTGCATCTGGATAGATAACAATGGAAAATTAACTTTTTTTTAAATATGCGTCCTAGCCTATTTTCATAAGATAAAGTTACCCTTAGTCAACCACAGCTAATTTTGTGTTGACGTCTTATATAAATGAAGCTCAGCACTGTAAGCAAGTTACATCACAAGTATACAGATCTTTCCCAATTTGTGTATTTTCTCGTCTTTATTGAGGACGTGGTACATAAGAACGACAGGATGCTGCCTTCAGTTATGAGCATTTATTGTTAGTTTAGGACGTACGGCGTTACATCAAGATTCACTACACCACTGTAAGCAGGTCTATGTCTGTATCACAAGATGACAGAATCATAGTCCAAATGAAACTGGCATTCATCAAGCAATACATAACTAGCTTACGTTGGTCTCACTCTGTTTTAAAATTTTCTACAGGCACAGATCTGGTTTTGTTTGTAAAGTTTAGATGCACGTGTATCCATTAGTTCACTACGAACTCGGTTGTATAGTGTTAACAATATAAGTATTTACAGCGAAACTAGAATGGCATTGTGATATTGTGCTGAGTTAAGTTCTGTGTACGCTTGGAAATGTAGTAGACAGTGGAAAAGGAATTCCTTATAAGCTACAGTGTATTCTTTTGTAAGTCGAGTTGTTTGTGACTTTGCTTACGTACCTTTGATGCAGAAAGCAAGCTTAAATTATATTCAAACGGATTTAAAAGGATAACTTTTCATTCAATGTTTTACTAGCTCTTTTTAGTGCACTATAAAAAAATGTGTTTACTATTTTACTGAAAGTAAAATCGCAGATTAAGTGTCACTTACAGGCTACATTTTTATCAATTTTTGCCATAGAACTTTTCGAAAAAGCTAATTCAATATTTTATGTCAATTTTTTATGGAATCTATTTCATATATTATTGAAAATGCGTAGTTTTATTAGCAGTGTGTTCACATTCTATCTTATGGTAACTTAAGGTAATGACATGTCGGAAACCTGTAAACAGTGAATAAAAAAAAATTATATATATATAATCATAATTAGAAGATTATATTCAGATGATACACAACCTTTGTTTTAAATTACTTATAATAAAAATATCATAGTCATAAGATAAGAAGTGCTTACCTAATGTTCATGGCTCACGTATTGTACCTATTGACCCAACAGGGAATGAATTGTTGTATGCACACTTGTATATGCATGTTGATTACACGTAATCGTATCGTACTCCAGATGTACACAACTACTGTCGCCGTTCATAGATATTATATTGTTATTATTTGTTATCGATCGCACGAGCGAGCGAGTACGGCGTGCGCGCGTGCTTGTTGCAGCTCTGCGCGAGCGTCACTGGCTCACTGGCTGTGGCTGACCCGCGCGTCGCGTCACAACACAAGTCATGGGCCGAAGCTACATGAGTAGATAATAATTAATAATATAGCCGTGCCTGCGGTGGCGCCAGCCAGCGAGAAATTTGCGCGTCTTACTTCTTTGTTTTTGTCTTTCTTTAGCTTTTTTATTTATTCCTGTAATTATTGTCATAATATTGTGTTGGTGCAAATAAATTCATTCTTATCATTCTTATCTATTCTTATCAGTGGTGTTATGAAGAAACGACGGAACCATTTAATTAAACCACGGCTTGAATGCTCTTAAATTACCTACGTAGATAGTAAATATTTGTATGTTTAAGTTCTGATAAGCCATGTCAAATTGAAAAATGTCGAGTCATGTTATCACGTAGCAACCGCTGGGATAATAATTATGAATACAGAATTACTGAGCACGGTAGTTGTTCCTTGTAAATTGTTTCCCTTGCTTACGAAGTATGGGACAGTACTTCGTCCTATGTACACGAGTTGCGAACCTTTGGCTTATCACTGACGCCCAAACTAGAAATTGCCTAACCAGCTAGATATGAGTTAAATATGTGTGTCAACATATGGGTGTGTTGTGTTTGTTTTGGATTAATTATAGGGAAGGGATAAATATAAATTTAAATTTTTGGGCTCTTTACCTAAACAGAACAAAATAGAACCCTATTGGATCACTTTGTTGTCCGTTTGTCTAACGGTATGTTACGACCCTCTATTTGACGCGTGGAGTTAAAAAAATATGCAGAAAAATTAAGCTACTGGTTCATGTGAGATATTTCTATGTATAATATGTATGTATTTACAAAAAAAAAAAGTATAAGTATATGTATGTTTATCCATTATCTAGTACTCATAACACAAGCTCTGCTTAGCTTGGGACTAGATGGTGATGTGTGTATGTGGTAGAATATTATTATTCCTTTATTTATTTTTCTTCAGATTTCATTTACATTTTTAAATATACAATAAAAAATAACATACATTTAAAAATATAAAAAGAAACCGTGGGATCCCACCAGCAACGGGCACAGGGTCCAAGCTGTCGGTGGTTAGGGCTCCAGAGACAGGAACTTCCTCACAATACGTGCCGTGTCGAGAAGTACTGCCTTTTGCATCAGGCCCTTGACCCAAGCACCCAACGCGAGCCTCTTAAGGTGACGATCGAGGCTCTTGGCTATTAGGCCATTAACCGTTACAACTATCGGCACAATAATTGCCGAGTCCACATCCCACATGTCGACAATCTCGTGAGCCAAGTCCAGATATTTAATCTGTTTGTCTTTCTCGGCTTTCACGAGATTCTCGTCATGAGGAATGGTGACATCAACAATTATTGCGAGGCGCTCTGATCGATCTATCACCACAATATCAGGTTTGTTGGCTACAACAGTCCTGTCTGTGACGATAGATCGATCCCAGTACAATGTGGCATGGCCATTTTCGAGAACTGGCTCTGCCACATACCTGTAGTACGGTACCTCGATGTCTACAAGTTTATATTTCAGAGCAAGTTGCTGGTGAATGATTCTGGCTACTTGGTTATGTCTGTGCAAGTACTCGCCGTTAGCAAGACGTGAACAACCGGAAACAATATGCCTGAGGGATTCACCGGGCTGGTGACAGGCACGGCAAATATCACTAGTGCCATCCCTCAGGATATATTTCCGGTAGTTATTCGTCTTGATAACTTCGTCAGCAATTGCACAAACAAACCCTTCGGTTTCCCCAAAGAGGTCACCGAAGCGTAGCCAGTTCACCGAGGCCAATAGGTCTACATCGGGTCCATACAGGGCCCGATGGAACCTGCCATGAAGCTCCTTGCTCTGCCATACACGCTTGCGCTCATCAGTACTGAGTACTACAGGTATGCGCCAGTTCTCCTTAGCCAACTTGAGCGGGGTGAGTCCAGTGTCCACTGCGACAACATCTCGATGCATGTCCCCGTTCGCCCGGAGAAAATATTCTCTGAGATTGCACACCTCGCGGTTGTGTAGGGTCTTGATATTTAGAAAGCCACGACCCCCACACTTCCGCGGGATGTACAACCTCATCACGGATGAACGAGGATGATGCATACGATATGTCGTCAACAATGTGCGGACTCTTCTGTCCAGGGCGTCCAATTCAGACTGAGTCCACTTGAGTATGCCAAAGGAGTATACAAGAAGTGGCATGACCCAACCGTTGCAAGCACGAACCTTGTTGCCACCTGATAAAAGGCTTTTTAATACTTTTTTCAGGCGGCCAAAGAAACGCTCTTGCAACGATTGCTTCATGTCAGCTTCATTGATACTTAAAGCCTGTGACATACCCAAGTACTTATAGGTATCGGTTAAGAGAAGCGATCTTAGGTTAATGGAATCTGAGAGTTGGATCCCCTCAGATTCCACCATCCTGCCCTGCTTCACATGAATGACAGCACATTTATCCACACCGAACTCCATATTGATAGACTTACTAAAGTTTTGGGTTACGTTTAGTAAATCTAGCAATTGGACATCAGATTGGGCAAATAACTTCAGGTCATCCATGAATAACAGGTGGGATACTACCTGACCGCCTCTCTGTAACCTGTAGCCTAACCTTGAACCCTCCAGTAATGTACTGAGAGGGTTCATGGCTAGGCAAAACCAAAGGGGACTCAGACTGTCGCCCTGAAAAATTCCCCGCTCAATTTTAATACGTTCGCCGTCCTCCTGGATCCTTCGGCATCCTGGATAGCAAAGAATCGTATTCCATTGCCCCATACATGACTTTAAGAAGGTGCGTAGAGTAGTATTTACTTTATACAACTCTAGCACCCTCAAAAGCCATGTAAGCGGCACGGAGTCATACGCCTTCTTATAATCTATCCAACATGCCGCCAGATCCTTTCGGTTACGGCGAACTTGTTGGCTAATGGCCATGTCAATGAGGAGGAGCTCCTTAGTACCGCGAGCACCCTTCCTACATCCATTCTGAGAGGCTGACATAATAGAATTGTCTTCAACATGTTTAGCTATTTTAGCTCTCAGAATAGATGTAAGAAGTTTATAGACCGATGGTAGACATGTTATCGGTCTATAATTGCCGGGCTCGCTAGTACTGCCTGTCTTGTGGAGCAGGTGGGTAATTCCAGTCATCATAAATGATGGCAACGACCCAGATTCTACAGCTGATTGGAATTGAGATGCCAAGCGTTCATGCGAACTACGTAGCCACTTCAGCCAGAAATTGTGCAGCCCGTCCAAGCCTGGAGATTTCCAATTAGATAATGGACGGACTGCTTGTGCAAC
Source organism: Euclidia mi (assembly GCA_944739405.2). Classification (NCBI taxonomy): domain Eukaryota; kingdom Metazoa; phylum Arthropoda; class Insecta; order Lepidoptera; family Erebidae; genus Euclidia; species Euclidia mi. The sequence goes on from OX123182.2 coordinate 94,085,715, forward strand.
ATCCTGGCTAGAAATGGCCACGCATTCCATTTCAGGAATATGTTCGCATGAACGTTCGACATCTTGCATCCAATCACCTTCAGTATGGCCAATGGGCGTCGACCAGATGCTACGCCAAAACATGGCTGTGGCGTTCGCATCCGGCCGCTGCACATTAGTCACACTTTGATCTGGTCGTTCCCAGCTTCTGTATACCCACCTCTGATCCCTCTGGAATGTACGATTAATGACGTACCGGTCCACACGTTTTTTATATCTACGTATTCGGTTTGCCCATGCATAGACTTTCTGTTTTAGGTAGTCAATGCACTCTGTGACCCGGGCTATATAATCTTGAGGACTAATATTAGTCCCCGAAAAAGCCCGTTTCACAAAGCGCATTACCCTAGGGCGTGTATTCCCCTCCCTAAAACAGATCAGCTTGCCAATAAGTGCCCTTGCCTCGGCAATACGTCGCTCAATCCTGCACTGCCACGCCGGTACAGCAGACCTTTGTCGTACAACGGTATCAGTTTCAAGAAACTTGACACCAGCTATACGACAAGCTGCCACGGCGGTACAGTACAAGATTGAGTGTGTATCACCGAGATCCTCACTATTATCTAAATAATTTGATAATAACGAGTCAAGAGCACTTACCAGCGCTATATTTCGCCTATGCATAGGCAACCGCGGTAGGCGAGGCCTAATAGATGATGGCGTGTACCGGTAGTCCCTAATCGCACATTCCAAAGCGTCCTTGACCTCCTCATTGCATTGGGTACTTACATCATCAGCCATGTCATGCTCCTCCCTGACGGCGCTGCCGCCCATTGGCGGTCCGCTCGGTGTCGGTGTTAGTGTGGGCCGCACGGGATTGGCATGGCTCGAAGGTAAGTACTCTGAGCGAATCCTATCAAGCACGGCGTTATCCACCTTGCCACTGCGCTGGATAACCCGTACCTGATCCGATAGTCGTTGAGCCGTGACGTTGATGCTTGGTTCCAAGGCCTGAAACATAGACAGCATGCGATTACGGTACGCAGTGAGGTTAGTGCCCCCCTCTGTCGCCCCAAAATATGCGCGCATGACTTGTTCGTTTATGGATGACGTCCACTTCATGCGCTGCACATTACCACCGGCAGCGGGGACCCTGTTTGGGGCCGGTGGGCCCCGAGGTCCTAAGCACGCTGGTGGCCGGCCTCTCCCACGCCGCCGCGCAGGTGACGGTGTCGACGGCGGAGAGAAATACTCGTCGCTGGAGCTCGACGCAACTACAGCTGTCGACGTTACTGGTGCAGGTTCCGACGGCTGCGAGGCGGAGCTGAGCGACGAGTCCGGAGGTGTTGGGTGTGCTCTTCGTTTCCTGGCTCTCGTCAACATGCTAATGTGTTTTTATCTTCATTTTTGTAAATATATTTATTGTTTGATCTGTCATAATGTTAAGCGTGACGGCTGTCATTGTATTGTTCACTATTTCTGTATTTATGTTGTTTTTACCAGGTATTTTCTTGCTTTACTTGTGTTTTCTATTATAATTTAGATTATATATACTATTGCACTATGGATGAGAGGATATTTGTAAAATATTAATATTTAAAAATAATTGGAGGAATAAACACGTTGACAGTTTTGGTGTTGCCAGATTATGTATGTATTATATTATTATTATTATTATTATTTATGAAAGGGCTTGGTGTGAATATTTTGAAACATATCTAATTATTTTTTACGACCCATACAATTTAATTTAACATTGATAAACAAGACTGGGCATACCAACGAATACTTTGGCGAGAATCACCAGAAAAACCCATAGAAGAATATGAATTAACGACTGTTACATTCGGAATCGCTTCGGCTCCTTATCTAGCCATAAGGACTCTCCAAGACCTGGTTATATGTGAAAAGGAAAACTACCCAGAAGCCAGTCAGGTGGCACTACAAGATTGCTACGTCGACGACATTTTGTCAGGCGAAAATGACATACAATCAGCGAAAATGTTACAAAGAGATTTAATACGTATGTTAAGGGCAGGTGGATTCAATCTTAGAAAATGGTCTTCAAATAGTGCCGAATTACTAGAAAATATACCGAATAGTAGTCAAGATAACATGTTGAAGATACCCTTTGATGAGACGAGGAAGTCACTTGGAATACTATGGTCTCCAACAAAAGACAGTTTTTATTTTGAAATTACGGTAAATAAAAGACAACAGCCAACCAAGCGATTTATTCTCTCAGAAGTCGCAAAAATATTTGATCCACTGGGTTGGTTAGCACCAGTCATAATTAATATGAAACTTATTATTCAAGAACTATGGACGAATGGAAGCGAATGGGATCAGCCCGTAAATAGCAGTATAGAAAAAAGATGGATAGAGATACAAGACCAAATGAAAACACTTGAGAGCATTTCTATCCCAAGATGGTGTAATTTTACGCCGATGGCAATATTCGAACTGCATGGCTTTAGTGATAGCTCCGAAAAAGCGTATGGAGCAGTGATATATGGTCGCGTACGTAATGACGACAATAGTTATAACATAATACTATTACAAGCAAAGTCTAAAGTAGCACCAAAGAAACAAAAGATCACACTACCTAAATTAGAGCTATGTGCAGCTCGATTACTAACAAAAATGATGGACAAGATTATAGACGTTCTAAAAATTCCGATAATACACACATATTGCTGGACAGACTCAATGATCACGCTTGGATGGATTAAAGGAGAAGCGGATAGATGGCAAACGTTTGTAGCTAATAGGGTATCTGAAATACAAAAAATATTACCTAACGCAAAATGGAATTACGTTAAAACGTGTCAGAACCCCGCAGATTTTATTACAAGGGGTGTTGCTCCGAATAAATTACAACAGTTAGAGTTGTGGTGGAACGGACCATCATGGCTGAATAATTCGACCCTTCCGTTAACAAAAACCATACCAGAAATATGTGAAGAAATCAAACGATCGTATCACATAACGTTAAAACCATGTGATGCGGTATGGGATAGATTTTCCAGTTTCAAACGAATGATAAGAGTTTTATCTTATTGTTATAGATTTATAAGTAATCGAAAAAACACTGCAGTATTGAACCTCGAAGAAATGTCCAGAACAACAAAGCAGGTACTACTAATTGTTCAGCAAGAGGCATTCCCAGAAGAATACACATCAATTAAAAATGGATTGTCCATAAAAAAGGGCAGCAAGATATCAAGTCTTGATCCATTTATCGGCGCAGACGGCCTATTGCGCGTTGGTGGCCGGCTACATAACTCACATCTCCCATATGATCAAAAGCATCCTGTACTGTTACCTCACAACCATCATGTAACATCTATTTTAATTCATGATGCTCACTTAGCAACACTTCACGGAGGAAACAAATTAACTTTAGCATACATACAACAAAAATATTGGATCCTTGGAGGAAAACAAGCAGTGAAAGCATACGTAAGAAAATGCGTAAAATGTATCAGATACAAAGCGACCCCCATGGTACAAAAAATGGGAATACTACCAGAAGCTAGAGTAACGAAATCCTTTCCATTTAGCCACACAGGAGTAGACTACGCAGGTCCTATACAAGTCAGAGCAATGAAAGGACGTGGGCATAAGTCCTACAAAGGATACATTGCCATTTTTGTCTGCCTCTCAACAAAGGCAATACACTTAGAACTAGTTGGTGACTTATCTACAGAAAGTTTCATTGCAGCGTTACGTAGGTTTACGGCACGCAGAGGTCCAGTATCTCACATGTATAGTGATAACGCAACGAACTTTGTGGGAGCTGAAAATAACCTGTACAAAGAATTATTAGAAATAACACAGTCGGAGAATTTTCAAAACAACATGACTACTATGGGAATACAATGGCATTTTATACCCCCATCGTCACCGCACTTCGGAGGCATTTGGGAAGCCGGAGTTAAATCAATGAAATATCATCTACGCAGAGTTATAGGGGAACAAACCCTTACATATGAAGAACTGTCGACATTCTTACATCAAACGGAAGCGTGTTTAAATTCCAGACCACTCTGTGCGCAAAGTGAAAATATAAATGATAACGTTGTGTTAACGCCTAGTCATTTTTTAATTGGACGAGAAGCAGTTGGAATGCCGGATCCGATCGCAGAATTAAATACAGATATTCTAAATAGATGGAGGCATATACAAAAAATGAAAAAGGACTTCTGGAGAAGCTGGACGAATGACTACTTACATCAATTACAACAACGATATAAATGGAAGACAAACCAAGAAAATTTAGCAGTAGGAACTTTAGTGTTAATAAAAGATGAAAATTTTAGCCCCAGCAAATGGCCACTAGCAAAGGTTAAAGAAATATATGAGGGCAGCGACGGTTTAACTAGGGTTGTAACGCTCATAAAACCGTCAGGTGCTACGCAGAAACGATCAATCAATACACTTATCCCATTACCAGTAAGAGATGACGACGTACAAAACAATAATACTACTACAAATACCGTGCATGCACACGGGGCAATACTAAACGAAAACAAAAAGAAAAAACTATATCCGAAGACGCCAGTCATAACGTTAAAAGGATTTACGAATTTATTATTGTTTTTTCAAATCTTCGGGTTAGTATCATCCACACCTACATATTCAGTAAAAAACTTAGCACCAGGATTCTATGTTGAACAAATAGGGGTAGCTAACATTGACAGAGGGATGTTTAGAATAGAAACAATATACAATAGAGAACGGGTGAACCAAGACAATTTCAAAATAAAAATGGCAACGTCAAAATTTCAGCAACTGTGTACCAATGCCGCGGCAGTAACAACAGAAACACATTGTGAACAGTTTTATCATCATTTAGTGGAGCAAGAAACAAAATTTGAGCGAATCAGAGAATATTTCTCTGAGATACCATATACCAGTCGCAAACGTGGATTACTAGGACAATTTCTAACATCCATTTTTGGCGTAAATGACGAGGTTTACAAAGACATTGATTCTTTAAATATAAACCAACAAAAACTAATAGAAGCCGCAAGCCATCAGACTAAATTTATGATATCAGCAGTTTCACAAGTGAACAACACTGAGGACCGAATAAGGAAGAAATTAGAAGGGTTCCAATCAAAATTAAACCAGGTCATAGATAATATAAATAGTTATGATCATTGGTATGTTAGTACTAATCACAACAGTATAAAAATCCAAATAATGCAGACGTACCAGCTTGCCAGCAATTATATTGAAGAAATTTTAAATTACTACCAAGGCCTTTTAGAAATATATTTAACTAAAGCTAATATATACAACGTCTTGTCTCCAAAAAATGTTAGCGATATAATATTATCTGCAAATAAGAAGTTGCCATCAAATTTACAAATAATACAGCAGCAATTACTAGAAACCAAGATAATCGAAAATGCGAGCCATATACAGGTGCACGCATATTTCCCTATACAAGATATAACAAGGTACACTTTAATTCATGTCACACCCATTCCAAAGAGAAACATAAACAATTCATTTCAAAGTATAAATGTTCAAAAACCATACATTGGAGTTGACTACAATCACGAATTATATTTCGAGTTAAGCCATGAAGAATTTAAAAGTTGTATACAAAGACACAGTAGGTTTATTTGTTTTCCTGGGGCGGTGAAGAACATGCAATTGAACGAAAATTGCATTGTTGATCAGTTGTTCAAAAATCACACTCATACGAAATGTCCTGCTAAATATTTTGAAATGCCTAATAAGATAATATGGAAACAATTATGTATGCCTAATTCATGGTTATTTATATCGAAAAGCGGCGTTACTATCTCTATTATTTGTGACGGGCAACGAGAAGAAATAATGATCAGGGATGTTGGTGTTATAAGAATCGCTGACAATTGTATTATAAAGTCAATTAACAATAGACTTGCTGCCAAGAGAGCATTATCGGTGCAGGTCATATCATCATACTCCAAGCGGTTAAACTTCACGATAGATACCTTTGAACAAACAAATAATAAAGTGCCAAATATAACAAAAGAGGAAGTAATAGATAGTTCTCATGAATTTTACCAACATTTAATTAATGGAGAAACCTCATTAGATACGGAATTGAGTAATAGCATTTGGAAGAAAATTAGCACACATACCTATATAGTCAGTTCTATTGCATCAGTAATCGTTATAACTATCTGCTTACTCATCTTCTGCTACAGTCCAAAGATAACATCATGCATCGGATCCACCATACAGCGTCACAACCGTCGTCGGAAGCGGTCACAGCATGCAACGCCCCCAGGAGCCGCTGTTGAACATCCACAGTTTCCTATCTACAGCCAGGCCAATCGCCAACCGAAGCCGCCCAGAAAAAGGCCCGGAAGTGAAGAACCGCCAGTCGTCACCGATGCAGTACAACTATACGAGTTGAAGACTATTGCGGAGACGCCAGAAGGTCCACACCTGAATAGAAGACCATCCTGAAGCCTGCCCCGGAGAGACGCCAGAATGTTCAAACATGAACATGACATTCTTGGCATTCCAACACACATCCAACTTATCACCGAGGAAGATGCGTGATCTTATAAGATCAACTAACTTATCACGTACGGCGGTCGGCTCAAAGATGCTGCATCGGCGCAATACACCGACGGCACACAACTAAATACGTGTGTATGTGTATATAGAATAAGTTTAGTATATAAGACAATAATTTTAAGAAATAAATCAGTCATTGTTCAAAAAAAAAAAAAAAAAAAAACATTGTACAAGTTAGGGCCTAACCTTCGATAGCTCTTAAGTATAGCCCTAAGCTTGCACGTACCTAAACCTAGACTTATCCTAATTTAAGCCTACTGGTTCCTATATCTAGCCTAACATATCTTATGATATACCTATCCCTATTTTAGATCTAACTCTAACCTAACTCCCTAGTCTACCCTAGCCCTGTTAGGTATAGTGTATAGCGAGGCCGTGTACACTGTGGTCACACAGACTGTCGCGTATACAACCCTAATCCCTAGTTCCCTAGCAGTCCCTGGGATCCCTAGGCCGGGATATCTGTCGCCGGGAGACCTAAGGCGACAGACGGAAAGTGGGTAGGATTAGGGTGTAGTGAAGTGGGTTTTCTCACTGCCGGTCGAGCAGACTCACAAGACCGATCATGGTGACGGCTAAGGGTGTCTTGGCCGCAGTGAGAGGTGAGGGGTAGGGTATGAGTCAAAGCCGGGAGTGAGCTAATGACTGGTTTATTTCTTAAAATTATAATCTTATATACTAAACTTATTCTATGTACACATATACACGTATTTAGTTGTGTGCCGTCGGTGTATTGTGCCGATGCAGCATGTCTGAGCCGACCGCCGTACGTGATAAATTACATGATCTTAACATATCACGCATCTTCCTCGGTGATAAGTTGGATGTGTGTTGGAATGCCAAGAATGTCATGTTCATGTTTGAACATTCTGGCGTCTCTCCGGGATAGGCTTCAGGAAGGTCATGTTCTGGCGTGAACATTCTAGCGCCTCTCCGGGGCAGGCTCTAGAAAGTTTTTATGTTCAGGCGTGAACATTCTGGCGTCTCTTCGGCGTAGGCTTCAGCTCAACGTTAACGGCATCTGTAGTTTGTTGTTCACTGGTGATTCGTTTTCTTGACGGCTTCGGTTGGCTGGCTGTAGGCCATGTATGATGCGGTCCTGGCAGCGGCAGCTTATTGCGTTGCTTGCTGTGGAACCTTGAGGATCGTTGCGGTGGATATGTTAAGTACCTATGTGTAGTAGGAAAAAACAAGGTATATTTTATATTTAGTCAACATGCAGTTGTTTTGTACCATTGCATGTTATTCACCCCTCCAGAAATTCCATCCCTTCTCTTATTTAGTAGTAGTAGTAGACGTTGTAGTAGTAGTGTAGTAGTTGTAGTAGTAGACGTTGTAGTAGTAGTAGTATTCGTTGTAGTAGTAGTGTAGTATTTGTAGTAGTAGTAGTGTAGTATTTGTAGTAGTAGTAGTCGTTGTAGTAGTAGTAGTAAACTTAGTATATTCGTAAAAATTTAGCGCCCATGAACTCTGATCGCGCAGAACTCGTATACAAGTGTGTATCGCGGCTGTGGCAGTAACTTGTTACGAGGACGATGGCGGTTTGTCAACACTGTGGTTTTCTGGGAGTCAGGTTCGATTGGACTTCATGACTTGTAACATGTTCTTAATTGTAAAGGTATGGGTCCTTGATTTGTTTATCTAAGGCCCTTGTTATCTATTCATTGTTATTTGCTTCCTCTAGCCAATCCTAACTTGTTTACGTAGATATGTCTTTCCCTAAACTTGGTTGCAATCTCGTCCTCGAAACGATAAGTGCGACTTCTCGAGTACCGGGGCGACTCGCTTGTGGGAGACCGATACCTGATTCGCTACCGCCCGACGCAATCAAGTTAGTTAGTCTCTTACTATACCACGAGACTAGTGCGATTGGGGAACACTAGCCCGCAATATAATAAGTGTCAGTCAGTCAACTAGACAGCCTACGGGAACAGGAGTTCCAGAGATGTTATATCGCTTTTGCTCGAAGGTCCACTGTACAAGTTAGGGCCTAACCTTCGATAGCTCTTAAGTATAGCCCTAAGCTTGCACGTACCTAAACCTAGACTTATCCTAATTTAAGCCTACTGGTTCCTATATCTAGCCTAACATATCTTATGATATACCTATCCCTATTTTAGATCTAACTCTAACCTAACTCCCTAGTCTACCCTAGCCCTGTTAGGTATAGTGTATAGCGAGGCCGTGTACACTGTGGTCACACAGACTGTCGCGTATACAACCCTAATCCCTAGTTCCCTAGCAGTCCCTGGGATCCCTAGGCCGGGATATCTGTCGCCGGGAGACCTAAGGCGACAGACGGAAAGTGGGTAGGATTAGGGTGTAGTGAAGTGGGTTTTCTCACTGCCGGTCGAGCAGACTCACAAGACCGATCATGGTGACGGCTAAGGGTGTCTTGGCCGCAGTGAGAGGTGAGGGGTAGGGTATGAGTCAAAGCCGGGAGTGAGCTAATGACTGGTTTATTTCTTAAAATTATAATCTTATATACTAAACTTATTCTATGTACACATATACACGTATTTAGTTGTGTGCCGTCGGTGTATTGTGCCGATGCAGCATGTCTGAGCCGACCGCCGTACGTGATAAATTACATGATCTTAACATATCACGCATCTTCCTCGGTGATAAGTTGGATGTGTGTTGGAATGCCAAGAATGACATGTTCATGTTTGAACAAGTTGCAAAATAAAAAATACAATTTCCTCTTATCTCTTAATATTGAAGGGCGAGTCTGACTCGTACTTATCCGGTTTAAAAAAATATGTATATATTTTGCACCTTCTAACAAACTGTTTCTTTATTTATTTTTTACTTATCTACTTTGACTCTGCAATAATAAATAGCTTGATCCACTGCTTTCAGTTGTTCTCCGTATATTACGTTTCTCTCTGCCATCTCTTGATTACGATTTCACTGAAAGCTTACTTCAATAATGGTGATGTTCTAGAAGTTGGTTGTGTGATATGGTTAAAGTGTACCACGATGTGATATTTTAGAGAAAGAAGAAGAAAACATTAATTAAGTAGTCATCATTATCAACCCTGTATAATAGTTGTCCCACCGCTGGGCACTGGCCTCTTCTCACTATAGAAAAGCGCAAGCACCATAGTCCGCTACGCGGGCCAAGAGGAACACGCTCTTGGCAGATTTCATATGTATTTTGACAACATTATAAAGGACTTTCAGACACGCAGATTTCTTCACGACATTTTCCTTAACCGCAAATAAGCAAGCAATAATTTATCATTGAATACGCACGTTACTTCGAAAAGTGGATTCGAACCAGATTTACCCTGTGTCTAGAATTACCGTAGCCAGGCAGGAAGGTGTATCAGAAGTGCGCAGTGGAAGATGTAATACATCTACCTGACCACGATAGACAATGATCCAGACACAATGCACTGCGTTGCGCAGCGATGAATTTAAATCAATCAATATCAATATTGGGTTTCACTCACCCGCTATCCTTGCTGATGTCAGGCTTGAGCTAAATTAGACACATTCATACAAGTATATTGGCCAAAATAAATGAATGAAGTATCTTATACTTAGCTATTAAGCTTCAAACGCGACGTTTTCAGGACACGTTGGCACGTGGAAGTCGATACCAGATTCACAGTTTTCACAAATGTCAATCAATAGTTCACAATCAATTTACCGTTGCCAGCACTAGATCAGGCGGCGTTCAAGGCGATTTAAACTATTCGCGTAGCTACAATGATGTGCTTTTCAAAAGGCGATATTTTATTTTACGTACGGGTCGACAACGTGGTAATTTTTCAAGGGGAAGCGAACGGAAGTGACAGTTCAGTGTGACCATTGTCAGAAGTTTTCAATAGACTAAACAAAATGTTACTCAATCGATCTAATCGATTTGACTTATAATAAAAACTAATTCTATTTCAACCATCCACCCGCCCCGGACCGGCCTACCGGTCCGCTAATCGGTTGGTAGACGTGACAATGTTGCAACCGCTCTCCTCAGAATCGAACCGTCCACCAAGACCTCAGCAAATCGGGGAACTCCATCAGCCCCAGTTACCAAATGAAGGATGCGCCCCCTGCGCCATCTGAGTGGCGGAAGGTTAGCCTCCTTGATCAAAACGAGGTCTCCAATCTTGGGTGGATCGGTCCTGTCGGTCCACTTAACGCGTTGCTGGAGTATGTGCAAATATTCCAAGTTCCAGCGTTTCCAAAAGCTCTGAGTAATCTGGCGTACCAATTCAAAACGCGAGAGACGACCAGGTCTCGTATCAATATAGGGGTACTCAGGCAAGGCGACAAGTGGGCGACCAATCAAAAAATGGCCCGGCGTAAGGGCCTCCAAATCATTCGGATCTGAGGAGATCGGGCACAATGGCCGAGAGTTCAAAACGGCCTCAATCTTACAAAACACAGTTGCGAGTTCCTCAAATGTAAGAACAGACTCACCGATTGTCCTGCGCAAGTGTGTTTTGGCCGATTTTACGGCGGCCTCAAATATACCACCCCAGTGTGGACAATTTGGTGGGGAAAATAACCAATTTATCCCACGTCGGGCAAGCCTATCACCTATATCAGCTTTGTTGGTTTCAAGGAAATTAACAACATCATTCAAATAATTATAGGTGCCCTTGAAGTTAGTGCCGCAGTCAGAACGGATCAAGGAAGGCATCCCTCTGCGGGATACAAATCTGTCAAATGTGGCTACAAACGCCTCGGTCGTAAGCGAGGAGACCAGTTCCAAGTGTACGGCCTTTGTGGAAAGACAAACAAAAACACACAAGTAGGCCTTGACAGTCTTGCTGTTTCGAAGTGTCGACGTTTTCACCAAAAAAGGACCAGCGAAGTCCGTGCCAACACCGTCAAACGTCCTGCTTTCAGTTACGCGATCTGCCGGTAAGTCTCCCATCAAGGGCTGCATGGTAGAAGCCTTGAGCTTATAGCAAGGGATGCAGCGAAAGACTACACTCCGAATAATTCTTCGGGCAGACAAAATCCAAAACTCGCGTTGCAAAATGGCCAACAAAGCATTACAACCAGCATGCGAATTTTTAAGGTGACGGTCAGTTACCAACAAGCGTACCAAATGACCGTCCTTAGGTAACAAAAGGGGGTGACGAGCCCCGTAGGGGAGGTTGGCGTTCTTGAGACGCCCTCCAACGCGCAAGAGACCCGTATCGTCCAAAAAGGGGTTCAATTTAGAGACAGCTCCCAACAATTTCGATCTCCCTGATTTAAGGATAGCAATCTCCTTTTCAAAATGCGCCAATTGCACAGAACGAACCCAAAAGGTAAGGGACTCCTGTCGTTCCTGTGGTGAGATAAACGGTGTCAGTCGTTACTGTTGTGGGTGCCTAAAATTAAAAACAAAACGCTTTATCCAAGCAGTAACACCTAACAACTTGTCGAGGGAGCTGTAACGATTCAACAGGAAATCGGGGTCGAAGGCGCATTCTACCTTCTCAAGAGCGAGTGTTCGTAGACCCGGCAAATTAGAAGTATTCAAAAGTGGCGTTCGAGGCCAATCAATTTCTGGTCGACTCAACCATTCCGGACCCCACCACAGCGAATGACCTATCAAACTAGGCGTCAAGCATCCGCGCGAGACACAATCAGCGGGGTTGAGCTCACCTGGCACGTGTCTCCAAACAAGTTTGACTTCGGATTTCTGGATTTGGGAAACGCGATTAGCGACAAATACCTCCAAGGTGTGGACAGAAGCCTTCAACCAACAAAGAACAATTTGGCTGTCTGTCCAGGCGTAAGTCCCATTAATACAAATGCTTTTACCCAAAGTGTTAGACACGTGGTTCAGCAAGCGTACAAGTAGGGCTGCTCCCGAGAGCTCCAATTTCGGAATGGTCAGAGATGTCCGAAGGGGTGCAACCTTGCTCTTTGCCATGATCAGGGAAACCCTCACCTGACCTGAGGCACTGACTGTGCGCAAGTACACCACGGCGGCGTGACCACGTTCCGAGGCGTCACAAAACCCGTGAAGGGTGGCCTTGTACTTCCCGGGAGGAAGGATGGGACGAGGCAAGGAGATCTCGTTGACGGCAGGAAGTGAGGATACAAAAGAGGTCCATTCCTCAACAAGAGTGCCGTGCAGAGGTTCGTCCCAGGTCAATCCTGCTGTCCAAAGCTTCTGCAAGAAGCATTTTGCCCAAAATATAATTGGACAGATCCAACCGTTCGGATCAAAGGTTCTGGCGACAGTAGACAATACGAGACGTTTAGTCCAAGAACACGGCAATTTCAAGTCTACATTATATGTAAAGATGTCTTGGACTGGTCTGTACTGAACGCCGAGAACAGCCATCATGGCGGGGTTGTCAACAATCTCAAACAAATGTGGATCTTGCTGATGATCCTCTGGCAAGCCTTCCAAAAGCGCTGGCGAGTTGGAAATCCATTTGCGCAACTCATAACCAGCGGAGGCCAAAATACCTATCAATTCGTCCCGCAGGAGGATCGCCTCGTCCGCTGTGGAGGCGCCCGAGCAAATGTCATCGACGTAAATATCGTCCTTCAAGATGGCGGAGGCTCGTGGGAAACGCAAGCCTTCGCGGTCTGCGAGCTCCCAAAGAGAACGTATTGCCAAGTAGGGGCTTGACCTTAACCCGTACGTATTCGTATTGAGCTCGTAGACGACCATGGGATCGCGAGGAGACTCTCTCCAAAGGATCAGCTGGAAGCAACGGTCATCAGGGTGGATAATCGTCTGCCTAAACATCATTTTTATGTCGGCCACAAAGACAACCTGATGTCGCCGGAAGCTGGTGATGACGTCACAAAGGTCCTTGACCAACTTGGGACCAGAATGCAAGCACTGGTTCAAGGATACGCCTGTTGAAGTCTGCGCAGAACCATCAAATACTGTGCGCAGCTTACCAGTCGATGGCTTCAATACCGCATGATGCGGGAGAAAGTAGTGCTCCACCGAACGCCAATCCAAATTTGACACAGACATGTGTCCCAACTGTTCATATTCTCTCATGAACTCAATATACTTCTGTCTGAGCTCCGGATCACGACCCATGCGACGCTCCATAGCCAACAATCTCTTTTCGGCTAAAGGTCGTGACTCACCAAGCGGAGGCCGAACAGACAGGAAGGGTAGCCTCGTAATAATCCGACCAGAACGGAGTCGACCAGTGTTGTTCTGGAAGAACAGCTCGCACTCCTCATGTTCTGGATTCAAACGGGCAACTTGAGGGGGCTCCTCTACCTCCCAAAACCTCTGAACTGCATCAGAGAGAGCGGAGCCTACAGCCAACAAATTATCAAGTTCGGGTGGAGGGGGGTCCCTAGGTACAGGTCCCATCAAAGCAAATCCAAATATGGTCGGGATGGCAGTCAAACCATCTGGCACCAAGACCCGTTTTCCACCAATCAAAATTCCACCGAGGACATCAGAGCCAATCAACAAATCGATTTGTCCCGGTGTGTCAAATTTGGGGTCCGCCAGATCCAATCCTGATGTCAAATTCACCACAGCAGCGGGTAGCTGTTTCTGTGGGTGCATACCCAAAATATTCTTCAACACAATAGCCGAGGTTTTAATCCTCGGGTGTGAAGATTCAACAGGGCCAAACAAAACTTTAACTTGCCCTTCAACATTAGAGGCTACGTCACCTATGCCCCGAATACAATTCGGAAAAGAGCTCATATTTAATTTAACCTGCCCTACCAAATAAGTGGAAACAATGCAACCTTGTGAACCTGTGTCCAATATAGCACGGACAACAACAGAGGTCCCCGTGGGTCCCCAGACCCTAACAGCAACCGTTGGTAGGATAACGGTCTCAATGGGGGAGGTTGGCGTTATAGGGCAGGAGTTAATTACCTATTGTTGCCTGGGCGGCGACCGTTGGCCAGGACCAGGCAAGTCAAAGCGAGGGTGCGGCTTGAAGTCCTCAAAGGCGCGATGACTCGATCCGCGTGCCATCTGTGGGGGGTCATAGTGACGCACCCGCCCAAAACGAGGTGGGCGCGAGTCAAGGCGGGGACGCTCTGCCAAAGGAGGGGAATACCTGGGGCAGCAGTCATGGTGCTGGTGACGCTGAACAGCACATTCAGGTGCGCGAGAGAGAGGAGGCGTGCGCACGCTACGGTTCTCCAAGCGGGGTGAGTGGCGATCAATTGAGCGAGGCGACTCTCGGCTACGCGCCGGTGAGCCTCGGCTGCCACCTTCAAAACACCCGCCCGTGCGCGGCGTCGGCTGGTTGGACAAGCGGCCAACCTCTCTGGCATTCATGCAGAGAATGTCCAAATGCTGTCCTCCACAGTGAGGACAGGGGCGAGAGTTTGGGCAGTCTCGCTGGTAGTGGGACCCCAAACAAGAGAAGCAAAGGCGGCGGGCATTCGCGATGCGCCTTCGAGAGGCGACATGTAGGTCCAAGAATGCCCTACAACTGGCCGTTCTGTGCCCCGTGACCTTGCAGTAGGAGCACCCCGCTGGGCTCTGCGTGACCGCAAAGCGAGGAGGGCGCCGGTCGACATTGGCTCGGGTGTGACCGCGAGCCTGCTCCTTGACCTTGGGCGGCTGCGACTTAGCCGGCGTGTCACCACCGGAGTTGTCCAAGACCCGGCACTCATCCTCCAGGAACTTCTCCAGGTCAGCAAAGGGGGGCAGATGGGTCGCGCTATCCCCACCAAAGCGCTGTTCAAAACGCGACCTCAGGTCGGCAGGCAGCTTCTTCAGCACAATGTGCACCAATAGATAGGACCATTGGTCCACGGGCAGGTCAAGGCACTTAAGTGCGTTGATGGCCACCAAGAGCGGGTTCAAAAGTTGGGTGCGCAACCCAGAGACCCGGGTGAGCGTCGGCAAACCCAAAATCTGCTCAATGTGCGTGTCGGCGAGGCCACGCTTATTATGGTACCTACGGGTAATTAGGTCCCGAGCCGTCTGGTACGCCTCGTCAGACACGGGCAGATGCTGGATGAGGCCCTTAGCCTCCCCATCCAGAACCGACATTAGATAGGCCAACTTTTGTGCCGGCCGAAGGTCAGCCCTATCATGGACTAGGCTGTCGAACAAATTAACGAAGCCCAGGTAGCTTCCTAGGCAGCCATCAAAATGAGGGAGCCTACTCACCAGCCCCGGTGCTGACCTAGGAAGCTCCTGCTTCAGGCCGGGTTGCCCTTCCCTATCGGCAACTAGTTGTCTCGCACTATTGGAGACAGCATCATACAGGTCTAAGACCTGGGCATAGTCTTCGCTGACCTTATTTCGCTGGTCAGCGGTGAAATCATTGATTGACACTTCAAGACAGCAAGTGCTGAAAGTGCGGAATTGCTGTTCCACACTTGCCAGGCGATCGTCAATCCGCTCGTACCTCTGAAGTAAGGCCTGCTGGCGATCAGGCCGGTTCACTAAAGCATTGGCCGAGGCAAACCAGCGCAAATCTGATGCAATGGCACCAGCAGCCGCACGCAAGTCCTTGATAGCTGACATAATCAAAATTTCAAAAGAGCCCGGACAAGCGTTAAACAATATTAACAATCAAAACTTAATTTTTCTCAATTCTTTGAAACCAACAAAGTATCAGCCTGTTTACTGCAAGTGCAGGCAAGTGACAGGTATTTACTGCCCAACAAAATTAAAGGTTTCAGTATATTGAAACAAACACAAAAGTTATCAAAGTTATAACTTATAACAAATTAATAAAGTTGAAACTTCAACTTAATTAATCAATTATTTGCAACAGACAGACTAACTGTGTTATTTATGATATACAATAGGAAGTAAGCACAGAATATGTGTTACCTAACAATATTATCTATATTATAACAAAACAAAGTTTATTAATGTGACCCGCCCAAGTGGCAAGGTCAAGTTTGATTATTACAATGTTTATGAATATATGCAATGAACTAAATTTACTAAATTTATTGATACATACAGCTGTTATGTATCCAAACAAACTGGCTTATTAATGCAACAACAAATTTAAGTTAGATTTTCCAACAATACAAATCAACAATTACTGATTGAGGTTATGTGACAATGTGTTTCAAATTATCTAGGTCAACTTATACAATTAAATATTATGTATTTTAGTCAATAACTGACCTGACAAACACTACAATACTGTCTACAAGGTGAGATATATAGCTCATACAACACCAATCTGAGTTTATACTCAGTAATGCAACAGCGGCTAAATTTCAACTACGCTCTGCTACCAAAATTATGTCTAGAATTACCGTAGCCAGGCAGGAAGGTGTATCAGAAGTGCGCAGTGGAAGATGTAATACATCTACCTGACCACGATAGACAATGATCCAGACACAATGCACTGCGTTGCGCAGCGATGAATTTAAATCAATCAATATCAATATTGGGTTTCACTCACCCGCTATCCTTGCTGATGTCAGGCTTGAGCTAAATTAGACACATTCATACAAGTATATTGGCCAAAATAAATGAATGAAGTATCTTATACTTAGCTATTAAGCTTCAAACGCGACGTTTTCAGGACACGTTGGCACGTGGAAGTCGATACCAGATTCACAGTTTTCACAAATGTCAATCAATAGTTCACAATCAATTTACCGTTGCCAGCACTAGATCAGGCGGCGTTCAAGGCGGTTTAAACTATTCGCGTAGCTACAATGATGTGCTTTTCAAAAGGCGATATTTTATTTTACGTACGGGTCGACAACGTGGTAATTTTTCAAGGGGAAGCGAACGGAAGTGACAGTTCAGTGTGACCATTGTCAGAAGTTTTCAATAGACTAAACAAAATGTTACTCAATCGATCTAATCGATTTGACTTATAATAAAAACTAATTCTATTTCAAACACCCTGTGTAGCAGTCTTTCATTTTCCCACTAGCATGTGCAAGAGCGATAATTAAATAGTACTTTAACAGAAAATGTTAAAATGTGGCTCAAATTTAGTGTGTAAGCACAAAGTTTGCACTCGTGTCAAATGATCTTTATTTAGAAAATAATTTTCCCTAGCGTATGTGACGTCAATGGCTCATCCATTGTCGTAGTATACGCAAGGAAAGCAATTTGCCAACATCATGCTCTTCTTAGACACGGAATATGAAAATAAAGCACTTTAAATTTATATTTTACTGGCTTACCGTACCTACCTTCGACCGTGTGGCCGGCTATCAGGACGAAAGGTAGCCCATGTGCTAGTCTTAGGAATAAGCTATGTATAATTATTACTGCAGTTTCATCAAAATCCATTTAGTACATGAAAGAGTAATAAACTTTCATTAATCCATCCTCACAAAAACAAAAAGTAGTAAAACAAATGGATAGCGGTTTTTAATCTCAGTTGCTTTGCTTATTAATTGTTCAAATCCAACTATTTAGATAGGTATTGGTGATTGATGATTTTGTAATTTTTTGGCAAGTAAGGCGATCATGCAAATAGCTTCTAACCTTATTAAATGTCAGTCACGGTGACTCAGTACCATATGGCGGTTGAAGTTATTGCTGTCGGAGTTAAAATTTTATTAAAACTATATCCTGTGCCGATGCAATCACCAAATACTGAATAACAATGTACTAATCGAAGGCAGAAAACTTTTATCTCCATAAACCGGGCGGTGATTATTTATGCTTTAGGCCAGTAACAGGACATCAGGGGTATTGAATCTCTGTAAAGACTGAAGATCTTATTGACAATGTAGTCTTATACTGACGTGACCATCATTATAAGGATTGGAATCATAGGCTAATCACAGGCCATGTGCGGCTAGCCATAATTTTATAAGTACAGGGGGTCAAACGACACAAAAATAGGTTTTTCGTGAATTTCCGCAAAACGGTGAAAATTGGTACATGCATTCTGTAAACCGCTTCACAATAACTTTACAAACCATTAAAAAATGAATTGGAAATTAATGGGGCTATCCATATATGTAACAGACTTAAGAAAAATTTTTTGACTCTCATGTACATGCGCGGTGTCTATAGATAGATCTTTAAAAAATGAATTGAGGTTTCTGACACCATTGTTTCTAATAGTCAATCGTTTAAAAGATAGTCGTGCCGTACCTTCCAATGGTAAAGTGAGAGAGCTTTTAAAATAAGAGAATGACAAATCTCGAAAAAAAAAAATGTTTTTATAAATAATTATGTGATCTTCAATAAGACAATTTTCAGCTTGGTGCGGTTGTCTAGTTTTCGCGTGATAGACAACAAACAAACCATAACAGCTACACCTAGCTTGTATCCAGGATACTAAACGTGTGGTTATTCATTATCGCGCAAACAGCAGCCTATGTGCTACTTGATGTTTTAGCTATATTACTGCAAAGTTGAATAAAAATTTAGTAGTTTTTGTGTGATAGAACAGCATGCAGTCATCCATAATTACAAACATATGTACACACACCCAGACAGACTCACACAAACCTGCCCGATTTTTATAATAATAATAATAAAACCCCTCTGGGGCAGTCGTTATCTCATCATGAGACTAACGCAATCTCAGAGGGCAGAGTAACAGCTTTCAAACATCACCTTTGTCTTGTGATATATATTACAGGATAGAAAGAAAGCTTACAAACCGCAGGGCAGCTTTGTGGCGAGCTGCGGCTGGCTTGCCTTAGACGGCCGGCCAGAGGGAAGTCGCAAAAGCTATTTGCTCGGGGGTGGAAGTGTCATTGTCAAGGGCGTAATTACGGGGAAACCCACTCCGGGTCACGAGACCCGCGATGGCGAAACCGGTGCCGCATCGCTCTACACCCCTCGCCGCTCACACCGGTGTTGCCCTCTTGTTGCCTTTATGGTAGAGTTTGTTTGCCTTGGCGGCTATTTAGAGAGGGTCCATCTAGTGAGCTGGCGAGTCACCGTCTGCCCCTTTTCGACGTACTATAAGAGTACTTAGGGCAGACGCCGGCATTCATCCATAGTTTTCATCTTAACCTATCCATTAAACACCCATCCCAGTAGCCCAGAGTAATTAGTTTCCATATAAGTAGCAATAGGGCCTCACCTGCTGCGGCTAACCCGTGACTGTACTTAATAGTGCGGTGACCGAGGCACCTCAGGAGGTGTTCCATTACATTCTAGATTAAAACTCTCAAAGGGCCTCTGCGTGTTGGACCTATGTCTCCGTGTACGCCTGCCAAAGGGCCGGGTATTGTTCTAACAAATTAGAATAATACCCGAGAAAGAGAAACAAATAATAATAATATTTATTTATTTCAGGTAATAAAACCCATACAGATATATACCTTACAGACTAACATACATACTATTACAATACAATTTTTAATAATATTTTTTTATAGTACCAACAGTATTACAAACGAGATAAACATTGACGTCGTACTCGAATTTATTAAATGTTATCTGTTCTCGACACGTATACCGTTAAACTTCTATGGATTATTATCACTGTGATTGATCGGTAACAGATTTTTCAATTAAGCCCTGCCGGCCACTTTGATTAATCGTGTGTAACTCAAATTCAATTAAACATATAAATTGCGTGGTAACACACGTGAAAATAATTGTAGAAAATTGCTTACGTTATATAAATGTGTTGGTTTATTTGTTGTTTTGTGTAAATAGATAAATCGACCGTCCCAACTTTAAGTATTACGCCCAAATCTGTTAGTTAGGTACTTCACATTACCCTTATCTCTCAAAATTAGACTATGTGTGATCCCCATATTGTTTTTAGTTAAACTAATATTCTGTTGACTCTGGTTAGACTAGAAATCATTGCAAACAGGTGTACGCCGCTAGATTCTGTCCGCCTTTAGATATTTTCTGAAACTGGACAACGGTGTCACCTACTTATTCAATTATAGCTAGAAAACCGACAAGTGATAACTGAAACAACAAGTCAGTACCAATAAAAATCGGTCCAGCAGGAACAAACACTTGGATACCAGAATAACTATCATCATTATCATCACCTCAGTCGAATGCCATCTACTGCTAAACATAGGCCTCGTTCAAGGCTCACCATACAGACCGATTTTGAGCCGAATGCCTCAAACCAAAATTATAGAGAAAGATTTTGCCGATGTTTTTACAACAACATTATGCTTGTAATACATTTGATCACATGAAATCGTAGTGTCTGTCCATAATAGGTTATCTACAACGAAAGTGGTAGCACGACTTTGCATAAAAAACGATCAGTTGTAAACTGCAGCTAGTAAAAATGACACTTCCTCACATAATATTTTATAAACTGCACTATCCTAGTTGTGACATTCGCAAGTCGAAAATATACCAAACATGTACGGATATGTCCTAAGATTGGAGAACGCGTGTTTTCCGTGTAGCGTTTGGCGACTCGACGATCGGAAATAATGAAATGTAGATAAGTAGCTTGAACAATATGTGAAAGAAGCATAAACTTGTTTAATATCATGTTATAGTCGTTAAATTGTTTTGTAAACTGTGGTTATGTGTCGGAAACAGGCGTGTGGTGTTTTTCAAGCTAAGGGTGTCAACTTGTTTATTAGTAATCTTGTGCGAGAACTGTAATTGCGCTATTTAGGATCTACTTCTGTCGGTGTTCGTGAGATGTCGCCAGTGCTGGTTGCCTTAAACATTGTACGATAGATGGCATAAGCTGTATGCAGCTAACCCCACAGACTATCACAAGATGACATAAAAATAATTATAACTTCTTTATATTTTGACCAATTTCATATAAGTACATATACTAATTTGATAATAGAAAGATGTATCCTTATCAAAGGATACAAATACATATTTCTATTACTAATACTATAATATAGCAAACGTTTTAATCACCTTCAATACCTTCATATATCTGTCAGATTATAACATGTACATGCAGACAACCGTCGTCGAGCGCGGACGTGCTTGCGCGGCTATACGCGCCTATTAAATAGTAATTATTTAATAAATGTAGTTCGTGGCTATAGAGGTTACACGATACTGTAGCTATGAGTTGTTCACAGCAACTCATAGCCAACGAGGTGTTGGCATTCATACAACATGCCATCGACACCATGGACGAGGTCAGCATTCTGCAGATCTGCAAGTCCAACTTTAAAGAAGAAGATATTAGTGCTGGTAAGAAGCTGCTATATCAGACGCTAAACAAGTTGGACCAGATGCCGTCTCGGCGTAGGGATGGCACGGAGAAGAGCGTCCAGGACATCATCACTTTATTAAAGGTGACTGATCCGGACGACGTTCCTGCTTTCGTGGCGAAAGATCTTCATAAGCTGCCGCCCGTCACTTTCGACCACGTCGATGTAACCAGGCTGTTGAAAGACATTACATCCCTGAAATCCAGCCTGGCCTAAGTACAATGTGAGTTGGAGAAATCGGATAACACCATAACTGAACTACGTGAAGAGTTAGTGTTATTTCGAAACACTATGTCTGCAAGTAGGTCACCGCATGCGTCAAACGTCAACACACGACGCGGGGCTCAAAATGCATCTGTCTGCAGTTTCGAGTCAGCGCATTTACTTGCGTCACCTATCGCCGCGAGTAATGCAAGCGGTGTAACGTGTGCTGTGGATGACATCGGGTCGTCGACACCGGTCAAGGTTTTGTCGCATTTAGGTGCGACAAGCCCTAAGCGCGACTATGCAGCTGTTACCGCCGAAAACAAAACGCCGGCAAATCGGCAGCATAAAAAAGGGGGTAAACAGAAAGTTTGTGAACCCCCCTGTAACAAGGAAGCTGAACGGGCAGTCCCAGATAAGACAATGTGTGACTAGGACGGCTTCATCAAGGTGGAGAAAAAGAAGAAGAAGAAGAAGCCATATTGCCGTAACCTTTGTGGTACCGGACTAGCAGGACCTAACTTGCTGCTACGTCCTGCAATACCAACCACACAGTTGTACGTGTCCCGGTTGCATCACTCCACAAAGGACGAGGAGGTCGTGGCGTATTTGCGCAAGAAGACCAACTGGACCTTGAGAGTCGAGAGATTGGAGTCGCTCCATAACACGAACTTTAAGTCGTACGTGGTGCGGGTGCCAACTAATCATTTCCAGACGTTCCTCAAGGAAGAGTTTTGGCCGAAAGGTGTTGTCTATCGGCGTTTTTATGGAAGATTACGCAACAACACACAGCGAAACACGCCGATGTAAACTACACCTGTGTCATTATATTATTATTAGAAATAGTATAGTAATAGTATGTATGTTAGTCTATAAGGTATATATCTGTATGGGTTTTATTACCTGAAATAAATAATAATTATTATTATTATAACATTACCTTCGTTTTAAAATTACTGTGTAACACAACACTACGTGATTATTACGTAAACATACTTATAATTACATCGTCATTTATAAATCACTGTTTTACTTCCCTCTAATCTTAGTTTATTTATGCATACTTTTATGTTATACGATAGAAGTACAAAATATTCATGCCATTCCGATCTTTTTATTAAAAGTGTGTGCTAGCAAACTTGTGCGACTTTTTATAAACAAATCCGATTACTTTTTCTGGGGATTAAGAAGAAGACGCGGATTTGTGTTTTATAATAGGGGTGCTTGACAATTAAAAAAATAAACTAAAATGGACACAAGTGACAAATAATTTATTCTTATCCTCCTTACTCGATTGAAGACTTCTTTCACAAACCAAATATCGTTGTAAAGTAACCATATTAAAAAGGATCCAAGTCCAATATTATGGCGAAACCATGTTTACAACACTGTTTGGAAATTCAGGTTTCATTATGTCTTTCTGCTTCTATGTGTTGCTTGTCTTAGGCATAGTAACATAAGTATTCTGATTCAGTCGAAACATATTGTACTGTTTATTTTTTTTACTTTTTAGGTATTTTGGGTATTATCATCATCATCGGCCCTGAATATAAACTGTCCCACTGCTGGGCAAGGGTCTCTTCTCACTATGAGGAGGATAAAGCCATAGTCAAACAATCTGGCCAAGTGCGGGTTGGCAGACTTCACATGTCTTTCGAGAACATTATGGAGAACTCTCAGACATGCAGGTTTCTTCACGATGTTTTCCTCCAGTGTTTAGCAAGTGATAATTAACAATTTAATACGCACATAATTTCGAAGATTTCGAGTCATTGGTGCGCGCTGTAGATTCGATCCCGAGACTATCTGCGTAGCAGTCCGTTAGTCTCTCCTCTAAGATATCGCTTAAGCTTCATTCATTTGGGTATTATATAATAGTATGTATTAAATTATTTAACTTTTGATGATATTGAATGATAATAATAAAGTCGTTTTCGTCAACTAAACAGGCTCTGTTTGATCGAGACCTGCTTACAGAAGTCGTTTTTTTTTGGACAACACAAATATCGATTAGAGCTCTCGCTTTTAGTGTCGTTGTGGCATATTCCCTCGACTGTGGCATGCCCTGTAGCAAGTTATTGTTTTGAAGCGTGAATGATTCCAAACTGACTTTCGCGACCAAGCCACGGTGCTGTTGGCAGACAAGGCACTCCGCCAAGTCCGTGTAATAAACAACTAAAGCAACAGTGGCTGATCAAAACTTGAGTTCAGCCGGAAGGTGAGAACGCCGGGACTCCCTGTAAAATCCTTCTCCCTGGCGTGCCCGCACTCGGCTTGTTTGGAGGTCACTACTGTTGCAGTCCTAACCACGCTGACGCGCACCAGTGGCCGAAGCTGGAATATTTTAGCTAATACTACGGTTAACGAAGCGCTAATTTATATTTCAAACTTAAATTTATTAGATTAATAGAAAAGTATTGAATAATTATTGTAATAAGTAAGGCGACTACCACCTAGCAAGCTTATAATATATTATCCACGGCAAAATCGTAGTCGTGTCATATCATGCAAATGTTCCAGTGTGGCTGTTTAGAAGATAATCAATATAAAAGTGGGACGCTTTGTGAGAATAAAGTAATTAGGGCTACGGCGCCATAAGTGTGGCCGATATACCTACACGCTTTTATATAATGCCGCATTAGATAAAAGCAGCTATCGATTTTGTTAGGCTAAATTTTTAATTGGGTTTTGTGGTGTTTAAAGTGACATTATTTGCCAGCGTCACTAAGAAAATCTGAACCTGGTATAATTATATTGTGTATAATTGTGTGAGCATCTTCCTGAGAACGATATATAATTATATATATATTTTTTTTATATAGACTCACGCCTGTATCCCCCAATGGGGTAGGCAGAGGTGTAATATTACACCCACATTTCGCCATGAAATTTTAGGTCACACGTAATAGGGGGCGACCCTATTGCCGTACCGGGCACATTACCAGACTCCGTGCTGCTACTGAGAATTTCTTAAAGGAAAAACCCAATAATACTTTGCCCGACCCGGAAATCGAACCCGAGACCTCCCAATCCCACGCGCACATTTATACCGCGAGACCAACGAGGCTATTATATTTTTAGATATTATACGATATTTTTAGGACTTCAAAAATGAAAGAAGAATTTCGAAAATGTCGAAATAATGATAATACTCATGTATTGGTCACGACTAGGGAATAAGATTCAAAGATTCTCACTAACAGCAAAGGCAAGACAGAGTTGAATAGATGATAAGTGATTTGACTAGATAGACACCATAGTAGTGGTTTCAATACGGGACAAGACTTAGTGTGGTCCAGAAATCGTTGTTTAGAGGCTAGGTGTTCATTCGTTAAAAGTTTTTAAAGAGCGTAAATATTCGGAGGTAAAAGTGAAATACCTCGTACTGTTAATACATACATACAGAGACTCACGCCTGTTTCCCCGAAAGGGTAGGCAGAGGCATATTAAACGCCCACTTTTCGCCAGTGTTTTGATCCCACGTAATAGGTGGCGAGCCTATTGCCGCTTATTGCAACATTTTGTTTGCCAGAGCCTCGTCCGTTGATCGGCAGGTGCACCAATTGCAGGTGAGGTTGGCTTGGCACCCTAAGTTTTTGGTGGGAACCCTATACACCCGTACTGTTAATAGTATGACTATACTCCGATAAAATTTAGCTTTGACCAGATTAATTATTCTTCGGTCCAATGCCATACGCCCAATCAAGCACGACGCTGATCGCTGCAGACAGACAGTAAACACTCACCTAAATCCCATCTAGCCTATAGCCTAGCAGATCAAGTGTGTTAGATTATAAAAATGCCCACTCATTACCGTTCCCCGCGTCCATCTGTTTGAAGAGTTGGTCCGACGTCAAGTGCTCTCTATTTGTTTGACGAGTTCGAGTATCTCTGACGTCGGCGTCAGAGCCGTATATGTTTAGTATGTGATGTTATGGAATATGGGCCTAATTGCTTGCTTTGTTTGAGATGACCTTAAGATTAAATGATTTATAGGACACAGAACCTTAGCTTTAGAAAAATAATTATTAAAATTTATTTGCTGTTTAATGGTTGCTTTGGTTTCTACCTATAACTCGATGCTAACAAATTAATCAAAAGCCGAAGTAAGTATTTTCCATTTTCAGTACAAACGGCTGAACCAAAATTAAAATTTATGAGATTTAGCGTTTAAATAGATACAACCTTGGAGATTAACATGGGTTACCTTTTGTTGCGAATATAAAACGCGAAGGGTTTGAAATAGGAGTGATTTTCACAACCTGCGAACTATTACCTTACAAGTTTCGGATATAGAATTAAGTAGTGAATATGAGTATAAAAAAGCGTATTAAATACCATTAATTTTGGTCTTTATTTGTCATCGACGAGTGAAGCTGCGAGTATCAGCTAGTTATTGTGTACATACACTCGTTTTTGTGGTTTCCAAAGAACTACTTGAAATTCATCCGATTTGCTCAGTTCTGCAGTTGCTAATTAAATAAGTATGTTTTTTTTAAATAATTGCATAATATTTTTACCACACGCATACAACACCATCTGGTCCCAAACTAACTGTCTAGTACCCATAGTCTAGTCTAGTACTCATAGTCTAACTGTCTAGTACCTATTAGTAATAGTCTATTCAAACTAATCGGTGGATAGAGCGCAATGCCGATGAATAAATGAGTTCCGATCAACTGAATTGTTTGGCATGAGCACTGCGTTGTTTGCGGTGTGACATCCGCTACGAAACACACAACCAATACACACTTGGCAGGTTATGACTGTGTAGCTCAATATAAAATGAAAATAAATAAATAGCAATTTAAATAACTGCTGCACACATAAAACTACTTTAAAAAATTAAACCATATTGAAACGAATTAACGTTCATTCGTATTGGGAATAGCAAAGCAAGCAAAATAGTTCAAATTAGAGTAATAGAATAATCGATAGCACAAACAACGAGTGATTTTCAAATAAAGTGCCATATGAACGTTTTTGTATTTTTAAATTGTATGTATACAGGCTATGCATACATTAATTTGTACAAAGTTTTATAATTTTTAATTTGATGGTACTGTTTTCTCTTTTGCTTTGAAATGTTAGAACCGCGTATGTTAGCAATAACTTACGTAGTCTGGGACAATTCATACACGTTAATCTGATCCCAAATAAGGCAGAGCAAATACTATGATAAACGACGAACATTCTTATATATCCATACTAGATTCAGATAAATTACACCCAGACACAGAATAAATCATCATGCACATTATTTGACGTTTGTACTTTAAACCGACGACCATAAAACTTAGTAGCCAGGCCCTTAGACAAATAGGCCACTCAAAATATTACTTTTTAGGGTTCCGTACCTAAAAGGTAAAAAACGGAACCCTATTACTAAGCCTCCGCTGTCTGTCTGTCTGTCTGTCTGTCCGTCTGTCTGTCACCAGGCTGTATCTCATAAACCGTGATAGCTAGAAAGCTGACATTTTCACAAATTATGTATTTCGGTTGCCGCTATAACAACAAATACTAAAAATAAAAAATATTAAGGGGGGGTCCCATACAATTAACGTGACTTTTTTCGTATTTTTTGCTCAAAATTACTAACGGTAACAGGTAGACGCTTAAAATTTTCACAGAATATGTAGTTCTATATAACCTTTCAAAATAAATAATAAATTTTTTTAAAAGTAAAAAATAAAGGGGGGCTCCCATACAACAATCGTAATTTTTAAGCAATTAGTCGATCTTAATACAGGTAGAAGTTTAAAAAATATTTAAGTATACATACAACAAACGTGATTTTCTTTTATAGATGATGGTACGGAACCCTTTGTGCGCGAGTCCGATTCGCACTTGACCAATTTTTTCATAGATGTTATTATTCTATTCAATATTAAAGTCAAGAAAAATATGACTTATTTTTTATCGAACAAATACTTTCCTCATTGCTACTAATGCCATTTACTTCATAAGATTGAGTATACGAATAACGGATAATAATATCTTATTGCAAAACCTTGTTTCTCATTTTCCCGATAAGGCCCATTACGTTGTAATTTGATCCGTGCCTGCGTCAAAAATATCTATTTATATCAAAGATCACAAAATAAATAAACAATTAGCCTACATTATGGAAATGTTGGTGTACTACTTGGCTTCCAGGAATATAAAATAACCAGGATATTATTATGAAGATTTGCGTCACGGAGGTAAGGTTGAGACAAAAAATATGTCAACTGTGATGTATACACGTGTTTGCTATCAAGTTACATTCATGCTCAAATGGGTTTATAAGATTATCTTATACAGACAAGATGTGTCCTCGAGGTAATGTCATCGTAACTGCGAAGAAGATTGTGTAGGAGATTTCATAAGTTTAATCATCAAAAATTGTAAAACTAAAGATAAACCCTTAGCAATCATATAAGTCGAAGAGAAAGTTATTAATTTATGATCAATTCAATAGCCTTACTGGCTGGTGTCTTTTTGAAAACAAAATATTAATACAACTACGTTTGTCATGACGCTTTTTTTAAATTAACAACATATATTAAATTCATTAATTCTAGTGCATATTATACAAACGGATGCCAAATACAACTGAGATCTTTCAGCCAGGTTGTAAAGAGTCGGCTGAAAGACCACCATTTCACCATTTATGTTTCCATTGACCACCATTTCACCATAAAGACAAAATGTCATGGATTAATCGCTTCAAGGAACTGATGCACATTACGACAAGGAGCAATCATATTATCTTATTTACATTCATGTTGAATATTTTTCTTCGTAAAATTCTAGAGAGAGCGAGGGAGATCATCTGTCTCCTTTCCCTCCTCATTTTGATAAAAACATCGTAACAAACAAAAAACGTACTACAAAATTATATCGTTTAATGAAACAATATGTACGATTTATTATAATTCGTTACGAAGCAGCCATGTCGGCCAGATGTTAATATGAAAAGATAAATGTCTCAGCTGGAAGGTAATTATATTAAAACATTATTTTGTTTTATATCCAATAACGAAACAAAATTATGGAATAAACGTTGTGTCAGACAAAGCCCTTAGGGCGTGGTATAAGCGTTGAGAGAATGAGTTTTATGCAATATTTGATTAAAGTTTACGGGCGACCTAATACCGCCGTCCAATTATTTAAAATACAAGTAAAATGAACCAACCAAAACAAGTAAGCGCTAAACAGAATATTTTGCATTAGATATATGTTTCTAGACGTTTGGAAACCTTGAAGATTTGCCAATTGTAAAGTAACTTTTAAGGCTTTAATAGTATACATTGCGTTCATAATTCTCAGCCTTCTTCATAATTTATCCTTCTGCTGGGCACAAACCTCTTCTGACTATGAGAATGATAAAGCCATAGTTCAGCACACTAGACAAGTACTGGACAAGACTTCATATGACTTGTGAACATCATGGAGAACTCACAGACATACAAGTATCCTGGCGATGTAATTTTGAATAATATTGTATTTTTATGTGTTCCTTATGTCTTCTCACCAACTCATCATGACATAGCATTTATTTATAATCCGTAAGTATTCTGGTTATGTAACCAGGGGATATTTTCATCACATTGATGTCAATGTGATGAAAATATTAAAAAGAAACAAGGTCTCCTAATGTTTTTTAACTTGGACCATCTTTTGATTCTATACCGCTACGAAATACACTTAAATAATTGTTTTATACACAAAACGGAGAAAAACTATAGCTAGCTACTCAATAGGGGTTTAATATAACTTGTACATAACTGTTTCTTGCTCTCTGCTGTTTAGTCTGTTTTAGGTAATTTGGATTCTCTATTTCATTATTATTTTTGTTTGTAACACCAAAGTTTATGACTGCTAGCTGGCATTAATTGAATGTTTACATTTATTTATATCAAAAAATCTAAGCGACATGTCAATACAGAACCGTGTACTAGGCATGTGAAACACAGCTGACAGAAATTGGAGGAAGATGAAAATTAACACTGAGCGTAGCTTAAAGTTAAGATAATTATATAGTCTAAGGAGCATAGTGTCCTAGGAGAAGCCTATTGAAGATGGTCGACTGACACAAGATGACAGCAATCGTGATGATGATTGTATTGTTATATCTAGATAATATATTAATAGCGTTACAAACAGCTTGCTATAGTAGTTTATTGTATATCCTGAGAACTAAACTAAGACTTTGTCCATGCCGGCTGCGTACGCTAACAATGTAGTTGGTGTTGATTGATTAAATTACGGATCACTTAAGATGTCAGGGTAGATACCATACATTCTTATTAAGCGGATCTTCCTCGCGATAATTAACTTATTTTAGGTATAAATATCTTAGTTACCTCTGACTTCAGGGTAGATATTTTGTAATAGTATCTAGTACTTTATCGGTACTGTTGGCTGCCCGTAATTTGACTACTCAAGCTGTTGCATATATTCCAATGACAGAAAACTGTAAGTTCAGTATGCGGTCGCATATTAATAAGTCAATCTTAACCACTATGGCGACCGGTTGGCGCCGCGGGATCGGAGTGTAAGCGACTGCTACGCCGAAGGTCGCGGGTTCGATTCCCGCTGAAGTCAAACATTTGTGTGCATGATCATGAATGTTTGTCTTGGTCTGGGTGTTTCTATGTATAATATGTATATATTTACAAAAAAAAGTATATATGTATGTCTATCCATTGTCTAGTACCCATAGTACAAGCTTCTGCTTAGTTTGGGACTAGATGGTGTTGTGTGAATGTGGTAGAATATTACTATTACCTCAACTTCTATTGTGTATATTTCAAAAACCTTTTTCTCTACTTTTCTTTAATGAAGACAGGGATCATAAATATCGTAAAACAGAATAAGATAATGTAATAGCGACTCTGTAAAGGTGGGCACATAAGAGCGGACTTTAACGAGCGGCCAAACCCTATTGACGAGTCGACACGGTTCGCTCGACTAGAGCAGGGATGCAAAAAATATGTACAAGTACTTATGTGCGTATTGTAGGCTTCATTGAAGATATAATGCTATTATTTTTGGGTTATGTAATGTTGACGAATGGCCGGTTTTAATATCCGTGGATTTGGAGATTCGAGATACATGTTTGAAATATTTTTTACGGGGCTCAAGTCAAATGTGTATCAAAAATCTCAAAAAAATGATACATCAAATATTGAATTCAGCGGTAAATGTAACGCTGAAAAAATTTTGACTACACGTATGTTCTAGCGGTATGGGAAGCTAAAGGAACTGTTGTGGTTTCGATGTCTGGAATAAAACTTGTTTGATCAACGAATTATTGTTTCGAGTCTGGATTTTTTCGTGTTGGTGATTTTTATATTTTTAAAAGTTTGAAAGTCATTTGCGTTGATTTACCGAGCAACTAATATTTAGCTAGAATAAGAGTTAATCAAATGCGTCATAGTAGACAGTTTACCAGCTAGCTAGCTACAGTTCTCATACTAAACTGAGGTTTAAGTTTAGAAAACTGTGTCCTTACAACTCATTTAAGCTGTACTGCAATTTTTGGCAGTAAAACTCAGTTTCGTGTAGGTAAAAATATCAAAGAAAATTGTTCATATATTTATATCTTCATAAATACGGCAACGGACGCTATTCATTTTCATTAATCAAATAAATATGTTTGCGTGGCTTGTGAAGTTAAAAAAAATATAATTAAAACCGCATGTATCGTATGCAAATATGATAAACGCCGTAATATTTTAATTAAATTATGAAAATGGCTTATGCAACATGTCACGGAAAGATGCGGCGGTATTTTAAACTGTTGGTTAGGTGACTATGTTACTCAATGTTGGAATGAAGCTTTTTGTACTTGGAATACAAAATTTATATTTACATACATACATACATAGACTCACGCCTGTTTCCCCGAAGGGGTAGGCAGAGGCATATTAAACGCTTACTTTTCGCCAGTGTTTTGATCCCACGTAATAGGTGGCGAGCCTATTGCCGCTTATTGGGACATTTTGATTGCCAGAGCCTCGTCCGTTGATCGGCAGGTGCACCACTTGCAGGTGAGGTTGGCTTGGGACCCTAAGTTCTTGGTGGGAACCCTATTTATATCAAAAGATTCTAAATAAATCGTTTTTTTCAGTACGTTTTTTTAGTTTGCGAATGGACACTTAACAGATTATTGAGTCTTTCCTAGAACCTCAGGTTTACGGCACTTTCAAATTAGACGTTTGATATTGGACTGATGCCACACGTTAGATACACAGCTGACTGTTATCTATTATCTTAATCTTAAAGTATCTATTATTGAAAGACTAGAAACTGGACATTAGTATAGTGACTTTGAAAGCATTGATAGTATAGTGGTTTCAGCAGTAGCTTTGTCGTTTCTTATTGGGCCGACAGGATTTTACTTAACATAACTTTTTGTGATTCATAAATATTTGTTGCAGGTCCTGAGTGCTTTTTGTGTTATTTTTTTGTAAAGTCCCTTGCGGTATAGGATTTAAGTAAAGAGTTTTATTTTAATTTCTCTCTAAAGCCATTTAAATTTATTTATTTAAAATAAACACTATCAATACAAACAAACATTTGAAGCCATCAATAATTATTATCTCTTAGTCTGCTCAAATAAGATACGAGAGGTAGATGTACTTAATAATACAAAAAACTACCATGTGTAAAATTCTTCTTAATGACACGAAAACTTTTTTTAACCGACTTCAAACAAAAAAAGAAGGAGGAGCTTAGACAAATGATTGGTATCGCTTCGCTATACTAGACACCGCGCTGCCTAAGAAAAATAGGGCCATAAGTGAGGCAACTCATTTTGACAGTGTATGTCAAACAAAAGCAATAAGACGCATGCGTGAAGAACTGTGTTGTCAGCTTCTCAACAGTTACCCAAGTAAATGGGAAAATATTTTATCCTGTGGTCTAGTGGATAAGTTATTGGTCTCAAAATCAGTTTAGAAAATTCTTAAAAAAATACAATTCATTAAAAGCATCAATATAATTGTGTATCGGTTAGGCTTACCGTGTAAGTTCCTTTATGAGAAAAATGGTGCGTATATTATCCAATGATTAGGTCTCATTTTATTATGATGGTTTGTTTTATGTACTTATATTTTCAAACTATTATTAGAAATAACCATAGAGAAAAAAAGGTGTTTTCAAAACAGTGCTTTCTATTTACATGCTACTAGTTCATATAAATTTAGTTACGCATTATTAATTTAACATGAATAGTCGGGAAGACTACTTAGATAAAACAACAATCTTACACACTTAATTACACATAATACCTACCCCTTCGGGGAAGCAGGCGTGAGTCTATGTATGTAATATAATTAGGTAAATCGTGTTTCTTGGGAAAGGTGTTCAGTTTCTAACAACTAACATTTTCACCTTATTTGTAAAGGTATAAACATAAAATAATATAGAAAAGGTAAAATATATAATAAATAGGTTAGAAAAAAGAAATAGTAAAATATAATGAAATGCAATAACTATAGATTCACATAATAAAAATCTCTGAAAAATAAAATCTCTCTCTCAACTGTGGGGAAGTTAATTCTTGTACTAGCAGCGACACTGAATGGCGTTTTCTGTTTTTTTGTAATTATATGTTGAAATTTCAAAATTATTGTTATTTTACAGATATTATGTGACACCAGAGACCTTATTATTTATTGCTGAGTTATTTTTACTCAGGATAAAAGCGCAACTTGGCATTGTACAGCGAATTATTTCCGTATTTAATTTGGTGAATATATGCACCTGAGACATGGCTGTCAGTGTGACAGGCTCAACCATGCCAGCTGGCATGGTTTTTTCTGCCTCATTTTTCAAGTATGAGGGCTCCGTCTAGTAGAGCAGAGCGACACCAATCATTAGTCTATGAGGAGGAGGTTCTCAATTCGGCCGGTATATTTTTTTTTCGATGTATGTACACCGATTTTGCCGAGGTTTCTGAACCGATTTACTTTATTCTTTTTTTGTTTGATGCGCAATAGTTTCGAATTGGTCCCATAAAAATTTTATTCATGTAGGCCCAGTAGTTTTTAGTTTATGAGCATTTTTTTATTTATTTTACTCTACGATTTTCACCTATCCTTAAGGCTGAAATTCCTATGAATAATAATTGTGACGGCTGATGTCATGTCAAATTGTCATCACTACGGTTACTAAGGACTACTGACGTCTATACTTTATGCGTCGACCCGACAAACTGGCCGGTACTCAAACATATTAATTAACAAAAAGGTTTGAAGACTATTTCATTATTTGGAAATGACAGTTTTAAGTTAGATGACGTAAGCACTCTGTCAACTGTTGGCACTAATTGATAATAAGGTGATGGCCGTGCTGATAATACATCCGCTTTACGTTCTGAAGGCATGGGTTCAAATCCCAATCAAAACAGTTAGTCGAGTTTGGTTTTTATGAAATTTGGAAAATGTTTATGAATATTTGGCAAATATATTTTTTTATCTTAGGTAGACTTTAAATAAACTAAAGTGTAATTGGTCTATAAATATGATTTACATTATAATGTACAATAAAATAAAACTAATTATATAACTAAACTATCCTAAACTATAAAAAAACAAAAGTATGAAAAGTAAATAAAATATAATAAAAAATTAAATTCCTTCGCAACGCTGTCGAGCTGGTAGCGTGCCCAGAAGGCTGGCAGCATTGCCACGTTGAATGGCAATGCTTATTCTCTCAGCGAGATATAAACCAGTCCTCTGGTCACGGGAAGCATCGATCAGCCTTCTGCCGATTTCTTTCTTTGGGAAATGTGGGTGTAATATTACACCTCTGCCTACCCCTTTGGGGATACAGGCGTGAGTCTATAAAAAATATGTCAGACATCGGGAGTTGGGTTTTGTATACGAATTTAAATTGGATGACAATGAAAAGTTATTATGACATAGAGCTGCTCTGATGATGGAATCGAAAGGTGGCCATAGGAATAATATAGGAACTCAGTAAATAATTGACAAAATTTTGTAGAGTTTGGGCTCGATCTCGTCCGATAAAAGAGTCAGAAGGCGGCGATACGAACTCAGTAATTACAAAAATCTATTTGAATTGCACAATGATGATAATGGTGACTTCAAAGACGTAAATCATGCGGTAATGCCATGATTTGTCGATTATTAATGAGATCAAGTCTATTAGCTCTCTGCTCAAAAGGCTCATTCGCTAGACGCTCTTGGATCTTACCGAGTCTAGAATTATACTGTTTAAGAGTTTCTTGACGTTAACGTGATTTCATATATATGCTTTCCTGGCCAAAAAATGTTTTTCAGGATCTTTAATAGTCTCACAAGAACGTAAAACTGTGTCCCGAAGAGCATTTTTACAGAGAAGACTACTTTTATCCGTTCCCGTTTCTTGAGATCTATATTTTAAGGCGCGCAGCACCTTTTGTAGGTCTACCTATAACTAGTTGACAAATCAACAATAGGTTCACTAAAAAGTATTAAATAAAAATAACTACGTTAAAAACAACCGACTTCAAAAACGAAAAAGTGAAAAATAATAATTACTAATTGGTTTGAAGTCGGTGCCAAATCAAATTTCAAAAGCCTTTAAATTAAAGAAGGCATTTCATAATTCACATGAATTCACATTCTGTTCAATACATTTTCGTATCAATTTTTTCATTATTCTTCGTGTTAACTGAAGCTGCTTATAATATTAAGATCAAATTGCTCTTTATTAGGTTTATTTATGCATCTTCATATTTATCGTCGTCATTCCTTTGTATTAATTTGCTCGTATTCATTTAAGTGATTAAAATATTATTATTTGTTTTAAGGCTTGGCACCGACTTCAAACCTATTAGTAAATAGCACATATAAATAATAGGTAGTATTTAATTAATGTTAAATCTTTATTATTTTTCACTTTTTCGTTTTTGAAGTCGGTTGTTTTTAACATAGTTATTTTTATTATTTGTTATTGTTTTTTTTTAATACAATACCTTTTTACTTTTTGATGTGCATATGTCAAAAAATAAACACTTCCCATGCTGTAGACAATCTCGTTTACAAAATTAGTAAATAATATTTGAGTAAATAATATAGAATCTTTGTGTGTCGGTCAACCCTGCCCCTAAGGCACGGCCGTGCAACGAACATTAGATTACTTGAAAACGCTCGTCTGACCAACGTCCAAAATAAGCCAATTGAATTCCGTCGCCGACCTCTTATCAGATTGCATAGATTTTACAAAACGATTGAATTACTATTTTAAAGTATTTAGAATATCAGACTACAAATAAACTGTTTATATTATATATATGGGTGCATAGGGATCCCACCAAGAACTTAGGGTCCCAAGCCAACCTCACATGCAAGTGGTGCCACCTGCCGATCAACGGACGAGGCTCTGGCAAACAAAATGTCCCAATAAGCGGCAATAGGCTCGCCACCTATTACGTGGGATCAAAACACTGGCGAATAGTGGGCGTTTAATATCGGGGAAACAGGCGTGAGTCTATGTGTGTATGTATGTATGTATATTATATGTAATAAAATTGCGAGTCTTGTTAACCTTAGCCTGATGAGATGTTCATAATTCATCTTATCGTTATCCCGGTTGTACCTAAAATATCTGCCTTGGTACCACGTAACCCCTGGGGTAAGGGTTCTAGGAAGCTGTAGCCTACGCCCACAAAAATATCTGTTTTCATACAAAGGAAGAAAAAATATACTTTTTAGTTTTACCTATATAAATCCTTCCTTTACATACATATGTATTCCATGGCTTAGGTTATTGTCAGTAGGTATATTCAAGGTAACTATGAAGACTGTCAAAGCTCTTCATGCAAGACGGGACTGTCTGACCGCCGGTGTAACATCCTCCGCGAGGCACAGGCAATCATCAACACTTTAATACTCACGTAATAATATTTTCTGCAAGTTCGTGGTTGGCGCCGTTGGTTTTGAACCCGATACACACTGTAAAAACTAGGCTAGTCCTGTCTCTTGTGTAATGAGATATATCATTATCTATTTAAATTGAGAGCTGCATTTAACCGGATTTCCAGCCAGTCCAATGTGTGCAAAACGTGACGTTGACTAGTTCACACGCTTTTACGACAACTGTGAACAAAAAACTTTAAAAACCTGTGCCGTGAACATAACCAATACCGAACACTTTATTTTTCACCGTTTCATTTTGTTTAGACTTGCTACAGGTCTAAGAATAAGTATTGGGTCGCAGGGGACTTTACAAACATTCACACAATGGACACAAAATACACCTAGACTTGAAACAACAAATTGATGGTGACAGAGTATTGTTCGAGGGGGTCGAACCTACAACACTCGACGCACTGCTTATCAACGAGGCTACCGCTAAAAGACTACGTAATGCACGCAGTCACTTACACATACTTTGACAAAGCACCTAATGAAGAGACATTAGCTGTTTAAGAAAAATGTAATTATGGCAAGTGTGTTAAAATCCGTTAAAATCAGAGATTTGTCGCCACATGGGACAACACCGTCTAAGCCACAAATTTTTGTGTCTAGCCTAGTACTCCTACTTAGCCTTCTGCTTAGCAATTACGCTCACTATAAATAGTTCCATGAACTATAATAAATTTTTGTATGATTGACACGATTACTTCAGTATGTTTATTTTTTATTTTTTGTTTTTTATAGACTCACGCCTGTATCCCCGAAGGAGTAGGCAGAGGTGTACCATTACACCCACATTTCACCATTAATTTTTAGGTCCCACGTAATATAGGGCGAGCCTATTACCGTTACCGGGCACATCACCAGACTCCGTGCTGCCACTGAGAATTCGTAAAAACCCAGTAACACTTTAGCCCGACCTGGGAATCGAACCCGGGACCTCTGATCAGCAGTTGCATACGCTATCCACTGGGCCACGGAGGCAGTCATATTTCAACATCAGTATGTTTAGCAGTTTCCTGGTTACCATAGCACAGGCGCTGTCGGGTTCGTAGTCAGATGGCCGAATTTGAGTAATCCTAATTCCTAACATATATAACATATCAAATAAAAAGTATATTAGTTCTATGCTACAAGCAATACAAAGTCGGCTTTTCAAAACTATCAAACATGTACACGCATTCTAAATAATTATTTAGATTTCATGAGCATCTTTGACACCGCATAGTCCATAATGTCAAAAGCCATTAATGCCTTACGGATGGTCGCAGCATAATTTCTGCTCAATAATAGGTACAGTCAGCAACATAATAGACAAAGTCAAAGTCAAAATCCTTTATTCATTTGGGTCACAATGTGACGCTTATGAACGTCAAAATAATAAATTTATAAAATAATTACTTAATGACTCTACATTTACATTTACTGCCACGTTCGCAAAGCAAGGGCGTAGAACCATGAGAAAGAACGGGCAATAAAACTCACGGTCACTCTTTTTCATCGCCAGGTTTTGCATAATACACATAATTTACATTTTGTAAGGTGCTGCAACTGTTACACCTTCTATATCACTTATATTTATTTACTGTACATAATAATACTCAAGCATCATACCTAATTTTAATTTTGATGTTCATTTAGTTAGCCTCCTCAGAATAGACATGGTGAAACAGGAGCATCCACTTACATTATATATACCTAATAACGCAGGCAATCCGCGAAATTGATCAAAACCATGATGGAAATTATGCAGTTTAATATTAAAATTTAATACCAGCCGCAAGAGCGTCATCGACCAGTCACCGCAAGTAGCACCCAGTTCACGAGTATGACGCATGGGCCAGCCATCATCCCTCTCGCCATATTAGAGGGACAGGGATGACCCGATACACGACACCACCACAAGAAATGAGATTTTAGTGAGCATGACGACAACGGTATCCGAACCGGCAGTAAGAAACAATCTATTGGTATACTGACCATGACCGCCAATAGGGTAGTTTCCAGGGTCAAAATAATTACATTTTATTTAGTCCGCATTTTAGATTATAAAAAAATATTGGACACAATTTTTTTCTTTTTTCGATTAAATAAAAAATAACAAAGATATAGCCCATTAAAGTTACGTGTGACGTCATCTAGTGCGAAAAAATGCAGCACGGTGTGACGTTATACGTAACTTTAATAAGCTATATCTTGGTCATTATTGGTTTAATTTACAAATAAAAAAAAAACGTATCGCTTATTTTTGAATAATCTAAAGGACAGACTTATAAAATTTTTTTCGTCAACTAGCCTATTACCTCCACTTTCCAGATCGAAAGAATGCAAATGTAGAAAGAATTGTGTGAAGGTGACAAGTGAACAATGATATAACCAGGGATAAATTATGTTAAACTACATTCAACAAATCATAAAAATATCCAAATCCTGCAAAATCATGTGTTCACGAGGCACCTCCACTTAACATGTCACTTATCAAAACGAGAATTTAACAAATCTGTATAACAATTATATTAAACGGTCCGAAAAGAAAATATAGCCTAAGTCTGTCCCCATGGTGTCTTATCATTTAAAAATTCCTTAATAGTGTCATAACCCCTTTGTAAAAGAAAGTTCCTAATATTGTCCGTTTGTATTTGTGCATGGGTAAATTCAGGTACAGGTATCAAGAGGCAATTTGTTGAAAAATCGTATACCAATACCCGCAAATGAGTTCTGAACTTTATGTAAACGGTAGTTAGTTCCCACTAGTTTATGCTTATTCCTTGTGTTCACTTTGTGCAAATCACTATTTTGCGGTATAAAATTAAGTTTTTCTTAATGTAAATTAAGTTCGCATAATTATATATATTGCGATGCAACTGTCAATATATCTACTTTTTTAAATTTATCACGTAAAGAATCTCTAGAATCTAACTTATAAATTACACGTATGGCCCTCTTTTGAATGACAAAAATAGTCTGTATATCAGCAGCTGTACCCCATAACATTATACCATAACACATTACGCTGTGAAAATAACTAAATTAAACTAGTCTAGCAGTATTTATACACGCTGATTTTTTATTGGTTTAGGAAAAAAAAACCTCATGTCCGAAATAAAATCCTCTATTCATATTCAAAATCAAAATTCACCTAGCACCTAAAACAAAAAAGTTATAAAAGTCAGTAACTGCTGGAAATACGTAGTACACACGGTTGTTTATGAGTAGGTAGTGTTCGCGCGCCGCGCGGTCATGACCTCGCCGCGTGCGCCGGGCGCAGCCGTCAGCTGTTGCTGTTGTTTACCTACAGCGGTTGTAGGTTGTTAGTGCCGAACTGCCGACTGATAAAGATACGTAACGGACACAGCAGTCGAAACAACAATTTATGAATCACACAAAGTGTTGTGTCAAACATCGCTTAAACCACTACGCCAACCATGAAGTGCAGTAATAAATAATTAAAATAATAAACGTATGTAACTAAATAGCTATACCTATTCAATAATTTCTTGGAACATTACTCGGACTTAGAATTTCGTCGAAACAAGCTGTGGGTTTACGAAATCCTGATGAACTAGTAGAAGAAAAACGATAAACTAAGAATTATTCGTTACGTTATTAGACATAGGTACCTACATTATCTTTTGAATAACTAGACGGTTAAAGTTTAGAAACGTGCTGCCTCGATAGACGAAAAGTAAGGATGTTAGGAGGTTCTAGGGGGTCTTCTCATACCTATGCAACACGATTTTCTTGCCGGAAACGCCGTTTTATAAAAAAAAACTACGACAAAATTCTTAACTTTTAGGTTAGGTTAGTGTAGTAGGTACTTTTTTTTAGGTACTGTGTGTGTTTTCTACTGTGAACTGAGTCTGACTCCGGGTGTGCTCCCGCCAAAAGCTCTCGGTCACCCCTGAGTGTCGCTACACCTCACTCAACCTTCGCATCGCTACGGAGGTCGGCGACTCGCTTCGCTCGCCACCTCCCCCCTTCGCTCTGCTCGGCCTCGTGTGGCTTGCTCCACTCAGGACCTCCCTCAAGCTTCTGGCTCCCGCATTTATAAAAACACTCTAGGGGTAGGGACCACAACACTACGTGGGGTCGGGGTGCCCCGTGTCGGTTCTGAGACTAAGTCCTGTCTGCATAATAAGTCAAATTATAAATAATAAGGGTATATTTACCTTTGTTATATTTCCTTTTTCCAAATTTGCGTTAAAATAGTGTCCTACTACACTAACATAACCTAAAAATTAAGAATTTTGTCGTTTTTTTTTTATAAAACGGCGTTTCCGGCAAGAAAATCGTGTTGCGTAGGTATGAGAAGACCCCCTAGAACCCTCTAATATCCTCACTTTTCGTCTATCGAGGCAGCACGTTTCTAAACCCAACCCAACTAGACAAAGATTTTAACAATGGAAAAGTTTAGTACTTGCGTATTTCTATGTATAAGAATGTAATCACAGTAGGTATTCAATAATGAATAAACCAATTACCTTTGCTGTTTGCTGCCTAGGTACTCGTACATCACAATCAATTGACACCTTTCACACATTGTCTTTTGTTAATGATAGCTAATTAGAAAAACACTAATTAATTACGATGCCAAATTTCTTGTTCAAACTGCACTGAATACACTGCTAAACTGACCGATGTTTATGAGGCGTTGCACTACAGCCAGGATTGTGTTTGGTGATGGTGATGGCACTTAGGGTGAGTGAATACCTCGCGTGCGCAACGATTCCAGGTGGTCTGGTAACGAATACATGCGCCTCGCCTCTTCCATATTTTCACCAGACATGTAATACATTCGCACCATAGACGCGAACTCAATATTGGAATATTCATAATGCCGATCCATTACGAAGCGCGCGCGACGTAACACGGGTACAATGACGGGGTCGAACGTGACGTACAAGCGCCCAGTTGACCTAATTTCGCGAGACTGTCGAAGTGACGAGCGGCAAATTGCAGCCGACCCCCGCCCTTACCCCTGTCGCCCCGCGTTGCTATGCGCGTACGCTGGGGGCGGGGTCTGTACTACTACCTACAGTGCAATGTTTATCTGTGTGTGTCGTGTGTTTAATATCTATCTGTGTAGGTATGTGTGTGGCACGATCGAACATACGTCGGCGCGCGCGATTTCTTTCATAACTACGAACTCTCGTACCAATAATTTAATATTTTTGTTACGATTTTTATAGCTTAGATTTCAAATTTTATTAGCTGGTTAGGTTCTCTTAACGATAAGTAATAAGATGGCTTTCGCTCCAAAACCAATTAAAAATCAGCGTGTATATGTGAATTCCCTAACTTTTCTAACTGCAAACGCTGCAGAACTAAGTTTGACTGCGAGACAGGATATTTGGGCGCCCCACTGAAGCTTACTATTTAAAGTTAGCCCTAAGAACAGACAACTCCATACGAGTCAAGCAGGACTCTAACACCAAGCCAGGGTGCGACGCAGAATCCGGCCCGTCAGAGCCGGCCGCGTCTGGCTCGGGGGCTGGCCCATCAGCCGAGGGTAACTCGGAAGATGAGTGCCTGCTCCTGAGTCCGGTGCGGCGGGACGACGGGGTGGAGGCTGGCGACATCCTGGCCGGCCTGACGCAGCTGACGTTTGGGGAGAAGGGGACATCATCCAAAGATGAACTCTCCGCCTAGTAACGTCAACTGCCTTCAAACCAACCTCCACCACAGCCAAACAGCTACTGCGCAACTGCGCAAATGGATGGAGGTCCAACATTCAGCCATCGTGCTCATCCAGGAACCTTGGATAAGGGGTGGCCTCATTAGAGGCCTCTCCAGCCTGGGAGGTAAGATTTATTCTTCAACTGACCACACACATCCAAGAACCTGTATACTAACTACTAAAAACATCAGAGCCCAAGTTCTAACGGAGTTCTGTTCCAGAGACATCACAGCGATACAAATTGAAATAACACAGCAGCCTAGGAGTATAGCGGTTGTTTTCGCATCGGTCTACATGCCCGAGGCCGAAGACCCGCCTCCGTTCGACCTCACGCGTCTGGTTAACCAGTGCGAGAGAACCAATACGGAGGTTGTAATAGGAACGGACTCCAATGCCCACCACCAAATGTGGGGCATGAACTGCAATAACAACAGAGGTAAATCACTGGTTGAATACCTATTCACCACCAATCTTACCCTATTAAACACAGGTACGGAGCCCACCTTCGTCACAAGACGTAGTCAGACAATTATCGACTTAACTCTCGCAACAGAAGGAGCGGCTGAACGCATCAAGGGATGGCACGTCTCGAAAGAGGCATCGTGCTCAGACCACAGATGGATCAGCTTCTCCATGGAAGTCGTTATACAACCCACACAGCCGCGTAGGAAACCACACAACACTGACAAAGTAAAGTATGTCCACTTACTTACAGAGAAACTTACCCTGACTGCTACGCCGACAGTACTGGGTAACAATGAACAGATCGACGAGCAGGTATGTACACTGACGCAGTCGATGTTAGACAGCTACCACGCAGCCTGCCCTGAAACCACTATACCATCAACCCCAGGCAAACAACCCTGGTGGGGCGCTGAGCTTGAACGCAAGCGCAAGAAGGTAAGAAGTGCTTTAAACAGGGCAATAAACACAAGCGCAGACGAAGATTGGGACGCTTATAAAGCGGCCAAATCAAGCTACAAGAAGTGCCTCAGATTCAGACGTACCATGGGATGGAGGAAATTCTGTGGGAGCATTGAATCTTGCCAACAAGCAAACCGGGTAAGGAAATTACTGGCTCAGCAACCAACGGTTGCACCAGGTACTCTCCGTAAACCGGATAACACATACACCACATCGGAGGAGGAGACAAGACGCGTCCTACTCGAAACACACTTCCCAGTCTGCGTCCTCACCCCGGTAATAACGTGGCACGATACACAAACAGTGGCGACCGAACATGAGTGGAGACATGCAAATACCGTGGTCACAGAGGAAAAACTCCGATGGGCCATCGACAGCTTCCATCCCTTCAAAGCAGCCGGACTGGACGGCATCTTCCCAGGGTTATTACAATGGGGGGGTGAACCTGTCCGCAAAAGACTTCTGGCAATCATGAGGGCTAGTCTGGCCCTCAGATATGTACCGAAGAGATGGAGGGAAGTCAAACTAATTTTCATACCAAAACCAGGCAAAACAGACTATACCAATGCAAAGTCCTTCAGACCAATAAGCCTGACCTCCTTCATGCTTAAAGCCTTGGAAAGGCTCTGCGAGAGGGAACTAAGAAGTGGGGC
The DNA here is from genome assembly GCA_944739405.2 of Euclidia mi. Taxonomy (NCBI): domain Eukaryota; kingdom Metazoa; phylum Arthropoda; class Insecta; order Lepidoptera; family Erebidae; genus Euclidia; species Euclidia mi. Next base: position 94,129,694 of record OX123182.2, read on the forward strand.
ACTTAAACACTTACCCCTTCATGCCAATCAACATGCATACAGCTCAGGGAAATCGACGGAATCGGCCTTACATCAGGTCGTGAACCAGATAGAAGCTGCTATACAACAAAAATGCATCTGTCTGGGCACCTTCATTGACATAGAAGGAGCCTTCGACAAGACAAACTTTTCCAGCATAAGCAACGCCCTAGCGAAGCATGGTGTGGATCAGATGCTCATACAGTGGATCCAAAACATGCTCAGCAAAAGGGTAGTGCGCCTGCACGGCGACACTCAGACAGCCTTGATAACTAAAGGGTGCCCGCAGGGAGGTGTACTTTCCCCGCTATTGTGGAACTTAGTCATCAATGAACTCATAGACAAACTCAACGCGAGAGACTTCTACACAATAGGTTATGCAGATGATCTAACCATACTCACCTCAGGTAAGGTAACCAGTACAGTGTACGACCTAACCCAACAAGCCCTACGCATAGTAGAGTGGTGGTGTAATGAGTACGAATTATCTGTAAACCCGACCAAGACCGAACTAGTTATGTTCACACACAAACGCGCGCTGGGCACTTACCGACTGCCCAGGTTATTTAATACAGAGCTTAAGCTGTCTACCGAGGTCAAGTACCTAGGTGTCACTCTCGACAGCAAATTGACATGGAACAGCCACATGGAAAATAAGCTCAACAAAGCCAGCATTGTCTTCTGGCAGTGTAAGAAGATGATAGGCAAACGCTGGGGCATATCCCCCAAAATTGTCTTATGGCTTTATAAGACAATAATACGTCCGATGATAAGCTACGGCGCAGTAGTGTGGTGGCCTCGGACCAACCTAACAACGGCCGCCAACAAGCTTCAAAAGCTTCAAAGACTTGCATGCCTAGCGGCAACGGGCTGCATGAAAACTACACCTACAGCGGCACTCGAAGTGTTGCTGGACCTGCCTCCATTGCACCTGTTTATACAACAGGAAGCAACGATGACGGCGGTCCGGCTAAGAGCTCTGAAGCTCTGGAAAGACACCAACACACCGCACACTAGCAATTTAAATACACTCTTTAAAGAAGTTCCTCTCACACAAGCCATCGGCGACCAAATACCGAAACAATTTGTGTTCGACAAGAAGTACAAAATCCAACTGTACGAGGATCTACACGAAGGAGCGGTTAATCACAACGAGCTCACGATCTTCACAGATGGGTCTAAGACGGATACAGGTACGGGTTCAGGAGTATTCTCCGAGGACCTAAACATCAACATCGCAGCACCACTGGGAGCCTACAACACGGTCTACCAGGCCGAATGTTTTGGCATAATCCTAGCTGCCACAGCAATCATGGCACGTGAGGTAAGGGAACGATCCATTAGGATCCTCTCAGATAGTAAGGCGGTCCTCTCAGCCCTCAAAAGCCATACTATCACCTCGGCACTCACGCTTGAATGCCACCAGAAACTAACAGAGGTAGGTAAACAAAACAAATTAACACTGCAATGGATCAAGGGCCACAGTGGCTCAAGAGGGAATGGCGCAGCCGACGTACTTGCCAGAAGAGGGGCCACTTTAGAGGTGGTGGGACCCGAGCCCATCATTCCCCTCCCTTCTGGTTTTTATCGCAACCTGGTAAGAAATAGGACCAGGACCCAACACAACCAGTCCTGGATTGGTATTGAAACATGTAGGCAGGCCAAGGAGGCTCTTCCCGCAGTAGACGGTAAGATAGCCAAACAAATCCTCCGGCTGTCCAAACAACAACTGCGGACAGTCACGGCCGCCTACACAGGACACGGATTCTTTAATAAACACCTATTTACTATAGGTATCACCGACAGCCCGCTGTGCAGGGCCTGTATGGCAGCAGACGAGACGGCAGCCCACCTGCTCCTCGACTGCCCTGAGGTCGCACAGTACAGGCAGCAGTACCTGACGAGATACAGCACCCTGAGGGAGGCAGTGGGCCACATCAAGAGTCTGCTGGCCTTCCTCGAAGAGCTGGGGTGGCTCGAATGAAGACACCATTCCCACCCGCACGCAAAATACGCGCCAAGACGTGGAGTTGCGGAAACAGCCCGTGCAATCAAGTATCAAGTAAGTAGCCCTAAGAATACGGTTGATTCGACTAGTTGAATTGTTTCCTTATTTTAAATTATATTAGTAGGAACACCTTTGACATAAGGCAAAGAGAATTTAACACATTTGGTTTTGCTAGGGTTGAGTACCAAACTATTTGTCGAAAACCAATCTAATACGTCATGTGCAAGAGTGTTATTGACGGTATCAAAGTTACTTGAATTGCGATCAACTTTAAAAATTAGTGACGTATCGTCGGCAAACAAAACAATATCACATAAATTTTGAACAAAGAGTGGCAAATCATTAATATATAATATTAAAAAAAGAAATCTTGAATCTTTACCTATTAATGACAATTGTAATTTCATCTAATCTAATTTTTATATTTCGAAAGAACTTATAGTTAAAGAACTTAAACTTTTAGATGTTACTAAAGGTCCAGGGCCAGATGGTCTGACGCCGTTCTTCTTAAAGTCCACTGCTGATACCATTGCACTGCCTTTACATATATTGTACAACAATAGTTTACGTGAAGGTTTAGTTCCTGAAATTTGGAAGTTGGCTAATGTGATACCTGTGTTTAAAAGTGGCAATAGGAATGACGTCACCAACTACCGTCCAATTTCACTATTATCAACCTTATCAAAAGTCTTGGAACGTCTAATACACAACCACATCTATCCTTATTTACACAATTTAATAATTGCAGAGCAACACGGGTTTGTAAAAAAGCGATCAACAATTAGCAACTTAGTATTGTATGTTAATTTTCTATTCGATGGTATGGATAGAAGAGTACAAATAGACGCCGTTTATACAGACTTCTGTAAGGTTTTTGATAAGGTGGATCATGATTTGCTACTTAAGAAACAAGTTTTTAACGGAATCAGAGGAAATTTGCTACGATGGTTCACCTCCTACATAAAAAATCGCTCGCAAAGAGTTGTTATCAATGGCTTTACTTCCGAAAATATTATAAAGGTAACTTCAGGCGTTGCGCAAGGCTCCATTTTAGGTCCTCTGCTCTTTGTATTATTTATTAATGACATAAATGAATGTTTTAAGAATTCACATTTCTTACTATATGCTGATGATTTAAAAGTTTATCGTGAAATCACATGCTTAAATGATTGTCATAAGCTTCATGACGATTTAAATCGCTTTTCTATTTACTGTTTAGTCAATAAACTTCACCTTAGTATTCCAAAATGTAAATCAATAACGTTCACAAAAAAATATAATAATTTCGTCCAAGACTACTTCTTGTCAGACAGTAAATTAGAAAAAGTAACGATCGTGAAAGATTTAGGCGTATATCTGGATAGCAAACTCCATCTTGATGACCACATTAACCACATCGTAAAATACCAACGTACCAAATGTATGGGTTTGTAATGAGCACTTGTAAAAATTTCAAACGTCAGTCTACTTATCTTCTGTTGTATAAGTCCTTGGTACGATCCCAGTTAGAGTATGCAACGTGTGTTTGGAATCCTTATTATACTAAATACAAAGACCAGATTGAGACAGTGCAACGTAAATTTTTACGATCCATGAACTACCAATGTTATCGCTCTAAGTCCTCCTACGATAATCTACTATTGAAGTTTTCTTTGCCTACATTAGAATCAAGAAGAACGCTTTTAGACATTTTGTTCCTATATGACATCTGCCACAATAGATTCAACTGTAGTCAGCTTTGAAATCAAATAAGTATTCGTATACCTCATCGTTCAACGGCACTTCGAAGTACACGAAAATGTTGTCTGTTTGCACCAAATAAGTGTAAATCCAATGCAGGAGACCGCTGCCCCTTGCGCAGAATAATGAATGTGTATAACACTAGTTTTACTGACGTTGATATATTTGCATGTCTGCCCTCTAGTTTTAAGAAACACATAAGAAATATAATTGCTTCTGAATAGAGTTACATTTTGTCTAAAAAGTTGTCTATGATGCAAGAATTTGTTGCTTATATGCTAAATATACCATGTAATAATTGATAGTAGAAAGTACTTTCTGTAAAGGTACAATTACTTGTAAATTATTTGCGGGCAATGTCGCTGGTTTCACTGTAAGTAATTTGTCGTTTATATGTATTAACTTAAGCTATCAGTGTTACTGATTGTTGTCCTAAATAAATAAAAAAAAAAAAAATGGACCGAGAAAAGTAATAAAAAATATGTTGACTTATGGGGCATTTCTGTTAAACTTGTTCAACACATTATTTCTAGCTTAGTTCCATATTTAGCTGCAATATTCAACAGATTTGCCCGGTACGGCAATAGGCTCGCCCCTTATTACGTGGGACTAAAGTATATCTGGCGAAAAGTGGGTGTAGAAATACACCTCTGCCTACCTCTTCGGGGTTATAGGCGTGAGACTATGTATGTATGTATATATTCAACAGATGCGTAGATACAGGGGTATTTCCTGATCTAATGAAACACAGTAAAGTGATACCATTATTCAAAAAGGGATCCAAGAGCGACCCTAGTAATTTTCGGCCAATTTCTATCTTGCCTGCTATTAGTAAAATTTTAGAAAATATTATTTTGCATCAATTAGAGAGCCACTTTCACACAAATAATTTATTTCACAGTGAGCAGTATGGCTTCACTAAGGGTCGCTCCACCGTTGATGCCGGTGTAACTTTGTTAAAGCATATTTTTAATGCTTGGGAAAACTCGAAGGATGCCATTGGTGTTTTTTGTGACCTGTCAAAGGCGTTTGATTGTGTGGAACATAATACACTTTTACGTAAATTGAAACTTACCAGCTACCTTAGAGATAGAATTGAGTATAATAAGTGTCTTGAATACCTTCAGTATGTCATTGGTGTCAATATATTTAAAATTAAAAAGCACATCACACTCATTCACATTGCCCCTTACCAACATTTCTGCTTTGCTTGGACATGAATCTAGACAGCTGGTTGTGTTCATTGGTATGTTTATGAAGAAATTGTTAAATGTCTTGAGCAACATCAGTTTTCCTAGTAATAATTTCACCATTAAATTTTAATTCATAATTGTTATCTACCAATTTAGCTCGACCAGTCTAATTGTTAATAATGTTCCAAGTAGTTTTAATTTTGTTCTTGGATTCTTTAATTTGATTGCTTCAATATAAGGATTTGGCTAAAGCACATGTCCTCTTGAAAACTTTTGAATAATTTCTAACATATTGAATAAATTCAGGATTAAAATTGTATTTCTTCATACCATACAGATCATACAACCTAGCTCTACTTTTGTATATATCTACTGTTGCCCAATCACAAAAATTTACTTTAATGCTCCTTGCAAACGTCTTCTGTTTAAAAAATTTACTGTACACACCACATACATTTACATCATTTGAAAGGCAGAACGTCCCAAATAAATTATTATTCCTCGTAAGATTTCTAGCCGCAGAATCTATACATATTATAACAAAATGGTAGGAAAGTCAAAACTGTACATTGAATATTTTTTTTAAAGAATACTTGGGGTGTGATCTACAATCGATACCGAAGCCAAAAATATAGTTTTTAGAATTTTTGTCTGTTTGTCTATATATCCGGGATAAACTCAAAAAGTACAGCACGGATTTTCTTCAAATTTGGCAGGAATAATATTAAAAAGTCGGGTCAACATATAAGCTACATATTATCACGCTATGATCTACGGGGAACGAGCAGTGAACCTTTATTTCTTCAACGCATTCTCTAACAACGATTAGTTATAATAACAACGTTCAAACAAGCTAGCTTATAGCATGGTTAACATAATGTTAACCATGCTATAAGCTAGCTTCACACTATAAAAATCACGCAATATAAGTAATATAAATAAATGAATATAAGTCACACAACATAAATAAATGAATATAAGTAGTACCAAGACAATTTTAAAACAGCACCATCTATGAGATTTTAAAAACATCAAGTCGAATTACATGTGTAAGCCCTTTTTGGATATAAATAATTTAAATTTGATCATGTTGGCGAGGTTAATAATTGTTTTTAAAAGTCCTTAGATTTTCCCAATCAAATTAAGAAAAAAATTAGACATTTATTAACTCTTTGAACGCCGATCACGGGACATTCACGTGATGAATAACATGATCTCATACGCCGATCACGTGATGGTGACGTGATCCGATTTCAATATTTTTTGGTCTAAAATCACGCGCCTTTCACGTGTTATTGGTCATTAGCTACATTCATAATGCACACATGTACAAAATTATATACACGTAGCTCTTTTTATGTGTGTGTCAAGTCGACAGGAACGAACGCGCTCCGTCGCTCAGTACGCCGTCCCGCTTCGTTTCGAGTTGTTCAGTGCACTATTCACCTGTTTTTGAAAATGTCGAATAAATACATTTCATTATAGTATATTGAATAATTTTATTTCATAAATAACAAATATGAACCTAAATGTACAATGTATAAAAAATGTGTAGGTATCTGTAATAGACTATTATTTACAAATTTTCAAAATAATGCAAAAAGCGCCGGCGTACAGTATTAGACTAGTTCAAAAGCGCGCGGCGTTCAAAGCGTTAAATAAAATAATTCAAACAAGTAATGTCCGTAGACCCCACACTAGGCAAGCCTGTCCTGTGGGTGTCTTATTACGTTTACAATATTTGTAGTATACGATATTTGTACGGATGTTAACATTTCAACATACATACATACATAGACTCACGCCTGTTTCCCGGAGGGGTAGGCAGAGACTACGGAACGCCATTTGCAACAATCCTGACATATCTCTCTTGCTTCATTCACTCCCATCAGATTCCTCATCCATGCTCTTCTGTTCAGGGTACTTTTCACCTGTCCTGTTTTTAGGATGTCTCCAATCTGGTCAGAGAACGTCCGCCTAGGTCTTCCCCTTCGTCCTGTCCCTTCCACACTTGCCTTATATATCTGCTTGGTCAGTCTTTCGTCATCCATCCTCCCGACGTGTCCAAACCATCTTAGCATACCTTTTTCGATGCTTGTCACTACATCTTCTTTTACCCCACAACACTCTCTTATCACACAATTCTTTACTCTGTCAGTCAGAGAGACACCACACATACTTCTCAGTGCTCTCATTTCTGCAGCATTTATTCTACTTTCATGACTCTTCTGCCATACCCAACTATAACTACCATACATAAGAGTAGGTACCAACACCCCTCTATGCACAGCCAAACGTGCCTTTTTAGACAGGTTTTGGCTATTCATAAACGACTTCAGAGCTCCATTCGCTCTATTACCTGCATTAACTCTTCTTTCAATATCTTCTACATTTTTACCATCTCTTGTAAACAGCGTACCTAAATATACAAACTCATTCATTTGCTCCACTCACTGTCCATCGATCATAACATTACAAGCCGTAACGCATTCCTCCTTTTCAAAAACCATAACTTTCGTTTTACTTACATTCACTTTCATTCCTTTCCTCTCTAACGCACCATGCATGATTCTTACCATCTCCTGCAACTCTTCCACTGAAGACGCAAGTATAACCTGATCATCAGCATAATGAAGGCATTTGACAAGTAACTCATTCATCCTTAATCCACAATCAATATTTATTTATTTATTTAATACTTTATTGTACACTTTTAAGAACATATGTACAGAAATTTTATATTAAATAGAGTACAAAGGGCGGCCTTATCGCTAACAGTGATTTCTACCAGGCAACCTTTGGATGGAGATATTATTGGTAGGAAAGAAATGGTAGTTGTAAGTGTACCAGTAATAGATGATAATACTTTAAATATATACATTTATGTAATATTATAATAATGAACTACACATATATAAATACTTATACATACAAACATAAATACATACATGCATACATACATATATACAACATACATACATACACATACATAAATAACACATAAAATAATATTAGAACGGAAATATCATAGTGATAAGTAGTGATCCTTGACTAAGGATTTGAACTTTGTTACCGGCTGAGCCTGTCTTATATGTAATGGGAGTGCATTCCATAGGCGAACAGCAGTGACACAAAATGATTTATCAATAAAATCCGTGCAATGAGCCGGCATCTTCAGCTTTAAATTTTCTGATGACCTTAAATAACGGTTATGCGTATCATGTAGGAATTCGAATCTTCCTTTAAGATAGGAGGGAGTTGAAGGGTTAAACAATATGTTGTATAGTAGAGAAAGTATATGAGTATTCCGGCGAAATCGTATGGGTAACCACTTGAGTTGTGTTCGAAATTGTGAGACATGATCGTATTTGCGTAATCCAAATATGAATCGTATACAGAGATTTTGAAGGTGCTCAAGTTTGTCTAGTTGGTTTTCGGCGAGATCTGGATAGCTGACATCTGCATAATCAATAATGGGTAATAGAAGACAGTTTGCAAGTGCAATTTTGGTGGCAGTAGGAAGAAAATTCCTAAGTCTAATATGTTTCAAGTCTTGCAAACAACTGTCCATGAAGAGGTTGAACAGCCACGGCGACGCTACACATCCCTGTCTAACACCTTTCTTGATGGTAAACCAGTCAGTGTATGCCCCGTTTATCCTCACACAAGCTCTAGAATCCTCATAAAAAGATTTCAGAGCTTGAATGAGGCTGCTGTTCACCCCATACATCGACAGTACCGACCACATTTCATTCCTCACCACTTTATCGTAAGCCTTTTCCAAATCCACGAATGCGCAGTAGACCTTGCGACCTTTGGCCAAAAATTTCTCGGCTATGCATTGCAAGGAAAAAAATTGATCCGTACACCCCATACCCTTTCGGAATCCCGCTTGTACATCCCATATTTTCTTGTCGGTTACTTTCATAACTCTTTCAATCAGTATCTTCGCATACAATTTGCCAACAATGCTGAGAAGGCTAATGCCTCTATAGTTTTTGCAGTTTTGTTGCGAGCCTTTTCCTTTATAAAGGGGCACAACTACTGCTGTGACCCAGTCATCAAGTACTCGGCCGGTGCTCCAGCACAAGTTGAATAAACGCTGCAGCTGACTAACTATGATGCCCTGTCCAGCCTTCAGCATTTCGACTGTAAGGCTCAGTTCACACCGAAATGGCAGCGGCTGGAAGCGACGCGCAGCGGCCGGCATCAAAGAGAAGGCTCGCGGCTGCCCGCGACTGCTCGCGCCCGCGCGCGACTGCTCGCGCCCGCCCGCGACTGCTCGCGCCCGCCCGCGACTGCTCGCGGCCGCGCGCAGCTCACGTCACGGCTCAGGCTCACGCTATTCCTATGCGCAGTTTATATTCTACATATAACGAGGAAACACGTGTGTAATTAGCTGTGAAAATTAGTATTTTGGATTTAATAGTTATTGCACGTATAATTGAAGAAGAAGAAGAGGAAACGCGGATTCTTTGGTACACGGCCGCCTGCGCCCTTCCGCGCTTGCTCGCGGCTGCCCGCACCTTCCCGCGCATGCTCGCGGCCGCCCGCGTCTTCCCGCGCATGCTCGCGGCCGCTCGCGCCCGCCAGAGCGGTCGCGCGCCGACGCGGCGCGGATTGTCTAGTGATTCTATGTATTATAGTCATGGTGATAAAGACTAAAATTATATGACACTGAAACTGCTCTCCGCTTCGCTTCCGGCCGCTGCCATTTCGGTGTGAACTGAGCCTAATCAGGATTACGCCTTATGAAATTAGGTAAGGCTGCAGGGTATGTCAGGACATACCCTGCAGCCTTACCTAATTTCATACTGGCCAGTGCCTTCAAAATCTCATCCACGCCAATATAGCTTTCATCATTGCTATCATTACCAATTATTTCACCTGTTGATGTCTCTGTCGTCGTTCCTTCAAATAATCCTTCAAAATACTCTTTCCATCTCTTCAACACACACGATTCACCATTCAGTATCTTACGATTCTTGTCTCTGATTGCTGTGTATTCTGAGGATTGAGTTTTTCCCCGAACTGCACGAACGGACTTCCAGAAAAACTTAATGATTCTCCGAAAGTCGTCAGATAGTCTACTATCAAACTCATCTTTCTTTTTTACTTTTAACCATTTCTTTCACTATTCTTTTAGACCTAACAAACTCCTTTCTTGCTTCATCTGTGTCATCAATTGTTGCCTTTCCGATTCTTTCATTTGCTCTGGCAGCCAACCAATCTAACCACGCTTTCTTCTTCTCCGATACTGCTGATTGTACATCCTTGTCCCACCATGTATTCTTAATCTTTCGTAGTTTCCTTCTCTTCATCACACCACATACTTCAGACGCTACACATACTACCTCTTTTTTAAAGGAATGCCATAATTCTTCCATATCATTTATGCCATCGAACCTCCCAAATCTTGCTATCAATCTTCGTTTATACTCATCTTTCACATCTTTCTCTTGCAGATTTTCTACTTTTATTCTTTCCAAGACCCTCTCTTGATTATTTTCTCGGTGTCCCCATCCTCTAAAGAGCCCACTTATCCGGCTTAACACCAAAAAGTGGTCTGTATGGATGCCGATCCCTCGAAAAACTCTCGTATCCAACACATTCATTCTCAGCCGTTCATCGACTATTACAAAATCAATCACACTTCTTCTAACATTTTTCGCCTCACGTGTATACAAATGTATCCTTTTGTGATCAAACATGGTGTTTGTCACACAAAGGATCCACTCCAAACAGACCTCAAGCAGTTCTTTTCCATTTTCGTTCACACTCTTATCACCGAATCCACCTAAAACCCTTTCAAATCCATCTCGCTTTACTCCCACCCATCCATTGAAATCACCTAACAAAATCCATCTTTCGTTATCCATACAGGTCCTAAGAATTCTCTTAAACACCCCGAAAACTCCTGCCTTTTGTCTTTTTCTTGTTGTGACATACCCGTTACTATATTGACCGGGGAGTAAACCCCTACAATAAGAAGACACACATTAACATTTCAACATTTCTTAATTCTTCTAGGAACTTAATTAATTAACACGGTGGTAAGAAAACAAAATGAGTTAAAATAAACAGTTTGACTTAAAATTATTTATATGTTTGAAATGTAAATAAGTGACTAAATATGAGTAGTTTATAACATAAATATAAGTAAGTATAACATAGTATATAACATAAGTATTATATTAATATGTATATGTATATGTATATATAATTTATAATATATTTTAAATCAGGATAGCTGCATCAAAAGACTTTCTGTTGTGTCGTAACTTAGGGTTTTAAGCCACTTTGTAATAAACATTTTTGCTTCTTTTGTGGAACAATGCTTGATATCGCAGAATTTAGCTACTGTATTATATATGTATGTATCTTTATATGGGCTGAAGCGTCTTGCAAAGGAAGTTCTGACTTTACTAACATTAACTCTATAAACCCGACGCCTGAGCAAATCCGGGTACTCTCCGGAATTAATTACGTTTTATGTGCTTGGAGGAATGTCAATAAAATAAATATCTGCCGTACGTTAAGCACATTTCTGTCTTTATATTATTGTGTGGTAGGATACCTAAAGTTCTTTTTCAGCATAGTTTTTAGAACAGATCGTTGGGCTCTTTCCAAGGGCTCTCTTCAACAACTTATACAGTACGAGATTAACGACCGAGTTAGGGCGAAATAAACGGTACGTAGGGTGTTTGTTGATGCCGAGAAGCGGAGAAGCTTCATGATATTTACAGTTTTGCGTACTCTCTTTGTCAGAGAGCTGATATGTTCTTTAAAGTTAAGATGTTTGACTATTATTACCCCAAGGTATCTAATACTATCTGTATTTTTTATGTCTTTACAACTATGCAGTTTTAGGCGAAGTGCGGGTTTTGGTGCAGAAGGGGGTTTTATTGGGAGTATAACGCTGAGACCTCAATACGAAATGACCATATCGCTTTGTTCTCTTCAAGGCAAAAACAAATTTATGATACCGTCCTTGAAAGCGTTGGGCAAAACCAGGGTAGTTATAATGTTTTTCTTGGATGCTCCTGGTGGTACACGAAACGCCTGTTTGTGGTGAGTCACGTAACAGTGATCAGGGACACGTGCTCAACGATTGCTCTCTGATCGTATGGGATGAGCGTACGATGGCCAATAGGAAGGCAGTTGAGGCCGTGGACAGAACCCTGCAGGTCATCTGCAGGAACGAACATTTGATGGGTGGTCACAGTTCTGTTCAGTAGCGATATCTGACAAACACTTCCCGTGGTGACGCGGGGATCGAGGGCTGACGAGGTGAGTGCTTCGTTGAAACGATCTTCGTTGTGGCCACGAGTTCGTTCCCTGCGCTTGACCATTAACCCCTTGTATGCCGGAACGCATATCTACGCGAGACACAATAGATTTTTAATTGTGTCTGGAATTCCGGTATGCAAGAGGTTAATATGAGAGCTCGGCTCGGCGGCAATGCACGTGCTCAACAATAGTCCGATATCCTTCTAAGTTTTAGCGAAGGACCTCTACCAGAGGAGAGAGGTGGACAGGTGGTGCTTTCAGAGTCTCTCGGTAGAGTTGTATCCATATAGCTTAGAAGAACTCATTCGGTTTGTGTACGGGGACATCAGTTATATACCGTACCAGCAGAATTCTTGGGTGTGTGAGCGAGCCATTTTGTCGCCCAAAAATTATCAGGCTGCAGCAATTAACGAATGCATTCTCTCGGCAATTTATTAATTAAACACTGTCGTTGAGCAAGATGACGCCACACATTATCCCGTGGAATTTCTGAACTTCCTGTCAGCAAGTAGACTTCCAGCGCATACAATCAAGATGAAGGTCGGTTTCCCGATTATGCTTCTCCGGAACCTTTCTCCCCCGAAGTTGTGTAACGGGACCCGCCTTAAAGTCATCTCGCCCCACAGACACACCACTGAGGCGGAAATTGTAACGAGTTGTGGCGTTGGCGAGGCAGTATTTATACAGCGCATTCCCCTCATACCTCATAACTGTCCGTTCCCGTTCAAGCGCGTACAGTTCCCCGTGAGTGTTTGCTTCGCGATGGCCATCAATAAGTCGCAGGGACAGACACTGAGGGCAGCGGGTGTCGATCTCAGGACGAGCTACTTCTCACACGGGCAGCCGTACGTCGCTTGCTCCCGCATCACCAGTCCTGACAATCTTTACATTTTGGCTGCTGAGAGCCAAACCACTAATGGTGCGAGAAGTCCTATAAGTATGTATATTTACCCTATTCTGTATTCCTTATTCATTATTTTCTCCATCTGCTTCAGTCACAAATTATGACTTAATTCAGCAGAATCACCATAAGTCATTTATTCAAAGCAGGCTAAAAATCAGCACTTTTTGAAGGTCAATTTTACAAAAGACAGTCTCCTTCCATTACTGCACTTTCTGAAGATATAAAATATTAGAAGAAACGGGTATATGAATGTTATTTTAAAAGGTATAATCGTAGGTTTTTATTTAATAATTTGGTGCTGTGCGCTCAAGCAGACAACGTCGCGGATAGAAGCTAGTATTTCTTAAAATAACAGCAGCATAATCATCATCTTTATCAGTTTAGCGATCCAAGCCAAACTTTATCTTAGAGTACGGGGTTCGCCGATAAAAGCAGCAAATTTCGCAGCATGCAGACTACTGGTAGACCCGCTATCTCGTTAGGAACATTTCAATTGCATAAACGCATGGTCCAGAGAGTCCATTAAAAAGTATACAGCTATAATAATTACGTACCTATGTACGTAGAATGAGTTCAGATAAACCACTTGTATAATTCACGTTAATTGTAAAGTTAGTAATACAGGTTTAGTTTGTGATCGTTTAGTCAAGCTAAAAAATAAATAAAAAGTAAATAATGCAATTATTTGTAAGTAGGTCACCGAGCTGCAGCAAAGCTAAAGAGTTCTCGGTAGGTTAAATGTACAACAAAATAACAAGTGGACGATGCAGGTCACTGGCGGTTCCGCTGGTTCATAAACAATACTTCAACAGCACAAAATAACAAGAAAATCAAGTAAAATCAATATTCTAAACTTATTTAGGAAACATTCGTACGTGCGGATAGCTCAACGGCTACAAATTCAATATAGTTGTTGGCAATCTAATTGAGTTTTTCGTTAGAATAAATTTTGGAATACTGCCTAAGCTTGGCGATGGCGAACCACTCTAAAGTGAAATCCCCTTTAGCAATTACAGATGGCTGAATCAATACTAGCATACGAATTGAAATATGAATATTTTTCGCGTTTAATTTTTGTAGCTAATCGTTTGTTTCATTGGTTATGTAGTTTGGCATTTAGTAACGGTACAAATTCTAAATTGTTTAAAATTTTAGCGATATGTACAAATGTAACTAGTTATGTAAATACAAGTTACAACTTATTCCGTTGGTTTCTTGCTGTACTGAACTCAACCGATCATGTTTTAGACAAATTGTATGAAATTTTGACCTTCTGGTTGCCGGATTATTATAAGAAATCTGTTAAGAAGTTATACGCCGATACTCTCAAAACTGGTTCCGTAGAAGGTCATTCACGATTACCTACGTGCTGCATTCGAATCAGTACCCTTTATCTATACCTTTTCTTGAAAAGTTAGTATGAAGGGACGGTGATAATCAATATTTGGTTCTTTAGATATTATTAACATAACATAACATGACATAACATATCTTCACGCCTTTTATCCCCGAAGGGGTAGGCAGAGGTGTATTTCACACCCACAGTTCGCCAGATATATTTCGGTCCCAATGTAATAGGGGGCGAGCCTATTGCCATCTACCGGGCACATTGTTAAGCGAGCGATAATTAATCTTTTTAATAAATAAATAAACTAAAATGTGTTTTATTTCAGACTGCAATACACACACTTGCTTAATACACACATAACTTCAGATATTATTAAATTGCATTTAAACGCGTAGTAGTACAAACTATCGCCATCATCACCTTAGTTTCTAGGCTCAAAGGCCTAGGTCTAGGAGTGATCCTAGACCTTCGCTTAGAGTCCCAAATTCGCTTATAATAAATTACCAAATATTTTAAATATAAAACTTGCAAATAGTAATTTTTCATGATGAGCTTAAACTTCGTTTAGTTAATGAACGTCAGTATTAGGGCCAGTGTCTGATGGGGTTACGGTTCAGTTCAAGCGTCTGGAGATCTTTGTCTAAGTGAGCGTGAGGTTTATTATTATTGACTCATTTCGAGACTAGTTATCGTCTGCTTATAGTTCTAATTGCTGGGAATTACTACAGTTTTCAAGATAAATAAGACCTTAGGTTACAGTTGGATACTTATAGCTTACCATATGTGTCTTTAGGGGTATTATAAGTATCGTGTACTGCAACTTGCTATCAAATTTTAATTTATGGCTTTGTAGACAGCGCATTGTGATGGAAAACGAGCTAAGTCGTATTTGCTTTTTAAATTTTGATAGGTATTTGGCGCTATGACCAGTGACCACTTTGCACAGCAATCTACGATGTACATACAACCAGGATGGTTATACTTATGATATATTTTGTTGTTCACCATCAGGCTTTAACAGTCCACTACTGGACTAGGCCTCTCCTTTGAAAGGAGGAATTGGCTTACTATACCACGCTGGCCAATCGGGTTGGTACCTATAGAGTTTGTATCGAGTTTTCCTTCTCTTACAGTGCTGTTCTCTGCATAATATGCTCCCTCTATCGGCTCTTACGACACCCATGGGATGATATGGGGTGGTGACAATCCGTATTCTTAATCCGTCACCACACGGACATTTTGTTGTTAGATATTATTAAAATCATTAAAACGTAACAATATAAAGACCAGACATGAAATGATGAAATAGAGGTCTGCCTGACGCGTGCGTGCAGTGCGTGGTGTGCAGATTTGATAACAGCCGCTATAAATAATAGTGATAGACTTTAAAAACATTCAAATCGCCTAAACCTACTCACACTTAACTGACCTAAGGTTTTAGCCACGTTCACTTTACATGCCAAATTGTTGTAGCGTCGTTTCTGGTTGGGAACGTTTCTATCAAATTTTCAAATTAAGCCGGAATCGGTTCTCTGTTGAATAAATGGTTTCCCATTATCACGTTCAGACTTAATAATCGTGTGGTGCCGACGGGCATTGGCCGAGCGATACGACGGCCGCGACGTGTAAGGCGGGTTTTATTGTCACGCTGATCGCACGCCGACGGTCCGCGCGGATGTGTCAATAATGTCAATACCATAGATTATACAGATATACTGGTATAGATGCGCAACTCCCACTAAGGAAAAAGTTCAATAGGCATCCTCTACGCTAGATGGCGTACAAACAATTTTATTCCGATCGTATAGATGGCGTTAGTAGTGGATTCACTTTTCAAAATAAAATAAATGTTGAATTTCGGTGTTAATAAATAAGCAAATGACAACTATTATGTAAAATATGCAATTTAAAAGTAAAAAAAAAAAATCACAAAATGTAATTCTTGGTAAGCGTGGATTCGATCCACGGACTTCTAATTTATGAACAGAGCAAGCTCCCACTGCGCCACGCAGATTTTACCAATGTTGGCGAAATGACCGTTCAGTTGTCGCTTTTTCTTTAGTTCTTGCCCTCATCGGTAGATGGCACTGATAATATGAAATTTATCCATGTATGGAACTTTCACGGCCCTGGTCAATATGTATGAATTTATAACGCAGCGCTGACGGCCGACAGCGCTGAGCGGCCAGCGCGACTCAAAAACGCTAGAAGTACATCATACATATTGACCCATCAGCGCGGACCGTTGGCGTGCGATCAGCGTGACAGGAAAACCCGCCTAAGTATTACATACGCGTATTATTAAACAGATGTCATTTTGAGGATTGAAATTTATTTCATAATTTTGTTTTAGTTATGTCATTGATTTAATTTTTAATTATCGCTTGCTAATCGGTAAATGAAAACATCGTGAGGAAACCTACATGTCTGCCAAACCGCACTTGGCCAGCGTGGTGAACTATGCCCTTACCCTTCTCAAAGTGAAAAGAGGCCCGTGCCCAGCAGTGGGACAGTATAAAGGGCTGATGATGATGATGATGTCATTGATTATTTCCATATCATTAATCATTCATTCACTTAAGCCATCATTTTGACGTTTGTGAACGTCAAATTTTAGGTATTTCTGTGCTAAGAATATGCGCGAGATTACAAGTCATGGCAGAAAAACAAGAAAAAAATAAAAAAATAACAATAACGAGAAATCTATAAATACTTTTAAACTTTTGCGGCTTGAACACCTAAATTTCAAATAATTGCTCAAAATACTTCAACATTTATGTTAGTCCGTTATATTTCCCAAATACAAATTGTATTTAGCATTGCATGAATCATAAAGGTGACTTACCGTCGCTATAAAGGAGCTGAGAATTATGAGGGACGAACATTAATAAATGGGATTACAAAAGATCTTATTACATCCATTTGCCGCGGTACCACGCGCCTCAGAGAGCAATAATTAGTAAAAGAAACGACCACCAAGTTAAGGCATTGACTTGGGCAATTTATTGAACACGAGTCAGAGTCACCCAGCTTTTCTTTATTATAGAATTTGCGACCCGCCTCGGCTTCGCACGGGTATATATCATACACTAGAGGGTGCCCGCGGTTACACCCGCGTTATTTTAGGCTACTGCTCCGCTCCCGTCACTCATAGCGCGATGTTATATAGCCTATAGCCTTCCTCGATTTTCTTTCAAATCGGACCAGTAGTTCCAGAGATTAGCGCGTTCAACCAAACAAACAAACTCTTTAGATTTACATATTAGTATTAGATAAGATATAAACCTTCCTCTTGAATCACTCTATCTATTAAAAAAAAACCGCTTCAAAACCCGTTGCGTAGTTTTAAAGATTTAAGCATACACAGAGACAGACAGACAGATGACATGACTTTGTTTTATACTATGTAGTAATGATTTACTATGCTTGAGAAAATTTATGATTATTTTTTACAACTTTTTTTGAGGTGTATTTAATAAAAATATAACTAAAAAGGTGTACTCGACTCGAATATTTTCATCTCGTTAAAATGATCGTCCAGAAGTTAAGTGGGTGCAATAAGCTCATGAGACGAGATGAAAAGCCTTCTAATTTAAGTATAAGTTTATTAAACATGTCTCAATTGCGTTTATTACGTATTTTATGTAAATTGAACATACCTACATAATAAAATGTTGTTAAAAAGTTGCGACTGATAAAAAATATAGGGAATGGAGAATACAACGGAGTGAATAAAATTCAATTAAAACAGCACAGATGGAGTTACTGTACTAAAGCAGATTTAAGGGGCTAACACTTCGAAAGTTGTATTCTGTATCCAAGAGGGTTGTGTAATGTAATACAGACATAAGACAAGTGAGACCATGTGGTGACGTCATAAAGTACTTGTAGTCTACCGAGCGCCTATTGGACGCCGTCCAGGGGCCGTAGTTCAAGCCGAACGTAATTTTACCGGCTCCAAACACATGAGCTAATGCGATTAGAGATATTGAATATTTTTGCGATCATAATTATGAATATTCGGTTGTTTAATTCAATCAATGGTTAGTGTGCCTAAACTAAAATATACTTATTTCAAACACATCTCTCGCATCTCCATTAAATCTAGTACGTACGTACGTAGTATACCTACGAGTAGAAGCACTTCAAAAACACGAACTACACTACTAGTAGACGTATGGCGCAGTGGTTTAAGCGGCCGCCTCGCAGTGATAAAAAGTGTTGTTGGTTCGGTCACATCGTTAGGAAATACTTTAGGTAATCCACATTTTGTTGAGTCTGGGTGAGCTTTGTATCCTTTGCGTGAGTGTTGTGAAGTTCCTCGCATTAAACATTTATTTCTAGTGGCAATAGTGAGCTTGCTACTGACTGGTAAAATATAAAACACAGTAGTTCTGCTGATCACGGGCCCCTTCTTAGTGAGTAAAATCGAACGCTGTTTGTTTTCTCACCATGAAGAGGCAAAATTATAACCAATTATCTGTATATAGTAATAATATGTCTGTTCATGAAAAATTTACACATTTCTGAAAGCGTTAAATAAATAACATCGATCAATTGTTAATATGTCTGGCTGCCTATAGATGGCAACTAATAATGTCTGATCTAAATATATGTATAATAAAACATGCCCACCGGTTGTTAGATATGCCCTAAGGGTTAAAACAAAATTATTTAAATAATTTAAAATATTCCTCCATCTTAAATTGCCGAATAAATTGTTTTAAATGCGTCCAACTGTCACCGCGATCGGCTGGTCAGTGCCCTAACTCATTTCAGTAATGTGCTGGAGTATCTGCGAAGCCTGAGATGACATAAGTATCCCATAAAAACAATACTTGTCGAAAATACCAAGTCTCGCGACCGTAAAAAGTTGTGAGATCCATGTAATACCAAGTCGGTTAATTAAAAATCTTTAATGTTTTAAATAAATAGATTGACTCGGCCATCGCATGAAAACACAATATATCTCATAAGTAATACATACATAAATTAGATTGTTTAATGCGATTGCCAAGTCAATATATTTATTTAAAACATTAAAGATTTTTAATTAACCGACTATATTTTAGTTTAACGAAAATATTTTAGTTTTTCCTTAGTTCATACACTAAACACTAATTGCTTTCTAAATTTGAAGCTTCTATGTCTGCTAGAAGTGCCTTAGAATTTTGATGATCGGTCAGTGAGTGACAAAATTAAGAATTTTGACTCATTATAATTCTTCAACTACTGGTTCAAATTGAATGAAATTTGAAATACACTATCTTTACACAATGCCTGCATGGTTACTAAACAATCAGGCTTCTAGTTTTATCGACAACGAAGTTATAGGGGGTCGAAAATGGCCTGAATTGCTTCGAGAAAAGGATGGTACGGCCGTGCCGCATTTTTGCTCGACTTGGTGGGGGCACTGCCGTGCTCCCAGATTTTATAGCTCCAATGAAACCGCGTAATCTTCTTAAATACTAATAACACCCCGCCAGAGTAGACCTCCGTATTTCTTTATAATGCTTAGAGATTTAACTCTTCACAGAGGTCAAATTATGCTGGTATTGTTACACCACAGCCTCGGGCCAGATAGGCCGAGTCCATTAAATTCTTATCTCATTATTATGATTAGCTGTCGCCGAGCACAGATCCTTTGGGTTCAGTTTTGGTTACGTAACGAAATTAGTTTTTAATTTTTGAGCAAATCGTTTTGGATATCTTAGCTTTCGGACCGTAATTAGATTTTGGTGTCAACAGATGCGGTAATATCGCATTATTTTCTTTTCTATTTTGAGGTAAAGTTATTGTTGCTATTGAATGTGACACGGGTACACACAATTGTCCGTATTTATGCAAAAAGGAACCATGCGACAAATTTCGATTTTTGCTTTTTTTGAAGAATACTAATTTAAAAGTGGTTTATTTTCTTATTCAAAAAAGATCCACATGATTTTTCCCTTGGAAACACGTTATACAAAACGCAGAAAGGAACCGACAGCAAAAACATACATTATAGCACCATGGGACTCGTTTCATCAAACAAATAAACCATATAAATTCTATGTCATTTTATACAAAACAGATCCACAGATACTTGGTACCATTATACATTAAAAATATTTCTATTTTTAAACATTTATTATAATACACAAAATGGAACCAAATTTCTGTGGTACCGTTATGCGTAAAATAAATTCATATTTTAATGACTAATATGTTTTTTTGCAAAATGGAACCACAAGCATTCGGTTCTAACATGTATAAATAAATATTGTTAACAGCAGAACCACAAGTACGTGATTTTATTATACTGCAGAAGGCGTAAACTTAAAGTTTGAAATTCTCGCTGAAATTGAGAGTTTCTTCAAAGACCTGCACGCATCATGGAAGTCTAAACTCTTGAAACCAGGCAATGATGACTATAGAGCCCAACTCCCGCGCCAATATACGGAGAACATGCCTGATGTCAACCAAGGCGAGGTAAGAGAAGGTCTCGAGCAACTTTAGAACAACAAGTCTCCATAAGATGACGAAATCACCACAGAGCCCTTAAGAGCAAGAGGGACTGTAGTCCTGAAAGAGCTGGCGAACCTCTTTAATTCCGTAATCCATCAGGGCCTTACAGCTCGGGCGTGGAGCGGGAGTGGGGTTGTCCTGTCCTTAAAAAAAGGTGTCAAAACCTCGCTGAAAACATATAGACTCATTTCACTCTTCAGTCACCTCTACAAGTTGTTCTCGAGAGTGCTAACAAACAGCCTCGCCAGAAAACTTGACGATTTCCAGCCACAGGAACTAGACCACATTCATACTGTTTGGCAGAATATACAGAAGACCAATGAGTACAATAAGCCGCTGTGTATGGCTTTCATGGACTACGAGAAAGCCTTCGACTCCATCGAAATCTGGGTGGTTCTGATTGCTCTGCAGCGGTCTCGTACCGATTGGCGCTACATCGAGGCGTTGATGTGTTTGTATGATATCGCCACTAAGACCATCCAACTCCAGCCCCGTCAACGCGATTGCATTGAGGTGTGAGGCAGGGAGACTTATTATATTAATCAGCTCTTCAACAGCGCACTCAAAGACATCTTTAAGATGCTGGACTGGCCTGGACTGGGCATAAACATTAACAGCGAATACATCTCACACCTTCGGATTGCTGACGATATCGTCATGCTTGCGGAGTCCCTGGAAGATTTGAGCGGGATGCTCCACAGCCTAAATGGAGCCTCTCGAAGTGAACTTGTCTCGGCATGAACTGAACAAAACCAAGATTATGTTAGATGAACTCATCATGTCGGGATCGGTTTATGTCCACGGATGGATGCTTGAAGCTGTTCAAGAGTATGTCTACCATGAGCAACAGCTTGTTGTCCAGCTTGGTAGCAATAACTTCGAGAAAGAAATCCACCGTAGTGTCTAATAGGGTTGGGCAACGTTTGGCAAACTACGTTAAGTCTTCTCTTCGCCTCTACCATAATGCCTGAAAAACAAAGTCTTACAACAAATGCGTCCTACCTGTTATGACGTATGGTGCCGTGACGTGGACACTCACAGTGGGACTAGTCCCCAAACTTTAAGTCACGCAGCGAGTTATGGAACGGGGTATGCTTGGCGTATCTTTGAAGGATAAAATCCGTAACGAAGTTATACGACAAAGAACCAGAATTACCGACAGCCCACAGAATAAGTAAGCTTATAGGCAGTGGACTGGCCATATCTGCAGAAGTACTGATGGCCGATAGACCAAGTTTGTCCTAGAATGGAGACCACGACTCGGTAAGCATAAGGTAGGGCGGCACACTGTTAGGTGGACTGACGACCTGAAATCGAGGCTGGGACGAAATTGATGTGAAAGGCTATGAACCATGTACTGTGGCGCGTGTTGTGAGAGGCCTATGTCCAGCAGTGTCATCAAAGGTTTATTACGATAATACTTAGTTTCATGTATATCGGTAAATCCATGGCTTTACCGATATACATGAAACCCATGGGTTGTGGTTCTTTTTTGCATATGAGGAAAGCTATTAGTTATTAAATATTAAAAGGAACCACATGCACATTTTCTTAATTATCTAGAAAAATTAAGAGTATCCAGAGCAAATTTATATACACATACTTAAATAAGTAATTTATCAATACAATAATATAAAATAAATGTAATATTTTACTTAATCTAACAGAGCTGCACAGGTTTTTGTAAATCCATTGATATCTCAGAAGTGCGTTTTTGCTGGGTGGTTCCTTTTTGCATAAATACGGACAATTATCATGCGATAATAAGATAATAACTGTTTAAATACTAAGAAAATGGATGCTACCGCAAAGATCTTTTTATATGAAACGCCTATAGTCTTTATTGGTACAATTAGCGATTGCATTAAATACTCTACTCGTGAAAATACGAATTAGGTACCTAATTTGTTACATGTACTATTATTAGTACACAGATCCATGCTTAGCATGTATTTATGTTTTAGGGTCTCAAGCAATTCAGCCAATCTTAATAAAGAGAAAACTATTAATAAAAAATGTTCTATTTTTTAGGGTTCCGTACCTCACAAGGTAAAAAAGGAACCCTTATAAGATCACTTTCTTGTCCGTCTCTCTGTCTGTTTGTCTGTCTGTCTGTCCGTGTATCACCACCGATTTTCTCAGGAACAGGTGGACCTAGCAAATTGAATTTATGCCATATACTGAGGTCTATAGTTGGTGACATCGATTGCGACGTCAAGGCACGCATTTCGGCAGCCTGGGCCAAATGGCGTGAGGTGAGCGGTGTCTTACTTGATACTTGATGGCACGGGCTGTTTCCGCAACTCCACGTCTTGGCGTGTATTTTGCGTGCGGGTGGGAATGGTGTCGTCATTCGAGCCACCCCAGCTCTACGAGGAAGGCCAGCAGACTCTTGATGTGGCCCACGGCCTCCTTCAGGGTGCTGTATCTGGTCAGGTACTGCTGCCTGTACTGTGCGACCTCAGGGCAGTCTAGGAGCTGGTGGGCTGCCGTCTCGTCTGCTGCCATACAGGCCCTGCACAGCGGGCTGTCGGTGATACCTATAGTAAATAGGTGTTTATTAAAGAATCCGTGTCCTGTGTAGGCGGCCGTGACTGTCCGTAGTTGTTGTTTGGACAGCCGGAGGATTTGTTTGGCTATCTTACCGTCTAGTGCGGGAAGAGCCTCCTTGGCCTGCCTACATGTTTCAATACCAATCCAGGACTGGTTGTGTTTGGTCCTGGTCCTATTTCTTACCAGGTTGCGATAAAAACCAGAAGGGAGGGGAATAATGCGCTCGGGTCCCACCACCTCTAAAGTGGCCCCTCTTCTGGCAAGTACGTCGTCTGCGTCATTCTCTCTTGAGCCACTGTGGCCCTTGATCCATTGCAGAGTTAATTTGTTTAGTTTACCTACCTCTGTTAGTTTCTGGTGGCATTCAAGCGTGAGTGCCGAGGTGATAGTATGGCTTTTGAGGGCTGAGAGGACAGCCTTACTATCTGAGAGGATCCTAATGGATAGTTCCCTTACCTCACGTGCCATGATTGCTGTGGCAGCTAGGATTATGCCAAAACATTCGGCCTGGTAGACCATGTTGTAGGCTCCCAGCGGTGCTGCGATGTTGATGTTTAGGTCCTCGGAGAATACTCCTGAACCCGTACCTGTATCTGTTTTAGACCCATCTGTGAAGATCGTGAGCTCGTTGTGGTTAACTGCTTCTTCGTGTAGGTCCTCGTACAGTTGGATTTTGGTTTTTATGTCGAAAACAAATTGTTTCGGTATACGGTCGCCAATAGCTTGTGTGATAGGAACTTCTTTAAAGAGTGTATTTACGTTGTTGGAGTGCGGTGTGTTAGTGTCTTTCCAGAGCTTTAGAGCTCTTAGCCGGACTGCCGACATCGTTGCTTCCTGATGTATGAACAGGTGCAATGGAGGCAGGTCCAGCAACACTTCAAGTGACGCTGTTGGCGTTGTTTTCACACAGCCCGTGGCCGCTAGGCATGCAAGTCTTTGAAGCTTTTGAAGCTTGTTGGCGGCCGTTATTAGGTTGGTCCGAGGCCACCACACTACTGCGCCGTAGCTTACCATCGGACGTATTATTGTCTTATAGAGCCATAAGACAATTTTGGGGGATAGGCCCCAGCGTTTACTTATCATCTTCTTGCACTGCCAGAAGATGATGCTGGCTTTATTGAGCTTATTTTCCATGTGGCTGTTCCATGTCAATTTGCTGTCGAGAGTAACGCCCAGGTACTTGACCTCGGTAGACAGCTTAAGCTCTGTATCAAATAACCTGGGCAATCGGTAAGTACCCAGCGCGCGTTTGTGTGTGAACATAACTAGTTTGGTCTTGGTCGGGTTTACAGATAATTCGTACTCATTACACCACCACTCTACTATGCGTAGGGCTTGTTAGGTTAGGTCGTACACTGTACTGTTTACCTTACCTGAGGTGAGTATGGTTAGATCAAAGAAATATAACCTAAGGCATAGAAGTAACACTAAATAACAACAGCGGTTGCTATGATTGATATCTTCTTTCTAATGGCACATGCAGTATGATAGAAAGAGCTGTCGATAGGTTTAGCAGCACGCTCTTATAGCAGCATCGTGGTAGGCAAACAGTAGACAAAACATAGAGTTAGGAAACCGAGTGTTGTTCGTAACAGTGATGATTTATCGATAAATATTTTTGGTCAAATGTCTTACTTTAGTATGTGTCGATATATTTAAGCCGTAGAAGTAAACAACTAAAATATTGAAATTGTAGTTTTTGCTGTTGACGCCGGACAGTGCTTTGCAAAGACTTGCCAGACTTACTAAAAAAATCACGTGTTTATTTGTTCGTTTTAGCCATAAAATCTATTGACAAAAAGTATTCATAAACTAATGAGCGATGCGTTGCGATGCGATGCTAAGAAACTGTCACTTAGATTATGTATTGTACGAATTATACCAGATTGGCTAATCCGGCACGGCAAGCTTTGGCAATTTGTTTGCGTCGCATCATATCACGTTGCTTGCTATCGCTAACGTTGGACACTGCTTGATTTTTTTAGAGTTGTAGGTAATCCGACTGCCACGCCGAAGCTTGCGGGTTTGATTCCCGCTCAAGTTTGTGTGCATGAATATGGATGTTTGTCTTGGTCTGGATGGTACTATGTATAATATGTAATGTATTTACAGAAAAGTATATATGCATGTTTATCGATTGTCTAGTACCCGAAGTACAAGATATGCTTAGTTTGGGACCAGATAATGTTGTGCGAATGTGAAATAATATTATATTTTATGGTAGATTATTATGTAGCGGACTACAAGGCAAGACGTCTTTGATCAGTCAGGATAGCACTAATATGATAAATAATATAGAAGTAGGTAGATTAATTAAAATCGTTGTAATTATTATATTTTATTAATACGTTCAAACTAAAATTACACACTTTTTGTTTAGCTTTGGATAAATAATTCTACCGGGTGTGCAATGTCCGGGCATAAATGTTATGTAGGCACCGCTTTCGGTTTTAAACGACGCCAGATGCTTTCTGTCTTTAAAAACAGTCTTTCTCAAAATGACGTGAACAAATACGATGGTACTTCTGCTAAATCAAACTAGGCCGTCCAACGGCATTTATCCAAAGTTTTCTTGTGACGTCATTAATAGGCAACCTGTAATAAAAAACACCTTCTTAATAATAAAAAATGCTACTCACATCCCTAATCCATCTTCTATTTTAAAGATGCAAAAATGTAAGCCTACACACACGCGCGTACACTGGAACACTTGTCTTTAGGTTAATAGACGCTATTTTTAAGGTAGGTATCTAAGTAAATTATGTACATTAAACTGCGCTTACTATCAAACGCGCGATAGAAAATTAGACGGCTGGACGTTTTTGTTTATTACCAACTTAGCAACCGCGGCTACCCGCTGTCGCTTCCAGCTACAGTCTTACATTCATGTCCGATAGTTAGTTTCCGTATTTATCCCTCATTTAAAAACATCGATATCTCCTTTCACTGTCAAATCCCATCACTAAGGCTATTATATCAATAAATGTACAAAATAACAATTTGTGAGTTAAATTCATAACACATACGTATGCAAGCTGTTCCCTTGATTTGCAATACAATAATATTGTGTAAACTTAACACTCATTATAGCATTATTACGACAAAAGTAAATAAATTTGTTAGAAAATTCCGACTCACTGCTAGAAGATAAAGTTTCACCTGTTATTTCCGTTCCGAGAATAGCGGAATCCACATCCTGATATCACATACACGATGTGTATTAATTAATGAGTACACTATTTAATTATTATAAGCTTACTTACTATTTAAATGCAAAAAAGTTATTAAAAATAATATAACAAACGTCCAATAAATTTTACACTGATGACAGATCACAGCACGGCTATTTAGAGAATGTAGTCAAAGCTATGAGTATGTAAAGAGTCTATGCCTCTATAAATGAGACGCGTAATTTGACGTTATGATTAACCAACTAAGACCAACTGACATTACATGTTGCACGTTCGGTATAAGGAAATTTATAGGGCATGTTCTCTCTAGTCTAAACGTCCAACCTCTCTGGGTTAGATCATCTGCATAACCTATTGTATAGAAGTATCTCGTGTTGAGTTTGTCTATGAGTTCATTGATGACTAAGTTCCACAATAGCGGGGAGAGTACACCTCCCTGCGGGCACCCCTTAGTTATCAAGGCTGTCTGAGTTTCGCCTTGCAGGCGCACTACCCTTTTGCTGAGCATGTTTTGGATCCACTGTATGAGCATCTGGTCCACACCATGCCTGGCTAGGGCGTTGCTTATGCTGGAAAAGTTTGTCTTGTCGAAGGCTTCTTCTATGTCGATGAAGGTGCCCAGGCAGATGCTTTTTTGTTGTATAGCAGCTTCTATCTGGTTCACGACCGATTAGGCCTTAGGAAGTAAGGCCGATTCCGTCGATTTCCCTGAGCTGTATGCATGTTGGTTGGCATGTAGGGGTAGGTGCTTAAGAGCCCCACTTCTTAGTTCCCTCTCGCAAAGCCTTTCCAAGGCTTTAAGCATGAAGGAGGTGAGGCTTATTGGTCTAAAGGACTTTGCATGGGTATAGTCTGTTTTGCCTGGTTTTGGTATGAAGATTAGTTTGACTTCCCTCCACCTCTTCGGTACATATCTGAGGGCCAGGCTAGCCCTCATAATTGCCAGAAGTCTTTTAAGGACAGGTGCCCCTCCCCATTGTAATAACCCTGGGAAGATGCCATCCAGTCCGGCTGCTTTGTGGGGTTTGGGTTGGAAGCTATCGATGGCCCATCGGAGTTTTTCTTCTGTGAGCTCGTTGTTTGCTTGTCTCCATTCGTGTTCGGTCGCCACTGTTGGTGTATCGTGCCACGTTATTACCCGGGTGAGGACGCAGCCTGGGAAGTGTGTTTCGAGTAGGACGCGTCTTGTCTCCTCCTCCGGTGTGGTGTATGTGTTATCCGGTTTATGGAGATAGAGAACTGGTGCAACCGTTGGTTGCTGGGCCAGTAGTTTCCTTACCCGGTTTGCTTGTTGGCAAGATTCAATGCTCCCACAGAATTTTCTCCATCCCATGGTGCGTCTGAATCTGAGGCATTTCCTGTAGTCTGATTTGGCCGCTTTATAAGCGTCCCAATCTGCGTCCGCGCTTGTGTTCATTGCCCTATTTAGAGACTTTCTTACCTTCTTGCGCTTACGTTCAAGTACAGCGCCCCACCAGGGTTGTTTCCCCCGGGGTTGAAGGCAAGGTTTCCGGGCAAGCTGCATAATAGCTGTCTAGCATCGACTGCGTCAGTATACATACCTGATCGTCGATCTGTTCAGTATCACCCAGTACCGGTGGCGTGGCCGTAAGGGTAAGTTTCTCTTTAAGTAGTAGGACATACTTTGCTTTGTCAGTGTTGTGTGGTTTCCTGCGGGGCTGTGTGGGCTGTATATCGACTTTTATGGAGAAGCTGATCCATCTGTGGTCTGAGCATGATGCCTCTTTCGAGACGTGCCATCCCTTGATGCATTCAGCTGCTCCTTCTGTTGCGAGAGTTAAGTCGATAATTGTCCGACTACGTTTAGTGACGAAGGTGGGCTCCGTACCTGTGTTTAATAAGGTAAGATTAGTGGTGAATAAGTATTCAACCAATGACTTACCTCTGTTATTGTTGCAGTCCATGCCCCACATTTGGTGGTGGGCATTGGAGTCCGTTCCTATTACGACCTCCGTATTGGTTCTCTCACACTGGTTAACCAGACGCGTGAGGTCGAACGGAGGCGGGTCTTCGGCCTCGAGCCGCGGCCGGCTCTGACGGGCCGGATTCCGCGGAGCACCCTGACTGGGTGTTTGAGACTTGCTGTGTGGAGTTGTCGCATCCCGGAGGATGGTCGACATACTTGCCTGTAGAGTCCCGGAACCGGACGTAGACTGCACCCAGCCCCAACGCGAGGTGGCGCTCGTTCTGCACCAGGACCGGGACTTGTTCCTCCGGGACGCCCTCGACCAGGAACCACCCACCTGACTGTGGGTGACCGGTGTCATTTGTGACCCCAAAATGCCGGTTAAGCTCAAAGGACTGGTCTATAAATCCATCATTAGACCTGTCCTGTTATATGGCAGTGAGACGTGGCCTATGCTTGAGCGACACAAGCAGAGTCTGCGTGTCACGGAGATGACCATGCTGCGCTGGATGTGTGGTGTCACGCGGAAGGACCGCATTAGGAACTCCCGCATCCGGGGTAGCCTTCATGTCCGTGACATTGCTGACAAACTGCAAGAGTGTCGTCTACGCTGGTATGGCCACGTCTTACGTCAACCGGCATCTTACGTGGGTAACAAATGTCTTGCCATGCCACCTCCACCGGGCCCCGGTAAACGGGGAAGGCCAAAGGAATGCAAACTTGTTAGTACCAATATTAACCTTAATTTTCAACTTTTAAAATTTTCGTAATTTTCCTTTACATGTACTGTAAGACCTTGGTTTTAACCAAAATTGACAATTTTTGGTCAACCGTAAGTAACCTATAGGTTTTGGATCGAAAACCTATATGGTACTTCCCGTTGAACTAGAACTACGAAATTTGGCTAAAAGTAGGGTCTAATAGCACAAATAAAGGAAAAATTAAAAAAAAAAATAAGTGGAAAATTTAAGGGTGTCCCCATACATACATAGTAGACTCCATTTAAGATAATCCTCTATGTTGTATGGGCGCTCATCAAAAGCTAAATCTGTTACAGTACTAGCGTAATTAGCACCAACCTCAAATAAGGTAAAATGCGTACGGAACCCTCAGTGCGCGGGTCAGACTCGCACTTGCCCGAATTTTTTTTGTAGATATGTTACTGACATTCTTCTTAAGTACTTCCTTCATAATTATGTCAAGCGAATCAAAACAATGTTGGCATATTTGTCGTAAAACTTAAAGCTCCCTCGCACTAACCTTGGTCATAATTATAATTAGCACATTATGCAAAAATTGGATTATTAACTTAAGAATTCAAACTGTAACAACTAGCCGGGATGAATTGACCTTACACACTATATCCTTGCACAATATAATTATCTTGAGATTACCCAATAATATTTCACATAACTTTTGTAGTATATGATAGGATGGAACTACGTTATAGTAGGTATATCAAAACTTCGACGATCAACACTGCGACAGTTGCAATAGATGGATTAGAATTGATCACTGTGCACAGTGTATTCAACTTTTCCAGTAAATGTCCTATTCCAGTCCTTTAAAAAGTACGTAAAATTCGGTTTAAAAGCCAATTCGAATTTAGTATGAATAAAATTTTATTTCGCAGTATATTGCTAGGCAATTGTTAGGAATTCCTACCCTACAAATCTTTTGTGTTCGTCAGCAATTAAACGCACTCGAAATTGTAACAAAGGCTACACTTGAGTTACACACATAGCTATGCTACGGACACATGCTACGGCTGCTATGAATATGCTACGTTGAGCTGCATGTGTTACCGTAATATTGCTCACTAAGGTTATATTTCTTTCCAACTATTTAAGTACACGTGTTGAATGACTGTTTTGTGGATATACAAATATTTGAAGAGCGTGGTACAAGCCAGCACCAAAAGTCATTCAACACAGCCAAAGCTAGAATTCATAAAACATACCATAAAAGTTCATTTACAATTACAATGTAGTGGCTGTACTGACACATCAAATGCATTGTATAGTGTGAAGTTCTCATAATTCGTCAAGCCAATCGTTCCGTAACGCGCACTACCGACACACGCGACATCCAAGCGTACATTGTAATACTGTGTTAACTTAACGTAATAAACATTTTGGTATTTCGGCCTTGTGACTTTAATTGATCTTCCGGCACACAACCCAGGACGCACGAATACGCATATAGAGATACAAAAACAATAATTATTGTAGCCGAATTTTACATAGATCGCTCTAGCGTGCTCATATCCTGTTAAGTAATTAATGTTGTAATAAAGACATAGTTATTTGTCACACACATGGCTATACCAAAACTAATATGCAAAAACAGCGTCATAAAACACTTCAACTCTTTTTTTAGAGCATTTGTCTTATAAATTATTCCCCGCATCCGGGTGTCGAAAAGGCCATTTTGTATAGCGTTATTTTTCTTGTGGAGCAAGGAGGGACCGTTTACTATTCACTGTTGTGGAGTATAAAGGGTTCAGTAGGGACATTAGTCTGGCAATGACCTTGACGGATGATCCTGTCTGCGCCATTTGCTAAAGCTTTGTCACACAGAGAGCAGGCTAATCTTTTAAGACAAAATGATGGCTGTGGGTTTTAATGCAAACTCTTCATCGTCATACTGCTTTTGTCTACTGCCAGCCATAAAGGCCTCTTTAATTTCACGCTATTGAGCACAATTTCCAGTTAACCAGAGACTTTTGAATATCCAGCCGATTACAAACATTGGATCTTCGATTGGAACAACCAAAAAATCATGTATGCTTCACCACCGTATTGTTATTACGATTCATGATAAATTATAATGAGAAAGCTTCTCATGAAGCTATTAGTCCATTGGTGAAAACTGTACGAAAATTCTGACCGAATTTTCGTAGTTTTGGGTTTATCGCGAACAGTCAGACCTACAGACGATGTGATCTTTGTTTCTTGATTGTGTAACGCTACAAATAGGTGCGTTACTTATATCACATTCACTGCATCACGAAGCAATTTTTGTATACCTTCCTCAATACATTGTCATGGCATTTGATAAAATACGTGGTCAGTACGTGGTGTGAATTTTACACCCAACGGCACGTTCTGTCTGATGAATCCCTAAAGCAACTAAGTTTGAGCAAAAATGTGAAAATGACTTGGACAAATGTGTCCGGCAGTTTTTCTGACGTTTTCTAGTTGCGGCCAGGAATACAAATGAAGTTTTCTACGAATTCAGGTACGGGCTTTGTGTATCATGGTTTTGGTGACAAAATTTTGCTGTTGTGTAGTAAAGATGAAAATAGCTCTGTGTGTTTAAATACTACAATAATAATAAAATGTCCGAGTGTTATAAGGTAATAAATTATTGAAATTAAACTATGGCTTATGGATTTTATCGCGTTATTTTACAAATTATATGTTTTACTGACAATAATAATGTGTAACATTTGCGTAAACCCAAGAAAAACTAATGTTATAACATTTAATACCATTCATTCAATATTTGGGTTTTGGCTTTTATTTCAATGCGATTTTCTTTCATAATACAAAAAATATATAATCTCCGTGTTACCGTAGTACCGCGGATCATATCACCCTTGTGCAAAAAAATCCATAAAGTGCAGTATAAAAAAATATGATTAAAGAAGTCAAATTAAACTACATGATAACTTCTTACCGATTTTATCCTAAGAGTCACGTGTAGTTGTACAAAACCAGGCTCCAGGAGCCGATTCACGTACATGTGTGCTACATGTATCATCATCATCAGCCCTGTATATATATACTGTCCCACTGCTAGGCACGGGCCCCTTCTCATTATGAGAAGGGTAAGGCTATAGTCCATCAAGCTGGCCAAGTGCGGGTTGGCAGATTTTGATCTTTCAAGAACATTAAGGAGAACTCTCAGGCATGCAGGTTTCCTTACGATGTTTTCCTTCACCGTTAAGCAAGCGATAATTAACAATTTAATACACACTTCGAAAAGTCATTGTTGTGCGCCGTGGATTATAACTCGATACCGACTGCGTAACAGTCTGTTGGTCTCTCCGCTAAGACTTTCGCTGCTGATTAGGTACATTTATACGCTATCGTTATAAAGTAAAACAGCTAACATACCTCATCATCAATTTCAGAGTACAACGATCTCATAATTCGGTTGTAAAAATCACGCCTAATGTTACCAAAATCACGTAAAATAAAACATTTCCCGTGACTTTTTCAACGGCAATCGATCTTTCCGTCCTTCCATACGTTCGATGTATGTAAGCATATATTTACAAATTTATGGCGAATATTTGTGTGTGGGCGACGTAATAAATCGTGAGATGTGTCTGTAAAACACGGGGTAATTTATCAGTGTCTTCCCGTGAATACTTTACAATTTTTTGCTCAGAAACGCTTCCCTCCGTCTCGGCTAACCGAACTAAGATACTGCCTCTGTTTTGTTAGTGATTTTTTAGACGACAGATTTGGGCTTCCGTGCCATTGTTTTAGGGAAATGCTCTGTTCTATATACTAAAGTCTGGATAAGTTATGTGAGATTTTAAAATTGTGACTGAAGTAACTAATGTCATCTGTTAATTAATGGTGAATATACCAGCACTGGTGACATCTAACGAACATCGATGGAACTACGACGGCTGAAGTTCTTGAATCGCGGTATTAGAAGTAACACATCAAATAGTGCGATTCAAGATCGTCAATCGTCTGTATAAACAAGTTCTCAACAACACCCGTCAGACCGCGATTCATTAAGAAAAGAGCATCTTCTCTTTAATTAGAGAAACACTCTTTTCTTCACAATAATTACATAAACTTCACATATAAATAAATATAATGTGTTTCATAGTTCAGTAAACAAATGAGCGGATGAACAGCCATCCGAAAGAAGAGTAGCAACTGTTAATTTATCAATACAAAACGTCAAACACATTCGAAATGAAAACATGTTTTTGGAAAATACTACTATTTAAATTAGTCTCCCTATACGCGGTTGATTTCATTATACGCCGTTTGATTTGGTTTATAATAGTATTAATCACTACCCCATATTGTAACGCTTAATAAATAATTCGAATTAATATAACTATGTTTGTGTGGTTGATTACTCTGTAGGACGCATTCCTGGTCAATGGCTGTGAATAAGCTCTGGCATTGCGAGGAGTAATAAATTTAATGGTTATTTTATGTATTTATTTTATTTTTCATATTATTTTGTGTTTCTGTAAAAACCTCTAGGGTATTTTTGTTGTTGAAGCTGTTGATTTTATAAACACGCGTATCACTGACCGATATTTAAATGGTATTTATTTCGTGCATTAGAAATTGATTTATAAAGAGATATTAACTCAGAGTACTCGGCCACAGTGGAAGGCGGGCGCGGGTGCGGGCGCGACGCGGGAAACTCAAACGTATGGAGCTCTATAGAAGTGTCCGTAGTGGGCGAGCGGTGCGGCAAGCGGTGCAGCGCGGGGAGCACGCGGGCAACTCAAACCATAGAACTTTCATACAAGTGTCCGTAGTGAAAGCACATGAGTAAATAAACCGAACAGAGAGACAGCTTCTTAAGAGCTTGTATATTTGTTACCTATTTTGGTAGGGTTGTCACAATAGGTTAAGACAAATCGCTTGTTCGGTATACGACAGATTCTGGATTGGACAGATTCGTGATTTGGCAGATTCCCAACTCGACAGATTCGTGGATTGGGCAGATTCTTGGACTCGACGGATTCGCTATACGGCAGAAGTACAGTTGTAAATAAAATAGCGAGTGGAACCAAAAAAAGGCATGCACCTGAAACTTTTAAAAGCACGGAATAAAAATATACATTTGTTACCAAGGACACGATGACGACGTGATTTATTTGACATTCCCAACAATACCACTAATAGTGTTGAATATTTTCTGGTAATATGATCTATTTTGCTAATAAACATAGGAATCTCCTTTAGCTATTATGGCCACTAGTTTAACCACGGGGATAGGTATCTAAAATAAGTTTAAAAAGAAATTGTGTAAGACAAATGAACGTCTACAAAACAAATGTCTATAAAATGATCAACCATCGATAGGGCTTACAAAAAACAGGTGCATGCGATTTTCGACCTTATTGACAATTCATGACAGACTTTTTTTTGGTATTTTCTTGCTTTCTGACATTGATACGTTAGTAAAATTATAAATTCTGAGTTACGTCAATAAGGTCGAAAATCGCATGCACCTGTTTTTTGTAATCCCTATCGATGGCTGATCACTTTCTGATAGTCATTGGTTTTGTAAACATTATTTGCTTTTACACAATTTCACAACGAATGAGTACTTATATGAGGATCCTCTGGGGGATCGGGCTAGGAGATCCTGGTGAACAACATGCAAACATGTTAAGTATTTCGTTGCCAACATTGACAATATTTATTTCAAGATCGAAATATTTGCGAAACTTGCTCGAGCAATTCAACTAATGCGACAAAATTATCAGGAGGTATACCTAATTAAAAAACCCAATTGTACGTTACAATCGTTAAAATCTTTATAATGACTGAATTATTTCATCTAGTATTATTCATACTCACAGTACAATAAGCAACCATTATTAATAATAAAACACCACGTTTTTACATTAAAATATTAAAACTTGCAACGTACAAAACAAACAAAGTGCGTCGTAATAACCCTAAGATTGTCAACTGCCTGTGCCTACGTAAACCGGTTTTTCCCAGTCTCGCCGCGTACACGACAAGCGGCCAGTGGTCACGCACACATAAGCCGCGTGCTTGTTGTAGTGCAACCGATTCGCGCTGTTGTATGAAGCTGTGTCTCTGTTCCGTTTATCTACTCATGTGGTGAAAGCGCGGGCGGCAAGTGGGAAACAATGCGGAGCGTGCGGATCTCAAACTTTTATGAGCAATAATATTATGAGTAATTATGAAATCAAGTGCGAGTCGAACTCGCTCATCAAGGTTAACGTAGTAGAGGGATTTATTTAACATAAGCATAACGTAGCCCCTAGCCAAATATCACTATCAATTTTTGGCCAGCAATAATAACTTTGGTTTCCGTAGTGTTTGTGTATCGATATTGTTTATTGATATTGAGCACCAAGGGTTTTGGGAAGCAAAATTTAAATTTAAAAATCTCCATAGGCACCCCGCTAGTATTGGACAGATATTTTTTTTTGTATATAAATCATAAAGCGATGCACAGCATACATATACTTACCAATTTTGAAATTTGTAGTCTTAATAGTTTCGGCATAAAGTGGCTGTGACATAGAAACGGATGCATAGACAGACATGGCGAATCTATAAGGGGTTCAGTTTTAAGCCTCCTAGCCTTTGGCTAGGGAAACCTAAAGATAGATTACTTACATATCAGTCAATCTTCAGAAATACTCTACTAATATTGTAAATGCTAAAGTGTTTATAGATATATATTCGGTATATATAATGGTAGATAATGTCATGGATACTGACCGAATTACTTTGTACCTACTCTATAGAGTTTCTGAACTCTTTAGACTAATCAGGAGTCTCACACAACTTGAGACTGAAAGTAAATTAATGTTACCCCGACTTCAACGCGCGCGAAGTCGCGGGCAAAAGCTAGTATTATATATATAATGATGAACTTAAAATGCAAAGCATCTATATAAATTTTATTCTAATTGGTTTTATTTATTTTCATTACCACATATCTCTTTTTAACCCTTCCAGTCGTTCCTGAAGTTACTAGAATTTTCCAATTTTTATTCAAAATATTATTTTTATTTTTAATATTTGCCAAATATTTATAAAGATTTTTCAAATATCATAAAAACCAAAATTATTATAACAGTTATAAATGTGATTTGAACCCACGCCCTGAGACCGTGACGCGGTTGTATTATCCGCACGGCTACAGCCTTGTTATCAGATAGTTGCGAATTTGATGAACAATTGACATAGTGTTACCACAGTATAAAGAGCATACAGTAGTTTGACGCCTTTGATCTCGAAGAAAAAGCCGACAACGTCTAGACAAGGGTAAGGAGGCTAGGGCTGCCACATGTAAACAATACCTACTTATTCAAATACCGTCTATTTATTATAGAAAAATAAAACAATTGCTACGTTACATGAATATTATACTGTAAATCACTTATTTATTATATTACAATAATTAACGATAAATAATTATTATAAAACAGTTAGCATTTTTTCGTGCGGTGACAGCTTTGCATACACAGTCAGCACCTATTTCATCCCACAGGTGTCGTGGGAGGCGGTTAAGAATATGAAGCATTTTTCATTTGGTCTTTATCATACAAACCAAGTTAAAATAAAGCGATTGACATAGCGGTCATTTAATGGATGGGTAACCGTGGGATCAGCTTGCAGAGCCTATATCGATATGAAGTACCTATTTTGCAGATTTATTTTCGTGCAAACTACGTCAAGGTAAAGCAATAGATACCACGGTCATTTACTGGATGGGTCTCCGGGCTATGAGGTTACGGAGAACATGTGTGGGATTTATAAAAGGGGGCCAAAAATATGGTTATTTTTGAGCTAAGCCGCGCCGTTACCAAGATACATAATAATATGTGATAGGTACTTACCTAATACGAAAATACTAGGTACTTATTGCAAGAAATTAAAATCACACTTGAATCGAATATTTCCTTAAAACGCATATCTTCTTACGTCTGCCTTGTTGTTTACGCACAGTAATTACTACTTTATTCAGTGACTGGGCCAAACATGAGATATCGTAAAATGTCAGTGGATTAGTAGGTACGTGCATATTATTTTAAGTGTTTATAGGTAAATACATTTCAAAATAATTTCAATACTTAAGTATAATTAATGAAATTTTATTTTTTGGTGTAAGTAAATTGATGAAATCGCAGATTTTTTAAATCCTTATTTCTTTAAATCTTTAAGCAGCATAAAGCATTGCAATGTCTCACAGTACAAGTCGCATGCAGCATCTAAATTAATATTCATAAGCAAATAAATAAGTAACGAACAAAAAACAAGCACGCGCCAGCCTCCAAAAATATGTACCTAGTTGGGAACTAAGGCGACATACGTAAGTAGGTACTGCTCTTCCCGCGTCTCACCTCTTGCCCCCCGCACGATTGACCCGTCTAGACGCGTTCGTCGAACGACTGTATGGATTATTTGACTGTGGTGTTACTATGGTGAGTGATAACGTCATCTAACTGAGAACTCATATTAATCTAGCAGCGATCCTAAATTTGACAAACACTGTACACCGCACCCGCAAACGCGCCACTACGGACACATGAAGACGCGCGCGGCGCCGCGCGCGGCCCACGCGCGGGCTGCCCGCGCTGCTATGGCCAAGCACAGAAAGACATTCATTAGATAGCTGACCAATGCTACCAAATCTAGTCAAATCTAGTGACAACATTTGCAGTATAACTTGTTTATTGGTGTTAAGATTAGAATGAATAGGTACATACATCATACATACATAGACTCACGCCTGTTTCCCGGAGGGGTAGGCAGAGACTACGGAACGCCATTTGCAACGATCCTGACATACCTCTCTTGCTTCATTCACTCCTATCAAGTTTCTCATGCATGCTCTTCTGATTAGGGTAGGTACTTCTGGCCTGTAATAATGAATAGGTATCATCAATAAATAGGTATCACTACAAAAATATAACTTCAAATATAAAGTAACTTCACGTGCTTTACCAAATAAACCGAAGTATTGTGTGTGAATAATATTAAATAGTGGAAAGTATATAAAAGGAAGTTAAAAGAAATCCCTACTACGTTGACTTATTTTTACGACGTGAACGTTTTATTGTTGACGAATTGGCCGATTTATTTTTAGGAAAACGTATCGAATATTCAGTTCGAATCACATCTGCATAAAGATTGTCTCGAACCTAGGTAAACTATTATCGACGACATGATGAATACATTACACTGGTTCTGAAAAGATAACAAGTGTTGTATAGTTAGTTAAGTGTTATTTGATTTGCATTTCATCAATGTGAAACACTTCAGCGAGATTTTATAATTTATCGAAGGTAGACGATCCTTTTGAAAGCCGTTTGAATAATAAATAAAGGGATGAAGGATGGACTGTATTAACATTTTATATTTTGTTTTAAGTGTTTTGTTGTTGCAAACAAAATTATGCAAAACAATCACATTTTTTGTAAGTTTACTTTAATTACTTTGGTAGTAGCGCAAGCAAGGATCTAGGTTAGAAAATGTTCCTCTGGCAGGATAGCAAAGTGTGTTAGTTTATGTTCAAGTGACCCCACAACGTCAATACAGATCGTAGAAAGACAACGCTATGTTTTCAGTGTGTGGATTGGAGAGAGACTCTCAGACACACTTCCTTCGCCGGCTCGAAAATCAAGTCACAAATTGGCGGCAATGCGGCCTGCAGTAAGTTTTACCGTGAACAAAATATAAAGGTGTAACGTAATACTACACGTATTGCGTTATAATATCTCGCAGGCGTTTAACGTTCATTGTACCTGCAGTTTGAGTTTCATAGTCACTATCTACTTAGCACTGTCTACAGAAGTTCGGACGACTTAGTTAGACGGATTTTTCTTGTCTAGACACGAAAAATCCTGCTGTACAGAGAGGGGTATTGTAACGTAATACTACACGTATTGCGTTATAATATCTCGCAGGCGTTTAACGCCAGCTTAGCCGTTCGCAATATTACCTAATATGGTCATGTTCACCAGCCAAAGGCAGTTGTGAGTCATAGGTTTATGCCTATATAAGATGGGTGCGCGTTGTAAAATGGTCACTTTCCCTAGACATCGGAACGCTGCCACTACACCTCGCGATTATTCTACATTCTACTTCCTATCTACTGTCCCGCTGGGGTTCTTCCTACGGGCTCACTGCACCTGACGTTCTTCCTACGGGCTACGTTCTTCCTACGGGCTACAAGCCACGAGCTGCTGGCGCCGTGCCGCTACTAGCCAGCTGCCACCCAAGCCTCCATTCCTGCCTACGAGCTCCTACAGCCAGGCCACGGACGCCTGAGCCTGACCGCTCGGCCCACATCGGCTGCACCGCCTGAGACCCCGCTCAGCCTGAACATCGACCACAGAGCTGCCTGCGCAGCGCACCTTGGCCAGCTCATCGGCGACCCTTCGAGCAGCTACCCTGCGAGCGTCGGAGAGCAGCAGGAGTCTACACTCCAGCCAGCTCAGGCCAGTGCTTACCTAGTTCGGTCATACTGTATGTAAGCGGTAGTGAGACACAATAAAGAACCTGTTCAGCCTAGCAGTGTTTCTCTCGAACCCCGACATCCTACCTGAGATCCTCCGTCTCAAAGGACAGGAAATGTTTGGCCTGCCTATAATATGCTTTTAGATAGCTATCAAAGCACGGGTCCTAAATTGGCCTATTAATAGTCACTAATCGGAGAGGCCTATATCCAGCAGTGGATTATGGCAGGCTTTGTTTTTGTTTAAAAGACAACTACCATTAGGACTAAATCCTGTGTCGCGGAGAACTTTGCAAACATACAACTAACGTACGCAATGTACATCCAGACTAAAAACAACAATTTATGAATCACACATAGTGTTGTCGCGTGTGGGGATCGAACCCAACTACACTTGGCCGAGTGTCAAGCGTTGAGGCGCCTAAGGCACTTTAACCACTACGCCAACCATTCATACAAATAGGCTGATGATGATGATAATAAACACTCAAACTCAGAATTCCACAGGGATTCTTCAAATATAAGAACTAATAACTCGTGTGTCGTTGATCGTTTAATTATGAGTGACCTTAAAGGCCTCTAAGGAATAGAAACAACAAACATCTCAATCCAAAATAAAAAGTTCATAAACAAATAAACAGAATATTAATTAAATAAACGATTAACAAGAAGTATAAGAGGTTTATCATATTTACTTTGTCCGACCAAACCAAGTTTACATTGTCGAATGTTGTACAGTCAAGTAGTTTGAAGCGCGAGTTTGGTTAGCTAACAATAACATTAGTTTAACGCATAGTAATATAATTTGTATTGTTGTAGTAATCTCTTAATATTAAGCACTGTACTGAAAAAGTCTCAAAACGAATACACACATTTATAGTTCGATCTGCAAAAGCCCATTTACGATAAATAAAATAGTTATTCCGTTGACTACCGATCCATTGTATACATGTACGGGGCGCCTTAACACTCAGTGTTTGGCCATAGTAGCGAGGGCAGCACGCGTGCGGGCCGCGCGCGGCGCCGGGCGCGTCTCCATGTGTCCGTAGTGGCGCGTTTGCGGGTGCGGTGTACAGTGTTTGTCAAATTTAGTATTGTGATGGATCGCGGCTAGATTAATATGAGTTTTCAGTTAGATGACGTTAAAGCTGATTTTCCACCAGAGTGGCGAGACGAGGCGAGGCGAGGAGAGAATTGAAATTTGTATGGCAAATTTTCAATTCTCTCCCAGTGCATCTTTGGTGGAAACAGTGTGGATTGGCGAGAATATGCGAGGCGTGAATTGAAATATTTGTTTGTGTAAAAGGAACCGTATTGCTTCCGACATAGAGTATAAATTAACTTTGCCTTTGCAACAGAAACACGCTTCTCGCGATAGAAATTGCGTGTGTATTGCAAGACGAACTCAAACAGCACTGTACCTATATCTTTATCGAATGAAGCCTACCTACGGGCGGCGCGGCGGTCACGCGCGAGCTCGCGATGGCAATTTTTAGTGGAAAAGGGTCAGCGCGATTTCAATTCTCTTCTCGCCTAGTCTCGTCTTGCCACTCTGGTGGAAAATCACCTTAACACTCACCATAGTAACACTCTGTCAATTGTTCGCCAAATTCGCAACTAACTGATAACAAGGCTATAGCCGTGCGGATAATACAACCGCCTCACGGTCTGAGGGCGTCGGTTCAAATCACATTTATAACTTTTATGAGATTTTTGTTTTTATGAAATTTGGAAAATGTTTATGAATATTTGGCAAATATTAAAAAAAATGTTTTAATTAAGATTGGAAAATTCTAGTAACTTCAGGAACGAATGGAAGGGTTAACAAGATATATGTGGTAATGTAAATAAATAAAACAAATTAGAATGTATATAGATACTTTGCATTTTTAAGTTCATCATTACATAATACTAGCTTTTGCCCGCGGCTTCGCGTGCGTTGAAGTCGGGGTAACATAAATTTACTTTCAGTCTCAAGCTCAGAGTCTCAAGTTGTGTGAGACTCCTGATTAGTCTAAAGAGTTCTGAAACTCTATAGAGTACAAAGTAATTCGGTCAGTATCCATGACATTATCTACCATTATATATCATCATCATCAGCCTTTATCAGTCCACTGCTGGACTAGGCCTCTCCTTTGAAAGGAGGAATTGGCCTACTATACCACGCTGGCCAAACGGGTTGGTATAGGGTTTGTATCAAGTTTTCCTTCTCTTACAGTGCTGTTTTCTGCATAATATGCTCCCTCTGTCGGCTCTTACGACACCCATGGGATGATATGGGGTGGTGACAATCCGTATTCTTAATCCGTCACCACACGGATATCACATTATATATACCGAATATATATTATTTATAAACACTTTCGAATTTATAATATTAGCAGAGAAAATCGTTTCAGCTGTTTAAGTGTAGTCTAAAATTATTAGTTTATATGCGCGAATAATGTAATCACCGTGCACGATATGACAATATGTATGATGTGAAAGTACTGACATATATACTATATATTATTATAGATAGCACATGCGCAGCATACTTCCAAGAGGTAAATTTGTGCCGTAGGTACAAACTTCTAACCTCCCTAAATTCCATCCCAGTTTAATTTTTGTAACTTATACTTTAAACATTTTAAATGAAATATTGCAGTATAGCTTATACATCACAATGCCACATGGGGTACCATCTCTTGCGATAACTGTCACCCACATCGGCGCAGCCGTGGGCCGAAGCTAATCTGTAAAATAAAAGTATCGATAAAATTATAACGGCACTACGAATATCAATACAATCTTTATACTATGAACGAGATCTCAAAGTTTCAAATGTAGTACTATTTAATTTACATCAATTTAATTTATATAATTGCTCATAAAAGTTTGAGATCCGCACGCTCCGCATTGTTTCCCGCTTGCCGCCCGCGCTTTCCCTACGGACACTTGTATGAAAGTCCTATGGTTTGAGTTGCCCGCGTGCTCCCCGCGCTGCACAACCCGCGCCGCTCACCGCGCCCGCTCACCCACTACGGACACTTCTATAGAGTTCCATACGTTTGAGTTTCCCGCGTCGCGCCCGCACCCGCGCCCGCCTTTCACTGTGGCCGAGCACTAAACCACATGCGCATATTAGTATAGATATTTTTTTTTGCGGTGGTGGAAATCCTGCTAGGGATTCCCACCTACTA
The DNA here is from genome assembly GCA_944739405.2 of Euclidia mi. NCBI lineage: Eukaryota > Metazoa > Arthropoda > Insecta > Lepidoptera > Erebidae > Euclidia > Euclidia mi. Next base: position 94,172,778 of record OX123182.2, read on the forward strand.
TTAAGTAGCGGGTCACTCTCTACCGCTGAAAGCTGAGTTTAGTAAATGGTGCAATATGTTATTGCGAAATATAACACTTTGTATAGGACTTTGCTTCTCGTGGTGGAAACACAATAGCGGGCTTCTTTTTACCAAATTGGATCCGGTGGCGTCTGAGTCTACATACTAACTTACGGCGGCATTACGGGGACTACGCAATTAAGACATATCCACGACTCATAGTCTACTATAGATTTTCTATTATAACTTGACCCTATCATCTTCAGCACGGTGTATACACTGGCCTTCTGCTGGACATTGGCGTCTTCTAACTATAAGAATGGTAAGGCATTTTTTCGCATATTTAGCCTTAGTATGAACAATTTGTTCTTACTGAATAACTAAATAATAATGAGTATTAAAATCACTAGTAAACGAATTAGTTTTGTTCTAAACAATGTTCATTGTACTATCGAGTAGAGAACTGTTGTATAAGTATTTAGTATTGTTTACGTTCTTATAAGTCACAAAGGGCTTTGTTTGTATAAATTAAGCCCCAAATATTAACGAATCGCTGAGTCAATAATAAATTATTATAAGTTCTAAGTTAAAACAAGTAATTACGAGGTAAAGACGAAAGTTGAATTTCAGTGTGTATTTCTCAACATTAAAACATGAACCTGCCGTCTGTTGCTATGAAATTAGGTAAAGTAGACAAAAATAGTTGTATCTTCGTCATAGAAGAATGATAGTTTAAAGTTAAAAGGATTACTGGGACAATATGTGATATGCTATTACATATACGATCATAAAATTTTCTTTAAACAACTTTTGATCATTTAGGTGAAAGTTTTACAAAAAAACTATCACGACAAAAAAGTAAGATTGATGTTACTGAGAAATAGTCTATTGGTGCAGCGTGCTGTATCTTAAAAATCGTAAGCTTCTGTAATATAAATACGTACAGACCCTGAGATCCGGCACCGCAAAGTAATGCTGAGGGAGAATTATCATTAACTTTCTATGTCGGTCAAGGGCAGCGCTATTTCCAAGGTTCCTTGTAATCCGCAATCAACTTCTTGAAATTTTGTGGCTTAAAATATGATTCTTATCAGTTATTTGGTTACGTAGGGCTCTGCTGAGTTTGGGATGAGACCGTGCGTGAGTTGTCTAGCCTATTTTATATATTATTATAACAAAGCAGAGTTTGTTTGAATGAGCGCGCTAGTCTGGAACTACTTGTTCGACTCGAACAATATTTTTTCTGTTGAATCGCCCATTTCTCAATGAAGACTATAGGCTGTATAGAATCACGCTATGAGCCAGGGATGCGGCGCAGTAGCCCTAAAAACGCATATATAATTGCGGGCTCAGCGAGTATTATAGGAACTCGTTGCAGCTTAACATAACCTGAACAAGTTGAATTCGTTCCTTAATGAACCAGGTTACTCTCGTTTAAGGTAAGTGAATATACTGTTACGCAAGTAGTTCGCTCCACTAATGTGATGGTATTCACAATGGGTATACATTGCTGGCTTAATGAGCGAAATTGTTAAGTTACATTGTAGATAACTTAACAGACAATTACATGTATAGCATGTATTACCATTATGTCAGATAATTACAATTCTATTCTACTTACGTCAGGAATGAGGAATTTGAGTAAGTATCTGTGTATTTTACGTCTTATTACGTAGTAATGTCTGAACAAATTTACGTCTAATCACCTTTGTAACGGGATATGCTGTGGGATTTACTGTCTTTATCTCTCTCATGAACCGTTATCTATGTCAGTAGTATTCGATGTCGTGGTAGTGTTCATGAGATCATTTTATCTTTCTACACCAATCTATACTAATATAATAAAGCGGAAGAGTTTGTTTGTTTGTTTATTTGTTTGTTTGTTTGTTTGTTTGAACGCGCTAATCTCAGGAACTACCGGTCGGATCTGAAAAATTCTTTTTGTATACGATAGCCCAGTTATTCCGGAAGGCTATAGGCTATATAACATAACGCTTTGACCCTTTGGGGCCGGGCAAAAGGCTAAAAAGGCTAAAAGAGAATTTCGGCTAATCTCAGGAACTAGCAGTCGGATTTCAAAAATTGTTATTGCCTATGATAGCCCAATTATTCCGAAAGGCTATAGGCTATATAAAATTACGCCACAACTTATAGGGGCCAGACAAAAATAATAAGATGGTCAGATGAGAAGTGGGAGGGTTGGGTCAAAGGCAAAAAAAGGCTAAATGAATAGGATACAATCTATATGGGTATCGTTTTCGGCATTTTCGGGACACTGATTAATAATATGAAATTTATTTAGTGATCCAAGATGGCGGACGGGAAATCAAAGATGGCGGATGGGAAAATTTTAAAAATCAATATTGGTATCGTCTCCGATATTTTAAGGGGTGGAGAATAAAAATACAACATCTATTTCGTGATCAAAGATGGCGGATGGGTTTTTTTTTAATCAATATGGGTATTGTCTCCGATGTTTAAAAGGATGGGGAATCCAAATAAAACATCTATTTCGTGATTCAAGATGGCGGATGGGAAATCAAATATGGCGAATGGGAAAATTTTTAAAAATCTGTATAGGTATCGTCTCTGATGATTTAAAGGATGGTGAATCCAAATACAACATCCATTTCGTGATCAAAGATGGCGGATAGGAAATCAAAGATGGCGGACGGGATTTTTTTGTAAAGTCGATATGGGTATCTTCTCCGATGTTTTAAGGGATGGCGAATCCAAATAAAACATCTATTTCGTGATCAAAGATGGCGGATGGGAAATATAATATTATAAAAAAAGTTATTATTGGTGGTGAAAAAGTGGTAGTAGTATTTGATGTTCGATGCAGATAATGGCTATGTTCAGTGGATACCTCCTCGAGACTTGCAGTTGATTTAATTATTTAATAGCTATAGTATTTAATAGTATTAGTAATTTTATCATATCCCTAGATCAGTGATCTAACCATATAACTCATATACCACCTTCTCATCTCCTTACAATAAGTTAGTTTTTCTACCCCAGAAATAATTTATATGGCAAAACAACTTTGCCTAGCAATTAAGAGATTAAACACTGATGTTCTTGGTAACTTTGTTCTGAATAAGTTTGAAAAGAGTTAAAAATTAATATGAAATGTAAATACATTAAAAAGGCGATACGGAGTTCGCCGGGACAGCTAGTATGTAAATAAGACTGATGTTTAATGAGCGTTCTAGTTAGGCGAGATCCTGCTAAGTTGGACACCGTGAGTTCGATTCCCACACAGCGTAAAGCTGTATGTATGTGATTGTCGTTCTAAAAACACTTCAACAAAATAAGTCTGAATTAATACAGCGATTTCATCAAAATTGTTCTAGCCGTTTATGAAGAGTTACGAGTCCACGCACATCGCTATTAAATGTATAAAATTGAATGCTCAGTTAACGCTTTCCAACTTGCATTACAGTTTAATAGGTTACTTAGGTAAGTAACCTATTAAACTGTAATGCTTGCTTTTCCCTAGAAAAGCAAGACTAAAGTATCTACTTCGGAAAAATACTTTTGTAAATTTATTTTAAAACTAAAGGAGTAATTATGCCAGGAATTTGCATTATTATTGTTTTTTCGTAATATTTACAACTGTCATACTTCCTATGTGTGCAATGTGATAGTTTTGACAAGCCTTTACTGCTAAATAAAAAATTACTTCTAGGGTTGCCATTGATTCATAAAAAAATCAAGCACATAATATATGAAATGGCTTAAGCCCACATGTAGAATCAACAATTGTTATCGGCTATCATCATGACATTACCTATTTTTGAAGCAGTATTATACCACGTACCTATATACCATGTCTTGGCATTAAGGAATAATGGAATCCAACTAGATAAAAAAACATACCTACCTACATAAAAACATCGGTTTAAAGAAATAAATTCGTGAGATCTATTTCCTAATTCACTTTAATTCCTTACTTACCCTGTCCCGCGGTTGTGAAATTGTGCCACATTTTTATTAAAACATTTTACTAAAAGCATAAGTGTTGAACCTTTCTCTGTATAGAAATAGTAGGTACTCTATATTGATATGGATTAAATAAAGACAGCTAGAGGCCTTTGACATTTAGATTTCATATATGAGACCGAACACAAACTATTTCGGAGAGTAGGTAATATTATTTTATATCGAGCGCAAAACCGCAGAGCTGTCACAGGTCTGAAAAATTCCTTTTATAGAATCCCTAATCCTTCAGCGGTCTGTGGTTAGTACTCTCTTCGGGTTTAATTAAACATCCACAACGCGGGAGCCAACTATCGAAATAGTTTGGCATAGATATATTAGAATACGTCGTAGTTCAAAGACTTGAATAAAGTTTTTCATGTTTTATGTTATACAATGTATGTAAAGTTGCTGTCAGCTAATCCGCGACCACAACCGATGTGAACTAGTCGAAACATTGAGAGAACTGAGGTGTCTGAAATTAGTTTGCTAAAGCTATTGAAACCTGTTTGAGTGTTAAATAAATTAATATGCAATATGTTACCTTGGTTGTATATATTGTCCTCCATACAAGCATAGTATAAGAGTTTTGATATTACAAAACTTTGTAACTGCAGCTCGTGAAGTTGGAATATTGGAAAATAAAGACCGTTGACAATATAGCTTGCAACTCTCTATTTTTAAATCATTTTGAACAAGTATCAAGAAGAAGTACATCAAAAGCAAGGAAACGGAAATTGAGTACTTTATTGTAAAAATGTATTCACATATAAAGAGTGAATAATAAATATAAGAACAAAAAAATATATGTCACTCGTCTTTCTTAAAATTGGATATTATGTATCTGTCGGCTATACGCCAGGGTTATCGTGTCCTCCCCCGTAGGATCTCCACCTTGTCGTGGTGGGGGGGCTCAGTAACCAAGGATTGGTTACCCGCGGTGAAGCTAAGAGGGATCCAGAAGGGGACGCTCCGCGTGGGCTTGACGGGGCCTGCGCAGGATGCGTCCAGCGGTGCGGGTGCGGGGGACAGTTCTGTCTGTCCCTCGCAGTCAGGCGTGGTCGCGGGAGGAGAGGCGTGTCGGTGTTGCGTTGCCGCGCGCCCTATCTCCCGCGACCAAATGGGGGCGCACCATTCGATGCGTCGCGGTGGGGCCGCAGAGGAAGAGGAGATGCGGTGTTGCGTTGCCGTCCTCCCTATCCTCTGCGGCCGCTTGGTGTTTTGGCGGCGGAGCCCAACACCTTAATCCGCCGCCAAAGGGGTTTTGTTCGGGGCCCGCCGGACCATCTGGCGGGCCAATACCCGTCGGGGGGTTGCGACGTATGCTTGGGCGAAACCCGACCCTCCGACACACGGGTACATGAGGCAAACGGGTTGGTTTTTAGTCAGTAAGAGTCTGACAGTCCCCTTCGCCCATCCCCCAGGGCGGAGGGACTCCATGAGGATTTTCCAACCCGACACAAAAAAAAAAGGGTTATCGTGTCCAGATATAAATAAAAAATCAACATTAATAATGTAATGAATTTTGCACAATACCAAACGATTTATTTTACACGACTAACAAATTTATGTTAATAACCAAACGCTGCTTTACAACATTCGGTCAGCACACAACAACAGGATGGATCAACAGGATCAACAGGATGTAAATATAAGCGCATGTTATTTATAACCGTAAACATAAAAATAAGTGTCAGAATAATGTTATTTAATAGTAATTGATTTTACTTTGAAAGTTTCTGGAGTTATCTTAATAATTAAGCGATAAATTAAATACCGAATCTTTTATAAACAGTGAAGCAGTCAATACAGTGTCTAATATTCTAAAGTACTGAAGTTCTCAGTTCTGTGTTCACAAAAGTATTAACATTTTTGTAACAATATAATCATTATATATTAATTTGCGCCCATATATCCTTCCCTATGCACGTAAGACGTTATAATGAATACTTGTGTTGTACTAATTGCTTATTTGTCTAAACACAACAGAAAATTCTATAACAGACACTGGGTCGTGACAGACGTAGGTCAAAAGTGTCGTCTTACAAAGTGGGGTCATACGTCATACATTGTATAAATCGGACAAGTACCTGTTAAAATTACGTAACATCTAATAAACTTATAAAGACTTAACTCTTATATATAGATCGAGGTAGATGTTTATATTTTCACGATAGCCATAGCAGCTAAAACAGGTTTTTGAGAAAATTGCAAATATAAAAACATATTGAAAAATTACAACGTGTTTTGTTCCAAGCCTATTCCGATCTATTTTTTTTAACGTGAGGATATGCGTTATGCATACCCCGTCATTCACAGGGAGAATGTGGGGTTATGTCGGGCTATTTTTGGCATACCGACTAAAACCTCACGGAGTGCCTCCTCATCTCTTTATGGGTGGATCCCCGGAAAACTTTCGCAATCTTTGACAATCCAGCCAGCGATACTCGCTCGGAGTAAGAACCGAGCACTTGCATTAATACGAAGCCCTAATTGTAGGGCGACGCCTTCCTCATGGGCTCCATTGGCGGGTGAGATGATCCCCGTTCTCTCACCTGCAGCCTTAGCCACGGTGGTATCAGGCGCGCAAACGCGCGCCTGCGCCTCCCACGCGCTAGCGACGGATCGTTTCCGCCAGGCTGTTGTCCTCACGAATTCGCTCCACCGCCTCCATCCGTGAGAGGACGTCCTCGCAGAAGGATGCGACCGCAGCCATACCATGGCTCGGACCAGGATGATAACAGCGACGAGAACACGTCGCTGCACAGCCTAGGCGGAACACAGCTCGAGCGTGTGCTGAACTGTGTCCTCGCTGCAATCGCAGTGGTGACAGGCGGGACTCAATTCCCTCCTAGCGACCTTGTGCAGGTACTTGCCGAAGCAACCATGCCCCGACAATACCTGCACTAGACGGAAAGAAAGGGTCCCATGCTGCCGCCCAGTCCACTGTGCGCCTAAGCGCACTGACGATTCGAAGGCCGACTCTCGGTGCCTCCAATCGTGACGTCCATTTTTGAACCGCCTGTTGATTGGCTCGGTTTCTCCAAGCCGTAATATCTTCCTAGGGGGGATAGTTTCCCGTGGCGTAGAATTCCTTGACCTTGAAATAGCCATCGATCCCGTGGGACCTCCAGGTCCCACGGGATCGTTCCGGCCAGCGCGCAGGCTGCGTCAGCTGACACCGGTCGGTATCCGCGTATCGCTCTGATCGCCATAACTCTTTGCGGACGTCAACCGCAACTTTGAGCGCACTACGGGCAGTGTGTACATTGGCCGCAAGTCAATTGGTTGACTTCGTCCGTTATCTCAAAAATATTGAAGTGCGGCGTGGCGCATTGCCTTCTTCATAATTAGGTATGAAAAAGGCATTTTACTTATTTTTTTCCTAAAATGGGTTAGGATTATGTTTTGCCCGTAAGTAGCTACGCGACAAACATTCTAGCAACACAGACATAACCGAGAGCAAGGAATATACAAATTCGGTGTAACATTGTAGATCTTGAGAAATGACCCTAATAATCTCTCTTATTTACACCTATCTAAATTTCACTCAGACCTTTCATATTAATTTTACCTTTCCCATTATTTTTTACCTACAAAGACTTGTATCGTACTGCGACCTCGCCGCCAGTGCGCCATTTCCTTTGTCTGTGCTGTGGATGTGTGTGGCCTTAAATGCGGAAGCAGCTTAATTAAAGTGTCACGTTATTCCAAACCTTAATTTCCGTCATGTAGTTCGCGGACGTTTATTTCAGTGGTTACGCACTGTTGGAACTTCGTGATGAGTGGCAACGAGTGTAACTTGTAAACTTTTGTTCACCCATTCTGATATAACGCGAACTTTACGTGCGTTAATCAAAAAGTATAACTACTTCTGTTGTGTAAAGTAAATTACTTATATTGTACATTTCTATTACGTCTTTATTAGGTAGTCCATTTGCTACTACGACATGTTCTGTACTAGACTAGCGCCTCTTACCCATTTTATTTACAATACTATTGTGTGATCTATGTAGCGTGATGAGATTTTTTTAAAAGACACTCCCGCATCAGTAATAATCTTGTGTTGCGGGGGACCTTACACACATACAACTGGCGCACACAAAGTAAAGGTGTGGGAATTGAACTGACAACACTCAGCGCAGTGTCAAGCGGCGAGGCCGCCGCTTAAACCAAGAAATGGGCAAAATCAAAATAAAATCGGCAGAAATGGGGGCTTCTGCACAGCAAAAGACACTCAAAATTAATTCTTAATAATGATGTGACAAACGCTCTATTGCCTCTGTTTGTCTATGTAAACTCGATACACCTTTGCAAACGGACCAAAAACATCCAGACTCGAAAACGGTCGTATATCGTGTTGGGATTGCATTTACAACACTTGACGCAGTATTTTAAGTGTGAAGCCGGTCGCTCTAACCAAAAAATTAAGCGTTCCGGCTTCTCCATTTCCTGCTATGTTACTCTTAGCTAAGAGAACGTGTAGCGTAGGTATAATTATATTTTAACCAATATTTTACTGTAAGTAGTCATCACCGACGATTTGGTTAAGATCGCGGAAAGCGGTTGAAAGTAGCCAGCTCAAGATCGGTCTGTGTGGAGAACCTTGGGGGAGACCCATGTCCTACAGGGACGTCTATAGGCTGAGATGATGAAGTAGTCACATTTTAATAACTTAAAAAGTTTTCTCTTCAGTCCTTAAAAAAATCATTCAATATTTTTATATAAAATTCCGTTTAAATTATGCGATGTATTTAATAACTTGCCGACATACGTGTGTCATTTACAGTATGATGGGATTTGCGAACGCGTCGTGCACCTCTTCCTTAATTAAATCGGTCCGTCCAGTGCGAGGTTAAAGCATTATAATTAATGAGTGCGCCATTTTTCTGCTGCCTCTCTTTTCTTTTCAGGCATGTAAATGAAAGGTATGGTATTGTTTTGGTTTAGAATAAATATTCATAAAACAAAGTCTCCAGTTTACGGAAGTGAACGGATTTTCATGCGATTGCCACCAGTGAACGGAGTGAGGAAGGTTTAGAAGTATAATTCATAAATACCGTGTGGACGGCGAAGCCGCTGGTGGTAACTAGTGTAAACTAGTGATGGTATAAATATTAAAAAAAGGAAAAAGGCTTACTTATTTTGTAATTTTATTGTTTACTACTGAAGTCACAAGCGTAAAACACATGTATACATCAGTTTTATAATAATTCCATACACTCGTAGAAAGCTCTTGCTACCCTTGTATATAAAAAATATTAAAAAAAAAAAAAATATGTTGACAAGTTTTCCATGTTTTTCACTGCTATTTTAGCCGAAAATGTTTCAAGCTTTTTTGAGTCAATGAAATCCTCGGCTTTCCAGTGAAAATATTGCTAGGATGGCGGTAACGATACACTGCATCGTTGCAATGCATATACACGAAAGTAAATACTGCTTTCAAGATCCTTCTGAAATATTAAAACTAGCGGATTCACGCACCTACGCCAACAAAATAAATTTAAATTTAACCATTTCACACATATCGCAAGAATTTTTCGGAAACCCCTTCTTAGTGCGCTCCTACAGTTCCTAAGAAGATACATGTTAAACTTCAGCTTCTTGCGCCCAATAGTTTGGCCGTGCGTTGTCAAGTGAAGCAAGTAGTTTATACAGGGTGTAAAAAGACCCTTAACGAAAACTGAAATCCCATATTGTGCCAATCATTACGAACATTTTTTACTTCGGCACAATACCTGGGAAACTACTGGTTCAGGAGATGTTGAGGCCCAAAGTCACGACATTTTTTTCTAATTATTCCAAAATCGTGTTTCGAATGATAAATGTAAACTTTCTTCCAAATAAACATAAACAAAACTTTCAATATTTCCCTAAAATAAACGGTTTTAAAGTTCCCTAAGCGCGATAAGCTGAGCTGTACGCGAGTGCATTACCCTCGGCCGCGCGACCACGTGATCATAAACTGCCGTTAATCTGAAACCGCCCTGAGGTACCAGCCGGCGCTGACCGCGGCGACGCTGTAGATAGATGATATACTATAGAGGTGTAGGTACGATACATTTCTCGCACCAATTTTTGATGGCTTGTGACTCTGTGCCTAAGTTAAAGCTACAAATAGGTTATTTTGCACCTAATTCTTTCATGTAATGTTACCTTACATTCGCGTATAAGGCCACGAACTATTAATTACCAATGCAAATTACACTTATGCTCCTTTTATTATAAAAGCAGCGGCTTGGATAAATGTTTCTTTGGCAACACTTTTATATTCTGTATATACAGGGTGTCACAAGACCCATCAACAAGCCGAAGTCTACTCATTTTGCACATCATTCCAAGCCATTCTACGCAAAATAATACCTGGGAAACAAAATATTTTTTGAGCTTAAAAACACAGTTTATAATGATGAAGAAAGGCCTCACCCAAAGGGGTTAGGCCTTTCTCAGCTGAAATGATGATGATGATGACCATGTAAATAAATAAATATAAGCACCTGATACCACAGTTGTCGAACATAAGTAAGTCTACAGCTGTCAAATGTTGGATCCTGTGCGGGTATTGTTCAATATATTTATTTAAGCGCACAGTTTTCTGCTAAATTTCCATACGGGTTGCGTGGAAACTGCGCTAAAATCTGATACGTTATTTTTAACACGATCCTGTGACAGGTCATTTCCGAAACAATATTGATGAACCACACCAGCTAATCTATACATAATTATTATAAAATTAAGTCCCATTTTCTTCCTGTCTGCCTGTATGTCAAAAACGACCTAAAGGATTTTTGTATGGTTTCCACCAATGGATAGTGTCATTCCTGAAGAAGATAATTCACACAGGTGATAAAACAACAGAAAACTTGTGAAATTTTGGGCAGAAAAAAAAAGTCTTCACTAACTTGACGCTTAGATCTTGCTACGAAAGAAAACACAATATTTGTACTTACCTAAGTCATCATAAAGAACGGTAAGAAATCTTTTAGACTCTTTTCGTACAGACTGATAGTCAATCTGAAAGACCTTTGCTTGATCTGCCAAATAAGACCACAAAATTGAACATTATTTTAAATCATTAAATGCTTACTTAATGAAGGTACCAATGGTATCATAATAATAATATAAACATGACAAGGATTTATTACATTGCCGTAACCAAATGCAGATAAAATGCAAACTTATTCGCTAAAACGAAATTCAATAATATGAATACGAATTTATCTATTGCTGAGCCATCAAATAAGTTTAAGGGCCTGATATATTGCCCTTCGGAGCATCGGAACGAAGTTTTTCAATATAACTGGACTCACTGACAATTGTGAGATAGAAACTGACAACGGTCCTAAATGATTCAGAGCTTTGCAAACTTATCATGCCTTTAGGAATGCGAATATTCTTAGAATATATACAGTCGAATTGGTCGTTAGATGACTTGTGAAATGTTACCAATGAATAAGTTGGTCGACTAAATGAGTGGACGAATAGCGCAATATGGTAATAAATATTTGACGACGGGTTGGCGTAGCGGTAGTGTAAGCGACTGATAAGCCGATGGTAAGGGTTCGATTCCCGCTCAAGTCAAACATTTGTATGTGTGAACATGTATCTATGTCTTGATCTGGGTGTTTCTATGTATAATATGTATTTATATATACAAAAATAAAACAAGAAGTATTTATGTATGTTTATTCATTGTCTTTAACATTTATAGCTTTTAATAGATTGTAATGATGATGACCTAAAATATACCTACATATAAACACACATAGGAAATAGACATAAATTAAATTTAATTCAACATTATATATTATTTTATGCATTCCTATTTGAACAAAAGGATAACGAAGTTATGTTGCCGTATTTGTTATTTTTGTGCAATCAAAAACAAGGACCGCACAAGAAACTAAATATTTACGCAAAGAGTTGCTCTACTCATACGAGTACCAATCCGTCGGATTCGTCACCGGCGACAGTTCCACGGACAGTTCTCCGAGTGAATGGTATTAGTTTGCCGCTAGACTGGCGCACCGTACAAATATGAACATGTACACGAATGGATATTTTCGGTATTGTTCATTTTCACTCTTATATTCATTTTTGAGACAACATTGAACCAAAATCTTTTTTTATTGTATTTCACGTAAAGGAGATCCAAACTCAGTACTTAGTTTTGCATGTGAGGAATTCAAGCCAATAATAGTCGAGATAGCATAGTGATTAAGCTATCACAGCATCATTGTGCCATTTGAGAAGTCAATACGAAAATATATATAAGTATACACCCCAGCGAAGTCTAACCTATAACTACTATTATGTAAAAAAGTGACTACCGAGCCATTCACTGTAATACGCTTATATCCGTCAACGATGAACCTTGGACCATGCAGTTCTTAGGGTGTACTTCCCTAAGAATAGCTTTATGCATTACTAGACTTCGTCTACGGTTCCGCCCGCGTTGGACTATTTTACACCCGAATTTGGTGTGGGAATTTGCAAAAGTTGTTGCTTAGTGCTCTTTTACATTTTCCAAGAAACATTCATGCCAAATTTTAGGTTTCGGCTGTGCACTGTCAGTCGGTCAATCAGTAACGCTTGAATTTTATGCATATTGATGATTATTGACAAGAATAATCTCGGCAGACACAGTAAATAATCAAAATCGGTTTGATACTAGGGACAGACAGAGAGTAATCAAGTTTTTCTATGACGTTACTCTCATTAGCTGGGTGTTAGTAAAAGGCATATTTAACCTTTGTCCATCCCTTTGAAATAAACAGACACGAACTACTAAATACACACCTAGTGAATATAGTCAAAATATTGTGCCACCCACTGAACTGACCTTTCTAGATTGAAAGGTCGCCCGCGTGGATTGACCACAAGACATATTTTTAATTACATTAAAATACTACAATTACCATATTAAAATATTATTATAGCTGAGACGAGCATCGTTATGCCAGTTGCATCGTAGATTTATACCATTTTGTTATTTCTCCTATAAAAGAGCTCCGTCTCTCAGTTTTAATTGGCTACCGAAATCCTCTAAGTTTTTAGTACTCAAGCAGAAACATCATGGTTCATATGCTTTCTGAATTAGTAAGTCAACCAAGTTAAGAACAATAATTATTATTGTACTTCACCAGTTCAAACAACTCAGTACCTTCTTGAGAAACCTCAACTTCCATGACGTAGAACAACAAAAGAAAACAATGTAGCCTATTCGGTTTCAGTGGAGTACAATATTAATCAAGGAACTACATTTTATTTTTTCAAACTAACTTGCCTTTTATGAAACTTAGTTGTGCTTTTACCTGGTTATTTAACTACTCTGTAAGTTTAACTACATAAAACTAAAAAGGCTTCTTTTCAAATTATACACCCGTACAAAGATATACATGCATAATACCACGAAAGGCCATTCATTTACCTTTTAAGCCAAGTTGCATGGCTAATTGTCTATTGTAAAAACTTTGACCCGTTAAATTTGGGTTGCAAGCTTTAAATCAACTTTATTCCTTTTATCTTTTATGCTCATCTGAGTCCTGAGTTTATCCGTTTTTCCCCTCTGTGCTTTCGTATTCTCGTTAGCAACAACCTTTAAACGTGTTTTACGCGTTATTTCCTAAAAGCTGATTAGAATTTTTTGACAAAAATACGCACCAATATTGGAACGTAGGATTTTTTAGCTTGATATTGATACAGCTTTTTCAGGGTAGAATTATTTTAATTTTATTCATCTGTGATTCGCGACTTGAAACGGAGTGCAATATGCTAAAATCAATTGATAGTTGTCTTCGTGAAATAAGAACTAACTTAAGAACCAAATTAAATATGACCATCAAGCATTCACTTTTGTCATTAAACGTGACAGAGTCGCTATATTAACATTATAAATATAATTACTTATCACAGGCGTAAGTCTACTCTGCAGTTATGATTAATGAACACCCATGAACGAAATAATACAATGATCTTCTAAAATAGCGGCTATCTTTGAAATGTCACAGTAAAGGCAAAAGTTGGCAAAAGTAAAGATATTGTCAGTTGTTAGTTATTTCACTCGATATCGTGAAACAAATAAAGTTAGTCAAAAATGATTACATATATTAAAACAAAAAGCAGAATTTTGTGCTCCAGTTAAATTATATTCAGCACTGAAAGCAGCTTCATCAACTCCAAAATATTTGTAGGTAGCTTAACTAACTACAAACTTCGTACATATTTCGCAGGAGTAGTTTCTACAAGCAAAATTTATGGTCCGACCCAAGATTGCGGACCGTGCCGTCTAAACAACTCATTCTCCGAGATAGCGGGTGTATCTCATTATTTATTGCAATAATGCAATCTTATGGTGTCATCTCTAATGTTCGCCTTATCTTATGCAAAATATGCCTCAGTTATGGGGTGATTTATTTTCGTAATTTTGGAGGCAAAATTCATTACTGTTGAGGCATGTTATTCGGCTTCGTAAAGGCTTTTGGAGAGATTTCGTTTTGTCAGAAGTTGTGTTCTTTTAATTATAATTTGTAATGACTTATGCTATGGAGAGTTGTAACACAATAAGCTGTAGCCCCATTAATTAATAGGCTTTATAAACGGAGGCAGCTTTGTAACAGTGACGTGACATTAAGCCTACAAGGTAAGCTCTTGGTTCATGGTGTTGGCTGAAAGCGGTTTGATGATTTTCGAAGGCGTTTAGGCAAATCGTTAAGAAACATGGAGAAGGTACGCAAAAAGTAGAAAACAAAATGTTTTAATAGATAACACATAATTCAGGTATCTTGCTATCATACTTCAACATGCGATCGGGCAACTCATTTAATACTAAATATCGATATTCGGTCGTAATACAACAATGTTGTCTAAAATTAAATGGACTACCATTACACTTATTAAGTATTTCTATTTCAAAGTTACTTAAATAAGGCCATTGCAATGTAAATTACGTGCCGTATATTTAGTACGCGAGATAATGCTTTATAAAGGACGAAATTTTGTAAAAGAAGGTTCACTCGAACTCATAAAATAAACGCTTTTACATCCAATGTTTCTCATCACTCGGGTTTTAGTACAATTTAATAACTTAATAAGCTTGGTTTAAAAGCAAATGAAAGAGAATATATTCTGTATACTATGGCGACTGCTTGTCCTTCGATTTAAGTCTTAGGTGTGTACAATCTAGTACATACCGAGTTACCTCATAAAATAAAATTAAAAATTCTCAAGGTAAAAGTAAGTCTGGTTAATGACTGTACGAATGGCAAAGCGTCCGTGCCGCCGTTTCACGCTGCGCCGAGTGTTGTGGGTTCAATCTCCACGCGTAACAACACTTCGTGGCTTCTACAGATTGTTGTTTCTAATCTACATGTTCTCTGTGTCCGTTGTTCGAATGTTGTAAACTCCTTGCCATACAGAACTGGGGAAGAAATTCTTATAAAAAAATCTATATCATCGAAATAATCTCTATAATATCTATAATCGTCGTTTCTAAAATACTTCGATTGAGCCGTAGTAAATGGTTGAAACAAATAAATTATTATTAAATCCGTGCAATATTTTAAATCAATAAAGAAGAAAATACAAGATTATGTAATAAATTCTCAAGAACGCTTGTACAAAATTATTGGCAGCAAGCTCAGAGCACAATGTACACATTGGAGTACATGAATGTTTCAATTAGTATTCTCAGTACGGAGACAATGCACAAACACAACATTGTACGTCTAAGACGAATGCATATTGTGCCTCTGTGCTAAATACATCTTCTCGTTTCGAAGGAGTTTACAGTTATCTGCTAGGTAAGAGCAAATACTAGAATTGTTAATGAGCGATCTTAGCGTTGATGTTACCATTAATGTGATGTTTTATATCAATATGTATTCAACTACAAACTATCCGTAAGTTTTACAGTTCATATATTTTAATAGCCTGACTATTCAATTATGAACTATGCACAACTCTTTAAGTCACCAAACTTTACATTACAAGGCTCGCGGTTATATCCGCGGGCTTTATCCACTGCTGGTGTTCAAAGAGGTATCTACAAATGTACATATGTACAGATGGAATAAGCAGACAATGCACTATGGACCCATTTTTACCCATCCTACATTAAAGTTTGTGCGCTATGTGCAAGAAAGTTAAACCGGCACGCACCATGAGGATTGTCCAAAAAGTTTTAACGAAAAAGTTTGTTAATGCGTCGCAATGTTGTTCTATTCCATAGACTCAGCGCTCAAACGATTTACAGAATACACAACAGATGGGTCATAACTTTATACAATGTTAACGAACACACTTAAAGTTACGAAAGGGGTAGAAAGTATTGAGTCTATACGCAGACAGGCGTGCGCAGTAATTTATGAATAGTCACTCACACAAAAAATTAACTGGATTGATGGATAGTGATGCGACACTAGTATCACTCAATGTCCTGAATAAAATTAGCCAACGTCCCAAAAACATGATTATTAGCACTAGCTCATTGTTAGCTGCCAAATAAAAATATAGAAAAAGTCGGTTCACAATTAAAGCAGGTAGGTACATTTACTTAGCAGTTTTGACTTAGCCTATTTATAGACTCCCCTATGTAACATATTTTCTTTGAAGTGAAACATTGTCAGAGTAGTGAAAGAAACTGCGCCGTCACGCTTGGGTCGCTGATATCTGAGCAAAGCTCCTTCCGGGCAAAGCCTTCTTCTATAGGTTTTGTTGGAGAGAATGATTTTCATATAATTGATTGTACTAGATTTTGATGCCACCACGCTTTTGTGGTTCTTTAACATTTTGCGATCGCCAATTATTGTTTAAGAATTTGGGTATTTTTGGTATTGCTTGTGCGACCGTCTTTTAAAGCAGTAACAAAGAGGTATTAATTGGAAGCTGCTTTTGTAGCTCAGGTACAATGTCTTGAGTAGCGATATTGATCAATTTCAATTTGAAAGTTTTGAATTGCCTGATGGGTTGTGAGAATAAGTCCGCTGGACTGTGAAAAATCGGCAAAATGTGTTTTTGACGATACAAAAGACTATTATCATTAAATTTGAAGCACCTAGCTGATGCCAAGATCTATCTGTATGATGATAAGGAAAACTTACATAAATTTATTTCTAAAGACCCAAATAAATTTCGATTGACGTCAAAAGTCACCATGGCACGCTAATAATCTACCATTATTATGAAATTGTGTTCATTTAAATATCTTTGTCGTGAATAAAAAGCTAAAATACATAAAAAATATATTGAAACATTTAGGTATTATCCACTCAATACGTCCACAAGCCTTCGTTTATTAAGGTCAATTTAATTCTACCTCCAATTACAGAATTGTTTCGCGTCGTGTAAAAAAGGGCCACCCTTTTTACCAGCACGATTGTATAATTTGTTGTGACAAATTTTGGGCCATTCAAAACAAGCGTCTGTCAGTGCCTGATTTACGTGGCTTTTGTGAGGCTTCAAGGTAATTTGGAAGATTTTTGCGTTATGTATATTCTCGGATTTTTGATGGAGAAAAAAATTAAAGGCACCATATGTTTTGCTAACCTCTCAGGCTTTGCAAGTTTTCCACTCTCATTCGGATGATTAAATGGCAATATTTCACGAGTCATTCTGTACTTTGGCTATATATTTGCTAACAGTTAAAACATTGTTACTTAAATATTCTTTCATTAAATTATTAATATCGTAAATGTTAGGTATTAAGTCAATTATAAGTAGGTGCATTTCAGGGTGCATATGGTTCCCACCAAGAACTTAGGGTCCCAAACCAACCTCACCTGCAAGTGGTGCAGGTGCACCACTTGCAGGTGAGGTTGGTTTGCGATCAACGGACGAGGCTCTGGCAAACAAAATATCCCAATAAGCGGCAATAGGCTCGCCACCTATTACGTGGGATCAAAACACTGGCGAAAAGTGGGCGTTTAATATGCCTCTACCTACACCTTCGGGGAAGCAGGCGTGAGTCTATGTATGTATGTATGTATGCATTTCAGGTTTCTGAAAACACTACGCATTTTCAGAGTTTGTACCATCCCCAGCATGGCGCGGCGTAAAGATGATTGTCTTGAGAAATAGCCAAAACAAATGGCCTTAGATGAAATATGTAGCACAGTAGCGATCTAACGCGAAATACTAATCCATAATAGTTAGAGCGCCGCTCTTGTTTCTTTACTACATAGTGTTACATCATATTTGTCCAGTTTGTTTATAATATCGTCAGTATAAGTCGGTCAGTTAATATAATTGTAGCATTTTGAAGCATTTCTGCTAGAGAAAACAAACTCTACGTTACGTGACATTCCATGAGATCGTGTAGCTAAATAAAACTCATACTAAATTTTATTGTACAATGGTGAATGCAACCAACACTTGCCACATCTCACAAATACAGACGCAACTATCCTGAATGGTGCTATTAATCCCTTATTCTTCCATAAAGGTAGTCTGATGAATCTGGTGAATTCATGTTGAAAAATGGCTATGTCGACAAGCGCCATACAATTATATAAATTATTAATGTCTTAAATATTATAGCACCATGGGAATGCATCTAAGCTTGTATGCGTTAATTTGTCTCTCGAGTAATGGCAGATGTACACAATCGGTTGATCAACAAAGAACCACTCGGCACAGGTTAGAGAAATTCTATTGATCAATCTACTGTAATATCCAATCTGCGTTGAATGTATGACCGAACTCAAGCGAACCTTAATCATGGTGGGCATGGAAGTGACAGCATTGACGCCATATACCTACTTACATAGACGGTTATAAAATAATTAAAGCAAAAAGAAAATCTTATCCTTTTTAAATCGGCTTGAAAGTATGAATATCTTAACTTTGCAATATACTTGAGTATCATACAAGTTAACGGGGGTAAATTTCGTTTACTTACTTATTTTGAGGTTTTAAACCCCGTAAATGAACTTGTATTTTCGTTGTTATACTATTATGTAAAAAATTGAAGTTTGAGCATTATAACTGTAGTAGAAGTGTGAGCGTGACGAACTGAAATTTATGAGCACTTTTTTCAGCTTAGAAATACATCCATAATGAAATCGGCAGCGATGGGTTTGTGAAACTTATTATTATGAATTGGAATAGATATCGTCACGAAGTTAGGAAATAGACTAGGATATTAGAGCTATGGCAACGCATTAACAGTTTTGCAAAACAGTGTTGCATAAGAAATAAAATCCGTCAAAATATTGCAAGGGTCTGGTACGAAATCATGACAAATTCGATTCATTATCCTTGTACGTGGCCCGGATACCTTACCGGGCTAATACCGCTTGGAAGTTTATGTGAGATAAGAAAATATATGGCAGGAAGTCAGATCATATTTCTCTTTACAGTCCTCTATATTTTGTTTAAATATTTAGTAGACGACTGTATTATAATTATATGCGGCCTCCACCCGCGTCAAATTTTCAGCTGAATCTTCCTACGCAATAAAAAAATCCGTCCGGTAAATTTTGACTTTATCGTGTTTATACAGACAAACAGGTCGCAGCGGAGACTTAATTTTACAAAATGTATAGAGAAGTGCAGCGATGAAGAATCAACGAGGACCAAATGTAAAACGGTTAGACAACCTGGATGACTAAAAATATTTGCCAAGGTTAGTACAACATAATGCAATTTAGCTTATAATAATAAAATTATTGGACAATTTGATAGTTTAGATGTATTAAACTCATAATTTATTGAATCAAGGTCTGGGATAGTTTGCCATGCGGCGCCAATGTCATGACAACACAATAATTACGCCACAATATGATTTATGCTAACCATTTGTACACTGACAGATTTGGGTTGTAAGCTTCTACTGTATGCTGAGACTACAACTATACAGAGTGTAACTGAAATCAACGATGTCTTGGCGGTCCATATAAAGATATGAACCTTACGTTAGACATTAGTAAATATACAAGGGTTGATGAGTAAGGAGTTAGAATTGGAACTGTATATGAACTGTAACAATATTGATATTTTATGCATTACAGAACATTGGCTAAGAAGCCACCAATTCATATTCAATTTCAATAACCACCAGGTTGCAAGCTAGTTCAGTAGAGAAAACTTTATCCATGGTGGCTCGTTAATCATAGTTAGCAAATTTCTAAAATTTAAAGAAAGGACTGATATTGTGAGCCTCTCTGTTGAGCGAGTAGTAGAAATCACATGTGTTGAGTTTGAGCAGTTCATTGTTATGAGTGTATACAAACCTCCATGTGCACCATTTGAAAGTTTTTTAGTTATAATGGAGGATGCCCTTAGCAAAGTTTGTAATTGCCGTAAAACTGTTGCTATTTGTGGAGATTTTAACGTTAACATATTAGAAAAATGCTCTTCGACTATCAAATTTTTAAATTTATTTAAGTCATACAATTTATGTCATAATTTTTGTGAACCAACTAGAGTGACTGCCACAAGTGGTACTTGTATTGATAATATATTTACTAATATAAAACCATTACACAAATCCTTGACTAATATGCTTCAGTCAGATCACAGTGGGCAGTTAATCTGATGTCCAAGAAAATGCCCGAAAGTCCAGAGAAAAATTATTAAATATATACCAATAAATGAAAATCGACTTAAAACTTTTAAAGACAATTTATCTCGAAAAATGCGTTGGTTGCCTCATCATGACCATCCGGATCAGTTATATAGCTCTTTGTTTGACTTGATTAATGACGAATTTCAGACTGTATTTACATCCAAAAAATTAAATGTAACTGACCGTCTGATGTTTAGTGATTGAACTGAAGGTATTCATAAAAGTCGGAATAGGTTATATGAACGGTATGATGAAAAAACTTATAATAATAGTCAGAACTTTATTAATTATGTAAAAAAATATTCCAAAATATTTAGACAAGCTTGTAGTACAGCAAAATCTATTTATTTGAGTAATAAAATAAAATTATCATAAAATACTATAAAGGCTACCTGGAATATCATCAACAATGAAACTGGCAGAGATAAAGCACGCAGCTGTGACTTCTTATTAAATATCAATAATGTGAGTGTGAATTTGAGAAGTTTTTTTCTAATATACCTATAATAACTACAGGGTCGCTCTACTCATCTTCCAAGTCTGCTGAAATGCTTCTTAGGGACAGCGTGCCAGAATGTGGTGCAGCCTTTGAATTTACCGTTGTGACTACTAAAGATGTTATTAATTGTCAATTAAAAACTATAAATATGAAAAAGACAATGGATTTGTGGGGATTGTCAGTGAAGACTGTTTCATCTTTTATTACCATAATAGCTCCACATCTTGCAACAGTGTTCAATGGTTGCGTCGCTTCTGGAATATTTCCTGATTTAACGAAACATAGTAAAGTTATACCTTTATTTAAATCTGGTGACACATCAGACCCTTCTAATTTTCGACCTGTTTCTGTATTGCCAACGCTTAGTAAAAATTTTGAAAAATTAATACAAAGTCAATTGCTAAGTTATTTTAACAGACATAATCTTCTTCACAAGAAACAGTTCGGATTCGACAAAGGGGGTCTTTTTTGCGGTAAACGCGCAAACCTGTGTCTTTTTGGGGTTAAAAGTGACCAGATTACGATGACCCCAATCGGAGACCAGGTCGAGTGTGGTTTCCGTTAAAGACACAAGTTTGTTCCGACACTCAATGACTTGTGCCTGAGACATTTTAGCACTACCGGGGTACAGTGCGTCTACGGTGCTATCATCTGCATAGCAATGTATGTCAGTGGTTTGTAACATATCATTGATATGCAGAAGAAACAGTGTTAGCGATAGTACACAGCCCTGAGGGACACCAGCATTCACGGGCCTAGGGTCAGAGCATGAACCGTCAACTACGACTTTAATGCTACGCTCCGAAAGAAAGCTGGATACCCATTTGCACAGAGTCTCAGGCAGCCCATAGGAAGAAAGTTTCGACAAAAGCGCCTTGTGCCAGACCCTGTCAAAGGCTTTCGCCATGTCCAAACTGATCGCTACGGCCTCCCCCTTGTTCTCAATTGCCTCAGCCCATCTATGGGTCAGGTACACTAAAATATCACCAGTTGACCTGCCGCAGCGAAAGCCGTACTGGCGGTCGTTGATGCTCCTTTAGATATCGCAGAAGCTGGTAGTTGATAATGGATTCCACTATCTTGGAGAACAAAGAGGTGATAGCTATAGGCCTGTAGCTGCTTGGATCAGAGCGATCGCCCTTTTTGGGAATCGGGTGCACTGTAGCAGCTAACTTCCATGACGACGGGACAATGCCAGTCAAATACGAGTGCCGGAAAAGACGCGTCAAGACCGGAGCCAGCTCAGGAGCGCAAACTTTGAGCACAATGGGAGGAACACCATCTGGCCCACTCGACTTCTGAACGTCCAAGGAGAGGAGAGCTCTACGAACAGATTTAACGTGAAACTGAACGTCTGACATAGAGCCTTCAAACCGCGGAATGGTCGGCGGTAATTTACCTCCGTCGTCTAGAGTCGAGTTAGAGGCAAAAAGACACCCTAAAAGATCGGCTTTGTCTTTTGCATCATAGGCCAACAATTTGTCTTCCCTGCGCAGAGGTGGAAAGGAAGGCCGACAGAAGTTACCTTCAGCAGCTTTGGCAAGAGACCAAAAAGCTAGTCTCTCGCCAATTCTGCTAATATGTTCCGCTTTGGCTTTGGCCACAGCTCTTTTGAAGGATCTGGAGGCGTAATTGTGCTCTTTCTTGTAGAGTTTCACTTTCGGGTCCTTGGCCGAAACCGCATTGGCCCAGGCTTGGTACTTATCTTGCTTGAGGTCAGAAGCCTCCCTGCAGACAGACACAAACCAAGGCTGGGACTTACCACCAATGGGTACTAAAGAATTTGGGATGAAAAGTTCCATACCCTGCAGCACCACGTCAGTAACAGAGTCAGCGATAGCGGAAGGATCCTCAAGCGCAAAGCAAACTCGCCTCCATGGATAGGAAGAAAAGAAGGTCCTCAACCCATCCCAGTCTGCTGACTTAAAATGCCACACCCGACGGAATCCCGCAGGGCGGAGGTTATTATGCCATGTTAGGGGCAACTTTCACTGGATCAGACAATGATCCGACGAGCCCAGAGGGGCATCGACAGTTACCTGGTAACTGTCCAGATGGGAAGTCAGCAGCAAGTCCAACAGTGAAGGCTTATGGTCTTCAACATCAGGAATTCGCGTTGGCGAAGGGATCACCTGTGTGAGACCATAGGCCAAAGCGAAGACGTGTACAGCTCTACCCGCGTGATCAGTCCTTTGGGAACCAAGCCATTCGACGTGGTGAGCATTAAAATCGCCCATTACGTAAATTTCAGCGGATGGAAGCTGTTGCATAACGCGGTGTGTCGACAATTCGAGATGCTCCATGAGTCGGTCAGTTTCGGCATCACCACTGTGAGACCTGTAAAGGCAGGCGTAAACGCGAGGGTGGTCGTCGCAATCAATGCGCAGCTAGAGAGTGGAAAGGTCTCTATCTTCAAGATTGCCGAGGTGGCGGACGCAGACATCATCCCTAATGAACACGCATACACCGGCGCGTGGCACAAACTTGTGCTCTAGCTTGTAGCCAGGGTACTGCAAATACGACGTGTCCAGTGGGGACGATATCTGGGTCTCCGTCAAAAAGAGCAAAGCAGGCTTTTCGGCCTCAAGATGGTAGTGGACCGAGTTAAGGTTCGAATGTAACCCCCTCAGATTGCAGAAATGCACACGGATGGCAGATGGTGGGGTAGCTGCAGTTAATTTGCCCTTGCCTTTTGCGAGTGGATTTTTGCCCACCCCAGAATACGCAGGGTGGCCTGAGCGGTAGTGCTCAGGGAGGGATTTTCCAGCGTGCAAAGCGCTGGTACCCTCCTGGGGTACTGTGTTTTTAAAAGCCGCTGTCATATTGGGAAGGGAGAAGGGGTTGGACCTCCGGCTCTCTCACTCACCAAACAAAGCACAGCAGCCTAGGCTGCTGTTCAAACGTTGATCTTCTGTGAGAGTGTGGTACTGCCCCGGACGAGCCGGTCCATTCATGCTACGACAGGAACTGCCGTAGTGTGGCCCTACCACAAACCGGATATGGCTGAATATTATCTTTTCCACAGAGCGACTGCCTGTTTGACCTCTGCAACGCGAAGGAATAGCGATATTGCATGGTTTAGACTAGTGTCAGTTGATTAAGAAGGTACCGACGCCTTGCAATGACTGTCAAAGATCTTCATGACAAAGCTTCTATACAAATTATGAAATGAAATTCCCATCGCGTCCTGCCTGTCTGTATGAACGTGACAAACTCAAAATCTGCTTATCAGATTTAGTTTTTAACGGTGAAGTTTAGGATCTGATAAAATACGGTAACCGAGACCATAAAGGACACCTAGGTTTGGCGTAAGTGTTGAGGAAAATTATACTGTCTTGGAACCCGCAACGAATTGTATCAGAAGTATATTAGTTTCCTTTTTATTAGCACTACACTAGGCCGAAACTAAATGATTCTTTAAAGATTTAAAGTAGGTAAGAGTTTAGGTTGAGAGCTGTAACTGTAAAGGAGCTGTAACTAACATACTAAGTGTTAAGGATGCATAGGGTTCCCACCAAGAACTTAGGGTCCCAAGCCAACCTCACCTGCAAGTGGTGCACCTGCCGATCATCGGACGAGGCTCTGGCAAACAAAATATCCCGATAAGCGGCAATAGGCTCGCCACCTATTACGTGGGATCAAAACACTGGCAAAAAGTGGGCGTTTAATATGCCTCTGCCTACACCTTCGGGGAAAGAGGCGTGAGTCTATGTATGTATGTTTTAAAAATAAACTTGTCTCAAAAAACAACAAGTAGATCAATGTTTTAACTTAACAAGTTCAGGCCTGAAAGACGAAACATTTTTACGTAATGTAGTCAGCACACGAAACTAAATATTTCTAGTTCGCTGGATTGAAAGATATCATGTGATTGACTTCAGCCGTCTGTACATTATAAATGACGCGAAAGATGACGCGAAAGATCAAGAATAAGGTAATGTAGGTCATAAAAATATTTTTAATAGACTGAAATATATTTCCTTCATTGCGATAAAGAATATTAGTAGAAAGATTTTTAAAAATACAGGTCGCTATTTAACGAGTAGGATTAAGGATAGGAAATCAAGAATTTATTTAGAAATTAGGTTTCATACATTTATTTTTAGTACCAGAGTAATTATGACATGTTTTATGAATGTGCCACAGGCAGATGGCAGTAGCAGCTTACATTTATATTACAGACCATATTATTATAGTAAAACTTATACAAATTGTGATAAGTTAGTAAAGTATACATCTATCGCTAAAATAAGTTCTTAGTGGCGATACAAGATTTTTTCTTGTCTCATGTAGTAGAAGTAAGGATATGAATCGCACTATCTTGTTATGAAGTCGTGTTGATATTTTCTCATTGAAACGCAGATGCAGAATCTTGAGATCAGTTTCAGTGATAAAAATAAATTAAAGATAAGATTATATTCCTACAATGAACCTGTATAGCGTAGTAATTGGGATGATCATCTCGTAATTATGCCATCGATTTTTGTGGGTTTGGTACAAATATTTACTCGGTACAATTTTGTGTGATGCGCAATCAATGCTCGTTCCTAGGCATTTTTAGGCCGTTGTTTCCTGTTAGTTAAGGTCCTGTTCATGATACTGTGATTTAAGTTTGAATTATTGTGTCACTCATTAAAATGGATAAACGCATACAACAACTTTCTGTCTTTCTGTGAGCATTAAACTAGTGATTTCGTTAGTGAACAACTTTAAGGGGTATTGGAGTGTCTCAATATTCTGATATTCATAGATCTGTGACTTAACCTTGGCAAGCAGACGTCAAATAGCAACTGCCTCGTAAAAACGTGAAGTTTCCCGGATTGGTAGCAGTAGACTCTCGAATTCAATGCCTACATGATATTACTAGGAGTAGAGTGCGCAAGGTTGCCGCGATCTGAGAAGCCTTGGAATATGCCAGCTTAAATATCCAGAAATATCTTGTATTTTTGGCTGCCTATAGCTTTATTTAGTGAAAGTTCAGTGTTAGAATTTTTTTAGATATCTATACAAATGCTGAGTATTTGATAAAAGAATGTTTTATGAAATGTCCTAATTCTCTTGAAAATAGTTTTTTCATCACATAATTATTTCAACACCGATCTGGTAAACCGCCTTACGTATTTTTTGCTGTAAATACTGTGCTTTACTTTGTCATAGTAAAACGTTCAACGTTTATTATATGACACAAGGTACATGATAAATGTTGATGTCATAGACAAAATAAATATATATTATGATAACTCACGATAGTTTTTACTCTAAAATACCAAACATATTTACGATATATGCTTTTGTTTCACATGAGCTTAATTGTGTTTGGTAGTACGTTAACCACAAGAAATAATTCATTATTTTAAATGTACTATAGTCGTATCTATGGTTTTAATAAAAAAATATTTTATTAAAACCATATCTCGCAAAGTAAAGGTCTAAACTCTAAACCAATTAGGTAACAATACAACGCTTATGAATGTCAATCTACCAAATTAATTATTTAATTATTCTAGATTTATCATTTGCAATAGCAAAGAAACAAACAAAGCAAAGAAGAATTTAAGTAGCCTAATTAAAGAAACCTCGGTTAACTCGAGAAGTTCCGGTTTCATCGATTCATACAAAATCGGTGTTAGTTGTTTGGCGAACTGTGTAACAGAATTCGTGTTGTCCGTCTCTATGTATATACACAAACATTTATTTTGTGATAGAAGTTATAAAAGTTAAAAGATGTTCAAGAAAATATTCCGTTGCTATCTATTTTTGACTAGTGTCTTGAGATTTAATTTATTATTTTAACTAAGTTATTGCTAGCCTTAATAAGAGTTTAACGTGGCAGAATAAAACCTTTATTTTATTTTTACTCCCAAAAGAGTTAAAGTAATTTCGAACGGTTAAAGGCTGGTTTGTCCATTAGTCTATCACATTTGTAACTATATCGTCATGTTAATGCAATTATACTGTAAAATTGAATTGCAAATTCTTGAATATTGAAACACTATTCACACTGTTTTGATGAAATATTACCTGTGAAAGTTTTAATTTCAGTTGGTTATAATGAAAGCATTATGTTTAAGTTCCCCAAGGGACGTCGGCATGAATAATTAACAGCGCGTGCATCCCTAGAGTGCATGCCGATTATAATTTGTACCGTGTTTTATACTGGCTCATCTCGTTAACTACCATTTATATGGTAATAAGCCAAGCTTGCGAATGTGTTGGTGAATTATTTCATATGCATTTTGTGTGCGACTGTTCTAGCTGCATTTGTAAACAACGTAGTATTTTAACAAAGAGTGGTTTAAAATGGTAGCAATATGAGAGTAAGTTTATGTCGTCTAAGAATATTAATGTTCAACTAGTTGCGAGGCAACGTTTCATTGTAATTACACTACGCCAGAAATTACGTTTCATTTCATATACTACTAGAAGATGCCCGCAGCTACAACCGCACATTGAGAATTGGGAATTTTGAGAAATCCACTGTTAATGCTACTCTACACTCCGCAACGACCATACATGGCAAAGCTTCCAGCTTGGCGTAAGAGTTTAGGCTCTGCGTTATTATTAACAGAAGAGTTAAATGTATATTAAATTTAAATATTCTATACAGTAATCCAATTAAAAAGCGAATTCAAACGTCTCCGCTTTATTTTTCAAAAACTTATTCGGGCATTACAATTATTTAATGTTATCTACAAGGACACATACTTACCTAGGCCTCCCCCACATTAAGCGTCAGCGTGGGTCGGCCCTACCTACACGAACTCAGGAGTACCAAAGCTATGAACTCGGTCTCATGTACTTTCGTAGCCAAAATAAAGTTATAGTAGGTACTTTAATTAGAGATACTGAAAATACCAAGGATATTAACACATTTCCATGTAAGACAAAAATTACAAACGTTTCATATCCCACCAAAAATGTTCTTATATTTTCTTCTAAACTCTTACCATTTAGCAATGAAGATGTTTTCGCATTTAGACCAAAAGAGTTTTAGTTCGAAGTGTTCAAAATAACGCAGAGTCGCAGTAAGTCGGTACAAGTTTGTCCAACTTCGTTTAGTTAAAATATGAATACGCATTTATAAATTTTAAGTAAGAAGGTGCGGTAAGAGCGTCTAGGTATTGCCTGGGGGAATGGTTTTTTCTTGGAAAAGTTAGTATCGATTTGGCTAATGGTGGGTGCGGTACAGTAACAAATTTGCACTGAATTCACTAACAGGTTAACTAAGAGAAAAATTGCTTGGGAAATGGTTTGGGTAATTGTAAGATTTATTGCATATCCGATATATTTTGTTTGAAATGTTTCTTAATCTAAATTGAAGAGAAACTTCAGAGAAGAAAACTTTCAAAAAATTAATGACGACTCCTGTACATATTTTCGTTTGTAAACATATAAGCAAGAGCCAATTTACGCCGGAAAAGATTCGAATTCGATAAGAATACGTCTACTTAAGGTTACTACTTGCTCTATGGTTGTATGATTAAAAACATAAAAATCAGGTGTGAAAAAGTACGTAGTCCGTGTGGTGACGGATTAAGAATACGAATTGTCACCACCCCATATCATCCCATGGGTGTCGTAAGAGCCGACAGAGGGAGCATATTATGCAGAGAACAGCACTGTAAGAGAAGGAAAACTTGATACAAACCCTATACCAACCCGTTTGGCCAGCGTGGTATAGTAGGCCAATTCCTCCTTTCAAAGGAGAGGCCTAGTCCAGCAGTGGACTGTAAAAGGCTGATGATAATGAGTTGAAAAAGTACACACATTACAAAAATAAAATCTTTTATGCAGCCATGATTACGTGCATCCACACAAATTCATATATAAGTCGATAAAAATAAGCTGGAGACGCCATAACGTGGCGTCTCCAGGGTATTTTTGAATAGGCGATCTGAAATATCACAAAAATTTTGATTTATTTCCTCTACGAAAGAATCGAAAGATTCTTCAAATACTGGAGAACCTAGGAGGCGAAGAGAACTCTTATCAACAATTTTGACGTTTGAAGCCAAATTATTAAATTTAGATATTATCAAATGTTTTTTTGAAGAGTCTGTTGTATTTATAAACAGCTCACATTTACTATAATTTAGTTTCAAACCAATAGATGCGAATTTATTTTTAAGAAAGGTCAAATCTTGCAATACTATGTCTGTTTCTCCTCCCAGGGTCCCGTCGTCCAAAAACCATCCATTAAATTTAGAATTTATTTGCCGAATAATGGGTTGTATAGCTAAGCTAAAAATGACTGGTCCAAGAGGGTCACCTTGTTGGCATCCAACTGCAGATTCCAAAAGGTTGTCCTGATATAGTAGTCTATACTCTCTCACTCACCGAACGAAACGCCACAGTTTAGGTACTGTTACTTTACGTCGATTTTCTGTGAGAGGGTAGTACTTCCCCGGTCGAGCCGGCCCATTCATGCTGAAATCAGCAAGGCTCTACTACCATCCAATAGAGAAAAGGTTCATAAAGGTGCCTAACTTTACAGCTACTATTTCACTTAGTTAACTGATCAGTAGTAGCATCGCAGACATGGTTGCGTAATCATTGCGTTCTCACAATATTTAGCCAGTTCCATAGTGTGTGACAACTTTTCTAAGAAAAAACAATTCCCACCTATAACACTTAGACACCAGACCAGACTTACTTAAAACTTATATGTAAATACGTATTCATATTTTAACTAATTAAAGTTTGTTGACTTACCGCGATTACCGCTATTTTGAACATTTCGAACTAAAACTCTTTTGGTCTAAATGCATTGCGAAATTGTAAGCCTTCTGTAAAAAAATTAAAAAAGAAACTGGTGGAATATGAAACGTTTACCATTTTTGTCTGAAAGTTTTCATGTGGAAGTGTTTTAATTACACGTTATTATGTCCTTGAAATTCACAGGTTTACTTACCAATTCAAATACTGAATCTTTATTTGATCTCAAGTTTATTGAAGCAACTTCCTAATTATCGCTTTGGAGCTTGGGCTTGAGCTGGAAGTAGCAGACGGGTCTTGCTTATCATGCATGCCGATAAGGGAGAAATATTAGTACGTAGCTTTGCTGACATGTATTATGTTTAATGCTTTTAAAAGTTATTTCTTTTCAATTTGCCAGACGGAGAGGACTCAGTGACTTCTAAAACTGATTTTCTTAAAACAAAGACATCATGTTGGATTACACTAGGAATAAATCGTGCATCGCGAGTGACTAACGGACACAAAGAACACAGACTCAAATCAATGATTAATGTTGATCACACATTGTGTATTGTCCTGTAGGGATCGAACCTACAACAATTATTGGCTAAGAGTTAAGAGACTAGACAGGCTTTTTATTATACCAATACGCCATCCTTGCTTTATATAAATAGCAATAAATTAGGGTCCCGTAGAAAATCAGTGCCAGCATGTCTGGTATCATGCTGAACGGGATCCTATTGCCATCACGACCTAACCCTGACATGTTTATCGTGAATATGAATGACATCGATGTTCTATTCTTTTTTTTTGTATTTTTGTGTTTCTGTATGCCTATAACTATGTTTGTTTGGTTGTGAAAGCAATAAATAATTTTTCATTTCATTTCATTTTCATTTCATTTCATTTCAATAGCCTAATGGATAACCCAACAGACTGCTACGTAGTTGGTTTCGCGTTCAAATCCTCCATTCGCAGCAATGATTTTAATTAAATTGTTAATTACCACTTAGTTAACGGTTTAGGAAAACTAATAAATATAGCGAAGAGTAGAGGAGAAAGCACGCCACCCTGTGGCACACCGGCATTAGTGTTAGACCAAGTGGAATACGAGTCTTCGATGCGTATACGTTGCCGGCGGCCGAACAGGTAACTATGAAACCAGTCAATTGCCGATGGAGATACGTTAAGAGAGCGTAGAATGGCAAGTATGATGTGGAAATCCACGGTGTTAAAAGCATTACTAAAATCAAGTAAGGACAAGACCGTTAGATTTCCACTGTCCATACCAAGCCTAATATCATCAGTTACGTGAACCAGTGCAGTGGTAGTACTGTGGCCAGGGCGGAAACCAGACTGATATGTGTTTAGGAGACAATTTTCATGTAGGAAGGAACGGAGTTGAGCGTGAACTAAGCGTTCTAGGACTTTCGACATGAAGGGAAGTAAGGATATGGGTCGATAATCTGAGAAGGAACAGGGCTTAACTTTCTTGGGCAAAGGGATTATTGTTGCATCTTTCCAATCGGATGGAAAGATGCCACGGCTAATGGAATGGTTAAAGATGTGACATAAGACGGGAAGGATTTCGTCGAGGATGGGAAGGATCATTTTACGGGTAATACTATCACTGCTGACTGCATTAGACGTAACAGCCAGTATGTTCTTCTTAACATCACATGCGGTAAATTGCGAGAAGATGAAGGGAGAATAAGCTGGAGTTGGTAAAGATGAAAGATGTTGTAAGGTGGCACTTTTAATATTTCCATCAAATTTGGACGAAGTAGTGAAATGTAAATTAAGAGAATCAAGGTTAATATTGTTTGGAATACATTGATGCCGTGTTTTACCAACTCCCAGACTTTTATGAAATTGCATGACCTTAGCTGGATCACCGTTTTCAACGGACTTATGAATATATTGGCGTTGCGCATTCCTACACACCTTGTTGCAGAGTTTTCTAGTTGCTATGTACTTCTCATGGTTTGAAGGAGTAGATCTGTACTTCAGTTTAGGCAGCAGATTTTTTGGCCATGATTTTCCTGATGTGATCTGTTAGCCAAGGTGCTGGTAGGTGCTTCAGTTTAATGGTACGGAGTGGCGCATGCACATCATATAAGTTAATGAGATTGGTAGTAAGTTCATGAACTTTGCTATCGACACACTCGGAGGTATACAGAGGGAGCCAGTCTATATTAGAGGCATCGATGCGCAGTTTGTCAAGATCCATGCCACTAAAATTGCGCTGCTGGACTACCTTGGGTTTCATTTTGGGTGTGCGTATTTTATATGAAACAAAGATAAGGTCGTGGTAGCAAAACCCATCCGCTGTACATTGACCATGCTTATGGACCAGATTGGAAGAAGATACCAGAATAAGGTCGAGAAGAGAAGGAGTGCAATTGGGAAAGTGATGAGTTGCGTTTAAATTCAAAATTGACAAATTGCAAGACTCTATGGTATGCCGGAATAAAGCAGCACGTGAATCTTGTTTAAGGAGACACGTGTTAAAATCACCCATTATAATAGTGTGGCTATTTGATGGAGTTAAATTTTCTAAAATTTGCTCAAAAGATGGAAAATAGTTTACACGACTTGAAGGGGAATAGAATACGCCTAACAATACTTTAACGTAGTGAAGTTTTACTCCTAGGAATAGATACTCGCCAGCATTCGACAGTGGCGACTGTGGAGACATACTGACGATGGTATACGGAATATGGTGACGTAAATATATGGCAACACCGCCTCCAGTGCCGAATGCACGGTCATTCCTAATCAGCCGGAAACCTGAAAGTAAATAAGACGTGGAAGGGAGACATGGTTTCAGCCATGACTCGGACACAAGGACGGCATGAATGTGTTGGCAATCTAAATTTGCCAGCATATCTGGAAAATGAGCTGGAATACTCTGCGCATTAATATGGACTACATTAAAGTTCCTGGGTACGTCTGAGAACTGCGATTGAAGAATGTCTCCTAGAGAGGGGACACTTACAAAACTATCATCAAGACTTGTAGCAGAAAGAAAGGTATCATCGCTATTTGAGTTCGTATCTGACATAAGTATAATAAATATATGAATATAAATAAATATCAATAATTAATAAATAAATAATAAAATAAATAATAAAATAAATCAATAATTCTATTTCTAATTACCGCAGCAAGCTTTGCTCATTGTGTCCACCCGCCGGTTGCGTATGAACAAAGATAGAATAAAAAAAAAAGTCGGATATAAATTAAAACTAACAAATAATATAAAAAGACTTAATTTGACATCAAAGCTAATGTAGGTTCCAGAAACATAAAAACAAAATTATAAATTGATGTCTAAAAATACAAATATTCAGATCCGTGTAGGTAGCGCGTAACGGTACGTTGGTACGTTACTTTGACGGTTGTGACAGTGACAGGCTAGTGGTGTCAAATTGCCATTATTAGATACGCGATACCTACCTAAAAAGAAGTGATAAACTCATGTTTATAAAGTGAAGGTGCAAATGGAACTAAGTGAATATACATATGAAGTCATTGACAATGGAACAAGCTTACTTCTTTGAAGCTGCGGTTCTCTTGGCCTTTGTTGCAGTTGACTTTGCGACGGGCTTTTCAGTATCTGCGAGTTTGATCTTGCCTAGTTCACTAACGGAGGTGATGCGATACCGTTTACCATCAGGGCCCAAGACGTGAACGTATCCCTCTCGCGTCCAGCACTTCGCAACTCCAAACTTCGCTCGTGCTGCCATGAAAGCTTCGTGTCGACGACGTGTGAGAAACTCCAACAGATTGATGCCCGTATCCTTGAGCTTCGTCTTTGCGAACCAAACGCTGTCCCGCACCGCAGCTGACGCAAATTTCACGAGAATGGGTCTCGCCTTGTCGCTGGTAGTCTGGCGTCCCATCCTGTGGCAGCGCTTGATGTCTTCGACCACGAAAGTGCCAATTTTGAGACGTTGCTTGACAATATTCGCGACCTGCTCAGATGTCTCCTCGTCCTGACGTTCCTCCACGCCGTGAAGCAGCAACATCTTGCGGCGGCTGCGCGTTTCAATCGTGTCGATCTCTCGGCTGACGACGTCAAGCTGCTGTGAGAAGGATTTCAAGGTCTTCATAATAAAGGTCTTGAATGCAGCAAATTCATCAGACAGACTCCGAGTGCTTTGAGGCGACTTCTTCTGTAGCTCAGCTTCGAAAGTTGCCATCCGCTCCTCGAAATAAGCTTGCATGTTCAGGATTTTTGAAGCATTGAATGTATCCATTGTGTGTGTTTAAGTGAAAACTTGTTAGATTTTAAGGAAAACACTTAACCAGCAGATAAGTAGTATTGTTTGAAATAGAATTAGTTTTTAGTCAAATCGATTAGATCGATTGAGTAACATTTTGTTTAGTCTATTGAAAATTTCACTTTGCTTCCCGCCTTGAAAAATTATCACGCTGGTTTTGGTCGTCTCGTACGTAAACTATCGCCTTTTGAATTAACGCGAATTGAATTAACTTGTATAATTGACCTAAATTGAGTAAACCGTCTTGAATGCCGCCTGATCTAGTGCTGGCAACGGTAAATTGTGATAAAAGACATTGTGAACGATTGATTGACATTTGTGAAAATTGTGAATCCGGTATCGACGTCCACGTGCCAACGTGTCTTGAAAACGTCGCGTTTGCAGCTTAATAGCTAAGTATAAGATACTTCATTCATTTATTTTGGCTAATATACTAGTATGAATGTGTCTAATTTAGCTCAAGCCTGTCATCAGTAAAGATATCGGGTAAGTAAAATATAATTTTGATAGTTGTAATTTGGATTTCAATTCATCACTGTGCAACACAGTACATTTGTGTCTGAGATTTGTTGTGGCTGACAAGGGCTGATGAATAGAGTCACGCTTCCACAAATCTGCTGCAATTAATCCCAGCTCCTTTTAGCCAAATTCTAGACATAATTTTTGGTAGCAGAGCGTAGTTAACTGTGCCTATATTGTAAACTTGTATCTGAGCTAAGCATCTCATTTCTTAATAGGTTAACAGTGTTGTAGTGTTCTCAGGTGAGTGTTGTCTAAAATACATAATATTTAATTGTATAAGTTGACCTACATAAATTGAAGCACATTGTCATACATAACCTAATCAGTAATTGTTGATTTGTATTGTATTGTTAATAAGTCACTTTGATTGGATACATATCAGTTATATGTATCAATTGATTTAGTTTATTGCATATATTGATATATTAAGTTTGAACCTTACATTGCTAAACCTTGTTATAATAAATAGATAATAATATTGTTAGGTAACACATATTCTGTGCTTACTTACTATTGTATATCTCAAATAACACAGCCAGTCTGTCTGTTGCAAATAATTCATTAATTAATTTGAAGTTTCAACTTTTAATTTGTTATAAGTTACAACTTTGATAACTTTTGTGTTTGTTTCAATATATTGAAACTATTAATTTTGTTGGACAGTAGATACCTGTCACTTGCTTGTACCAACAGTAAACAGGCTAATACTTTGTTGGTTTCAAAGAATTAAGAAAAATTAAGTTTTGATTGTTAATATTATTTAACGCTTGTCCGGGCTCTTTTGGATTTTGATTATGTCAGCTATCAAGGACTTGCGTGCGGCTGCTGGTGCTATTGCATGAGATTTGCGCTGGTTTGCCTCGGCCAGTGCCTTAGTGAACCGGCCTGATCGCCAGCAGGCCTTACTGCAAAGGTACGAGCGGATTGACGATCGCCTGGCAAGTGTGGAACAGCAATTCCGCACTTTCAGCACTTGCTGTCTTGAAGTGTCAATCAATGATTTCACCGCTGACCAGCGAAGTAAGGTCAGCGAAGACTATGCCCAGGTCTTAGACCTGTATGATGCTGTCTCCAATAGTGCGAGACAACTAGTTGCCGATAGGGAAGGGCAACCCGGCCTGAAGCAGGAGCTTCCTAGGTCAGCACCGGGGCTGGTGAGTAGGCTCCCTACTTTGGACCTCCCCCATTTTGATGGCTGCCTAGGAAGCTACCTGGGCTTCATTAATTTGTTCGACAGCCTGGTCAATGACAGGGCTGACCTTCGGCCAGCACAAAAATTGGCATATTTAATGTCGGTTCTGGATGGGGAGGCTAAGGGCCTCATCCAGCATCTGCCCGTGTCTGACGAGGCGTACCAGACGGCTCGGGACCTAAGCACCCGTAGGTACCATAATAAGCGTGGCCTCGCCGACACGCACATCGAGCAGATTTTGGGTTTGCCGACGCTCACCCGGGTCTCTGGGTTGCGCACCCAACTTTTGAACCCGCTTTTGGTGGCCATCAACGCACTTAAGTGCCTTGACCTGCCCGTAGACCAATGGTCCTATCTATTGGTGCACATTGTGCTGAAAAAGCTGCCTGCCGACCTGAGGTCGCGTTTTGAACAGCGCTTTATTTATTTATTTATTTATAAGGATCGCCAACAAATGATACACAATTCTTACACAGTAAAAGATGTTACAATAATACATTGGTGGGGATAGCGCGACCCATCTGCCCCCCTTTGCTGACCTGGAGAAGTTCCTGGAGGATGAGTGCCGGGTCTTGGACAACTCCGGTGGTGACACGCCGGCTAAGTCGCAGCCGCCCAAGGTCAAGGAGCAGGCTCGCGTTCACACCCGAGTAGAGGATTCGGTCCCGGGATCCCGAAGACCGGGATCCCGGGATCCCGATCATATTTTAGTCCCGAACTTTTCGGGATTAAATTCAATGAATCCCGGGATTTTCAAGACTAATATATTTTTAATATAAGTCAATAAAAATGTGCGTGAAATGGAACGCACTTACTTTCATTTGACGTTAAACGTCAAAATTTGCCGGCTATCTTGTTTACACAGTTGATTGCGTTTGTTTTGGCTAACGACTGGTGTCGGATTAAGTATGTGTGTAAAGTAGTGTAAAAATTACGCTTCAGATCCAGAATCATCCTTTTAAGAAGTTGATTTTTTTAAGTTTATTGTGTAATAAAATAAACAAACTAAGCAATAATTTACTAAGCTATTTTATAAGGCCCTAGTTTGTTAATTTTATTAGAAGAAATTATAATGTTGTTTTTTTTTTAAGATTTAAGTAAAGCTTTAAAATAAAAGGTTGATTGTGATATCTTTTACTTTCTTTTTGCTACCACTTTCTATTACCAATAAAATCCCAGGACTATCCCGGGATCCCGGTATTAACGCCTGATAATACCG
This sequence comes from Euclidia mi, assembly GCA_944739405.2. Lineage (NCBI taxonomy): Eukaryota > Metazoa > Arthropoda > Insecta > Lepidoptera > Erebidae > Euclidia > Euclidia mi. Next base: position 94,209,738 of record OX123182.2, read on the forward strand.
AAATCCCGGGACTAGCAAAATTGACCGGGATCGAATCCTCTACACCCGAGCCAATGTTGACCGGCGCCCTCCTCGCTTTGCGGTCACGCAGAGTCCAGCGGAGTGCTCCTACTGCAAGGTCACGGGGCACAGAACGGCCAGTTGCAGGGCATTTTTGGATCTTCATGTCGCCTCGCGTAGGCGCATCGCGAATGCCCGCCGCCTTTGCTTCTCTTGCTTGGGGTCCCACTACCAGCGAGACTGCCCAAACTCTCGCCCCTCTCCTCACTGTGGAGGACAGCATTTGGACATTCTCTGCATGAATGCCAGAGAGGTAGGTCGCTTGTCCAACCAGCCGACGCCGCGCACGGGTGGGTGTTTTGAAGGTGGCAGCCGAGGCTCACCGGCGCGCAGCCGAAAGTCGCCTCGCTCAATTGATCGCCACTCACCCCGCTTGGAGAACCGTAGCGTGCGCACGCCTCCTCTCTCTCGCTCACCTGAATGTGCGACCGCCCAGCGTCACCAGCACCATGACTGCTGCCCCAGGTATTCCCCTCCTTTGGCGGAGCGTCCCCGCCTTGACTCGCGCCCACCTCGTTTTGGGCGGGTGCGTCATTATGACCCCCCACAGATGGCGCGCGGATCAAGTCATCGCGCCTTTGAGGACTTCAAGCCGCAACCTCGTTTTGACTTGCCTGGTCCTGGCCAACGGTCGCCGCCCAGGCAACAATAGGTCATTGACCCCTGCCCTATAACGCCAACCTCCCCCATTGAGACCGTTATCCTACCAACGGTTGCTGTTAGGGTCTGGGGACCCACGGGGACCTCTGTTGTTGTCCGTGCTATATTGGACACAGGTACACAACGTTGCATTGTTTCCACTTATTTGGTAGGGCAGGTTAAATTAAATATGGGTTCATTTCCAAATTGTATACGGGGCATAGGGGACGTAGCTTCTAATGTTGAAGGGCAAGTTAAGGTTTTGTTTGGCCCTGTTGAATCTTCACACACGTGGATAAGAACCTCGGCTATTGTGCTGAAGAATATTTTGGGTATGCACCCACAGAAGCAGCTACCTGCTGCTGTGGTGAATTTGACATCGGGATTGGAAATGGCAGACCCCAAATTTGACACACCGGGACAAATCGACTTGTTGATTGGCTCTGATGTCCTCGGTGGAATTTTGATTGGTGTGAAACGGGTCTTGGTGCCAAATGGTTTGACTGCCATCCCGACCATATTTGGATTTGCTTTGATGGGACCTGTACCTAGGGACCCCCCTCCACCTGAACTTGACAATTTGTTGGCTGTAGGCTCCGCTCTCTCTGATGCGGTTAAGAGGTTTTGGGAAGTAGAGGAGCCCCCTCAAGTTGCCCGTTTGAATCCAGAACATGAGGAGTGCGAGCTGTTCTTCCAGAACAACACTTGTCGACTCCGTTCTGGTCGGATTATTACAAGGCTACCCTTTCTGTCTGTTCGGCCTCCGCTTGGTGAGTCACGACCTTTAGCCGAAAAGAGGTTGTTGGCCATGGAGCGCCGCATGGGTCGTGATCATGAGGGATACATTGAGTTCATGAGGGAATATGAACAGTTGGGACACATGTCTGTGTCAAATTTGGATTGGCGTTCGGTGGAGCAATACTTTCTCCCGCTTCATGCGGTATTGAAGCCATTGACTGGGAAGCTGCGCACAGTATTTGATGGTTCTGCGCAGACTTCAACAGGCGTATCCTTGAACCAGTGCTTGCATTCTGGTCCCAAGTTGGTCATGGACCTTTGTGACGTCATCACCAGCTTCCGACGACATCAGGTTGTCTTTGTAGCTGACATAAAAATGATGTTCAGACAGACTATTATCCATCCTGATGACGTCGCTTCCAGCTGATCCTTTGGAGAGAGTCTCCTCGCGATCCCATGGTCGTCTACGAGCTCAATACTAATACGTACGGGTTAAGGTCAAGCCCCTACTTGGCAATACGTTCTCTCTTGGAGCTCGCAGACCGCGAAGGCTTACGTTTCCCAAGAGCCTCTGCCATCTTGAAAGACGATATTTACGTCGATGACATTTGCTCGGGCGCCTCCACAGTGGACGAGGCGATCCTCCTGCGAGACGAATTGATAGGTATTTTGGCCTCCGCCGGTTATGAGTTGGGCAAATGGATTTCCAACTCACCAGCGCTTTTTGTAGGCTTGCCAGAGGATCATCAGCAGGATCCACATTTGTTTGAGATTGTTGACAACCCCGCCATGATGGCTGTTCTCAGCGTTCAGTACAGACCAGTCCAAGACATCTTTACGTACAACGTAGACTTAAAATTGCCTTGTTCTTGGACTAAACGTCTCGTGTTGTCTACTGTCGCCAGAACCTTTGATCCAAACGGTTGGATTTGTCCTATCATAGTTTGGGAAAAATGCTTCTTGCAGAAGCTTTGGACAGCAGGATTGACTTGGGACGAACCTCTTCACGGCACTCTTGTTGAGGAATGGACCTCTTTTGTATCCTCACTTCCTGCCGTCAACGAGATATCCTTGCCTCGTCCCATCCTTCCTCCCGGGAAGTACAAGGCCACCCTTCACGGGTTTTGTGATGCCTCGGAGCGTGGTCACGCGGCCGTGGTGTACTTGCGCACAGTCAGTGCCTCAGGTCAGGTGAGGGTTTCCCTGATCATGGCGAAGAGCAAGGTTGCACCCCTCCGGACATCTTTGACCATTCCGAAATTGGAGCTCTCGGGAGCAGCCCTACTTGTATGCTTATTGAACCACGTGTCCAGTACCTTGGGTAAAAGCATTTGTATTAATGGGACCTACGTGTACCTGTCCAGGACAGACAGCCGAATTGTTCTTTGTTGGTTGAAGGCTTCTGTCCACACCTTGGAGGTATTTGTCGCTAATCGCGTTTCCCAAATCCAAAAATCCGAAGTCAACCTTGTTTGGAGACACGTGCCAGGTGAGCTCAACCCCGCTGATTGTGCCTCGCGCGGATGCTTGACGCCTAGTTTGATAGGTCATTCGCTGTGGGGGGGTCCGGAATGGTTGAGTCGACCAGAAATTGATTGGCCTCGAACGCCAGTTTTGAATACTTCTAATTTGCTGGGTCTACGAACACTCGCTCTTGAGAAGGTAGAATGCGCCTTCGACCCCGATTTCCTGTTGAATCGTTACAGCTCCCTCGACAAGTTGTTAGGTGTCACTGCTTGGATAAAGCGTTTTGTTTCTAACTTTAGGCACCCACAACAGAAACGACTGACACCGTTTATCTTACCACAGGAACGACAGGAATCCCTCACCTTTTGGGTTCGTTCTGTGCAATTGGCACATTTTGAGAAGGAGATTGCTATCGTTAAATCAGGGAGATCGAAATTGTCGGGAGCTGTCTCTAAATTGAACCCCTTTTTGGACGATACGGGTCTCTTGCGCGTTGGAGGGCGTCTCAAGAACGCCAACCTCCCTTACGGGGCACGTCACCCCCTGTTGTTGCCTAAGGACGGTCATTTGGTACGCTTGTTGGTAACTGACCGTCACCTTAAGAACTCCCATGCTGGTTGTAATGCTTTGTTGGCTAACCTGCAATGCGAGTTTTGGATTTTGTCTGCCCGAAGAATTATTCGGAGTGTGGTCTTTCGCTGCATCCCTTGCTATAAGCTCAAGGCTTCTACCATGCAGCCCTTGATGGGGGATTTACCGGCAGATCGCGTAACTGAAAGCAGGACGTTTGACGGTGTTGGCACGGACTTCGCTGGTCCCTTTTTGTTAAAAACGTCGACACTTCGAAACAGCAAGACTGTCAAGGCCTACTTGTGCGTTTTTGTTTGTCTCTCCACAAAGGCTGTACATTTAGAACTGGTCTCCTCGCTTACGACCGAGGCGTTTGTAGCCACATTTGACAGATTTGTATCCCGCAGAGGGCTGCCTTCCTTGATCCGCTCTGACTGCGGCACTAACTTCAAGGGCTCGTATCATTATTTGAATGACGTTGTTAATTTCCTTGAAACCAACAAAGCTGATATAGGTGATAGGCTTGCCCGACGTGGGATAAATTGATTGTTTTCCCCACTAAATTGTCCACACTGGGATGGAATATTTGAGGCCGCCGTAAAATCGGCCAAAACACACTTGCGCAGGACAATCGGTGAATCTGTCCTTACATTTGAGGAACTCGCAACTGTGTTTTGTAAGATTGAGGCCGTTTTGAACTCTCGGCCATTGTGCCCGATCTCCTCAGATCCGAATGATTTGGAGGCCCTTACGCCGGGCCATTTTTTGATTGGTCGCCCACTTGTCGCCTTGCCTGCGTACCCCTATATTGATACGAGACCTGGTCGTCTCTCGCGTTTTGAATTGGTACGCCAGATTACTCAGAGCTTTTGGAAACGCTGGAACTTGGAATATTTGCACATACTCCAGCAACGCGTTAAGTGGACCGACAAGACCGATCCACCCAAGATTGGTGACCTCGTTTTGATCAAGGAGGCTAACCTTCCGCCACTCAGATGGCGCAGGGGGCGCATCCTTCATTTGGTAACTGGTGCTGATGGAGTTTCCCGATTTGCTGAGGTCTTGGTGGACGGTTCGATTCTGAGGAGAGCGGTTGCAACATTGTCACGTCTAACAACCGATTAGCGGACCGGTAGGCCGGTCCGGGGCGGGTGGATGTTTGAAATAGAATTAGTTTTTATTATAAGTCAAATCGATTAGATCGATTGAGTAACATTTTGTTTAGTCTATTGAAAATTTCTGACAATGGTCACACTGAACTGTCACTTTGCTTCCCGCTTTGAAAAATTATCACGCCGGTTTTGGTCGTCTCGTACGTAAAATATCGCCTTTTGAATTAACGCGAATTGAATTAACTTGTATAATTGAACTAAATTGAGTAAACCGTCTTGAATGCCGCCTGATCTAGTGCTGGCAATGGTAAATTGTGATAAAAGACATGGTGAACTATTGATTGACATTTGTGAAAATTGTGAATCCGGTATCGACATCCACGTGCCAACGTGTCTTGAAAACGTCGCGTTTGCAGCTTAATAGCTAAGTATAAGATACTTCATTCATTTATTTTGGCCAATATACTTGTATGAATGTGTCTAATTTATCTCAAGCCTGACATCAGTAAAGATATCGGGTAAGTGAAATATAATATTGATAGTTGTAATTTGGATTTCAATTCATCACTGTGCAACACAGTACATTTGTGTCTGAGATTTGTTGTGGCTGACAAGGGCTGATGAATAGAGTCACGCTTCCACAAATCTGCTGCAATTAATCCCAGCTCCTTCTAGCCAAATTCTAGACAAGTATAAGCCTTAATTTTTATGCATTAAAATGTTATTATTATGAAAATTAACTGTTTTATTTAAAGGAAAATGACCAAAACTGGGCCATTTTGTGCCACGTTTGCTTCTAAACCATTCATATCTAGAAAATCTTCTTTTATTTTATTATTTTATAGATATTAATTTTAATTTAAAGCGAAACGGGGATTTTTAGTTCAAAATTAAAAGTATCTACGTTGTTCCGGTCGTGACATCGCCATTTCATATTCAAAACTCATTTTGCATATGTTTCCAGTTTCTTGCAAACCCCTTTTAATAGGGAAAAATTACATTCATAGCGAAAACAGGGTGACATAACAAAAGTTCTAATAAGCAAAATAACACCAAAATCTTATGATATTTTAAAAAATGTATTGTGCTGAAATATTTTCTTTAAATAATATGTTTATCCTTTTTGTAACATAGGTGCTACCCACGAAACAATGTTTTGTACTGATCGAAAATATGGGAACATATTTTTATTATACTGGCATCTGTGACGTCTTACGCAAAGAAATATAACCTTATTGCTAGTCTAACCTGTATACTCTTTGGTCTAACCTCTCTGGTCTTACGTCAGTGATTTTGACATGAAAACAGTCAAATAGCTTTTTCACCTATGCTCATATCTTTTTATTGGAAAATAAGTAATTAACTGTCGTTTATATTGACTTGAACAATCCTTTGTGGACCAAACAAGTTTATTTCGTGTTAACAAGCCTCGTGGGTTCATTAAAGTATGAGACAGTCTTTATTGGTAACATTAGTATGTCGTCTGGACTTAGAACAACTAGTGAGTGATGGAACAACGTGGTGAGGATTGCAGTTATGTTAACTCTTCCTTTGCGGTACCTCGGCAGCAATACGTCCGTTCTTTGGACAAGCTATCTGATTCGGAGCTCATATTTTGACATCATGGATAGCGCCAGTCTGTGTAAGTGTTGTTTACTTCTCTTCTCAATTCCTACAATTCTCTCGTGCTCTCCTCACCGAATATTCAAACTACTTTAATTGTTTGTTTCAGGAATTGAACGGAGTTTTACGTTTAGAATGCTACACATAAATTGAAGCTGTTGTAACTTCTGAGGCCATACCTGCACCACATTATGGTATACGATATATAAGCTCCTGCTTCATTTTGAGGTGATTTATTTGAAGAAGATTTAGGTATAATAAAAAATAAAATAAAGAATAATATAAAAACTGAGTTTCAATTACCTAATATATATATATATATATATATATATATATATATATATATATATATATATATATATATTTCACCGACTTAGAAATGGTATTAGAATCTTTAGGGTCTGAGTACGAGCACCATGTCATTATGGGTGATTTCAACACTAACCTCCTATCTATCCAGTCTCCTCGCAGACAAAAGCTCCTTGATATCCTGAAGTCAGCCAACCTCAATGTTTTACCACTTCAAGCTACTCACCATAACATAAATGGTGATGATACCTGGCTGGACTTAATGGTAACCTCCAATCCCTCTTTTGTTGTTTCCCATGGTCAATATCCCGCTCCCGCCTTTTCCCACCACGACCTCATTTTCCTTGCATACGCCCTTAAACCCCCTAAACCCCAACCTAAAGTGTTGCACACGCGTTGCTTTGGTAGGATGAATGTGGAGAGGCTCCTCTCGGATGCTTCATCTATCGATTGGGAACCTTTGATGGTGGCAGTTACTATAGATAATAAAGTTGACATGTTCAATAAAGCTGTTATTGAGCTTTATGACAACCACGCTCCCATAAGAAAAATCAAAATGAAACGACCACCAGCACCGTGGATGTCTATAGTCCGTTCACAGTTATTTTACCTCTAGCTGTTAGATTGGCCAACCTGGGCGTTGTGTTGCTATATTTGGTATATAATACTCCCATTTTAAATATACATTATTGCTAAAAATTTACTTATTTTTTCATTGCCTAAGCGATCGTATTAAATATTTGGAAGTAATGTTTGTAACAAAACCTCTTGATATTGGCATGGCTATATTCATGTACATTTATTTTCTTACGAAATAACTAATTTCCTATGAAGATAAGTAGTTATAATAAAAATGTTGTCTATTTAATATACAAAGGTAAACGCATCATAATTACGCCAACGTGAGGTTCTAATTATCAAATACAAAAACTGCAAATTTAATTTTCATATTTATTTTGAATAAGAATGATGTGTGTGTAATTTTACACCTCTGCCTATCCCTGCATGGAAACAGGCGTGAGTCTATAAGAATGATCCATGTGGACTGCCAATGTTATGATGATTCGTAACTGCTGTCAGATTCTGTATCAGACTCAGAATTTAATTCTATTATGAACCTGTCCATTTCAGCATCCGTAGACCCATCTGTTTTACGAAGCTTGTCTTCAATGTGGCGCTCATGTTTGCATTGTTTTTGTCAGTCTTCTGCAGTGATAGAGCATTTGAATTTTTGAAGCATTTCCACTAATATTGGGTAAAATGATATGCACGGGTAACCCTATTTTACATTCCTGTCATCACAGAGTACAATTCCAACATAAAGAAAATAAACACCGACATCTGTCAGAGGTAAAATAACTGTGAACGGACTATAGGTTGGTTCTGATGGCGATGAGGAGAAGAGATCGTGCTTTCCGAATATTTAAAAGAAATCGTTCGGATGACAACTGGTCCAGTTACAAGGCTGCAAGAAATCGCTGCAACCAGATGATACGCAATGCCAAACGCCGACATATCATTAGTAATATTGACTCCGGATCGCCAGGTGATATCTGGAGATTTTTGGGGACTCTAGGGATAGGCAGATCGAAGCAGTGTAATCTTCCGCAGGCTATTGAGTTAGACGATATAAATAAACATTTCATCACCTCAAATACTTTAGATCGTCTAACCCTGCGTCAAACGGTTGACTTCATTGCGGGATTGCCTTCTCTAAATATAAATTGCTTTAGCTTTTCTCCCGTAACCACAGATGAAGTAAAAAAGTCCATCCTATCCATCAAGTCAAAGGTAGTGGGCTACGATCAGATCAGTCGTCGCATGGTCACCACTGTCCTCGACCAACTCCTTCCCGCTATCTCCCATATCATCAACTTCTCCTTGTCCTCCTGCCAATATCCCAACATGTGGCGTAAAGTCTACGTTCGTCCTCTTCCCAAAATCTCCCATTCCACTATGCCGAGCCACTACAGACCCATATCCATCCTCCCTTACCTATCCAAAATCCTAGAGGCTTGTGTTCACAAGCATCTTTCCAGATTTATCCTATCCAACAATATCCTTAGTCCCCTCCAATCCGGGTTTCGGCCTGGACACAGTACTGTTTCCGCCCTACTCAAAGTGAAAGCCGAGGTAACCGTGTTAGCTTTGGTTGACTTCTCAAACGCCTTTAATACCGTCAGTCACGATGTTCTCCTGGCTATCCTTTCACACCTTAATATTTCATCTGAGGCTCGGGATTGGTTCTCTTCATATCTTCGTGGACGCACTGATGAAACATCGTCGAATTGGTGTGAGCTGGATGCTGGGGTTCCACAAGGCGGAATTTTCTCTCCACTTCTATTCTCATTGTTTATTAATCTCATAACTCGTGAACTTCAGTGTGCGTATCACCTCTCAGGCACGGGTGGACAAGTTATCAGATGCAATAGACAAAGTAAACCAAGATTTACAAGCGATAAAGATGTGGTCTGATCGATTCGGTCTTTGCGTGAATCCATCCAAATGCCAGGCTATCGTTGTGGGAAGTTCGCGCATGATTTCTAAAGTAGACTTCACAAGCCTGCCGTCTGTTACTTTCAATGGATGTGTAATACCATTTGCTACAACCGTGAAAAATCTTGGTTTATACATAGATGCCACTCTTGACTGGCGGGCCCAGATGGCAGCAGTTAGCCAGAAAGTTTTCGGGACTCTTCGCTCTCTTTATCGCCTGAAGAACTTTCTCCCTTAAAAAACTAAAGCAATGATTGTGCAATCTTTAATCTTCCCTATAATTGACTATGGTGATGTTTGTTATCTCGACCTGAATGCAGACCTGCTCAATAAACTTGACCGACTTCTCAATTATTGCATTCGATTCGTTTTTAATCTTCGTAAGTTCGACCACGTCTCGAGATTCCGTACTGAATTAAAATGGTTGCCAATTCGTCAGCGACGGAATTTGCGTACGCTGACGACCTTATACTCACTTCTCCATTCCCCTAGTTCCCCTTCTTATCTAATGCCTAGTTTTCAATATCTCTGCTCCAACCATGTTAATAATTTGCGATCATCTAATAACCTTCTTCTTCTTTGTCCATCTCACACTTCTAATCTAGTTCATTTTTCTTTTCATATCCAATCTGTCCTACTCTAGAATGCTCTCCCTCCTGAAATTAGGATGGCCACTACTCGAGAAACATTCAAGTTCAAGGTTCGTCAGTTATATCGTGGATTGTCGGAAGCTTGTCAGTAGCAGCGCTCACTTATTACCCATTAGCAGTTTCAATTTATGAAATATTTATGTTTATGTAGAAATTATAGTTATAATATATATATATATATATATATATATATATATATTTATTTATATATAATTAATATATTTCAACGTGTATATGGTATTACACATCCATTGAAAGTAACAGACGGCAGGCTTGTGAAGTCTACTTTAGAAATCATGCGCGAACTTCCCACAACGATAGCCTGGCATTTGGATGGATTCACGCAAAGACCGAATCGATCAGACCACATCTTTATCGCTTGTAAATCTTGGTTTACTTTGTCTATTGCATCTGATAACTTGTCCACCCGTGCCTGAGAGGTGATACGCACACTGAAGTTCACGAGTTATGAGATTAATAAACAATGAGAATAGAAGTGGAGAGAGAATTCCGCCTTGTGGAACCCCAGCATCCAGCTCACACCAATTCGACGATGTTTCATCAGTGCGTCCACGAAGATATGAAGAGAACCAATCCCGAGCCTCAGATGAAATATTAAGATGTGAAAGGATAGCCAGGAGAACATCGTGACTGACGGTATTAAAGGCGTTTGAGAAGTCAACCAAAGCTAACACGGTTACCTCGGCTTTCACTTTGAGTAGGGCGGAAACAGTACTGTGTCCAGGCCGAAACCCGGATTGGAGGGGACTAAGGATATTGTTGGATAGGATAAATCTGGAAAGATGCTTGTGAACACAAGCCTCTAGGATTTTGGATAGGTAAGGGAGGATGGATATGGGTCTGTAGTGGCTCGGCATAGTGGAATGGGAGATTTTGGGAAGAGGACGAACGTAGACTTTACGCCACATGTTGGGATATTGGCAGGAGGACAAGGAGAAGTTGATGATATGGGAGATAGCGGGAAGGAGTTGGTCGAGGACAGTGGTGACCATGCGACGACTGATCTGATCGTAGCCCACTGCCTTTGACTTGATGGATAGGATGGACTTTTTTACTTCATCTGTGGTTACGGGAGAAAAGCTAAAGCAGGGCTCCGTCAACTTAGTTTATGTTATATTATATCACAAATATAATATGTAGATAAGTAGACTTTATGTCCAATTAAATAGTTTTTAATAAACTATTTTTGGGTTAAGGGCCAAAAGAGAACCTAACATAACCTATTTAGTTACTTGAATTACATACAGTTGCACCTAAAAAACCAAAACCATGTTTGAAAATATCTTGACAAAGGCTTATCTATTTGAGTGAATATGAATCATACTGTACTAGGTTTTGTACGTGTATTTTCTTTGAAAATATCAAAGCAAAAATCTAATCCATTTGAGTCAATTTTTTTACTGAGATAGATTAGGTATTGTCGTGTAATATGCATAAACAAAAGCTATTCTATTAGAGTCTGACTCGTGACTCAAATAGTATAGGCTTTGTAAAACGCGACCCGGTTCAGGTAGAGTTCGTGTTACAACGGCGCACGAGGATCGGTACATCCAACTAAGTGCTCGTCGTGATCGTACAGTTACGGGCCGTAAGTTACAACACCGCCTACGGCTGACAACGGGTACCCGTGTCAGTGATCAAACTATACGTAATCGATTGCACGAAGACCAGCAAATGTCAAGACGACGAGTTGTTCTAATTCCTCTGACCAGGGTTCAACGTGCAAACCGTTTAAGATTCTCCCGTCAGTATTTGAACTGGGGGATTAATCGGTGGGCAAGGTGCTTTTTACAGACGAATGCTAAGTAAAATTTTTCAATGATGATCGGCGTGTTAGGGTGTGGAGACCACGCGGCGAGCTGTTTACGGAGTCCTGCATCCACGAAGTTGACCGTTTTGGTGGTTCCAACGTAATGGTTTGGGGTGGGATTAGTTTACACGGTAAAACCGAGCTCCATTTTACTATTTTAAATGCGGGTACCGTAACTGCAGAACGTTACATCGAGGATGTCATCAGGCCTCAAGTGATCCCATATGCACAGCGAGTGGGGCCTGGATTCATCCTGAAGCAAGACAATACCCGTGCACACACAGCTCGATCGACCCAAACTGTCCTAGAAGGGTCTCATATTGAGGTATTACCATGGCCAGCTAACAGTCCGGATTTAATTCCAATCGAGCAATTGTGGGACCAATTGAAACGAAGGGTTAGAGTGAATGAGCAAGGGGTCTACAATCAACAGCAGCTGATTGACGCTTTAAAACGTGCCTGGGAAGAGATTCCAGATGAAAAAGTGAGGAATTTGATCCAGAGTATGCACACAAGGCTTCTGGAGTGTATTGCTAAGAGAGGAGGACATACTCGTTACTAAAAAGAAGAAACAAAAGTGACAAGAACAGTATTTTGTATTTTTTCGGTGATTTCTTTTGTTCATGTTTTTCATTCAATATGGCCAATTTCATTATGGACTTAAAAAACAATTCCTGATCATTATTTTAAACAATTGTTAGCCTATATTATAACCAATAACATTATTTTGTAATTACATAAGTTAAACAATTGTCTTTATTGTTTTCATGGTATAGCAAAAAATCTTAGTGGCCCTTATTTTGTTTTGAGTAGTATATATATATTTTTTTAATTATTCTTAAAATTTGAAAGGGACCAACATTGAAGTATGACCTATGAAAAAAAGAACCATTGAAAACGGTTCCTTATTGGCGGAGTAATCCGCGAAATAAATATTCAAAAGAAACATTCAGTCGAATTGATAACCTCCTGCTTCAAGTGGATTACAAATCAAATAACTTTGACTTGCAATATAATTCTTAAACTACTAGTACGATTTAAATAAAATTTGGAAATGTACCTCGCCATACGATATTCTCTTAGTTAGGTATTAAACATTCAGACGTCTAGGTTATCCATATGGTCTAAATTGCACCTGAAACCCGACATCCTAAGATCGGAGATAGTAACGGCCATTGGATCGTTAAAATCTAACAAAGTGCCAGGTCTGGATCAAATTACAGCGAAAGTGTTGAGGACTCTGGGTGAAAAAGGTGTTGACACACTGCACAACATCTGCAACCAAGTATAGTGGAACGGCAAGTGGCCCAAGGCCCATAAAAAAGGTTCGACCAAAAAATGTGATAATTATTGCACACTCGCTTTAATTTCTCACGCAAGCAAAGTCCTGTTAGACATCATAAAACAACCGGGTCTGGTATTATCTTGACTGGCAGATACCGCAAGAACAGGCCGGTTTTGTCAAGGGAAAAGGCACGCGTGTACAAATATAAAACGTCAGGCAAATTGTGGAAAAATGCTACGAGTTCGACACACCTGTCATAATGTGCTTCGTCGACTATAGTAAGGCATTTGACTGTGTCAACTGGGACTGTCTATTTTAATTTATTTAGGTTTGCTAACAATTGTAACAGTCATACAAGCAAATATTATAAACATCTTACGATCTAGAGTAACAGTTACATCCAATTATAAGCAAACAACACTTCCACTTACAATAACAAACATAAAGTATTACTAATAACAAGTTAAAAAAGTACGGATTACAGTTCAGTTTTTTTTACATAGCATACCTTTTCCTGATACAAAAATTCGCCAAGCATACAGAAATACATTTATAACAAAGTATTACATTTTATAGTTTTGCGATATTTAGTAAGAGAATCAGCAAATATATCAACATCGTGATTGCAGAGGTTAAGTAGATTGCACATGCGAGGGACACGAGAAGTAGAGCCTGAAACAGTTTTTCTGGGTGGCGGATAAAGGAGACTGATGTATACTCTATGATATTTGTATGGCACTCTAAAATTTATTCTATGAAGGAGTTGTGTACAGTCAATTTTGTTGCGGACAAGTTTATATAAGAAAACCAGGTCTAAATATTTTCTTCTCTTTTCAAGTGTTAAAATAACCATTCTTGGGAAACGCGGGGGCGACAAGTGCCACAGAAATCATTTTTGAATTCTTTCTAGTCTGAAAATATGAACGGCATAATGCGGTCGCCAAACTTCACTACAGTATTCTAAATGACTTCTCACAAAACTATTGTATAACAAAAATGTTGTATGAGGCTTGCGAAAATTCTTTCCATTTCTTACAATAAAGCCCAGAGATCTAGATGCTTTCCTAATGATCATTTCCAAATGAGGTACAAAGGCTAACTTTTTGTCTAACAAAACGCCTAAATCTCTAACACAATCACATTCATTTAATTCTACGCCGTTGATCGAGTATTTTGATGTTATTTGGTCAATCTCACGAGTAAACTTCATAAAACTGACATTTATTTAGATTCAATTGCATAGCATTATTATGACACCATATAGACAACGAATCCAGATCTTTCTGAATAAGTAGGGCCTCATCAAGTGACTCTACAGGCTTAAAGATTTTAAGGTCATATGCGAATAGCAGGGCAGGGGTGAAAGCAGTCCGGCCGGTCATTGATAAACATATTAAATAATAATGGCCCTAAGTGTGATCCTTGAGGCACTCCTGAAGTTATGGAGCGTGTGGATGATTTGAAGCCATTCAATAAAACCTTGGAGTCACGATAGCTTAAGTATGATTTTATCCACTTGTAGATTGGTCCACCAAATTTGTACATACATAATTTTTCAATGGAGGGTCTTATCAGAACTGGGTGTACCTCATCACTTGATTCTGCAATCTTTGTATCACAAGAACCAAAGTGTGGTGAGGATAGACGGTACGAAATCTAAACCATTCAGTTTTGAAAAAGGAGTTTGACATGGCTGCGTCCTTTCACCCATCCTATTCAATATAAACGGTGAATATATAGTGAGGCGTCCTTGCGATAGCTGGGAGGGAGGCATCACCGTTGGTGGACGCAAAATATGTAATTTGCGTTATGCAGACGACACCGCCTTGCTAGCGTCAGATGACGCCGAGATGATCACCTTACTGGATAGGGTGGAGCGCATCAGCAGTGAACTAGGTCTCTCTATAAACAGGTCCAAAACGAAGATCATGGTCATAGATCGCACAGGCGAGCTTGAGCTCTAATGTAGTAGGAAGTCATTTAATTAATGGAATGCTTATATTAAATACAGGAAAATATACGGATGCGATATAAACTTAAATTTAGATGGATGTAGGATAATCTGTAATTCACATAGAACATATTCAGAACTATACAGTGCGTCACATTATTTCCATCATGAACGGACGCCAGAAACCAGCGAGAATTATTTGAAATGGAATATCTTCGTTTCATGCTTAATCAAAATTTCTTGTTGATAATTGAATTCACATGACTAAAGTGTACCTATATTCGCACAAATAACAATTGAAATCTCATTGACAGTGGTGGACGCCACAGGGTTCGACTTTGAAATGACGCAAGAAGTCTTCCGCGATTTATATATATATATATAATATTTTGCAATATTATATATATATATATATATTTACATCTCCACGTTGATATTGCGTCCTACATGGCGGTATACGGACGTAAGATTGACCATCTCTCAAATTCAGCCAGGAGCCATCAAAAGATCAGTAAAATGCATGGGTGAAATATTGGCATGGACGTAGTTTTGTCACGAGAGTGAATTTCGGCGTATTTTTTAGTTCCGCAGTGAGCCGCGCGAATTTTAGAGGCCGCTACTGAGTGATGTATATTAATGGCGTATATTCATTATTTTGGTTACATACATCATGCCGATAATATTGCTTCCGTAATTCTTATTCAGTATAATAAAAAGTTTTTATCGATTCTAATTAGCGATTTAATTGCGTCCAACAAAACGGCGCAAATACGGAGAGTGCTAGCGTGAGGGGGCGGAGTTAGCACGCGGGTTGCAACCTGTTAAAGGCCCGCAGCGTAATTTTGTTTACACCGTTTTGACTAGCCAGCCGGGGCGGATGCAAAAACACTTGTGGTGTGAAGTGGAAGTAAAATAACCAGCAACATGAAAAGAAGTGCCAGGTTACTTTCATTTGCAAGTAACTATTATCATAAAGTTCAATTAAAATGATTAATAGGTAATAGGTAAATGAGTATTTTTAAGTAAATAACTTATTAAGTAAATAACTTGTAATCAAATTGTAAGCTGAGAGTAAATATTATATTTCTTGAAAATATACCAAGAAATGTAGAGTATCTTTTGTTTACGTAACTCGTAGTTCCTTCAATAAAACAATTTTTTGTTGAATTAGGTAAAGCTATCAACAAAAGCTTTACATACAATTGACAATAATAAACATAACTTTCAAACGATATAACAACATTCCTTCTTTAAGTAAAAGGGTGCATTTGTAAGAAAACCTACTTTTTACCTCAATTTTTTTTTCGCATACTTTACGGTTTTATTTAGCTTGACCAGTTTATTTGTTTGTTTGGGTCAAATTTACAACAAAAATATGTCTAGTGTTCTTGATTGACTTGACTGAATCGTGAAAAAAATTGTAAATTTTATGATTACGGTCTTAATATTGTACTTAATAACTCGGCAAAAATAAAGCTTGATGGTATAATCGATACAATTCATTTCTTCTTGATGCTTCCTTAGTTGGGCCTCTTGATGGCCCTTGGTTACTTCCCTTGATGCCACCTTGGTTATAGGCCGCGCCACACAAGTTAGCGGATGTTAAATAAGCTACAAGCTGCGCAATATCCAATCAACGCGCAGCTTTATGTAAGGTTCAGTCAGGATTGGATATTGCGCAGCTTGTAGCTAACTTCACATTCACCAACTTGTGTGGCGCGGCCTATACGTCCCTTATTATTTTCTGGTTGCTTCCTTTGATGCCTCGCCCGATATCCACTGGTTGTCTTTATATATTTTTTTACTCGTCTAACCTGTTATGATGATCGTGGAGTGAGTGGGTCAGTTGTCGGTGACTAATTATTTTTCACTAAAGATGGCACACAACCGATTTTAATCGTGTAAAAAATTCGAATGGTTCACTTGAGTTGATATATACTACTCAAAACAAAATAAGGGCCACTAGTTTATTTACATTTAGGTGCACTTAAGTAAACTGAAAGTGACTGATAAGTAGCATTATATTGATATTACGAACTCTTTGGTGTTTGATCTCTTTTATGCTGGTATTCGTGTTCCTAATTTGAAAAGTATTGGTCATCATTACAAGAAAAAAAAAATTCTTAAGTTTTTCTTCGATTGTCTTCTTAACTTGTCTCGGTTATTTTAGGAAAAAAGTTTTACTTTTCAATTTTAATTGATTCATTTATTATCTCGCGTTAATCATGCCACCATTACGAAGGCACATGGATACAATTACGGCAACTAGAGCCATTACTATGATTCAAGAAGGAAGACCGGCAGTGCTGCCAGGAGACCCGGTTCAGGTAGAGTTCGTGTAACAACGGCGCACGAGGATCGGTACATCCAACTAAGGGCTCGTCGTGATCGTACAGTTACGGGCCGTAAGTTACAACACCGCCTACGGCTGACAACCCGGGTATCCGTGTCAGTGATCAAACTATACGTAATCGATTGCACGAAGACCAGCAAATGTCAAGACGACGAGTTGTTCTAATTCCTCTGACCAGGGTTCAACGTGCAAACCGTTTAAGATTATCGCGTCAGTATTTGAACTGGGGGATTAATCAGTGGGGCAAGGTGCTTTTTACAGACGAATGCAAAAAAAAAATTCAATGATGACCGGCGTGTTAGGGTGTGGAGACCACGCGGCGAGCAGCTGAACGATACATCGAGGATGTCATCAGGCCTCAAGTGATCCCATTTGCACAGCAAGTGGGGCCTGGATTCATCCTAAAGCAAGACCATGGCCAATTACCATGGCCAGCTAACAGTCCGGATTTAATTCCAATCCAGCAATTGTGAGACCAATTGAAACGAAGGGTTAGAGTGAATGAGCAAGGGGTCTACAATCAACAGCAGCTGTGCCTGGGAGGAGATTCCAGATGAAAAAGTAAGGAATTTGATCCAGAGTATGCACACAAGGCTTCTGGAGTGTATTGCTAAGAGAAGAGGACATACTCGTTACTAAAAAGAAGAAACAAAGGGTCCGCGCCTTACTACATGAATTGGTTTGCGATGCTTGAGTAAAGTCTGCTCGACTATACATAGATTTTAACAACGTTTAGACACGAAATGAGCTTCTTCTATGAATACAGCACTTTGTTGACTCGCACTAAACGACTGCCAAAATACATCAGTGGCCGTTTTATAGCGTTTAGCTTTAGCTTTTTCGTTCAAACTCTTTACATTATATTTTGAAATGTGCACGTTTGTCAAAATATTTGTTCGTTGTTTGCTTGCGAATGGCGAAACAGCGTTAAGTTTTGTGTATATCATGCAGTTTGTTTCGGACCTCCAATCTACAAAGTTTCTTTATAGCTTATTTAAATGAGTGACTGTTGCAAGCTGATATTCAAACACTTCTAGAATCGTAATGAAAATGAAACACGCGTAGGACTTCCGAATCCTCGTGTTCAGTGAAATACGTTGTCACATAGAGTGTTCTTAGTTAATATTTCGAAATAGTTTCTAGTCTGCTAGGGGAGAACCGTAATAACAACTTATCCGGCCCAAATGTCAACCTCACCTGCTCGCGTCGGTGATTCGTATGAATAGCCGACGGCGATGTCCACGAACCATCGCGGTGCTCCCTGCTAGATAACGGACGAGGCTCTGGCGACCGAGCCATGGCGGTATAACCATACACCTGACCGGGCAACCGGTCAGAAGAGGCTACAGCGGCCTTGAGGTTCAAATACCCTCTAAAATGTCTGGTGCAGAAAGCCAGGGGAAACTACTGCACTATGTTCCCATAGAAAGTCGTCATGAAGTACAAAATCAGAAACAAGGGTGGCCATGCGATCCGCTTAGCAACCAGCGCCGTGTTGCTTCCGGGGCAGATGGTGTGAAATGGGCTACCGGCCAGGATGGTGTGGGAGACCAGGCAGCGACTGGAAATCGGACTACTGGAACCTCTTTTGCAATGAAAATGCGCATTGTCCAAAGAATTGGCACGTGGAATGTGCGGGGTTTGCTTCAGCCGGGCAAACTTGATATTCTGGAGAGGGAAATTGAGCGATGTGGAATAAGCGTCTGCGGCCTAAGCGAGACGCATTGGAAAGGTTATGGTCAATTTAACACCGAATCACACATTATTCGGGAAACGATGACAGCAGCAGAAATGGAGTTGCCTTTGTCCTGCTGAGGAGGAGTGGTAACTGTGTGATAGGATATGAACCTGTGAGCGATCGAATCTTGAGTATTAAGTCGAAAGCCAAGCCGATCAATTTGAATATCATACAGCTATACGTTCCAACTAGCACAGCAAAAGACACAGATATAGAGAACTTCTATACTGAGCTGGAATCAATCATAACAAAAATCCCTAAAAGAGAATTACTGATTATAATGGGCGATCTAAATGCGAAGATAGGAGCACATGCAAATCAAATTAGCCAATGTGTGGGAAAATTTGGGTTGGGACATCGTAATGAAAGAGAGGAAAGACTTATACAATTTGCCGCTGAGAACAATTTAGTGATATCAAACAGCTTCTTCCAACATCATCCAAGAAGACTTTATACATGGATTTCACCAGATGGCAACTATCGGAACCAAATTGACTACATCATGATTGGTTCCAGATGGAAAACTTTCATTAGAAATGTTCACACTCTTCCAGGAGCTGATTGTGGATCATATCACCAACTTTTGGTAGCTAAAGTTCAACTCAAACTCAGAGCTGCTAGGAAGATTGAGAAGCAAAAAAGAATCCAGCCTACCGACAACACTAAGTTTATAGCTGCGCTCAAGCAAAGATGGCATCAATGGACTGACTCAGATACCCAGTCTGCAACCCCAGATCAGCTATGGGATAAGGCTAAAGAGTTGCTCGAATCTGCCGTGGTGGAGTCAAAACCGTCTGCATCGGTTCACAAGCGTCAGCACTGGATGACTGATAGAACACTTGCCCTTGTAGAGGAAAGAAGGAACATGAAAGCTCGGGGAGCAGACGTGAGAAACTTGAACACAATATCTGCCCGAATACAGGAAGCATGCAGGCGGGATCGCAACGCCCATCTACAGAATTTGTGTGCAGAGGTTGAAGTTCACGCTGATAGGAACGAGACCGGCGACCTGCACCAAAAAATCAAATCTATCACCAAAACCTTACCTCTAAAACATGGGCCATAGAAAACTCAGCGGGCGAGCTGCTGACTGAAATAGGTGCAATATCTGAGACCTGGAAGAACTACTGTCAGTCATTGTTTGATGATCCTCAAGCTCACAATTATCTTTCGACAGAGCCCAGGGACGAAGAAGAAGAGCCGTGTATTTTGAAAGACGAAGTGCGAGCCGCTATCAGACAACTAAAAAGCGGAAAAACCACAGGAAGGGATGCCATACCAATTGAATCCATCATAGCATCAGGAGAGTATGGTGTTGATATTTTTCATACCCTCTGCAACAAAATTTGGGAAACAAAGACTTGGCCCCGAGAATGGACTCACACTGTCTTTGTTCCTCTACATAAAAAGGGCTCAACTAAGATATGTAGTAACTACCGCTTAATTGCTTTAATCTCACATGCAAGTAAAATTCTCCTACATATTCTAAACGAAAGACTGAAATATCATTTATCAAAGGAAATTGCCCCTGAACAAGCCGGGTTTGTGAAAGGCAAGGGTACTCGTGAACAGATCCTGATCGTGCGCCAGATTATTGAAAAGGCCAGGGAGTTCAACAAGCCCACTTTTATCTGCTTTGTTGATTTCTCAAAGGCGTTCGACTCAGTAAGGTGGCCAGTACTCTGGGAGACTCTCCTTTCTATGGGAACACCTAAGCATCTTGTTCACCTTCTTAGGAGACTTTATGAGGACGGAACGGCTTCAGTGAGAACGGACGACGTATTGTCGAATCACTTCCATCCAAGTGCCGGGGTCCGTCAGGGCTGCATTTTATCACCGTTGCTGTTCAATATCTATACAGAGCTTATTATGAGAATAGCACTTGAGAATTGGTCTGACGGAATCACTATTGGTGGCTATAAAATCTCCAACTTGCGTTATGCAGATGATACCACCCTATTCGCAACGAGCATCGAAAACATGGAATCCTTGTTGAGAAAAATGGAGCAAGTTAGCCTTGATTTCGGGCTGAAGACAAACCGCAGCAAGACGAAGATCATGATTGTCGATCGAGCTAACAATAACTCGCCCGAAGTGACTGAAATTGCGAATTGCGACGTCGTTCAATCGTATATTTACCTTGGGGCACTCATGTCCAACAGTGGTGGATGCGCGGATGAGATCAGGCGGCGCATGGCTGTTACCAGATCCGCCATGGAGCGGCTCAGAAAAATATGGAGAAACAGAAATATCACAAAGGCCACTAAAATGCGACTTGTCAGGGCATTGGTGTTTCCCATATTCCTCTACGGTGCTGAGACGTGGACTTTAAGAGAGTGCGAGAAGAAGAAGATTGACGCTTTAGAAATGTGGTGCTGGAGAAGAATGCTTGGCATAACCTGGACGCAATTCCGAACCAACGTTTCAATCCTTGAAGAACTCGACATCAAGCAGCGTCTTTCTTCTATCGTCCAATGTCGTATTCTGACTTTCTTTGGTCATATCACACGTCGTGGATACACATCTGTGGAACGACTTGTGGTTCAGGGGAAGGTTGAAGGCACAAGAGCGCGCGGCAGGTCACCCATGCGTTGGACCGACCAAGTTAAAACTGCACTCAATGGTCCACTCCATGAATGTACGAGAAGGGCTGCAGTACGGGAGGAATGGCGACGGATTGTGAGGCTTGCCACCACCCCTAACGTGACGATCACAACCACTTTTGCCAAGAGTGTGACGACGAAGAAGAAGGCAACTGTAGTAGTTTGTGGCAATATGATATCTGGCTATAATTTTTAATATTCTGTATGATACGAGAACCAAAACTCTGAACTCACTCGTGACGCGTGACTGCTGCCAAAGATTTCCATTGCTATTGGCATCGATACTTGCTCATGCATGGCTTGGTAGAAGCGAAAATGTAAAATACTGGCTTGTGATGCGTCTCATGGATTCAAATCTCATACTCTTTGCATGGTAGGTTATCGGTCTTCCTATGTTGCCGTCGCTAGTGCCACTACTGGTTGCTATGTAGTGCATGTGTGCAACGTATGGCCACAAATGAACAAATACGTGCACGTGTGCTAAACAAACTAGTCGATATTCCTCTGAAGTTGTGTTAATTGTTGTTGCGGTAAACTAGTCTGTTTACCATTTACTAGCTGTCGACCGCAGATTTGCCGATGGTACATTTCAAATAAGATGTAAGAAATACAATATTATAAAACGCAACGTCATTATTAATAGTTACTTCGATGCTTTTTTTTATTTAATTTTAGACGTCTCCAGCGGCTTCGCTAGCGTCAATTATACATATAAACCTTCCTCTTGAATCATTATATCTATTTTAAAAAAGCACATTAAAATCCGTTGCGTAATTTTAAAGATATAAGCATACATAGAGACAGACAGACAGAATACACGCAATATATTATGTTGTGATAGGAACAACAACAATTAATGCTGAGACATTTTGACGAGTATTTTTAAACAACTATACTACAAAACATGTTTGGGTTTGCGTATTCTTAGTATCCATTGATTGAATGTTTGTAAAATGTCCCGACACACAGGAGTTTGTATTCACTACAATTTTTCCCTACATGGGAAATACCTCTTACAAAATATGCCATACAAGCAATCATTTTGCGATGAATATTGTTTCCGTCATTAATGAATAATATTGTTTTCTTCCTATCATTAATTAATATTATTGATATTAATTTAATTAAAAAGTACATACTTTCTCTGAACAATAGCGTTTTTTAAATCTAAAAAATATTTTCGTTAAAGTCAAAATCTTAAGTAGTGCGGTCTTTACAAAATGTTCTTAAACAGTTTAAGAAAACAAAGTTATTTTCTGTTTTAATTTAAGATTTTATTCGAGAGACTTCCAAAGAGAAAAGTGTTGATCGAGATAAAAAGTTCTAGTTACTTCTGGTTAGCCTTATTGAAAAAATAAGACTGTAGGCATTCCAAACAATGTTTAGAGACTAACTTCGGGTTTCTGTATTGTTTTATGGGAGTGTATTCTTTGTGTTTATCCGTTTCGTCGTTTAATACTTTGTGTGATCCGTTAACCATTATTTTGAGTTCGAGTGTTCATTGTGTCCATAGATGGAAAGTTTTTAAAGGATATGGATTAATAATTCTCAGTGCGTAAGTCGTCTTTTCGATTAAATATCAATTAAAGCTAGCTATATGTATAGTGGTAAGTACAAAGAAGAACCTTTGAAGAAACATTGTACCATTTTTATTGTTATTGATAATTACAACTGTTGTTACTGTTTTGCCTATATAAATAAGTATAAATATATTGTTGTCTTGTTGATGACAGTATTTGAAAAGCGCGCTACGAAGGTTTGTTTACTATAGTTGCTTGTGCTGCCATCTGCGACGAGCTTTGCGTAATGTTCCCTATTAGCGAGAGGGTCACAGTTGATCAAATATTTTACAAAATGCACAAAATTAATTCTATTCATCCTAACCAGTAAATATTATACATGAAAAAGTGTTTTTGTTCTTTTTATTGTGTAGGCTGGAGTGGGACAGACACTTTTTATGACCATGGATGAAGTCTAGTAAAGAATAATAGAAGATAACCCAGTGACATATGATTGACGACAATAATGTGGAATAAAATATATAATAATGTTCACTTAGTAAAGTTAACTTGATATTTTAATATTTAATATGACAATAAAGTTTTCATTTTTATGCAACATTGGTCACGGTAATATAATTAACTTATTTGCTTTTTGTTTTAATATATTTTAGTACTTGCTCATAACTGAATAAACGATAACGTGATATTAAAATTTTAGCAAGCGATTGTGTGGTGTGTGCCCAGTTAGGATTATAAGCATTCAACCATATCAGGAAAAACCGCACGTCTAATTATGAGCCATAAACACTGAAAGTACTGTTTCTCCGTAACGACTGTCATAGATCCTGATGACAGCTGGATTGAAAGCTTTACGTCCTCTGTGAATAGATGCGATTTTAATGACCTCGATATTACGATTTTTATCTCACGAATTGAATCGATGTATTCGTGTGGAGGACAATAAACCAATATCGCCTTCACGTTTATTTAAAAAAAAAACTTTGAAACTCCTTCATAGCGTCGTGTCAATGGAAATCTAAACCGAATCAGCCCAACAGTTTTCATATTGATACAAATGGTCTATTAAAATCATTTAGATTTTAATATCATATTTTAAGATCGTTATGTCGTCAAGACTAGCATAAGTGACCTGTAATCGTTACATCAGGTGTAAACAAACCTTTAAAAACTAAAACTGCAGTGAATAATTATTATGCCAGGTGTGTATTATTTTGTTTGAAAATACTAAATAAACAACACCTGCTTTACATACATGTTTTCATAAAAGAATAAATTTTGTTGTTGCAGCAGGTTGGCGCAGCGGGAGTGTAAGCGACTGCTACGCCGAAGGTCGCGGGTTCGATTCCCGCTCAAGTCAAACATTTGTGTGCATGAACATGGATGTTTGTCTTGGTCTGGGTGTTTCTATGTATAATATGTATGTATTTACAAAAAATGTATATATGTATGTTTATCCATTATCTAGTACCCATAACACAAGCTCTGCTTAGCTTGGGACTAGATGGTGATGTGTGTATGTGGTAGAATATTATTATAGAATATTATTGCATTACACTATGAAATTATATTAATACTATGTTTGTGAATCTTTAGTTATTCGTTAAGTTTCATCGTTCATTATCGACACGATACATCATGAACATACTTGTCGCAAACATTATTATGCTCATGTTTTTGTATACTTTGCGATAGTGGTATTAAAAATCTACTTAAAACGACTTAAATCAAAATCTATTTTGTAGTAACTAAAGAAAACATGCATACTGTAAAATTTCATTTATAACCTTTTAAAATTATGCGATTATACTTGAGACCTCTGCGTTCCTACGCATCGATTTTCTTAAAAGTTATCGTTATTTTAAAATAAATAATGAAACAAAGGACAACACTTTGTGAGATCCATGAATTGTTGTTTTAAATCTGGATGTTCATTGTGTCCGTTGGTTGTATGTTTGTAAAAGTCCCCGCAACACAGA
The DNA here is from genome assembly GCA_944739405.2 of Euclidia mi. Lineage (NCBI taxonomy): Eukaryota > Metazoa > Arthropoda > Insecta > Lepidoptera > Erebidae > Euclidia > Euclidia mi. Next base: position 94,234,662 of record OX123182.2, read on the forward strand.
ATTTATCCCTAGTGCGAGAGTTCTTAAAAGAAAAAAGAAAGAAAGATAAAATAATAGTCTGACGGTGTCCTTATACTATAGGTGTTACTGTACCAACATGTACGTCTGAGTATATTTCAATATAATTAGTTATTTACGTACTACAGGTAATGGCTTTACAATACTAGTGTTGCTGAACGTCACACGTGGACATATTCGTAACAAATGGTTTGGTAAGTCATTATTTTTCTTGAAAAAGATTGAAGATTATTTAGCTTCAGCAGGTCACTACAGTAAAAAGAAGAAAACACCTTACGGGGCCTTCAAGTAGATAGTATTTATGTATTTACCTGCGCCATTTAGTGTCCAAGTTCCGCTGATTACTAGATTTACAGAGTCCTTAAGGCAATGTAAAGTGTTCAAGATAGAATCGTGTGATATGTAAATAAATATAATACGTGTAAATTGAAATTCTTACGATTGATTTTATTGCGGTTTGTTTGAAACGTCCTAAGCAGGTTTATTTATTGTTTTGGTTGTTTGTCAATAAATGATTTTGATCATACGGTTACAAGATTTGTAAACAAATCAAACTGCGAGACAAGGAAAATTCATTGCTAGAAAATTTGAGAGCAAAATTCGTTTAAATTGTTAAGTAATTTATGTCAAGGTGTTGACTGCACCTATAGCGTAATGGTCAAAAGCGGGCATAGGCACTGGGTTCGATTGCCAAATGCGACAACATTTTGAGTGATTCACATCCAAGATTGTTCTTTAAATTCTTGGTATTTCGTTAGCTAAATGTAAAAAATCTCCGCAATACTAGATTTATTTCTAGCTCAGATGTTGTTTTAAGAAACACTTTGAATATTCAGTGAGTTTCAATAGCCATATAAACAATTTTGGAACATCATACAAATAGGTATTTATACCTTAAATAAGTTAATTGTACGAGATTAAGACCCGCTAATTTTATTTTGTATGATGTATACAAATCGCGAATGTTTAAAATCGATTAATGTTGGAACACTTCGAATAGTTTGGCTTAGATAGATCGCAGCTATGTATTTCCATGTTACATCAATAACGTCACCGGAACGTAAATTTCGCACAAAAAGCACACTGCACTAACAAGCACTGTGATGGATTGAGTGCTTTAGAATGTAAGTACTCATTTTGTCGCTGTTCTGTTTAAAATCTGTTTTAAGTGTGTGAAATGTGTTATTTTTATGAGGGTTCTTTTATTAATTTACTAGCTTTTGCCCGCGGCTTCGCTCACGTTAAATTCGGGGTAACACAATACTCCTTCATCGTTCGATAGTAATTTTTGTTTTAATTCTGTTCATCTTAATATATAAAATCCTTGCGTTACTGACTGACTGACAGACACGCTACAGCCGAAACTATTGGGCGGAGGAAGCTGAAATTTGGCATGTATGTTCCTTGGGGACCGTAGGAGTGCACTAAGAAGGGATTTCCCGAAATTCCAACGGGATCGGCCAAAACGGGTAAATTAAAAAAAATTGCAGGCGTAGCTGCTGGCGTCCTCTAGTAAGAAATATAACCGCAAGAAGTATTTAAAACATTTCTGTAAACAGTATTTTTAGAGTTCCGTTGTCAAAAATGACTAAACACGGAATCCTTATAGACGCGCTCTATCTGTCAGTCTATCCGTATGTCACAGCCACTTTATGCCGTAACTATTCAGTTTACACATTTGAAAATTGGTAGTTAGATGTATTCTGTGAACCGCTTTACGACGTTATAGAAAATAAAAAATATTGAATACTTAGGGGGGCTCTTGATACATGGAACTGATGTGGAAAATGGGTCGTTATAATCATAATCATACGTTTATTTGTCAGAATATTGTTACAATAGGTGTAACAAAAACAATGATGTCCATAATATTCTGCTGTTTCCAGCGTACAAATGCATACAGAACACAGGAGTTAATGGTAAAATAATCATAATAATAGTACTGCGGATAAAATATTTATTAAACATAAATACAAAAACTAAAAACAATGTCAATTATGTAATGTTAAATGTCCGTTATAAATTACTTTGAGGTTCCGAAAACCATTGTTTCACAAAGTCAATCGTTTGAACGATATACGGTTCCAAAGTGGTAAAATGGGTGTGGGTGTTGCTCTTTAAAAAATATATGCTGTGGATCGTTATAAAAACTTCCATCGAAAATTGGTTTGACCGATATGTAGTCAGCAGTTTTTGAAATAAAGCACATCTTAAAAACCGCACCTATAGCTTTATCGTTTATACAAATACTATTAATAGTCGAAGATAATGGCTATGGTATGTGGATACCTCCACTGCGGAAACCTTCATCGCGAATAGCTTTTAGCTGTTTCGACCTAGGTGTTACTTGTAGCCGTTTGCCATAACAAAGCCTTGGTGCATTAAGATTCCGCATTAACAGGACTGGAACACCAACATTCAGTCTCAAGTTGCGTGAAGGTACTCCTGATAATTGTAAGGAGTTCAGAAACTCTATAGGGTACGAAGAAACTTGGTCAGTATTCATGACATTATCTACTGAAAGGTGCTCATCAACATCACTTTGTATACAGCCAAATGTCAAAGCCATGGTCCGATATCTCTATACACACTTTCGCATTTATGAGTAGAGAATTTTGGTTCAGCCGGTTTAGCGTGAAATTGGTATATATATACATACACATTTTCGCATTTATACCTAATATTAGCCAAGGCTGTTCCAATAATTATTAGTTTATATAAGTAAGGGAATGTGACAGTACTGACAGATAGCACATGCGCAGCACTCAATTCTTACAGCGCATGTGTTCTTACTGTCAATAGGTAGAAGGTTTGTCCCTACAAATTTCGACCCTCTCTTACATCCCTCCTAGATTATTTTTTGTATTATATTGTATCCTGTGTGTGTTTTTCCTGGTTCTGAGCTACCTCCCCACCAATTTTCAGCAAAATCGGTTCAGCCGTTCTTGAGTTATAAATAGTGTAACTAACATGACTTTCTTTTATGTATATAGACTAGCTGACCCGGCGAACTCCGTATCGCCTTTTTAAAGTCTTTTTTCTCATTCCTTTTTTTCCATCCATCCATCCAACAAGGCTTAAGAAATTGACCAAAAAATATTATTTCGTAGGAGTATTGTATCACTAACACTGTGAAATTGCTGAATTGTTTCACTAACGCAGCTGTAAAACGATTTATTAACTCCAGTATGCGACTGGCGCGTATGACTGATCTAGTGATATGATTAACTTACTAAGATGGCTATTAAAAATAGGGGTAGGTGTTAGAAGGATAAAAATTAAGAGTTGTTTGTATTTTCAATGCCATATCATAAAGAAAGAGACTGCCTCCGTGGTCCAGTAAATAGCGTATGCGACTGCAGATCGGAGGTCCCGGGTTCAATTCCCGGGTCGGGCAAAAGTGTTACAACCAACCAGTGTGCCAACAGGATTGATCTAGTGATAAGATAAAATTACTAATAAGTATGGCTATAAAAAAAAGAAGTTGGTGATAAAGGGGTGAAAATCAAGAGTTGTATGTATTTTATACGGTCATATCATAAAAAAATAAAAATATAAAAAAATGTTCAAAAAAAAAGATTTTTTGGGCTGGCCACCCTTATGACTTGGAAGTTTGAAAAATAGATTACGACCGATTCTCAGGCCTACCGAATATACATCGGTCCAGCCGTTTCGGAGGAGTATTTTAACTAACACCATGACACGAGAATTTTATATAAATAGATTTGAGAGGAACAGTTTTGTATGAAACCTATCTACGTATGTATATAAGTAAAGCTGAGCAAATAAATAATTTGACTTTAGGGTCATACATTCGAAATTCTGAATCATACATTTTTTTTTATAGTTATAGGCGGCAAACGAGCAGACGGATTGCCTGATGGTAAGCAATTACCGCCGCCCATGGACACAAGCAACACCGCAAGAGTCACAAGTGCGTTGCCGCCCCTTGGGGTTGGGAAAAGGGATAGGATGAGGAGTGGGATGAGGGAGAAGGAATAGGGGATAGGGCCTCCGGTACACTCACTCACCGAACGAAACGCAACAGTTTAGGTACCTACTGTTACTTTACGCCGATTTTCTGTGAGAGGGTAGTACTTTCCCGGTCGAGCCGGCCCATTCATGCTGAAATCAGCAAGGCTCTACTACCGCTAAACATACATAGACTCACGCCTGTTTCCCGGAGGGGTTGGCAGAGACTACGGAACGCCATTTGCAACGATCCTGACATACCTCTCTTGCTTCATTCACTCCCATCAAGTTTCTCATGTGCTGTTCTGTTTAGGGTACTTCTGACCTGTCCTTTTTTTAGGATGTCTCCAATCTGGTCAGAGAACGTCCGCCAGGTCTTCCCCTTCGTCTTGTCCCATTCACACTTGCCTTATATAATTATCTTCTTTGTCAGTCTTTCGTCGTCCATCCTCTTCATGTGCCCAAACCATCCTAACATGCCTTTCTCGATGCTTGTCACTACATCTTCTTTTACCCTACACCACTCTCGTATCACAAATTTCTTTACTCTGTCGGTCAAAGATACACCACACATACTTCTCAGTGTTCTCATTTCTACAGCTTTCTACTTTCAAGTCTCTTCTGCCATATCCAATTTTCACTACCATACATAAGGGTAAGCACTAACACCCCGCTATGCACAGCCAAACGTGCCTTTTTGGACACATCTTGACTGTTCATAAACGCCTTCAGAGCTCCATTCACACTATTACCTACATTAACTCTTCTTTCAATATCTTCTTCATTCTTACCATCTCTTGTAAACAACGTACCTTAGTAAACAAACTCATTCACTTGTTCCACTCGCTGTCCATCGATCAAAACATTAAAAGCCGTAACGCATTCCTCCTTTTCAAAACCATAACTTTCGTTTTACTTACATTCACTTTCATTCCTTTCCTCCCTAACGCACCATGCATGACTGTTACCATCTCCTGCAACTCCTCCGCTGAAGATGCAAGTAGTACCTGATTATCATCATTTAGAATCACGTGTTATTTATAATCTAATAACGACTTTACTACTATTTTAGGGTCAACAATTCATCGTGCTTGTCATCAACGAAAGGCGCTGCTGTTAAGACATTCGGAGCAGCGCTGCAGTATTTCTTAGTAGCACAATGTTCATTCAAAAGTGACCAGACGCTAATATACCAAGTAAGGTCTAATTTCAAACCAATATTTATACATGTATCTCAATCGTGTAATTATAAAAGGGTGTAATACCTAGTCGTCCCATGGGAGTGGCTGATGCCTATGGCGAAACGTCGGAGAAAAAGGAACGAATGAGTAGAGGTACAAACGGTAATTATAAAAAAAACCTTTATAATTCTATGTAGAAATTATTTATTTTATTTTTCATTTACAAAACTTTATTTTGTTCTGAACATCTTTCTGGTTACCTAAAAAAAATCAAACAAATAATAACATGCACTTAAAATCTCCGGCTCAATTTGCAGCAAACTTATAATAATCTGAAGTCAACAAGTAATTAATTGCGAATAATTTGTCATTACTATACTCCTCTTATACTAATAAAAATATAAATTACTTACCTATTTTTCAAAGCTTCGATTCGATTGCACATTTTCAAAGCTTCGATTTTATAATAGTCGGCGGCGGGACAACTGGTAGTGTTCTTGCCAATCGTCTAAGCGAAGTAGCACATTGGAAGATATTACTGCTTGAAGCTGGCGAAGAACCGCCTATTGAATCTAACGTAAGAATATTTTACTTAAATATTTTTTTTATAGACTCACGCCTGTATCCCCAAAGGGGAAGGCAGAGGTGTAATATTACACCCACATTTCGCCATGATTTTTTAGGTCCCACGTAATAGGGGGCGAGTCTATAGCCATACCGGGCACGTTACCAGACTCCGTGCTGCCGTGCTTTTGGCGGACCCGGGAATCGAACCCGAGATCTCTCAATCCCACGCGCACATTTATGCCGCGAGACCAACGAGGCAGTCTAAAATAAATACTTTTTTATGTTTCTTTTCAACAGCTATAGTTCAATACTACTTTACAACTAAAAATTTCAAATATAAGACAAAGAAGGACGGATTGCTTAATCCGACATAGAGCCCAGCTGCAAGCCATAACTGCCGAGCAAATAATCTTCCATACACATCATTAATCCAAGACAGACACACAAAAATACAATGCAACGAGATTTCTATCTCTGATCTGATTATTAAATCTAACGCAAATATCGTATCATCGTCCATGCATTTAATATTCAGTTTGGTACTATCTTTTCAGATTCCAGGATATGACTAAAATATTGAAGATAGTAAGTACAATTGGAAATATCCGACGGCTAACAATGGCGTCACTGCTCAGGCTATTGTTAATGGCTCTATAAACATATCAGCTGGCTAAATGTTTGGTGGTTCTAGTAGTCTCAATAACATGCATTATATTCGAGGCAACGAAAGAGTCCATAAAAATTGGTACAAAGAAGGTGATAATTAATGGAATGCACATAACATAAGAAGATGTTTCAAGACAGCCTAATGTCTGTAGAACCAAGAAATGGTTTGTGATCCTAATATAACCTAATAATTTATGGGTATACTGGACTATTAGCTATAAATAAGTTTAATAGTACTTGATCAAAATCTGGCTAGGAGGGCTGGAATTGTTTGCAAACGATAGTGGAAGCGTGATTATATTCATCAGTCCTTGTAGCCACAACAAGTCTCTGACATATAGGTATGCACTGTGTTTTCACAGCGATGAAATCAAACTAATAGGTACATGTGCAAACTTACCTGATGTCTTCACTGATGTCAGGCTTGAGCTAAATTAGACAAATCATACAAATATATTGGCCAAAATAGATGAATCAAGTATCTTATAGTTACCAGGGTCCAGTTCGGTGTCCTTCTTCAGAGCACGATTCAAGTAGATGACGACACACAAATTTTACAAGGGTTCAACAATTCACAATTTTATCACAATTCTTGCCGGTAATGTTCAAAGGGCGGCAGATACAAGAATTTACAGTTCAGGTTTACTTCAATACCACTACAATTCGCGAAGCACCCATGTGCTTTCAAATGGCTATATTTCAGGAGGACAAAACCGTGTTAATTTTACTTTTTTGTCAATCGCTCACAACCTTGTCGGACAAATTCATATAGCGACGGTTGCGAGGTTGTTAATCAATATAATTAATTCCAAAACGCAAAATTACAAGACGGCGTGAGCGCAAGAAATTTTTTATACCAGTCACGACAAAGAACAAAGAGTAATGATTTGACAGTTCATAGTGTGACCATAGTCAGAAATTTTCAATAGACAAAGTAACACGCAACTAAACTGAGATAATCGATTTAACTTGTCACAAACAATATTTCTATTTCAAACATCCACCCGCCCCGGACCGGCCTACCGGTCCGCTAATCAGTTGGTAGACGTGACAACGTTGCAACCGCTCGCCTCAGAATCGAACCGTCCACCAAGACATCAGCAAATCGGGGAACTCCATCAGTCCCAGTTACCAAACGAAGAATGCGCCCCCTGCGCCATCTGAGTGGCGGAAGGTTAGCCTCCTTGATCAAAACGAGGTCTCCAATCTTGGGTGGTCTTGTCGGTCCACTTAACGCGTTGCTGGAGTATGTTTAAATATTCCAAATTCCAGCGTTTCCAAAAGCTCTGAAAAGCTCTGAGTAATCTGACGTACCAATTCAAAACGCAAGAGACGATTAGGTCTCGTATCAATATAGGGGTACTAAGGTAAGGCGACAAGTGGACGACCAATCAAAAAATGGCCCGGCGTAAGGGCTTCCAAATCATTCGGATCTGAGGAGATCGGGCACAATGGCCTAGAGTTCAAAACAGCCTCAATCTTACAAAACACAGTTGCGAGTTCCTCAAATGTAAGGACAGATTCACCGATTGTCCTGCGCAAGTGTGTTTTGGCCGATTTTACAGCGGCCTCAAATATACCACCCCAGTGTGGACAATTTGGTGGGGAAAATAAACAATTAATCCCACGTCGGGCAAGCCTATTGCCTATATCAGCCTTGTTGGTTTCAAGGAAATTAACAACGTCATTCAAATAATCATAAATGCCCTTGAAATTAGTGCCGCAATAAGAACGGATCAAGGAAGGCAGCCCTCTGCGGGATACAAATCTGTCAAATGTGGCTACAAACGCCTCGGTCGTAAGCGAGGAGACCAGTTCCAAATGTACGGCCTTTGTGGAAAGGCAAACGAAAACGCACAAGTAGGCCTTAACAGTCTTGCTGTTTCGAAACGTCGACGTTTTCACCAAAAAGGGACCAGCGAAGTCCGTGCCAACACCGTCAAACGTCCTGCTCTCAGTTACGCGATCTGCTGGTAAGTCTCCCATCAAGGGCTGCATGGTAGAAGCCTTGAGCTTATAGAAAGGGATGCAGCGAAAGACTACACTCCGAATAATTCTTCGGGCAGACAAAGTCCAAAACTCGCGTTGCAAAATGGCCAACAGCGCATTACAACCAGCATGCGAATTCTTGAGGTGACGGTCAGTTACCAACAGACGTACCAAATGACCGTCCCTGGGTAACAAAAGGGGGTGACGTGCCCCGTAAGGAAAGTTGGCGTTCTTGAGACGGCCTCCAACGTGCAAGAGGCCCGTTTCGTCCAAAAAGTGGTTCAATTTAGATACAGCGCCCGATCAATCTCCTTCTCAAAATGCGCCAATTGCATAGGACGAACCCAAAAGGTAAGGGACTCCTGTCGTTCCTGTGGTGAGAGAAACGGTGGTTGGCGTTTCTGTTGTGGATGCCTAAAATTAAAAACAAAACGCTTTATCCAAGCAGTAAAAAAGTCAGATTTAACTAAAAAATTCTTAAAAATGAGAATGTCAGAAAGATTTTACTAACCAATGGCACAAAAGTAGCATTTGGCGTTGAAGTAGAAAATAATAGCAAGATAATGACTTTTTATTCAGTCAATGGTGTTATTATAAGTGCCGGTGCTGTACGATCACCGCAACTTCTGATGGTTTCTGGTGTTGGCCCTAAAGAACATCTACATCCGAAGAATATCACTTATTTATGTGATTCTCCAATGGTTGGTCAGAATATGCAGGAGCATTTGTACATTCCTGTAACTGTGTATGGTAAGATGCCGGACGAGCAGTCAGGGGTGAAGAACTGTTGGATACTATAAACAACATGTTCAATAGAATTAGTCGATTGGCACACAGTGATATGTTGACAGATATAGTGGCATTTTATTCTACTCAAAAGAACGTAACTGTTCCAGAATGCAGGCTCCAGCTAACGATAAAACCAAAATCAAGCAAAAATTTAGAATGGATTTTGAGCTCTATACATAGATATAAAAAATCTATGGGGGATTTTATAACCAATTTGAACGAAAACTATGCTCTTTATTATTTTGCTTTTAGTCTTTTGCATTCCTTATTCAAGAGGAAATATTTCTCTAAACTCAAATGGTCCGAAAGACCCTCCATTGATTTTTTTAAATTACTTTAGCGATGATAGAGATTTGAAAGTACTGCAACTTTCAAGAACTTTCTGAAAGGACTTAAAATGGCATCAAAAGTAGTTGAGACTAAATATTTCAAAAATATAGGATTGGATATGGATTTCAAGGAAGAATGCCATGCCTTAAATGTGAACAACAAGTTTTAGATACTGAACAGTATTGGAAGTGTATTTGTCTAAATATGGTGACGTCTTCAAATAATTTAGCGGGCACGTGCAAGATGGGATCTGATGCCAAGACCTCAGTAGTGGATAGTAGTCTTAAAGTCTACGGAAGCAGTAATCTGCGAGTGATTGATGCTAGTGTTATGCCAAAAATAACTAGCGGTAATATTAATGCAGTATCGATTATGATTGGAGAAATGGGTGCAGAATTAATAAAACAGGATTACGACAGACACAATATTAAATTTAAGAAATTATGTGAAAAGCATTGATTTGATTAATAAATAGGTTAGTTGTCGTATGTAATTCATAAGCTAGTGACCGATCGGAATTTTGCGCTACTGCCTAGCTCTTTTTGCACTGACGAGAGAGTAGTGGAAAAGTGCACGTATTAATATAAAAGTCAATCTGAATAAACATGTTTAACATCTTATCTGTGTTATAAATAATACGTGAAGATACCAGTGTATGGTTTTTAACGCTTCGTATGCACATGAAAAAGACAGATTTGGCAAAATTAAGTTTGTATGGATAAGGAGTGATTGAAAAACTGGGATTGGATTTTGTTCTACACGGAGCTACTTTATATAAATTGTATGTGCAGTCTTGAACGAAGTAAATAAAAAGTTTTCCAAGCACGTTTCATCAATTTAATAAATCTGCCAAATTTTATCAGGATAACTCGGCAACTGAATTTATTGTTTACTGATTGCTATCCAACGTCAAGCTAACCCATTTGTATAAATAAACGTCGACAATATGGCTTGGTCGTAGATAATATCTACGTCCAAGCGATTACGATTCACACAATATCCAGCTGTCTGTATACATATAATGTATACAGACAGCTGGATATTGTGTGAATCGTATATTTATTTTTAATGGGTTAAGGCAATACACCTATTACTTTAAGGCTTCCTGTATACGACGCCGGACCCGCATCGGTGCCGCACCGCAATACTGTGTATTCACATCAAAACCGCATCGCCACCGCGTCGACGCCGCACCGACGCCGCATAAATACAGCGTTGTCACAACGCTAAATTATAAAGCAGTGATCATAGTTATGTATAGTATTGTCGGAGTAAAATCTTTTACATTTATTACAATTTATTTCCGCCGCTGCTATGTTATTAGTACAAGCTCTGCTTAGTTTGGGACTAGAGGGTGTTGTGTGAATGTGGTAGAATATTATATTATATTATTATTATATTATTTTTTTCACAAAATATTAATTATCAGTACAGAATTACAAGATTTTGATTAAGGAAATACATTTTATAAACATTAATCCATTTTTATTTGAATGCTGGTAATAACATTAAGTTAATGAAGTACAAGAAGTTTAACTTTCGAAAGGTAACGTTCAACGTTGCTTTTTCTGTTATTATTGTAGGAGTTTTATTTACAGAAGTAAAACATGAAGTTCCCGAAGGTTTTGTTAGGTCTGCGGAAGTTATTTTATAATATTTGTATTAAGGAGTTTGATAACACTTCAAATGTTTTACTTGTAAACTTGGAAGTTTTCAGTGTAACAATGCAAGAATATTGAAGACAGATTGAAGAGAAAAAGGTTATCTATCGTCTTTGTTTGTTTTATTGCTAAGAATATTCAATGTATTAGACAAATGGTTTCAAAAGTTGTCTGAGCCCGACCCATGAAACAAAAATTCTAACTTGAAACCCACTTGTTAGCTGTTTTTTGACAAAAATGAGGCATAGTCGGGAGTATAAAGGCGTAAAGGGGAGCGGATCTTTCGTCAGTCGGGGTCACCTTACATTTCAGGACCCACTCAATATTGGACACCAGTGGGTCTCGCCCATAGTTTGGGCAATAGGTACTGTATTGTACCACTCATCCGAAGCCACTAGAATCTTTTATTTTCTATAATTGTACTTACTATTTCATAGTTTGGATTGTGACTTTAGTCGACGTCACTGCTCCATAACATAAAGCTTGTTATTTTTACCATCGGTCAATTTATCTGCATACATTTTATATTATGTGTTTCCGAATAATTTGGAGCAATACTTGGCTTCTGCGGCTGCAATCACAATGCTATTAGCTTTGTATAAACAATGCATACTAATTATGCGATGACCGAGAGATCTTTCCCCCATATATAGAGATTTTTTTTATTGTATTAGGCGGCAAACGAGCGGACGGATTGCCTGATGGTAAGCAATTACCGCCGCCCATGGACACAAGCAACACCACAGGAGTCACAAGTGCGTTGCCGCCCCTTGGGTTGGGAAAAGGGATAGGATGAGGAGTGGGATGAGGGAGAAGGAATGGGGAATAGGGCCTCCGGCACTCTCACTCACCGAACGAAACGCATTTGGGTTTTATTTATTATATTGTCGATTAAAAATTATGCTCCTTGTGTTTATAAATATTTTTCCTTCATAAATATAATATTATAATCTTCTTAGCAGGATTTTTTTTTTTAAACTACGTCATTCGATATCTGCACTGCTCGCCACAGCGGCCGGGCGATAGTGCTCAGCCGCGGCATCGCTTTATATCATTCTTTAAAAACAATTTCATACGTTTTCACAGTAGAATGGCGGATTAAATATGTCACAAAAATGATTATAAAAATCATGATAAGAAAAGGAAACGTTTATAAATACAATTTGGTGAAATGATTACAAACCCAATATTAACCATTACCAGACATTTTTATAATGTCTTTTAACCAAATCAAAAGGTCATAATCCGACATGTCCGGACGTTTTACCCGCACCCTCGTGGTTTATTATATAAGGATTATTCAAATCAATTGTCCTTTTTGTAAAGAATTACACTGCATCAACCAGGGCGTTTGTGTTATTTGAAATAAATCAAATGAGGTAGATGTAATCCTTGTTAAATGTACAATATATCAATTAGTAAAAGACAAGATTGCGAGATACCTACCGAGATCTCATAATAAAAGAATAATCGAATAAGAATAATTAAAAGTATCCAACTTTTGCAAATAAACAACTTTGTTCTAGTTGTTCCTTTCGTTAAGATTAATAATAGAAAAACAAGTTGTTTCTCTTTTCGCATCGACCCTTTTGATTTTATTTTGGAGTAAATGGAACTGCGGACTTTTTAAAACTATATTTTATGCAATACATTAATATTTTTCTATCTAATGACACTACTAGTTGACGGCACTCTGGGACATTGATTTTATTATAAGGCCTTTTAGCTCACACTTTTTGTATTTTTATCAAGCAAAGTGAAGAGACGCTACAATCGAGATGGCTTCACTGCATGTCTTATGGACAGTTTTGACACAAATCATAATCAAAACGGTGATATTTAAGTTTCAGGTAATTATCTCTACTCCTATAATAATAGGTACAGACGTCTAAAATTCTACATCAATCTTCTTTACATATCTACTTTTTTTGTAAATACATACATATTATACATAGAATCACCCAGACCAAGACAAAAATCCATGTTCATGCACACAAATGTTTGACTTGAGCGGGAATCGAACACGCGACCATCGGCGTAGCAGTCGCTTACACTTCCTTACCTGTCAAATTGTATATTTATGTATTTACTTCCTTAATTGTGTATTTATGTATTTAGTTTCTTCATTGTACCGAAGGGAGTGACATTCGAATCTAGTAATATCGCGATGTCTCTAAAACGAAGATCAGCTATAATCCGATACAACCCCTAACATCGCCTAAAATACTTTTAGGTCGTCTATATCCCACAGTACAACAAGATGATACAAAGAAACTGAAATAAAACGACGTATTCCCAGAGACGAGTGGCAAAGACTGACAATGTTTTATTTCTAACTATAGAAGTAAACACACAATTTAAAATACATGTCTATATGTCTAGTGACAATAAAAGACAGATGGCCAGTACGATACATGGCCAGTGCTAATACATACTGTGTAGATATTAAACGTTCAACACCCCCACTATATCTAACAATATGTATATACACAATTATTACAATCTTTGAAATACCTACCTAATATATCCAAAAACTGATAATGTTTGACAACACAAAGCCTTTCTGAATACATCAGCTGGCATCTCAGCTGTAGGCAAATACTTCACATTTACAATTGTATTTACTACGTATTCTATACAAAAGTAAAATATCTCAATAGACGCTTTACATTGCACAATGTTCTCTAGAATAGCAATTGTAAAAGTTAAGCAAAAATCTAACTGCATAAGTAATATCAGGCCTGGTTAGAACTGCTAAGTACATTAGACAACCAATAGCTTGCTGATATGGGAATTTTCCAACATAGTTTTCTCCCTTACATATGTACATGCAAGTAAATTTTTGTAACACCTGATCAATATAATCAGACTGGTTCAATGTGATAGATTTCTCAGATTTATTAACACATTGACACCAATGACTTTCTTAAGTTTGAAATACTAACTACATTTTTCAAGTATTCTGTTTCTTTACAACCATTTGAAAAAATAAAAATCTACAAAAAATATTTCTAACTTTTGTATATATACATGGATCTATCTTAGATCTCCCTATAACTAATATTTGACAAACATAGCAACTAAACATTCACGGAACCGAACTTTGTTAACACTAAGCACTCACTTACACTGCATAACCCTACCATCTTGTGGACTATCATATAATTCCCATGCATCATTTTCTTTTAACTTTTCTTCTTCCTGCATGGACAACGTCCACTGTTTCTTTTCTGGTCCGTTGCAGTGTCAAACCTGCCCCATCATAGGTTTCAGCGCTTGTACAAAAATTCAACATACCATATCTCTCTGGTGGTTTCCGTGTTCGTCTGGGTCTGTCCATGAATCCTTCATTTTCACACTGAAGTATACTCCCTGAGTCTTTATAATCATTATCACTGTTGGAGTTATCTTCAAGACTATATATGCAGATTCCAATCTTGTTACCTTCTGGGCTTGTTGTTTACCTTCAAGACTAGATGTTGATTCCAAAACCTTTTACCTTCTGGGATTGTTCTGGTTTAACCTAATCCCCCACTGAAGCAACATTCTGGTCTTACACTTGAATCACACATTCTGAATTGATTTCTGGCTTCAATTTCAGGCCTATAACCTGAAATAATACATGAAATAATACAACGTTTGCCCATCGACCGCGCTTGTAATTTCTTTATCTGGTTCTGCCTTTATACAATGTTTCATGCCTTCCAGAACCAAGAAATTTTCTGCAGCGAAACACCACTCCGAATAATTTACGCGTCCCTTTAGTTTCGAACTGTCGAATTTTGTCGAACTGATATACTGGAACATACTGCGATAATTAAAATTACAGCTAAATCGCACTGGATACTGTCTTTTAACACTTGCTTGCAAAATTCTTGTTAAAACGAATACTGTCTTTTAACACTTGCTTGCAAAATTCTTGCTAAAACGACTCAATTGCGATTTTAACACTTGCTCGCAAAATCCTTGTTAAAACGAATACTGTATTTTAACACTTGCTTGCAAAATTCTTGTTAAAACGAATACTGTCTTTTAACACTTGCTTGCAAAATTCTTGCTAAAACGACTCAATTGCGATTTTAACACTTGCTCGCAAAATCCTTGTTAAAACGAATACTGTATTTTAACACTTGCTTGCAAAATTCTTGTTAAAACGAATACTGTCTTTTAACACTTGCTTGCAAAATTCTTGCTAAAACGACTCAATTGCGATTTTAACACTTGCTCGCAAAATCCTTGTTAAAACGAATACTGTATTTTAACACTTGCTTGCAAAATTCTTGTTAAAACGAATACTGTCTTTTAACACTTGCTTGCAAAATCCTTGTTAAAACGACTCCATTGCGATTTTATGAGCTCCCTGGGCCCATAACCTGAAATAAAACGACGTATTCCCAGAGACGATTGGCAAAGACTGACAATGTTTTATGTCTTACTATAGAAGTAAACACACAATTTAAAATACATGTCTATATGTCTAGTGACAATAAAAGACAGATGGCCAGTACGATACATGGCCAGTGCTAATACATACTGTGTAGATATTAAACGTTCAACAGAAACAATAGATGCATGTCAGTTATATTTTAAAGTAATCCATCATAGACTAGCCCTGATTAACGTTTACTAAATATACTTGTATAAAAGCAAAGTTAACGTCCATAGAAAGCCCACTATCACTATCACACGGCACTATTTCAAAGAATATGATAACACATAACCACAAAAGTAGTTAACTACTTTATCTAGTCATACAAATTGGTATAGTCTAGATAGATAGTCTAGGTATAGTATCTTGTCGGAACTTTAAGATTAGAACATACATTGGTATGTTCTAAACTTAAAGTTCCTACAATATATTATAACTATAAAATTAGGTTTGCTAGAGTGAACAGCCAGTATCTTTGTGATAACAATTCACGGCGTTCTGAACTACAATGAAGTTTTGTTTCACTGTTTGAAAATTACGTAAATGTGGTTTCCTACTGTACGCCGAAGAAAACTTTGCTACTATACCTATTAATTACTGAGCCGGAGTACCACAGGGTTATAAATCTTGCTAGGTTATTCTTAAGCATATTTCACTGATATGCATTATTTAGTATCGTATTCATTTGGGATTAGGTAGAGTTGGGAATAATAGTAGTTAGTTAGCTGAGTTAACGTCTTGCGTCATAAAGTGCTAGTTTACTATTGTTCAGATATCTTTATAAATTAAATTAAATTAACTTCATTAGCCAAAAACTTACATCTAGGTAAATTCTTAGTGATTTTCATATTTAGTATCTCAGCTATATTCTAGTTATTCAAGATTGGTGTGCCTCTGATTCTCAAACTAGGTTATTACCTGTGTTTTGCGTTTTCAGGGGTTCATCGATCTGACCATACAATATCACTATAGGTATAGGTACACTTTAAGATGATACATTAGTAGGTATACAGTATTATATAAATTAAACATAATGTGTGTGTGTGTGTGTGTGTGTGTGTGTGAATGTTTGTGAGTTTGTGTTATGTGTGTAGTTTGTCTGTGTTGCCTTGTGTGTTTGTAAGAGTATAATGGGTATACGTTTTTTGTGCTATGTTTGTATGCGTGCGTGTATGTATGTGTGTATATCTGGGTTTTAGATGCGAAGTTTAGGATTGTTAAAAGTGAAATGAGAAGGAGGGGAGGGGGGGAACGGGAAAGGGATTTGACAAGATTCTATTTTATAAGAGCCTCTGTGGTCTAATAGTTTTGCTGTTTGAGCCAGTCGCGGATTTTCTTTTTTTTGCTTGGAACCTAGTCATTGGGTAGATGCTCAGGAGTCTGTTTATTTTGTTGTACAGGTGGTCACAAAGAAAGTATGAGTGCTGTTTGGCTAAAATGGTTCTACAATGGTTCTACAACGTTTTATGGTGCAAACCTTGTTCTGCCTACGTTTTCGCTTAGAAAATGTTGGATCATATATTAGACTAGAGGACGCCAGCAGCTACGCCTGCATTTTTTTTAATTTACCCGCTTTGGTCGATCCCGTGGGAATTTCGGGAAATCCCTTCTTAGTGCACCCCTACGGTCCCCAAGGAACATACATACCAAATTTCAGCTTCCAGCGCCAAATAGTTTCGGCTGTAACGTGTCTGTCAGTCAGTCAGTAACGCAAGGATTTTATATATTAAGATTGGAGTGGGTTTTCAGTACTATTTGTAGAATAAAAATTTGCCTTACGGTTAGCACAGGTACGTCCTCATACAGTTTGGTGGTTTATGATATGGCATTGTTTTAGAAAATACTATTGTTGTGTCTATGTATACGATTTTATCGCCAACTACATTACAATTAGCCCATAAAAATGCGAATAAATACGCAAATGGGGTCATAAGGAAAATATCTTGCAGGGTTGCTATCTCAATTAAAATATATATGTTCTTAATATTATTGATTATTCAAGATCCTGTTATACGTGTCCCATGCCACGAATCTCCTTTTTCGTTTATTATAAAATGCAAACAAGCTCATCAAACTGACTGATATCATAAGAATCAAATATTGGATGACCCATCAAAGTCGTTATATGTAACGAAACTACAATCAAAAGCACTTATATAAGCTATAACAACGCGAAGAATTAACCACTCCCACTATTGCTTTTATGGCTGCTCCGAAGGTTTTCCGTATTTCAATATAGCAGGGAAAGAAAGCACAGCAAATACTCATATATCTTGTCAACGATTTTCCTGATTAAGGCACACTTAAACTTATACTCGGTCCAGTGATGACCCTTACTGTAAACCGTTCCTTTGAACGCCAATTGTCAGACCGGCTCGAACAAAAAACTTTAGGGGGGAAAACAGTGATGCGATTCTGAGATTATGTGCGAGAATTTAGGCTATGTTCTTTATAAGTGATTAAAACATTTCTAACATTTGTTTCCTATTGACTGTCCATAATTTTAGACAATATAATGAATAAGTTACTTGCATTGCCAAATTTTTAAACTATTGATAGGACACCATTGCTTTGAATAGCAAGTTCTGATTATTATTTAATTATGTTTTTTATTGAAGCTTATAGTACGCACGTTGCCTTCGTATCCTTTCTGAGGTTAATTGTTACATCAAACGCTTAAAATGTATCTTTGCACCTGTGCAAGATATAGATACAGATATCACAACTCTATCGAACTCACAACACTCGGCACAGCGCTGAACTGCGAGAAGACCGCTTAGACCACTATGCCATACTCGTGTTTGAAATAAACATTTCTTTATTGTTACTACTAGCTGACCCGGCAAACGTTGTTTTGCATTTTTTTTTTTTTTTGAAAAATAGATGTTGGCCTATTCTCATAGATACCGGATAAGCACAAAAAAAATCATCAAAATCGGTCAAGCCGTTTCGGAGGAGTATGGGAACGAAAACTGTGACACGAGAATTTTATACACGCTGATTTTTAATTGTTTTTAGAGCGAAAGCCATCTTATTACTTATCGTTAACAGAACCTAACCAGCTAATAATATTTGAAATATAAGCTAAAAAAATATTGAGAAAATAAATAATTTAATAGTTCGAGAGCACGAAGTATCACCATTGCCGCGCGCTAACGAAATCCGTTCGATCGTGTCATATACACACATAGGTACTAGGCATTGGTCATTCAACTGCGGTGTCTGCGATCCCCCCCCCCCAATCGTGCGCGCGCGCCTCGCTTGCATGAGAGGCCCCGTCTGCATTTCAACACAGGGTCAGCCAATAGCGGTGGCTTGACGCGGGCGCAATGCATCACTCGTGTCCAATCACGTTCGACTGTGTTCGGGTTCAATTGGCATGGGCCAGTAGTCCGTAGCCTTGAACTTCAGTCTAAATAAATTAGGTCAGCGAGATAGTTGTATGTCACGTTTTATCCCATCACTTTGTGTCCGTCTTACGTAATAAGTCGAGTATTATGGTCCCTATGTACCTAATTATTACGTGTTTGGAGATAACACGGAAGAAGTGACGTGTTCGAAGTGTAGTTAAAATACATAGGTGATAAGTGAACGAAACAAGTGAAACTGTGTGAAAGGTGTAAATTGATTGTGATGTAGGCAGCAGACAGCTAAGGTAAATGATTTATTCATTTTTTAATACCTACAGTGATTGCATTCTTTTAAATACGTTAGAAATACGCAAGTAGGTACAAAACTTTTCCATTGTTAAAATCTTTGTCTAGTTATTCAAAAGATAATGTAGGTAACTAGGTACCTATGGCAAACAACGTAACTTACGTAACTAATAATTCTTAGTTTATCGTGTTTCTTCTAAAAGTTCATTATGATTTCGTGAACCCACAGCTTATTCGTCAGTCCGAGTAATGTACGAAGGAATTATTGAATAGGTATAGCTATTAAGTTACATACGTTTATTGTTCTAATTATTTATTACTGCACTTCATGGTTGGCGTAGTGGTTTAAGCGATGTTTGACACAAAACTTTGTGTGATTCATAAATTCTTGTTTCGTTTCCTGTGTCCGTTAGTGGTAGGTTTGTAATGTCCTTCGGAACACAGGATTTAGCACTAGGGTACGGGAGTAGTTATTAAAAAGAGAACAAAAGAAGAAAAAACATGTGTTTAAAATTGTTGGCATCGTAATTACCTAAATCGTGTTTTCTAAGTAAATTACGTATCATTATCGGTCCGCACTAAGTAACTACCGCTGTAGGTAACAGCTGACGGCGCCCGGTGGCGCGCGCGGCGAGGTCACGACCGCGCGGCGCTCGAACATACCTAACTCGAGAGAATCGTGCGTTGCTACGTATTACCAACAGTTACCGATTTTTATAACTTTTTTGTTTTAGGTGCTATATGAATTTTGATTTTGAATATGAATAGAGGATTTTATTTCGGACATGAGGTTTCTTTTTCCTAAACCAATAAAAAATCAGCGTGTATATTAGAGATAATAATAGTATTAGTAATTGTTATATTATTATAGATAGTTCAACTCAGTTATGCGCGCGGCCCTATGTGTGGGTAAACCTTGTACATATACAGTGACTTTGTGTGCGTGACAAGAGGTACAGTCGGGTACAAATACAAATACAGTTATTTACGGGTTATATGCGGGTTTAAAAAAAACAGTTCTTTCGTAACTTAATGTTTATTTATTGAACATTATTCTGAATCGCTACTTGAAAAATCAAATGATGAATTTTCGAATTCGCTGCTCTCACCAAGGTTAATTATGATTTCTGACTCCATGTCACTCCATGTCTATAGTATTCTTTGTATTACCCCACATCCCTTTATCAATTTGACTTAAACGTTCATTTATGAATTTCATTATTTCCGTCACATTTTGGTCGACATTATGTGAAGCAATATAATTTTTTTAAATTCTCCACACATTTTCTACGGGGTTTAGTTCAAGATGATAAGGTGGCAATCGAAGAACTTTTATGCCAAATGGCTGAAGTTTGTCGTCAATCTTGTAACAGATACACTTTTCTTAATTTTTTTAATCAAATCATACAGATCAATTTTTTTCATACGTGCATACATACATACATAACGTCACGCCTTTTATCCCCGAAGGGGTAGGCAGAGGTGTATTTCTACACCCACTTTTTGCCAGATATACTTTAGTCCCACGTAATAAGGGGCGAGCTTATTGCCGTACCGGGCACATTTCCAGACTCCGTGCTGCTACTGACAATTTCGTGACAGAAAAACCCAATAACACTGCCCGACCCAGGAATCGAACCCGGGACCTCCCGATCCCACGCGCACATTTATGCCGCGAGACCAACGAGGCAGTCGTATAGGGTTTGATGTCGAGTTTTCCGTCTCTACGCAAAGATGGTATTTGCATCGTGTTATCCCTTAGTCGGCTCTTACGACACCCACGGGAAGATAGGGGGTGGTGACA
Source organism: Euclidia mi (assembly GCA_944739405.2). NCBI lineage: Eukaryota > Metazoa > Arthropoda > Insecta > Lepidoptera > Erebidae > Euclidia > Euclidia mi. The sequence goes on from OX123182.2 coordinate 94,255,724, forward strand.
CTTGTATTCTATGCCGTCAACCACACGTTTTTCATATCTTGATTAAAAGCTATATTTTTTTCTGTCAGCCATCTCTGCATTTCTATTTTTTTGAAATTAGTATTTGGGGCTCTGTCATTTTGTACATTATGGTATAAGGCATTATCAAGCACAACCAAAGAGTTAGGTGGAAGATTCGGTTTTAGACGTTCTTTTAGCCACTTTTCATAGTTTTCTGCGTTCATATTACAGTGGTAATCACCAGAAACACTATTTGGTTTGTATGTCAATAGTGCGTTAGGTACGAAACCTTGTTCTTCGTCCTTTCGACAGGTTTCTCTTTAAAGGTGGTCCATCTTTATACCCCATCCTTTGTTTTGCACATGATTAGTTAAGATGTAGCTCTCATCTGTATATACGATACACCGATTTTCTTGACGGTATCTGAGTAAAATTTTTAGGTAGGTAAATCGTAGTTTTTGGATGTCATGCCGCTCTATAATAACACGTCTGTTATCCACAGTTTTTCGCCATTTGTATCCCAACTTTAACAAAGCTGTACGCAGAGTCGAAATACTTCCATCATAGTTAAGTTTATCTTGAAATATTCTTTTCAACTTTAGCAAGGTAGGTAACTCGCGATGTTCTAAATGGTAATTTTGAATAGTGAAACGTATAACATCAACGTTAAAGTTGTCTAATTCTAACTTCTTTAAACGTTTTTTACGGTCTTTATGCGGAGATTTAAATTTAGAGTTAGATTCTTTTCCTTCAGCCAATATATAAGTAATTGTTCTCTCTGATACCCCCACTGCCATTGCTGTTCTTTTCCGTACGCTATTTTACTGTTCACTTAATTTCGATATTAAAATTGGACTTGCACTGCAAACTGGATCACTTACTAGTTCCAATATATCTCTCGCATCTATTTTCAGAAATTCGTATACCTTAGCAATGGTTTCTCGAGTCTAAAACAATAATACGTAAACGTCAACAAGGATAAATTTTCTCGTATATAGAATCATATTAAATAATAATTACATCTAAATTTAATAGGTGCATAGGGTTCCCACCAAGAACTTGGGTCCCAAGCCAACCTCACCTGCAAGTGGTGCACCTGCCGATCAACGGACGAGGCCCTGGCAAACAAAATATCCCGATAAGCGGCAATAGGCTCGCCACCTATTACGTGGGATCAAAACACTGCCGAAAAGTGGGCGTTTAATATGCCTCTGCCTACCCCTTCGGGGAAACAGGCGTGAGTCTATGTATGTATGTATGTATCTAAATTTAAAATTAAAAAATATTTATCTGACTCCTTAAACATTTTCTCCGTGAAGAACTAGACTTTTTCGTAAACGACTGTACCCGTAAGAAAAAGGGATAAGAACACGTCTTGCTCGGACGTCACTACCACACGAATGAAAGTTGTATATTTACAAGCCCACGCACACATAGGGCCGCGCGCACAACTGAGTTGAATTATCTGTATTATTTTATTTTTTATTTATATCAGATAATAAATCCATAGTATGTTAGTAGTACTTATAACTTATGTTAGTATAAATTAATCTGTAAGTATAAAAAACATAATTAAATCAATATATACGTCAGTGCACATGAAGACTGACCCAATCTTTGAAAAAAGGACTGTCAAGCCTATCAGATAATACTCTCAAAATGCTGTTGGTGCTCGCCCGCATACGGTGTAATATGGAGGCCGCTCGCTTTCTCATTATGGCATAATAATCGTCTGATGCGTGCCTCCACAAATATACCGGACGCACTGCAGTATCTTGGCAGCCCCAACAGCATTCTGAAAGCATTATTGTACTGCACTCGAAGTGCAATGAGTGCCCGTTGGGTACAGCTCATCCACAGGGCGCACGTATAAAACGTCTGGCAGTAAGCGCGAACCAACGTTAATTTTACGTTTCTTGCGCATCGTTTAAACCTGCGGGCAAGCATGTTTCCTCGGACAGCCTATGCCTTCCGTTCCCTCTCAACATCCAAGTCGTCGGTAAGATACTCCATGACCCAATGACCCAAGTATTTAAATTTTGAGACTATAGTGAGTGCTACGCCACTGAGTCTTACAGGCGGTACCACGGCAAGTTTGTGGTTACGGGGCAGAAAAACCAGCAACTCACTCTAATCTAGTATAATCTGTTGTATTTTCTCTATATTAGCACAGATTTACAAATAGTACTACGCATTTTAGTAACTTTTTTATTTGTGTCTCTGTGACAGTTGTTACTTGACTGATTGAACGCTTATTTACTTTTGAGGTTACTTTTCGTACACACAAACTTCAATATGAGCAAAACAAACCAGTATATTGTTAAATTCAACACGATAGATAAAAACGTCAGTAAATTGTATGAAATCGGTATGAATCTATCTCTAAAGGGTGAAGACCAAGCCTAAGCAGTTTTTAGTTCGTTTTAGGGATATCGAAAAGTATCGTGAACAAATGGATGAACTGTATTCAACTCTCATGTCTGAGTCTACAAACCTTGACGAAAAGAAACGTCAAGAGCTAGACCGTGGTTATGACGAGTTCCAAGAGCTGTTTTATTCTATTTAAGTCATATACTCATCCATAGGTTCACAACAATTTACATCATCTAACAACAATTCCAATAGTGTTCACAAGTCTAGTGAATTTCGCCTTCCGAAGCTGTCACTCAACAAATTTAACTTAATTCATAACAATGTCATTAGTGTACTTGATAAGGAACCCCTATCATTAGTGAAACATTTAATTTTAACACCTGAAAATTATACAATAGCATTTTGTTTACTAACTGATCGTTATAAAAACATAAGAGTTATTGCAGACAAATATATAGAAACAATTTTAAGTCTGCCAAATATTTCTTAAACAAATATAAAAACTTTGAACCGATTTGTTTCCACTATCAAGGAAAGCACTCAAGCCCTTAAAGGGTTGAAGTTTGATGTAGATTCTTGGGGTTTTTTGCTACTCCACATAATTCTTAAGAAGTTACCTATAGAACTACGCACTAAATTTGAATCAAAAATAGATAATATTAAAATTCCAACATTTAAGGAGTTACTTGGGTTCTTGGAAAATCTGCTGCAAATTCTAGAGAACATTTCTAATTCCACAATGACTAAATCAACACCCGGTAACTCATTTAATGTTGTCGAATCACATGTTAACATATTAAGTTGTCCATGTTGTAGTCAAAAGCATTCTTTATATAAATGTAATAAATTTTTTGAATCTTGCTATGAGTCGGTTATGAGAAAGCGAACAGCTTCCTAAGCGGCCCATACAGGATCCTGAAAACATTCAATGTGAGAAACATTTTGTGGAGAACATGCTAGGGATGAGACATGTCGTTTTATTGTATCCATGCCGTTCATGGTACACCCCAAGGCATTAGGTGACACACATGTCACAGCCTTGAAGCGGTTCCATAATCTTGAGCGCAGACTTCTCAAGGATGACAGGTTGCGAGAGCTGTATGTCGAGTTCATGCGAGACTACCATACAGCTGGACATATGCGCGAAGTCACCTCCCCTGTATCCTCTGAGCGTTACTACATTCCCCATCATGGAGTTCTCAAGGAACACAGCAGTACTACTAAGTTGCGCGTTGTTTTCGACGCCTCTTCGGCTAGTTCCTCTGGTGTGTCTCTAAACCAAATACTCATGTGTGGCCCTAAGCTACAGGAAAACATAGAGGATATTATTTTACGCTTCAGGGTTCACCACATAGTGTTCACTGCAGATACACGACAGATGTATATGCAGATCAAGATGGCTGATGAAGACTGTAATCTGCAAACCATTTTCTGGCGTGAATCCCCTGATCATCAGCTTAAGCAGTACGAGTTGACCACCGTCACTTATGGTGTCTCCAGCTCGGCTTATCAAGCTATTCATGTGATTCATGAACTTGCTAGCTTAAATTCAGACAAGTATCCTCAAGCTGCTCAAGTGCTCCTAGAAGGGATCTTCGTAGATGATATCGTGACGGGATCTTCTTCGCTAGATTCTGCGCGGCGGCTTCAGCAGGAGATAGTTACTATCCTCGAGCAAGGAGGTTTCACGCTTCGCAAGTGGTCCAGTAATTCCTAGGAACTGTTGTCGCTACTTCCTGCTGACCACTGCAAGTCTCCTTATCGTTTCGATGGCGAGGATAATATTTAAAATTTTCGGCACCGAGTGGAACTCAAAAAATGATAGCTTCATCTACCATGTGTCAGAGATAAACAACACCATGACTAAGCGTGGTGTGCTCTGCAACATCGCCAGACTGTACGACCCTTGTGGTTTCTTGACGCCAACAATATTTAAGGCCAAACTTTTTATGCAATTGTTTTGGTGCCTTGATTCCGACTGGGATGATCCACTTCCCTCGAATTTTCTCGAATCCTGGAAAACATTTCTGGCCAATTTTTACAACCTAAATATGATTTCACTTCAGCGATGCATTCTGCCTTATCAACGCCTGCCAAATCCACGGTTTCAGCGATGCATCCGAGCGTGGGTATGCATCTTGTGTATACCTCCGCGCTAAGAGCTTCGATGGCAGCGTTTTGCTTCGCATTCTCGGCGCCAAATCACGCGTAGCTCCTTTGAAGCAGAAGCTAACAATGCCCAAGTTGGAACTTAACGGCGCACTCTTGCTAGCTCATCTGATCGAGCATATTGTTTTAAATTTACGAGATAAATTTCCTACTCAATCCATTCACGCCTGGACGGATTCTACCATTGTCTTATCATGGTTAAAGATGTCACCACACAGATTACAAACAGTAATAGAGTGTCACAAGTCCAAGCCTTGTGTCCAAACATTGTCTGGAAGCATGTTCCATCGACGATGAATCCGGCTGACTTTGCCAGCTGTGGTCTGACACCACCTGAATTGGTAGAACATCCTTTATGGTGGTCCCTACCTTGGCTTGCAGAAAATCCTGCGACATGGCCTGGGGACTTGCCTTCAGTATGCGAGGTGGAATTGCCTGGAGTCAAATCAATTTCACTTGCTTCCACTGCTGCTCAACTTCTGCCTTCTCCATCACCTCTGGACAAATTTAGCTCACTTACCAAGCTACAGGCTGTTGTAGGTTGGTGCAAGCGATTCCTGTTTAACAGTCGCAATGCCATTCAGAGGCGCTCCGGACCTCTATCGGTTTCAGAATTAAACGATAGCTTGAGTTGTATAATCAAGTTAGCCCAGTCCGCAACGCTGTCCGAGGAAATGGAATCGCTGCGCAGTGGAAGGCGGTTAACCCTTAAATGGTATCGGGGTCAAAATTGACCCCAAAGCTTCATATTTTTAATCACACCTTTTCAGTAAAAGCACCTACACTCTTGCGCATTGGGGTAGTCTCATTACGCCGCAGAGTGCGGCGAGTAATGGACGCGCGTCACTTAAGTGCTAGTGAGAACGGAGATATGTACACTGCTGGGGTCAAATTTGACCCCGATACCGGAAGCGTACATTTTATTGTATGATTTGTGTTATAATGTTTCACTATTTTATACTTAATTTATATATAATTTTTACGTGACGGTGAAATCTCACAGCTTTTGGAAGATTAATACGAAGAATCTGGCTCCGAATTAATTCAGGACGCCAAATAGCTGCTTGTGACCAGAAAATTATCAGCGTTTGTGAGGAACAAATAGATTAATTGTTTTAGATTGTCATTTTTTTTATTATTCGTGATCTCTTAGGAAGTTCCTATTTTTTATTACACAATTATACAAAAACGAATACAAAATGTTTTCTTGTATTATTTTTCTTTTTATATATAAATAAGAATACCTAAAGTAGAGTCCTATCAAATAAGAAGATACTACTTGTTTTATTTATTAAATATTTGATCTCTTGTTAAAACATGATACAAATTTAATAAAACATTACATTGTAAGTCCGTTTTTCCTAAATAAAAAGAAAATTTGTAATGTACAGTTGTATCATTTTATATTACTGTGTACTAATATCAGGGGTCAATTTTTACCCCTATACCACTTACGTTGCCATTTTTAGCGAAACCAGCTAAGGGTTAAAGGGAGCCTTGATGCGACTAAATCCGTTCATCGGTGACGAAGGGCTTCTGTGAATTTGCGGTAGGATCAGTAAATTCGAGCTGAATTGTGCTGCTAAGCACCCTGTAATATTATCGAAAAATCATCATATAACAAATCTGATTGTTGAACACTACCACAAATTATATATTCATCCTGGCTTGGCCACCCTGTAGGCCCTACTCCAGCGCAAGTTCTGGATCATATCGGCTAGGCGAGTAATTAAGCAGGTGATATTTCACTGTCACCGTTGCTATCGATTGCGTCCCAGGTCTACTAAGCCATTCATGGGAGACCTGCCGTCCAGTCGAATCACCTCAGCTCGACCCTTTCAACGCGTTGGAGTGGATTTTGCCGGTCCCTTTTGGCTAAAGGTTTCTAAGATTCGAAACGCCAAGGCAATGCGATGTTAACTTTGCATTTATATTTGTTTCACTACTAAATGTGTTCATTTGGAAATCGTATCTGAGCTTTCCACCGAAGCTTTCAGCACTTGCTTGGATCGTTTCATCTCCCGCCGAGGTCTTCCCTCAGATATTTACAGCGACTGTGGCACGAATTTTGTAGGTAGCCGTAGCCACTTAAAGGAAATTTATAAATTAATCTCGAGTTCATCAGACGATATTCATAATTCTATATCTAACAAACAGATTGCTTGGCACCTGAACCCGCCTGCAGTCCTCATATGGGCGGCTTGTGGGAAAGCGCTGTCAGGTCCGCAAAATGAATTCTCAACCGCGTCCTAGACAATCGTTCTTTATTCTTCGAGGAATTGGCAACAATTTTCACAAAGGTAGAAGCTGTCTTGAATTCTAGACCCCTGTGCACTCTTTCAAGCGATCCCAGCGATTTAGAAGTTCTAACTCCTGGTCATTTTATCATAGGGCAACCGCTGTTGGCGTTGCCGGAACGGAACGTAGAGGATAGCTTCATTAGCCCGCTGAAGCGCTGGCAGCTGTTCCGACAAATCACCCAACATTTTTGGAGACGTTGGCACTCCGAATACCTGCACACTTTATCTCAACGCTATAAATGGCTAGTAAAAACCGCGAATATTCATGTAGGTGATTTGGTCCTCATTAAGGACAGCTCTCCACCGCTTCAGTGGCGTAAGGCTCACGTTACTCGTCACTGTCCCGGCAAGGACAACATCGTTAGGGTAGTGGAATTGAAAACAGCAACTGGAATTATGCTCAGGCCGGTTGTCAAAATTTGTCCTTTGATACCTAGCCTTTGATACCTTAAATTCAATTAAGTATTATTTATCATTGAAAATACAACATAGTTTTATAGACTAATTGAAAATCAGCGTGTTAATCACCATTTAGAAAATCATTGTGTTAATGACCGATTAGGAAATAAACATTCAATTAGGTATTTAAGCAGTTTTAACTATTTTCTTTTTTTACCCAACTTAAAGAGCTAACTCGCCCTTTGGAGGACGGTATGACGAATCATTTTTGTATATTGTAACATTCAAGATGCAGGTTGTAGGGTAAAATAAAATTCTTATTAAATTTATTAACCTTTTCCTCACCTAATTCCTATATACCCTCCACCTTCGCTTGATTGCACGTATAAAAATTGCAAAATGGGCACCTCGCCTTGTTCTGCGCCGACCTCCTAACGTGAAAGACATTATCCTCCTACGGTCGATGTCTACACTTCCCGTACCGGACGGTATCATCTCGCGAGTGCTCGGTGTGATCGGCAATCATCATAAAATCAACCTATGGTGGGCAAGGAAGACGAGAGGAAACAAAACTCCAGCGACAAGCAAGGTACCTCAGCTTTCCTCTTATTTTCCCCACCAAGTTAGGTTGTTATTTGATTGATATTATATTTAAAAAAAAAAAAATATAATTAAACTCTTAAGGTATTTTAGGTATTCAAGATATTCTATGTGTCAAAGCGTTCTGAAGGTTTTCGACAACCTAACGGTTATGTGCAAGTTGTAGAGACTTTAACATAGGCAAAAGTGACAATGAAATTGTTTATCAAAGTAATTGGAATTTAAAAAAAACTACAGAATATGGTCATACTTTACATAGCAATGATAAACGGCAGTTTGAGACAAGCCAATAGTCAAGTAGTATTATTTACATCCAACTCGGATGAAATTGAGACACCGTTAGATATTGTTCGGTATTTTTTATTATTGTTACGGTTGCACTATTAATACCCGTAAATAACACAGCACAAGCGCGATGCTACTAAAAAAATTCGATTCGCCAGAATAATTAAAATATACGGATTGCTTTGTGAAGATACCAATAATAACTTAAGCTTCTTCGCGACCTGAAGTAACTGATAATATCTGTTGCATGTGCCTGTTGCGTTTCTAGTGGCACATAAAACTACATTAAATTTAAACAGTAAGTAAGCAGAAACGTACATAATTAATGACAGTTGGCTTGACTCTGGCTTCTTTGCAACAATATTTAAGTAGTTGTACTGGCAACCATTTAGGACATATCGAAAGTGGCTTCTTCTTTCGCAGTGTTAGGCATACAGACTTGGCAGTATCATTTAGAGAAATAGAGACGTGATATTTGGACGGCTGTATGAATAGAGTAGAGACTAAATAAATTACAGAAACGGCTTAAGCTTAACAGCTTAAAGTAGTGGGGGTAAGTTTGCTATTACTGAGATTCACGGATCCGCTATGGGAGGGCCGAGGTATATCGCGGTGGTTTAAGTGAGTATTCCTCGAACCATTGTAGGGTAGAGTGTTAAACACATCCTCCGCCAACCTCAAACGCGAAAAGTTGCCTTAATGAATTGTGATTGGTATAATTTTGTCAGTTAGGTTAAGTGCTTTTGACAACAGAAATTTACTAACATTTTGTAAGATTCTGATGTAGGACAATTCATCATAACTTTAATGCATGTCAGTAATCACTATTTATATTTGGTTGACATTCAGCTACTGATTATTATTAGTCAGCGTTCTCTTACTCTTGATAGTAAGAGACAACCACGGATCCTGGATAAGGCCATGATCTCTTTGCATCGCAAAATAATATTGCTAAAAGCACATCCAAATTGGTATGTCAATGCAACTGTAAACTGCAGGTCAGTTCATTGGCTCCTCACTGCTTCTTTTTTTATTAGTTCTATTAGTTATAAGTTGTTTTATTAGTTATTTTCATCTGTCTTTATCTTGTGTCTTATGGGCATAGTCCTTGTCAAAGGAATCCAGGTTATCTCGCCGCCTCCTTGGTTGATTGAAATCATCTGTATATATAAAATCACTGCCTGAAATCGCGACATTTTACCTACCGAAATTTGAAACAGTGGGATCCTGTTGTGACGTAGGCACTCACAAATAAAGGTATTCTTTTATTTTACATATAAGAGGGAAAAATTGGGTTAGAAGTTATAGGCCGGTGAAACCGCGAGTAACAGCTAGTTAATTCTATATTTATACGTCGTAAATAATGAGATTAACTTAGCATTCGAACAATTACAAATTCATTAGGTTACGATTCGACTATGTACTTGTTACGTAATATAAGATTCATTTCATATCAAACTTGTAATTTATTTTGGAAGAGGGTACATCTAAGCAGATTATGATTTGATCTAACATGTACAAATTGTAGAAAGCAGCTTTTGAAATACATCTGGGGATTACATTTACATAGTTTGTAGGTACTTTTTTGTATTTCCTTTTCTTATAATGTCAACTATACCTTTAGTTTTACATCCTGTGTCGCGGGGACCATAACAAATATACAACTAACAAACACAAAGTTCACCGAGACACAAGAGTGTTATAACGTATGGAGATCGAACCGACAACACTCGGCGCAGTGTCGAGCGGCGAGACGGCTGCTTAAACCACTACACCGTCCGAGATTTGAGATCAATAAAAGTCGCGTGTCTGTCCTTTTGTTTCAAACGGGGACTTATATATATATGAATATATTTTAGTTTCTTAGACAATACGAACCCCATTACGTAAAGAATAATTAATGCGATAACGCAAGAAAACAATATTCTTGGAAAAAAGAGCGAAGCTATCACTTTACTAGCTGTAAGGCTGTTTAAAAAAATAACCATTTATGCCGCAAAAATCCATATCTCGGCGCTATCAAGGGAATATTTTTTTATGATAATAGTGCTGTGTGGTTGACGGCATAGAATACCACCACGTGTCACCACCCCCTATCTTCACGTGGGTGTCGTAAGAGGCGACTAAGGGATAACACGATGCAAATACCATCTTTGTGTAGAGACGGAAAACTCGACATCAAACCCTATACGACTGCCTCGTTGGTCTCGCGGCATAAATGTGCGCGTGGGATCGGGAGGTCCCGGGTTCGATTCCTAGGTCGGGCAGTGTTATTGGGTTTTTCTGTCACGAAATTCTCAGTAGCAGCACGGAGTCTGGAAATGTGCCCGGTACGGCAATAGGCTCGCCCCTTATTACGTGGGACTAAAGTATATCTGGCGAAAAGTGAAATGAAATGAAATGAAATACTTCTTTATTTCGTGTAAACTTTGAAAGTACTTATGAAACGTCATTAAAAAGAAATATTTAATACAATTATTTTTGTGTGTCAAATTAGAACAGCTCAGTCCCAAGCGTTTTGGTCGTCTTTATAGTCAGATATTTTATAATAGGCTTTTGAACATAATTTCGCTTTTACAATAATTTTGAACTTATTTATAGATAGGTCTCTTATATTATAAGGGAGCTTGTTATAAAAGCGTATACATTGCCCCATAAAACAGCTACTTATTTTGTGGAGACGAGTGCTATGAACTACGAGATTATTTCTGTGTCTTGTATTTACAGAATGTATATCACATTTTTTACAAAATTTGTCAATATTTTTATGTATATATAGCAGATTTTCATAAATATATTGTGATACAACAGTTAGAATGTTTATTTCTTTGAACTTTTCTCTTAGAGAAACTCTTGGACTGAGGTTATAAAATCCCCTTACAGCTCTATTCTGCAGAACAAATATTGTATTTAGGTCTGCAGCATTCCCCCAGAGAAGAATCCCATACGACATTAAGCTATGAAAGTAACTGAAATAAACCATTCTAGCTGTTTTTAAATCTGTGAGGCGTCTAATTGTCTTAACTGCATAAGCTGCAGAACTGAGTTTGCCCGAAAGCCTTTCTATATGTGGACCCCATTGTAGTTTGGTGTCCAGCATAATACCTAAAAACATGGTTGTCTCGACGGGCTCAATCCTAGATTCATTAAGTTGTACATTGGTTGGCATATGTTTAACATTGGGCATTGAAAATTTTAAAAGTTTAGTTTTCTTATTATTAAGTAATAGATTATTAACATTAAACCAATTGAGAACTTTAGAGAGTGCATTGTTTACTTCGTCAAAGTTACTCTGTCGTCGTTTAATATTAAAAATCAAAGAGGTATCATCAGCGAACAATACAATCTCATGATTATTCTTAACGTAATAAGGTAAATCGTTAATATATATCAAGAATAGAAATGGTCCGAGAATTGAACCCTGCAGGACACCCATTTTCAAAGCAGAACCTGGAGATGTCTTACCATTAACCTCGACCTTCTGGATTCTGTTGCCCAAATAAGAAGTCAGGAGATCGAGAGCTTTATTTTTAATGCCGTAATGATATAGTTTCCTGATAAGAGTATCATGATGAACACAATCAAAGGCTTTAGACAAGTCGCAAAATATACCTAACGCATCTTGCGACTTCTCCCAAGCTGCAAAAATACTTTTCAGTAACTCAACTGCTGCGTCAGTAGTTGAACAACCCCACGTAAATCCGAACTGTTTCTTGTGAAGAAGATTATGTCTATTGAAATGACTAAGTAGCTGACTAAGAATTAGTTTCTCAAAAATTTTGCTAAGTGTTGGCAATACAGAAATAGGTCGAAAATTTGAGGGGTCCGATGTGTAACCAGATTTAAATAAAGGTGTTATTTTGCTATACTTCATTAAATCAGGAAATGTTCCAGAAGTGACACAACCATTGAACACTGTTGCAAAATGTGGAGCAATTAATGTAATAATAGACGAAACAGTCTTTACTGACAATCCCCACAGATCCTTTGTCCTTTTCATATTAATAGTTTTAAATTGTTTAAGAACATCATCTGTAGTAACAGCAACAAATTCAAAGGCCGTAACACATTCCGGCACGCAGTCTTTAAGCAGCATTTCAGCAGACATGGAAGACGATTTGAGTGACGCTGTAGTTACAATGGGTATATTAGCAAAAAACTTTTCAAATTCCGTCGCTACTTCCAAGTCCTCTGCAATACTCACATTATTGATATTTAGTAGGTAGTCGCGACTGCGTGTTTTGGCTCTACCAGTTTCGCTATTGATCACATTCCAAGTTGCTTTTATGGTATTTTCAGCGCTTTTTATTTTATTTTTCAAATAAATTGATTTTGCAGCATAACAAGCTTGTCTAAATGTTTTTGAATATTTTTTACATAATTAATAAAAGCTGGACTTTTATTAAAAGTTTTTTCATTATAAAGTTCATATAACCTAATCCGACTTTTATGAATGCCTTCAGTTGCCCAATCACTAAACATCAGACGGTCAGTTACATTTAATTTTTTAGGTTTAAATACAGTAGAAAATTCATCACTAATCAACTTAAATAATGAATTATATAACTGATCCGGATGGTCATGAATAGGCAACCAACGCATTTTATTTGATAGATTATTTTTAAAAAGTTCTAATCGGTTTTCATTTATAGGTATAAAATTAATAATTTTACTCTGAATCTTAGGGCTTTTTCTTGGACAACAGACTAACTGCCCACAGTGATCAGACTGTAACATATTAATTAAGGATTTTTGTAAAGGCTTAGTGTTAATAAATATATTATCAATACAGGTAGCACTTGTGGCAGTCACTCTAGTTGGTTCTAAAAAAGTATGACTTAAATTGTAAGATTTAAATAGATTTAAGAAATCAATTGATAAAGAACATTTCTCTAAAATGTTAATGTTGAAGTCACCACAAATAGCAACCGTTTTATGGCAATTATTAACTTTGCTTAGGGCATCCTCCATAATTACTAGAAAACTTTCAAAATGTGCATATGGAGGCTTGTATACACTCATAACAATGAACTGATCAAATTCGACACAAGATATCTCTATAACTCGCTCAACAGAGAGGCTCACAATATCAGACCTTTCTTTAAATTTTAAAAGTTTATTTATTATAATTAACGAGCCTCCTCGAATAAATTTTTCTCTGCTGAATGAGCTTGCAACCTGGTGGTTGTTGAAATTGAAAATGAACTGGTGGCTTTTTAGCCAATGTTCTGTAATACATAAAATATCAATATTGTTACAGTTCATGAACAATTCCAACTCTAACTCCTTACCCATCAACCCTTGTATATTTTGATGCACCAGGTTAATACAATTTTTTAAATTATTTTTTGTACAATGTGTGGTTGATGAAAGTGTGTTTTTATTACTTATATTTAAATTTATCAATGTCTTGTCTATGTTATTGCCAGAGATTGACTCTATTGTCTCATAACTTAATTTAAAGGATTTGGAACAGATTCCAAGTTTATATTCAATGTCAAGTTAGACTGCTCAATAAAAGCAGTGTTATTAGCCAAATTTTTGGCTGTGTTATTAATATAATATGCTAGCGATGATGCTATTTGTCTTTGAATATATTGAGATAGATAACAACTATCACATGTCAAATAAAAACTTCTAATGAAAGCATTAGAGTCAATAAAGTCAATAAAATCATTGTATAATGTCAATCTATGTAATTTACAATTTAATTTATATCTATAGTCATTTTTGGCCTGTGGCAACAACTTACTGTAGGGAAATGCAAGTAAAATAATTTTTCTAACTTTTAGGTGTAATAATTGGTCAAAATACCTTTTAATAGTATTAAGATTTGTATTACCCCTTCTCCCAATAAATATGATTATTGTTGAATCAGGACAGTATGTTCTACTCAAGATGTTTTGTAAAATATGTGAAAACTTGCTCCAGGCATACAAAAGTTGGTAACGGTTTGACCTGTCCTTTGTCTCAACAATTGGCTCATGTTCCTACCTATCTCATCACTAAACATTACTAAATTGTTGGTGTTTGTCTTTGTATTGTGATGTGAGAAGGAGGTGCTATCATTAATGAAGCTGTTACTCATCACCGCTGACTGAGATAACATTGCAGAACTATCATTCAAAATGGTAGGCTGAGAACAACTTTGTGGTTTCAAGCTAGGTTCACTGATCTGATTATTAGTAGTAAGCGATAGGAGTCTTTGCTCATTGTATTTACACAAATCCACTAAGTCATCCATCGCCAAGATATGTTCATTAATTTGACTTTGTGATAATTGATATTTCTTTGTCATATTAAGTAAAGAATCCTGTAAGCGATCAATCTCTGTCTGCAGGCAATGAATATCAGTATCATATTTTAAAAGATTATTATCTAGTTGAGTAATACAAATAGACATATCTTCCTTTAGAGCTATATACTTGTGGCAATAATTGACATTTGCTTTTGAATTTTTATATTTTCTTAATAATTTTTCCTTTTTCTTAATTTGTTTATTCAACTTTACATACTTTTTAGTTTATTGGATGAGTTTATGGTTTTACTTGATTGAATAATTGAATTGTCATTAGTTAAGTCAATTGTAATAACTTTATTACCTTCATTGTTTGAGTTGGCAGAAACCATAGATGGATCGCTACCAACCAGCTCATCAAACAGTGATTGTGAAGTGGCTGCATTGATGGACCGGTCTGAACACTCCAATCTATTAATATGATTATTAGCCTCACTTAGGAGGCCCTCTAACTGGGTGATGCGCTTGAGAGCGGTCTCAAACTCATTACTACAACTGTCAAAATTGTTTACTATTGATTGTAACCTATCGCGTTCATCTAAAGATGTAATCAAATGAGAATGAATTTCTGCCATCTCAGTTCTTAGTTGAGAATTTTTCTCTAAAACCTGTAACATCTCCCTCTCATTATCATCATGCTCCCTTTGTAGTGTCTCACACAAAGCCTTGTATTTCTTAAGTTCTATAAGCGTTAATTGAAATTTTTCCTCCTCTTGACGCGCCCTCCTGGTCATCATCTTGTTAATAGATTAAAAAGATCGCAAGAAACTTATTAACAAAAGTGGGTGTAGAAATACACCTCTGCCTACCCCTTCGGGGATAAAAGGCGTGACGATATGTATGTATGTATGTATGTATGTATGTATGTATGATAATAGGCGGCAAACGAGCAGACGGATCGCCTGATGGTAAGCAATTACCGCCGCCCATGGACACAAGCAACACCATAGGAGTCACAAGTGCGTTGCCGCCCCTTGGGGTTGGGAAAAGGGATAGAATGAGTAGTTGGTTGAGGGAGAAGGAATAGGAGGGAAGGAATAGGAATAGGAATAGGGCCACCGGCACTCTCACTCACCGAACGAAACGCAACAGTTTAGGTAGTTACTTTACGTCAATTTAATAAAAATGAATTGTGTACTTCCCGATTACCTGGAACCATTCAATTTGCCAAGTAATATCGTTTTATCATAAAAGTTCTAGGAAAATCTGATAATTAAACATTTGTAATTGAATCATAAAATTCAGGATCAAATTTTAAAATTGTATGTCTAGAGTTCGGGCTAAGAATGGGTTAGTTTTATACAGAGATCAGTGGAAGCGATTAATTCATCCAGTCTTAGCCCAAGGCAAAGGATTGTAGCTACTGGTTCAATTGAGGAAAGGAGTTGATATGTATATGGCAAAATACCTGTTTTACGAGGCAAACCGCTGAATTTCAGGAAAAGCTCGAGACTTGATTCCTATAGTCCGAGAAATATCAGTAAACTACTTTAAACCGCCTGTGGGCGATTGACTGACCGCACTTGTCCGTCCAGTTTTATATATTTACGCTTAATTCATTATTATTATATAATTATGTTCACATAAACTTATTTTTTTATTGCGTACGTATCTAACTGTGTTCAAATTCGAAGAATAACGGTTCAATAAGTGTTTTAACAATCAAAATGAGAACCTCCTTCTTCAATACGATTAAAATCTGACCCTACTTTAAATCCTTTGTACCCTTGTTACTAAAATTTCTTATCGCGCCTCATAAAACGATTCACAATAAAAGTATTCTATTGTAATCATTATTTTTACAGCACTTTCCGCCAACCCGCCTTGAATTTTTGAGATTGTTTCGTAATTGTGTAACAATTAATTAACTTGAAAAGAGTTTTGAGTTTCATAATTATAGCATTCATAATATAATAAGGTAATAGTGAAATAAGAGCGAGTCATAACACTTTTAAGATCTTTTTCTCTTTTCTTTTTTATAGAGTAATATTTTATTCGAAAATCGACGTAAAGTAGCAGTACTTATACTGTTGCGTTTCGTTCGGTGAGTGCGAGTGCCGGAGGCCCTATCCCCTATTCCTTCTTCCTCATTCCACTCCTCATCCTATCCCTTTTCCAACGCACTTGTGACTCCTGTGGTGTTGCTTGTGTCCATGGGCGGCGGTAATTGCTTATCATCAGGCGATCCCGTCTGCTCGTTTGCCACCTACTACTATAAAAAAACTAAAATAAATAACTAATATAAAGTGTATAGGAATTTAAACTTTCGTGGTCATTTGAACTTGATTTAAATTGTCTTTCGGGATATATACCACGTACCTTTGTTTGGAGTAACCGATATTTCGGCACTGTTGCAAGCGCCATGTTCACGGATGTATTAATATAAAGTGTATTTTCATTGCATGAGTCCTAGCACATACACACACACGCACACTGTCATATATTTGCCAGGTTGCCTCAGTTAATTCGTACAATCTTTACTTTGGAATCTAAATATATTTAACGCGTACCTACTACAAGGGAAAGCGATATAATACATATAGACAGCACAGCACAAGTCATTCGGTCAAGTATTTCGGACACGTATCACGATAAGAGAACTTCATGGAGCGACTGGTCATCCAAGGATTAGTGGAAGGCAAGCGCTCTCGCAGGCGATCACCTACGCGCTGGACTGACCTTATTAAATCTGTCACTCAGAGTTCCATTGTAGAGTGCTCACGCAATGCAATGAACCGTAACAGATGGAGAAACATCGCAAAGGCTTCAATAGCCAAGGAGAAGGCTGATGACGACCCAAAACCCTCATGACAACTCACTCATGACATTCATCACGGAGCCACGACTACTCTGTCAAGAGTGTACGACTGAAGAGGGATAGAGAGAACACAGCACGATGCAAACATAAATTTCACAACAAAGTCAGTAACGACGAGGTGTGCAATTCAAGCTTTAAACAAAAGTCTTACCGATGCACTTACTTACTTACAAAACAGATCACATGTTAAAAGTATGTAGATACATGACTGTATTAACTCAATTATGCGTTCTCTACCCGTTAACCCTTTGGTCTTTGAAGTGAATTGTAGTTCTAATACCAAGGATTTACTTACTATTCGTAGTAGGCCACGTTAAGCGACGCTTGCAGAGGTCATCATTAGGATTGGTGACCGCTTTGTGTCATTTACATGAGCATGGCAGAGCACTGAATCACAAACAAAAATGGTCGGGACATGCCGGGAAGTCTTCAGGTTACCTATAAACTCCTACACCATAGGAGTGGGTAATATCACTTTTTATGAATATCAAATTGTATCTATATATGGACATTCGATATCGGATTTTAAAACACTATATTTTAACCTAAAGTGATTTTTAATTTTGTTGTATCAGTGATGTGATATAGTATCAAAATTTAAATGAACTTGAATTTACGCCTAGAACGTAACGTTTGGAATCGTAGTATGTATTAGTATATGTCCGTTTACAACTATTTCTGAATTATTATTCGCGCTCTCACTCTGTCGTCATGTCGTCGGCCGGCAAGCAAAATAGGCATACAGCTCGAATACGATACCATTTTTTCAATGTGATACGCGTATCGCTATATATTTGACAGTTTAGTGTTTCGTGAAATATATAGTTTTAGATCTGGCCGATATCCAATTAACGATATTGCATCGATATATAGATTCAATATCTAAGAACTAGAACACTTTGGTGGTTTTAAATTAGCATAATAATTATACAAAGCAACAATAATTAGCTTATATCAAGACGCGAAATGATTGACTATTCTTTACCACAAGTCACCATCATGCCGTTTATACACAAGTAAATAATTAAATATGATAGAAATCAATTTAAAGAGAATGCTTTTGACCGACTGTACTTTAAACTTTACAAGTACCTCAGATTCGGGTGTATTTATCTTAGTTCTTTAGAGATAAAAGACTGGAATGATCTGCGGTTTTAATATACTGAAAGAAAGTGCTTTGAATAGAAAAGTCATTACATTAGCTATTAGCAAATTAATTAATTAAACTTTAATGTAAATGCGATAGCCCAGTGGTGTACGTAACGGACTGCTGTGACGATGGTCGCGGGTTCGATTCCCAGCTACCCTGGGCACACACCTCTGACTTTTCGAAGTTGCGTGTATCAAAAATGTTAATTATCGCTCGAATAACAATGTGCCCGGTAGATGGCAATAGGCTCGCTCCCTATTACATTGGGACCGAAACATAACTGGCGAAGTGTAGGGTGTAATACACCGCTGCCTACCCTTTCGGGGATAAAAGGCGTGAAGTTATGTTTTTATGTAAACCTTTAGGCAACTTATTCATATAAAAAAAATACTTACTTCTACTGCTATAGCCTTTTGCAGTCTACTACTGGACGTAAACCTTTCTTAATTTGCGTCACAATAGAATTGTAAGTCAAAAAATGTAATACCACGCCGGACAGACGCTAGACGGCTTGTTAATAAAGGGCTTGAGTTATCCGTTTCTTCACAATTTTATTTTCTTCGTAAATTCGCCATCGGCGCCTCTTACGACAGTCGCGAAATGGAATTGGTCAGTGGCACCGTCATCATACGGACAAAGGAATACCTTTATTATATTAAAATATGTTCAGTAATTTTAAGGTTAAGGTAATAGTTCACATGCTGGACAAATAAGGATTGGGCGAAAGTACAGTTTTAGAACAATATGGAGATTTCTCAGATATTATGGTGGTTTCCTCACGATGTTTTCTTACGCTGTCGTTGTTCACGTTGTTGTTCGAGCGATAATTAACTATTTAATAAAGTCAATGTTTCGTCAATATTGAACCTAAGATTCTTTGCGTAGGAGTCTGTTGGTGGTCTCCACTAGGCTATCGGTGCCTGCTTCATGAGTTTATATTAGAATGTAAATAAAATTAATTTTAGTAATTTCCTACCCCAGGTATATCGAGTACAAATTAAAACAAAGGTGCCTTTCACGTATTTAGGCAGAAAAATCTTATCCCTGTGTCACTCTGAAAGTGGTCCACGTTATCAAAAAAAGGTTCATTCAAGCGTTCAAAAACTTCCTCGTGTTGAGTATAAACTTATTTCTTTTTCATGGAGACAACTTCTGCAGTGCACACTGAGCGAGGATTTAGCCATCACAAACTTAAAATGCTGTGAAACTATTCGACGTAGAATGTACTGGCTCTGCAAATGGCTTTAGCTCCCTGCGATTCCGAATAAAGTGGAGATCTTCGATGAATGTAAAATGATGGTAAAAGGAAATGGATGAATCTTATAGACACATATATCTTTAAACTAGAATTGCATATGTTTTTCATTTCTCATTAAGAAAAATTCAAAAAAATAAACTTCCAAAGGATTTTTTTTTTCGGTTTTCACCAAAGGCTTATAATCTACATAGATAGAGCTGCGGGTGAAGCCTAGTAACCGATAAAATCCTGTACATTTTTAATGACAGATTTAGTATGAATTTCAGCAGACGTATTGTTTGACTCCGTCCTGCTGCTGTTCCACCTTACAGTGAAAGTGTCAATTTTCCTTACCACTATCAACAGTGCCTTATTAATGTAGGTTTACCATCAGAGAAAAGTTACATTGTCTACCACCCTTAGCAATAATACACTTGTTATTGTATGAAAAGCTCTAACCTTTAACGAAAGAATAAACGTGCATCCAATGTAAATCACCCGTTTGAGAAATAGTGTAGCAGATATTTTTATTACCGTCATAAATTCGAATAGGTACAATCTTTTATAGTCAATATGTCAAGCATGGTGTATTATTACTTTATCTATATTTCATAAATATTGTTACGAGCTGGGGTTCGACGATAAATTATAGCTCACTATGCCACTTAAACTGAACTTTATTCACTAACACAATACACTAGATACACACACTTAATTTTCCAACACTAATAAAACACACTATTCACACCACTAGTACAACACTAAACACTTCCGAATTACTTTCTTCGCTTGATGTTGATCACTTTCCGTATTCAATTGAACTGTGTCCGGTCCGTTCGCTCCCGCTCTATTTACACTGGCCGGATAACATCACTAGCGTATTCTAGATATTTCCACAAAACTGTCGAATAATCGCGAACAGTCCGATGCTCGATACAGCAATCGCCATCTAGTACAGAGTAGCTGAATTACCTTTAAACCACCGATACATTCAATCTCTTCTAGTACCCCCATTCACCGATAGATGGCGTAACAATATACTCGTTCTTATTTCGCGAGGAATGTTTTAGGCTTGTACTATGTACCTACTGGCTACATATTTATACTAAGTGCTTACAGTATTGGGATATAATCGAAATATTCAGTATGTTGTCAGATTATTGACTATGTATGCCAGATATCAAATGTTTAACCGAAATAACGTAGACGTAAAACTGATTATGTAAAAAAAAACATGAGTAAAAATTTTGTTACAACAAACAGACCTAAGTCCCTTCGAAAAGAAGGCGTTGGGCACCGCGTACCCGTATGTATAATTATCCAATGTAAAGTGTCAGGACATATTCAGGGTATTTAGAAAAAAATACTCAACAATATGTTTTGAAAAATATGGCATATTAGTTAAACAAATCTGGTCAAGTTCGTGTCGTGATATTCAAGTACAATATTCATTTTATCACCGACAACAATGATTTTAAGTTAGGCGACTGTTACTCGTTAACTTGTAAACCATACTTAGATATGATATCCTTATTAGGAAAGGTTATTATACCATTAATGATTATATCAGTGATAACTGATAAGGATAGATGGTCACTTACACTAGCCAACTCTTGATCTTTGTACTTATTCTGAAGTTATATAGATACCTTGCTTTTCAGTTTTTTTTATATAATATATCTAGTTCTTTTAAATTACTATTAATGTATTATTTATTTATTTATTTTTACACTTCCTGCAATTTTAATGCAAAGGTGGACTTAGTGCTATAGAGCATTTTCTGCTAGTCAACCTTAGGGTGGTGCAGAGATGATTGTGGCAGGTGTGCCTATAAACTACAAAGACTGAAATAATTCATAATATGTAATCTTATAGTATATTTCTTTTTATTTTAATGTAAACTATGATTATTATTTACTATGAATAACAATTACGCCCTTTTTGATGCGCAATGCCATAAAGATTAAGTGTCAGTGTCATAGACCTCTGTGGTCAGTGTTAACCATAGATTATACAGATATACTGGTAGTGTTAACGCAGAATGCTTCGTCCAGAAACTGGAGAGAAGTGTTGTTGTAATAATAACTTAATAATTAGATATAAGTATGGATATAAGGTTAAATGGTTAAAAATGTTTATACATATATATATATATATATATTTATTTTTTTGTGTTTGATGTTTATAGGTTTTATTTTGTATGCTTTTATTTTTTTATTGTGATTCCGTGACGCCACTTACTGGACTTGCCAGAATACCAGCGCTGCGGCAAAGTTTGTCGCAGCATTCGCTGAGGCAGGATCCAATTTTGGCCTCACTAATGATGTTCCTATATTATTTTTGTTACTTTTTTTTTCTCTCTTTGTATGAGAATTTAGTGTAGGTACCTATATGTGAGGACAAAATAAACGTTTTCTTTTCTTTTCTTTTAATCCAACAGTATACAACTTTTCATACATAATATATAATTATAAATATTATGATAATACATATATGTTTTTAGGTCATTCAACTGACTACATTTACATTTGCACAATGCAAATGTAAATGTAGTCAGTTGAATGTTTCAATAATTTTATTAAAATTAGCTACAGTGCTAGAGGAAGATAAATCGTGATCATGGGCTGTACACCGTTTTTGTAATTTTTGTGTATTCATATACCGTCACTTTCTGTAACATACATTTCCACCATAGCTCTGAACATGATCGCGAGTTGCCTACATTAAAAGACGTAAGTGGATGCCCCTGTTACACAAGATTCACATTGGAAGGCTACTACAGCACTTAATTTAGTATCTGCATTACTTGTTTAAGTATTATGTATGTTCCTTAAAATTACTTTAAAAATTTGACGTTCATAAGCGTCATCTTGTGTCCTAGATGAATAAATGATTTTGACTTGACTTATATCTTATTTTGCAACTTCATTACATAATAAATTGTTAGTATTTGAATAGTTTACGCCCGCCTAAATCATTATTCAACTGCATGAGACACGATATGATTGATGTAAGAAATATTTCACAAGTCACTTTCTGAATAAAAAAGCGTTAAAGAAGATCCTTCACAACTTTTAAGACCTATATAATATCTAAAGATAGTCCACGCAATGTAAATTTCACGTGTTGACGAGTTACAGAAATACTTTCATATTTACGAGTAAGAGTGAGCTGCCACTAAGGTTAATTTTACAGCATTGTAGTATTGATTGAAATATAACCACATAAACACAACACGTTCTAGTCCCAAATTAAGCAGAACTTGTAGGTACATGGATATTAGAGAATGGATAAATAAACATTATGATATTATATTGATAATATCTTACCAAGCCTATCGTCTTTTAACTGGCCATAATTTTCGACTTTAATGTGAACGGACATGTCTGTAGCCTACAACGAAACTCAAAAAAAACGAAGACATATAGAAAAAAAATCTCAATTCATGGAAACAATAACTAAGAATTGCATCAGCAATATAACTAATACCACTACGATACATTAAAACGTTACAAACTTGCCAGGTATAACGTTTCACTGTGCCATGTTCTACATATTAGATCAGTAGTACCAGTCATAAGCTTTCGGTGTTTCAAACTAGAGTAGGTATTCTACAACTGAAATGCCTACTTGCACTTACCCGTTCCCAGATCCAATAGAAACTTGGAATAGAGATATTCACATGAATGTTTTAGCACTCAGGATATAATTATTAGTTTGTGAACTTTAAGTGTAGAGTTACCCATATTGTAAATTTTCAAAGACCCGATAATGCCCACTACCAAAAATCAAAAACTTAAAAATAATTCTATGGCCATAGATTTATAAAGCGCATTTTTATGTAGCCGTTATTATGCAACATCAGTCAGAAGTGAAATGGCAGGCTTATAACGAAATTTAGAAAAAAACTACCGTTATTAAAATGAACTTTTGTTAGTATTCTTTACCAGAACTCCATTAATAAAGAATATTACAGTAAGTAACCTCTTTACATTGCAGCCTTTACAGCAAAGCAACCTAAATTAAAACCGTAGGTACTTACACATTTCTGTCTAAGCTATATTGAAACTGGAACGTAATAACGATGCTTTTGCACTGCATGATTGGTAGAATAGGGGAATGGTATTAGGGGCGAAGTCGTGGCTCAAAGAGAATCCACTCATACACGATACTTTTACATGCCATGCACTGGATAAATAACTAAACTGGCAACATCGTCGTACGGTTCGGATTACCAAATGCTGAGCGCATTTTTGCTAGAATCTTGGGTATTTGTGTCAGTTGGTAGATTTGATTTGTCTATGTTGGTCTTTGTTAATGCTAAAAATAAAATGTGAAATTGTCGGATTACTTATATAACAATATCTTAATATATAAAATCCTTGCGTTACTGACTGACTGACAGACACGCTACAGCCGAAATTATTGGGCGCAGGAAGCTGAAATTTGGCATGTATGTTCCTTGGGGACCGTAGGGGTGCACTAAGAAGGGATTTCCGGAAATTCCCACAGGATCGGCCAAAACGGGTAAATTTAAAAAAATGCAGGCGTAGCTGCTGGCGTCCTCTAGTGTGTTATAATTATAAACTATTTCAAGCTGATTTTGCCTAAGCTTTTGCTATTTTCAAGACTAGGTCTATTTTGTTAGAACGAGTAGAAGTGTTAACATAAAATTATTTTAATTATTTTGCAATTCTTAAATCATTTTTCATTTTCATTTCATAAAAGCCCTAGCTTCAAACCCATCCAACATATTAAAACCTACAAATATACCTAGTAAAGTAAGTACATCGCAAGTACTATCTGAAATACGTCACATCAGTGAAACAGAGATTTAGCTGAAATATGAGCGTCGCAAGTAGTTGATAGACAGCGCTCGATGCACTATGGATTGAAAGAGAAAAGGCGATTGGGACGAGAGTCAATAAAACTCTTTGCATATATGTAAGTTAAATGCCAGTTCTAGAGTAGTATTAGCGATTTCGTTTGAATGGAGGTAAAATACTTATGATAATATGAGCTTCCTTTGAGGTATTACTCATTTTGCGAGAGTATATTTTTGACACATTTTTAGTACGGTGGACTAAGTGTGAATGTGACCTAGATCTCAGGGTGTGGTGAAACTTATAACTAGTAGATGTTTCTATCATTGCACGAATTGAGCCCTGGCCTAGTTCACTAACCACTAGATTGAGAACAGTTCTCATTACTCTAAGATTTATCTTGGGTTTGCAGCCAACGCAACGTTCAAACCTACCCCTCTTTGCTTTCCAGTCAAGTTCACATATTTAATCCTTAAGTGTCGACCAATGGGCCAAGCAATGCAACAATCACAGAGACATCGTCTTTAAAACTTAGACTCATAATCGAATTTCGAACGCTCCGACGCTTCTCGTTTTAATAAGCAATATCGTGTGTAATAAACAGTGCCAAAGCTGTAATATCACAAGTATGAGACAACTTGTAGCCGAAACCGGCAAAGTTAATTAAATACTTTACCTGTGTAGACAACGTTAGTCATATGACAAGGTACAAGCAATAGCAGGCTCGTTACTAGTAGTTGGCAACTAGCTCGCAGGAGTTTAGACCGAGGTTGTTAGGTCACGGTAAATGGCATCTGAATAATATCGATTGCTTGCGACAGTTTATGGTCTCCTGGTTAAGCCGTTTACAGCTTGAATATTAATGTAGAATGTTGTGGAGGTACAGGTTGTGTCACACTTCATAATCACTGCCAAAGACCTTGTGCATAATGTTGTAGAGTACATTTCAGACTTTAAGAAGTGAAATAGTGACAGGATATTTTATCAGGAAGGTTGGTTGGATCTGGCTATCTTCATCGAGTGTTTGTGTATGCTATGGTATAAGATAGAAAAAACAGTCGTTTAAGTATAAGAGGCAGCTTTCAAATTAGTGACAATATTTCTAAAGAACTACCGTCAGACAAAGTAGTATGGGCAAGAAAGGGTCGTTTAGGCCACGTGGATATCGACAACAAATATCCGCCCAGATAAACGAACACCCGCAATCTTCTTTTACGTAGATTTCCTTTGAAAGGGAAGTAGGTTCTTGTTCGATCAAGCCATTTGTAAGTTGCGTAGCTCTACCACCTGTAAAATATAACAGCAAGATGTAGGCTATTTCAATAGTCAATAATAGCAATGGGGGGACTGCAGGTAGTACCAAATCTAGTCGTATCTTCCTTGTGTATTGGTTACCGCAATAATGTGTATCAATCGTTGGCTAGACGGGTTTTTCATATTGAATAGGTAAATTAAAGGTTTGTGATCAGTCCGGATTAACAACTTTCGGCCATAAAGGTAAGGTCTGAAATATTTGACTGACCACAGTATAGCAAATAGTTCCTTTTCTACCGTCGGGTATCGAACCTCTGCTTTATTTAAACTTCGACTGGCGAAAGCCACTGGTCTATTATCGCTATTGCTTAAAACCGATCCGATGGCATAGCCTGATGCATCCGTTTGTAAAATAAATACATTTGTTGCATCAACATTTGGGTATTGCAGTATTGGTGGAGATATTAATGCATTTTTAAGGGATATAAAAGATTTTTGTCATTCCGGTGTCCATTCAAATTTGACATTTTTACGACAAAGTTTATTTAACGGTAATGATTTTACCGTTCTACAAAATTTAAAATGAATTTTCTATAAAAAATTGTAAATGCCACAAACCTTTTAATTTCGTCAAAATTTTTTGGAACGGGATAATTTTGAACAATCTTAATCTTTTCTGGATCTGGTTTTATGCCATTTGTTGAAATAACATGGCCTAAAACTGCATTACTTTCCTTAAGAAATCGCATTTCTCGGGATTTAGATTAACGTTACGTAATCGGGTTAGGATATCTATAAGATTTTTATTATATATATCTAAGCTGCGTCCGAAACAAATTAAATTATCCAAATTAATAAAAAGCTTTTCGTAAGTAAGGCCGGACATGGCCACTGTCATGAGACGAATAAAAGAACTTGGGCTAATTTTTAATCCCACTGGGAGACGCGTCATTTGATATTGGCCTGACAGTGTCGTAAAGCAGTATATTTTCTACACCCTGGTTTTAATTTCGACTGATAGTAAGCCTGGGACAGATCTAGTTGAGAGAGCTACATTGCTCCAGACAGAGAATCTAAAATATCGCTTATATTGGAAAGCGGGAATTTGTCATCTAAAATTTTTGATCATTTAATTTACGAAAATCGATTACCAATCTCCATTTTTTCGATTTATCGTTTGATTTTTTAGGTACCAGTGTGATAGGGCTAGAAGATTCACTTTTTGATGGTTCTATAATATTTTCGGAAAGCATTTTCTGGATTTGATTTTCAACTTCTATGAGTTGTGAAAAAGGGAGACGGTATTGCTTGACATATACCGGCCTCGCATTTGGCTTTAATTGTATAGTTTGGTCATAGAGATTCGTAGTAGTTAATTTATCATTCGGTAAATGAAAAATATCAGAAAATTTTGCGCAAATATTTTGAATCGATGACCTTTCCTCTTTATTTAAATGATCCAATTTTAAATGAGACAACATTTCACGTACTCTATCTCCATCAATACCCCTTGGGGTGCCTGGTGGGTCTGATAGACCCATCACTTTAAAGAATCGACAATATTTTAGAAAATTCGTAACTACCGCCGCTGTGTGCCTGAGTAGCTTCGTGATATAGACTGGCGGCTAGATTGCCGCCCCTCCCGCAGTCCGCCACGCGCACGCGTTCGAGTAACACGTGTTTTATGTGCGCTCGGGTCTGAGAAACCCGACCAGGCACGCGGCGTAACTTTTAACTGGTAAGTTATTATTTTTGTTTTCATTATTTATTTTGCATTGTGTGGTAAATTATTTATCTGTATAATATTTTCGCAGTTAAATATGGCCAGGCGATTAACCAATACCGAAATAAGCCAAATTTTAGATCAAGATTTCCATGAAATTGAGGATGACGTGGTTTTTGATGAAAGTGGAGCCGAATCCGATCACGTGAGTATTCAACATGATTCAGATGATACTGAGGAACAAGTACAAGGTCATAATGAACCAAGTAGTGACAGTGATGATGAGATGTCTCAGCCTTTGAGCAACTTTGCTCACAGATCAATATATAAAGGAAAAGATAATACAATATGGTTCCGTAATCCTCTGAGTGCTCGCGTTCGTACTAGAGCAGAGAACATTTTTACTGAAACACCTGGCGTGAAACCTCATGCAAGACATGCGCAGCAAGAACTTGATTGCTTTCATCTGTTTGTGACTGAAGACATGTTGAATGTAATTATGGAACATACTAATAGGAAGATCCGCAATACGAGGCAGGGTAGCAATACTTCAAATGAATATGCCTATTCAGAGATCACAATGAACGAACTAAAAGCGGTTATTGGATTACTCTTCTTAGCCGGATTATTCAAATCTGGAAGACAAAACCTGAAAGATTTATGGGCAAGTGATGGAACCGGCATAGGTATATTTAAAATGACAATAAGTTTGAGACGATTTGTGTTTGTTGTAAATTGTTTGAGATTCGATAACTTGGACACGCGTGAAGAAAGAGCAGCAACTGATAAATTGGCACCTATCAGAGATATTTTTGAAGACTTTGTAAGGAACTGCCAATCCGTCTATGTTCCATATGAAAATTTAACCATTGATGAAGAATTGGTAGCCTTTCGTGGTAGATGTGGGTTTCGCCAGTACTTACCCAGCAAACCAGCAAATTATGGGATAGAGATTATAGCCGTTGTTGATGCTCATACCTATTATTCTTTGAATATGGAGATATACGCAGGAGAACAGCCGGAAGGTCCATATAAGGCGAGCAATAAGCCGCATGACGTAGTAGGTCATATAGTACAACCCATCTCTCAAACAGGAAGAAATGTAACCATGGACAATTGGTTTACGAGCTATCCTACGTACGAACATCTACTGAAAAATCATAAATTGACTGCTGTGGGGACAATGAAAAGCAACAAAGCTTGTATCCCACCGAGTTTTTTGAAAAAACGTGACGTGAACACCACAATTTTTGGCTTTCAAAAGGATTTGACAATCCTCTCTTATATTCCAAAACGAAATAAGAATGTTTTCATGTTGTCATCACTTCACCACGATTGTGAAATAGATATTGAAACAGATATCAGCAAAAACCGGCAGTCATAACCTTCTATAACCAGACAAAAAGTGGTGTTGATAACGTAGACAAATTGATTCGTACATATGATGTGTTTCGAAATTCTAAAAGATGGCCCCTGACAATTTTTTTCTGGATTCTCAATACCGCTGGTATTAATGCTAAAATTATTTACATGTTGAACAATACCGGTGCTAGCAATGTAACTAGAAGAGACTTTATAAAAAAATTAGGCATTGCATTGACGGCTCCATATCAAGCTGAACGTCTTAACAATTTGCGTCTTCCGATTAACCTAAGGAAGAGAATTAGCTCTCATATAGGAGAACCCTCAGAGCCACCAGCTAAAAGACAAGATGCTGCTATAAAAAGATGTTGTTATATATGCCCTGCTAAAAAGGACCGTAAGTCTAAGTACATTTGTATTTCTTGCACGAGTCATATTTGCTTGGAACACGCAAATTTTATATGCGAAAATTGTCGCACAAATACTGAGTAATTATTAATCTTACTTTTGTAACCAAAGTTTATAACTTTAAGTTAATTCATCTGTGCCTTATATTAATGTGAAGACTGATTTTGATCTCAATTAAAAAGAGTTTAATATTGTTGATTTAATGATAACCAAGAATGAGAGGTTTTTTAATTGCTTAATAAGAATTTATAAAATATATTGTCGTATTTTTTCCCTTTTTTTAATTAAAATAAAATATTGAACATAAATTACAACCTGTTGTTATAGTTTGTAACATCAAAATAAATAAAAACAACCATTTATGTTTATGGGTATGTCAGACCCACCAGGCATGCCATGTGATTTTTACCTACCAGGCTCCCCAAGGGATACTATATTTTTCTTGAAATTTCAAATATTATATTCCGATAATCTATGTATTTCTGGTATAAAATAACTTAGATTCACATGTGATTCGCGAGTATTTAAAATTTGAATACTAATTTGTCCATTTAAGGGTTTAGAAATACTTCCAGCCATGAAAACACCTTCACATAACTCTTCAGGTAATACCACGCATTCATCTCCTAAACTACAGTCTATTCTAAATATTTTTTCTCACCTAGGTGGAATGTTTAGAAAGCTACCTCTTCCTAATGAGCCATAATTCATAGATAATGTAAAAGTATGACTACTATTGTTTAAAGTTAAAGTATTTTTTTCGAAATTTAAAATAGCTTTATACTTTCGCAAAAAGTCTCTACCAAGAATACCATGTTGTAAACAAGGTAATGTTTTAATAACATAAAATTTGTGTGTAAATTCCTGACCATTTATGTAGAGTGTAATAAAGAGATAGCCTGCAGTCTGGACTTTGCCTCCTAAACCATTTATGAAGATACCCTCTGTATGCACTGCAATATTCCAATGCTTTACGGTCTCAAATCTCAACACGGATAATGATGCTCCGGAATCTAAAATTAAACTATATTTGGCGTTCTGTACTAAACATTCCACTGAACTATTATATTCACATGCTAAAACAAAATTAAGATCGAAAAAATTCTAAAGGTTCACTTTTATTTACGTCGAGAGCCTGATTATGTTCGTCATCTATAGGTTTATTCGACTCGTTTTCCAGACAGTGTAAGTAATTTGAGTAAGTACAAGTGAAATTACGATTCTGTCTACCGCGATAGAAACCACGCCTATAGTTAGGATTACCACGCGGTTGATACTGACCTTTAGCTTGAAAATTGTTATAAAATGTTTGTGAGCCCCCGCGCGACCATTGGCTCTTTGAAGGATCCGGGCGGCCTCTAAAGTTGAAACCCCTACTATGAAACGTTCTATTCCTAGACTTACCTTTCGATGTTAGGTAGACCTCTCGTTCCGGAAATGGGCGACTGCACGACACCTCCTCATCTTTAGCCGCTCTAATCGTATCCTTTTTTTATTTATATATTAAAACTGTATATACACAGCGTATATAGGCGCACTTAATGGCATGGGCATTATCTCCCAGTCTACCTTAGAGTGGTGCAGAGAGAAAAGAAGTAGAAGTAATATAATGGAAATGAATTTGAAATAACACAAATATTGTAGATCTAAAGATACATTCACATTAAAAATATACACATAAGTTACATATAATATAAACATACATAATATAGATGTATTATAAAACTACATACTTATATACACACATAAGAATATATTAATACATATATATTTTATTTTTATTTATTAAGTATCTCAATACAACTATTATTACAGGATTTACCCTAATGCAATAGTGTAGTGATCATAATATATACACGTACATAAGGTATATACATATTAAATAAATGTGAAATTTAAATGACTTAGGACACAATCGCCGACTCAGTCAATAGAAGTTCCTTCACCTTGAACTTGAAAGTATTCTTAGTCTTAGCCATCCTGATTTCAAGAGGGAGGACATTCCAGAGAAGAATAGATTGGACAGTAAAAGAGAAATGAAGAAAATTAGAGTTATGAGAGGGTACAGTGAGGAGAAGATTATTAGATAAACGGAGGTTTCGTTCATGGTTACAGCATAAGTATTGAAAATAGGCAGATAAATACTGGGGAGAAGTTGAAGATATAAGAATAGTATAGAGGGTAGTGAGAGCACGCAGACTACGGCGTTGACGTATGGAAAGCCACTTTAATTGGGAACGATAAGCAGACACATGGTCATACTTGCAAAGGCTGAAAATGAATTTAATGCAGTTATTTAGAAGACGGTGAAATTTATCAAGTAGATCTGCCTTCAAGTCAAAGTAACATACATCACCATAGTCGATGAGCGGGAAAATCAAAGTCTGCACAAGCATTGTCTTTACCTCGGGTGGTAAAATGTTCCGGAGGCGATAGAGAGCACGCAGGGTAAAGGTGACCTTTTGACTTACCTGGGTTACCTGGACTTGCCAATTCAGCGTCGTATCTATGTATAGCCCAAGGTTTTTGACAGCAGGATTCAAATTGATGGTGGTCCCATTAAAGGTTATAGGCGGCAGGGAAGATAAGTCTAGTCGTTTTAACAACCATTGACTACCCACAATGATAGCTTGGGTCTTGCCAGGAATTACGGTTAGCCCAAACTTCTGACACCAGGACAATATAGCAGTCAAATCGCTGTTGATTTTGCCGATCGCCTCATTGACGTGTTCCACACTTATTTGGGAGTAAATTTGCAAGTCATCGGCATACAAATGGTAAGCGCACTGAAGATTTCGAGTTAGGAGATTTATAAAAATAGAAAATAAAAGAGGAGAAAGAATACCACCTTGAGGAACGCCCGCAGTAGTATTAAACCATCTCAACGATAACTCGTTGACGTGGATTGACTGCTGGTCACCTCGAAGATAATTTGAGAACCAATCCAAAGCTCCAGCCGAGATCTTGAGGTGGGAGAGGATAGATAACAGGATATCGTGACTGACGGTAATGAAGGCATTTGAAAAATCAATTAACACCAGGACAGTGATTTTGGTGTTTTCCATGCCTTGACAAATATTGCCAGTCACTTTAAGGAGGGCAGAAGTTGTGCTATGACCGGGTCTGAAGCCTGATTGGAGAGGATTCAACAACTTATTGTGTTGGATAAAATGAGACAGTTGCTTGTGCGCACAAGCCTCTAGCACTTTAGAAATAAAGGGTAGGATAGAAATAGGACGGAAGTGTTCAAGGAAGGTGGGACTTTGGATTTTGGACAAAGGTATTATATAGGCCTTGCGCTACAGGGAGGGAAAGGTACCAGAAACTAAGGAAAAAATAATGATGTGGGATATCGCCGACAGTAGATGATCCAGGATCGTCGTAATCATACGACGAATAATATTGTCACATCCCACAGCATTAGATTTTATGGATAGGATGACCTTTCTGATATCGTCGGGCGACTCTGGAGAAAAGAAAAAGTATCAATGTCGGGTTGAGGTAACCCCGCTAAATAATTAACAGTTGTGACTCATGACTTGGTGATCCAGCGAAGCAGTAGTGGTTTTTTGTTTGTTTTTCGTGTGAGTGTGTGGCCAACTCTGGTGTCGGAGTTTTCAGACCGCCCAAAGGCCTCCGACATGGCCTAACGACCCTTAATTTTAGACAAGAGCCGGGACCGACAGCTTTACGTACCCTCCGAAGCACGGTAGCGCTCAGATGAAAATGCCACACACGGTCACCCATCCAAGTGGCAACCTGTGCAAGCGTTGCTTAACTTTGCCGATCTGTTACGAACGGCAAGCCAAGTCTCGCTATGAGCGCTACAGCAGTAGTGGTGAAATATCGGTTGATACCATCCAAGTCATGAGTCCCATGAAAATCAAGATGCCGCTGTTTGCCAATGCCTAGTGTTCCAAGGAACTTCCAGGTACTAGCAGGCGATGAGCAAGAGATATTATTAAGAATATGTTGGCGTTTGGCATTGCGCACCATCTAGTTTCACCGATTTCTTGCAGACTTAAAAAGCACCCAATTTTCTACACATCCGTCCCTTTTATACTTCTTAAACGCTCTGTTTCTACGTCGCATTGCCATCCGAACACCTGCTGTAATCCAGGGTGCTGGTGGACGCTTCAGTTTCACCCGTTTTACGGGGGCATAGACGTAAAATTCACAGACTACTGCGTTGAAAATATCCACTTTTTCGTCCACCGTGGAGGCGGATACCAAGCTGTCCCAATTTAACATTGAAGCATCTTGTTTCAGTTTATCCACATCCATACAACCAAAATAACACATGTGCAGAACTTTGGGCGGGGATTTGGGAGGTTTCAGACGGTAAGACAGCCTTTAGGGTAGAATAATTACGTACATAACGTCACGCCTTTTATCCCCGAAGGGGTAGGCAGAGGTGTTTTTCTACACCCACTTTTCGCCAGATATACTTTAGTCCCACGTAATAAGGGGTGAGCCTATTGCCGTACCGGGCACATTTCCAGACTCCGTGCGGCTACTGAGAATTTCGTGACAGTAAAACCCAATAACACTGCCCGACCCAGGAATCGAACCCGGGACCACCCGATCCCATGCGCATATTTATGCCACGAGACCAACGAGGCAGTCGTATAGGGTTTGATGTCGAGTTTTCCGTCTCTACGCAAAGATGGTATTTGCATCGTGTTATCCCTTAGTCGCCTCTTACGATACCCACGGGAAGATAGGGGGTGGTGATACTTGTATTCTATGCCGTCAACCACACGGCATAAATAAATAATTACGTGCTGACAGTATAGTACCTTGTTCACGGCTTTTCAACCCGTCGGTGAAATTTTTGATGGCAAGTTTTTCATTTACTGGACGTAATATTTTATAGGCATAGAGGTACCATTTTGCCTCATTTTCACTAATTCTTTATGAATGGAAGCGCTAGATTTTTTAGTGAGCAAGTGCTGTCTCATGTCAATAAGAAGCGAGTCACAAGACTCATACGAAGTGGGCAGTTTAAGTTTCGCACTTTAACTTAATCGTGTTTTCAAAACAAATTTTACTAACATAATCTTACCTTCCTCGTTTAGCGCAGAGCTATACAAGTCAATAGCATCGATGAGATTTTTAGTGACATCCTCATAATGAGCTATAATCCTTAGAACAAAAATTTTCAATGTGTATTTATGTCTCCTATCAAATTGCAATATGATTCCTTTTAATAATTTTTGTTCTATATGTTGCGATACACCGTTTAACCATACACCATTTAAGACATTCTTGAATTGGTTACGTAACTAACTGGGTGGCCTCAGCAAAATTTTCATGCAGAACAGTTTTCATCCTTCTAGGATAACTTAATTTATATTTCTTTTAATTCACTTGTCATGAAAGAACCTTCGTAGTTATACAAAGAAAATGTTCATACTATTAGTTATTAGATATAACTCCACAAAACAATAAGGGAAAGAAAAAAAAAGAAATAACGTAATAACTAAGTAGGTACATACATATATAAAAAAGTAAATCTATAATGAAAATTACTTCACCGATAAGATAACCATGTTTAAAAAAAAATAACTTTTACCATCACGCACTGATATATGTTCTAGCACTTTTATTTTATACGCACTGAAATTGGCTTTTTCACTTTTATCTAATTCGCACTGAAATACGCTTTTTCACTTTTACGCATTTATACGCACATTTAGCTTTGGGGATCCTTCGGTTCCTGCCGACGTGGTCGCTGCTGATCGTTACATGCGTAGCACGCCTGCACCTCCGCACGTCGAAAAGATCGTGTCAAACGTTGGCTCAAAAATTCACTTCTGATCCAGGACTGGTGGCAGTTTTTGTAGAGATTGTACAGGGCATATACCTAGTGCTGGACTAGGTATATGCCCTGTACAATCTCTACAATGATGCCGAACATAGTACATATAATGACCAACACCATGCTTATAGTTGACAGATGATATTCTTGTGCTGATGCAGAATTTGAACCACCTGAGGTGTTTTGGGTGATAAACACTTCATCTTTCTCATGATTGGAACGGCACATTTTGGTAAAACTAATCTTCGTATCGACACTGTCTTTATTATGTCTCTATACAACAAATACGCGGCGCACGACCGAATTTCAGCCGACGCCCGTACATGGCAGGGTCGCCATATAAGGTGGTTAGTTCGAGAGATGAAGGAAACGACTATAGCTCTTGTAATAACATTTATTACTGACTCAAGATATATGCGAATACAGATTATATAGAGTGTATCAATACTTATCTATAGGGTATACATACGATGGGCTAGTAGACATTGTATACACACACTACAGTGTAGTAAAGGTACACAAATAAGTTTACATGGTCACATCCTATATCAATTTCTTTTTGCAGGTGCGAGAACTTGACTTTGGCTAAATTGGCTGTATATTTCTACGTAAAGCGTTCAAGCAAAGCACATGATGAAGATTAAATTTTTGTCAATAACATAATGAGTATATGAAGTATATATGAAAGAAAATTTCATGCAGATTTACAGCAATAAAACATATGAGCGAAAATATATGTAATCCGCAAGGATTAAGAAATAATTATTTTTGAAGTGTAGCTGCGCAAACATTAAAATTAGATTGGTTGGCGTATTAAATGTATCTAACAGAAGTCGTCGGTCGTCGTAATCGTGTGCTCGTGAAGCTTGGTAAACACTAATCTTTGCCCACATTTTTATTTTCATAGACCAAAAATTCAGAAGCGATAAATTAATGGGGGATATCTTTTGGCTGCTTTTTCTTTAAATCTCTGTGTTGTTTACTTAATATCAAAAAATATACTTATTTTTTTTAACTCTAACAGTATCCACACATTTTTTTTAATAAGCCTTATGGTATGACTAGACAATAACTATCACAGAACAAATATGTGTGAGTAGTTGTGTTCTCAAGTGAAGACCGCGCAAAACGTGGCCTAGGTCACCCTCTGGCATGGTGGAGTATCGTTGGTCTTTGGACTACAGCGGGCTGATGATGATAAAATATGTAATAGAAGTTTCTACATCTGGTTTTATAACGTCTAGAATTCGAGAGAAATAAAACGTCTATATGTTAATATTACCAAAACTATCACAATAATTATAGTCATAGTATATTATCACGAAAGGTAAATAAACTTACACCTTTATACATAAGAGGTAACTATACTTTTAATAAGTTCAATGTGCAAATAAAACACTGATTGCTTGCCTTCCTTCAGTACTCGTTTGAAGATCAGACATACCTGACTTTCAAACAACTGTCACATCTGTAGCATAATTTCCCGTCGCCAAATGGAAGCCTATCCAGTCTTATTTCCGGAGGCTCTCGTTTGGAATAAATAAACAAGCAGCCTCTCAAATATAAGGCCTTATTTTTTCCATTGAGCCTCGATAGCCTGATTAAATACATGTGCATATGAAGAATCAATATTAGCGTTCATGTTGTTATATATAACAATGTGCTGGTAATTTCAGATGCTTTTAGAGTGTCTGTGTTTTTACTTATACTTACTGCTTATTTGTGCAGATGAGATATAGTAAAAATATTTGTAGTGGATTTTATTGCTTAGTGAGATCATGTTAATTTGAGCTTCAGTAAAAGTTGATTTGGCTGTAAAAAGCAAAACACATGAAGGTACGCGTGGCAGCCTTTTCTCCTAATAGTAAACTGGTCACGTTGACAAATCTTTAAGAAGTAAATAAAAATACTATTACATTGATTACACAAACACTACAATGCTGACATTAATTTGACACGCAATTAGTGATTGACCATCTTATGAAACATAAAACAGTAATCAATCCAAATATTTTATATATATACTTAATTACATACCTATGTTTGCAAATAAACTGTACAAGTACTTTGATAAAACTTCGCGTTTCGTTTTACTCGTTGGTGCTCACCATCGCAGTAATAGCAGGTATTAAAATGTCTATTCAACCAAGACTACTATATATTTTCAAATGTATCTAGCTAGAGGCATTTTTTGTCTATCGCCCTCAAGAATTACAAGTCAATCACCTCAATCCACATTAACAGTTTTGACACATTACTGGTCAGTGACTTAGAAAAATGTTATAGGGATTTTCACATAGGAAAAGTAACAGGACGTAAGTAATAATATGAGAAGTAAATTTTCCTATGAAACTTCAGATTAGGTCGGGGAACTTCGGGACGTATTGAATTGAATCGACACGATAACGTGCCATACCTACTGAGAATTATATTGTATTCCATATTCCATTATTGGGAGAGGTAAACGATCTCCGAGTTGTATAGGAATATTTTATTACTATTTTGTAGTTACCATTTATATTGTCATTAGTTTTCCTGTGCTATAAACATGAATAGAGGTTTATTTTGGTGGAATATTACAGAGAAATATGTACAGTTTACTTTTGAGCTTAATCTCGCATGAAATTTTGCGTGGACTCATGTTTGTTACTTTTTCACGCACAACTTCTAAAAGCATTTTAATGCAACTTTGCAGTAATACAGCTTGTACACCAGAATGGCACATGGGCTGGTTTTTCAATGGCAATGGCTTAGAAGTCTCAATAACCCTTACG
The DNA here is from genome assembly GCA_944739405.2 of Euclidia mi. Lineage (NCBI taxonomy): Eukaryota > Metazoa > Arthropoda > Insecta > Lepidoptera > Erebidae > Euclidia > Euclidia mi. The sequence continues at coordinate 94,293,518 of OX123182.2, forward strand.
TGCAGACTCTAGTATATTAAAGTTTCTTAAAAATAATATTGTATGGTTTTCTTTATTTACATACATATATATACTCACGCATTTTTCCTGTCTGGGTAGGCAGAGACAACGGAACGCCACTTGCTTCTATCCTTACAAACCTCACGCGCTTCCTCTACATCCATTACTCTTTTCATACATGCTCGCCGGTTCCGGGTGCTTTGGACCTTTCCATTTTTCAGAACGTCACCGATTTGGTCGACGGATGTCCTACGACGTCGGCCGCGACCGGCTTGCCCATATACGTTTGCCTTATATATTTGGTGAGTCATTCTGTCTTCACTCATTCGCTCCACGTGTCCAAACCATCTCAGCATTCCTTTCTCAATTCTCGTCACAACATCTTCTATCAGGCCACAGCGCTCTCGTATTACTGCATTCGGAATTCTATCATTCAGTCTCACCCGACACATACTACGCAGTGATCGCATCTCCACTGCGTTAATTCTGTTTTCATGCTTTTTCTGCCATACCCAACACTCACTACCATACATCAGCGTCAGCTCAAGTACACCATTATGAACCGCCAGTCGCGCAAAAAAACAAAGCCCGCAGCCTCGTCTATGTGTCTGTCTGACATTAGAATCATCAACTCAGAATCTTTGGACTTGCGTTTCAACTTGCCCCATAGTAAGCAGCAAGTTGAATGAGTCTTCTGGATATTGCTTCAGTTCAATGAAGAATACATATAAACGTCTATGGTCAAGGGGCAGCCTATTGTAAAAAGAGATAGTCTTCTTCTTCGTGTCAATGGTTTCAACTAAATGAGATCTGCATAATATTCGGCCACTGTAATTGCGTTAGGAGTAGCCTCCCAGAGCTCAGACACAGTGCAGGTGCTCGGGAAAGGACATATCAGGAAATGATCCATCGTCTGTCCTGGCTGGCCACATCCACATTGGGTAAGATCGGTTCCCTGAGCCCTCACCTACACAAATTTGCTTTGCAGCAGCCAACCTGTGCGCAGTCTATTTAGGGACTGCCATACGAGAGTCAGCGAAAGAGATTAAGAGCATAAATGCACTAGCGTGGAGTGGATATGTTTTTATCGCCTATCGCTTTGCATATAAAATCGAAGTGCGGTCAGCCGCATGCGGCGCGTCGCATTGCGGCCAGCCGCTAAGCGATAACAAACGCCACATAAAAGCGCGCTCAACATTATTGTAATGTGCTTGAAAGAACTAGTTTATCCAGGGTCCTTGAGATACTCCAAACAAAAGTTGTTAACAAAAGACAGGGTGTAACGCGAGTTAGTCCCAAAAACCTACGCTTAAGAAGCAGTTATAAGTTCGCAAGTTTGCGTCTGCTTGAGAACGGACAGATGCTCACTATATCTTGTACACTGAAAAATTTTGATAATTATGTGCTTGCTTCTCTTACCAGTTTGTGGAGAAATTAGTTCATACACTCATACAGGATATAAAAGAGTAGAGTCATTCAACAAAACATTGCAACTTCTAAAGGTTAGATAGAAATTTATGCTAGAAGTTTCAATGTTGAATTGCTAAACTGTTAAAACTCAGATCATTTGGCTAAGAGGTTTACGATGCTTCATCATCATCATCAGCCCTGACTATAAACTGTCCTACTGCTGATGACGGGACACATCCCACTGTGCGAATGGTAGGGCTATAGTCGACCGCGTTAGTCAAGTGTGGTTTGACTGACTTCACAGTCAGGTCTTTCAAGAATCCTAAGGAGAAGTCACGCTAAACAAGTGATATTTAATCATTTAATACACACATATAATCTTCGAAAAGTCAGTAATGCGCGCCATTGGTTTGATACGAAGCTACCGCTGCTTCAACAAAACCAACACTTTGAATAACTGTTTGCCAACATTGACATTGAAGCAGTCACATCGGGCACGAATTCTTGAACGTAGTACAACTTAATTCAGTGTCCTCAAAACAGTGTCGCCATAATGGCTCTTATAAACCATAATTCCTCCTTAGAAATCCCTAGAATCTTTTAATCCGTATTATGATACAAAATAATTAAGTAAACAGAATTTTATATCAAGTTGTATCTTGTTTGCGTCTAGGGGCTACCGCTAATGAGAAATTAAATAATTCAACAAGAGGCCACGGGAGGAAAAATCCGTTAATCCAGAAGAGAAATGCAGCCGGCTGGTAATGTTAGTTGTAAAAATAATTACATTTACTTAGCCGACGCTAGCGGCTGTACTTCATTCTATTTTGTGAATTAGAATACGGTTGTGCTCTGAGAGATCATCCTTTGTTAGTTTTATTTACTTTTTTAGAGAATTTCTGTTGCAGATTTATGATGTTTTGGTGTAATTTCGTAAAATGAGTTATTGGCCCTTGAAAATTTTATTTGATGGGTTTTTGCTGGAAGTTCTTAGTTTAATTATTTTTCGCCTGATGTACAATGGGCAAATCCAGTGAAAACGATCCAAAATATTACTCAACAGCTCTAAGAATATGAAATATTTTTTGAAGAAATGTACCTACCTAACTGTATTATTACGTCAATCCCTGTCATGATGAGTCTTATTATGTAACCTCGACGTTCGTTTCAGATTGCGACCTTATCTTACAAGGGTGACCTTCAACAAATCAATCATGGGGCTCCAAATCAATCTGATATTGTAATTCATAATTCTATCCATTAGCCTCTTATTTATGCGTAATAAAAATTATTAAAGGAATATTGCGCAAGGAGATTCAAGGTTAACAATACAACATTATAAAATAATTTATTATACAATTTATTATATAATTAAGCATTTGACTGCACGGTTGGCGTAGTGGTTTAAGCGGTCGCCTCGCCGTTTAACACTGCGACGAGCGTAGTGGGTTCGATTCCCACACGAGACAACACTTTGTGTGATCCATAATTTGTTGTTTCGAGTCTTGGTGTTCATTGTGTCCGTTGGTTGTATGCTTGTAAAGTCCTCCGCGACGCAGGATTTATTCCTAGTAAGAAAGAAAGAAAGAAAAGAAAGAAAAACTCATTTATTCCGTTTATGAACATGCACGCATGCAACAGAAAGAGAGATAAAGACTTAAAAACTAAAATAACATAAACAGAATCGGATCCCAACTCAGCGTAATGCCATCTTGTGATGCAAGATGGCACTGATATTATGTTAGGAGTTGTCTTCTAAAAAAGAAAAAAAAAGAAGCAAAAAAGCATTAATACTATGACACCATCATTAAGGCGATAGTAGTGTCCGTTTGATATATGTATTTTGGCGATGAATTATACATTTTTTTACTACTTTCGATAGTACCACATAAATTACGGTGAGATGTAATATGTATATGTTCCATCTAAAGTATTCTAGTATCCTTTAAACTCCCTTTAATCCGCTAAAGAGAAAAAGCATGTTTCACACAAATGCTACTAGATGACGGCGTTGTACTTTTGACGACGGAGTAGATTTGTCTTTGTAGCTATCAATTGTATTTCTGTTACTTTTACTTATGTATTGATCGGATCTATATTAATATTATATTTTCTTCATCGTATTGAATGATTTCCATAATATGTATTGTAAATGAACATCACTCACAAGCGAGTATGTTGCTACGTGAACATACAATATAAGCGCAATTCTCCTTATAACTGTTCCGTTTTTGTGAATTAAGCCGAAGCACCTCGGTTCTCTGTACCCACAAAGGAAAGTGATGGCTATTTAAAGCCGCTCAGAAAATTCGCATAGCAGATAAGGCGTAATTGCCGACGATCTTGTGGAAATGCCGGTAAAAATTCGTGGTGCCAAATTTTTACCAATACTTAGGCACTGTGTTTTAAAGTACAGAAAAGTAGTTAAATAATGTTAAGTGTTTGTATTTCGGGACGGTGATTATCAGCGGCTTTTGTGTAGCTCATATGGAGGTCAACATTTTATTCACTATTTTAATAAGAAGTTATTTCGTCTTTTTGCTTTGATCACTGCTTTATTTAGAGGCAATGGTTAGTGTTTGCTGTTTAATAACAATTCCTTTGAATGGTCCCTTAAAATTCAAATATTCAGTGAAGAAGTCAAGACATGAGCAGTTATCACTTTCTGCTCTGAATGCAAATAGTTACAGAGAGAGATCACCAGATGTAAAATATAAGCCTGGTATGTTCTAACAGTTGTATCCTAATTACGTAAAATATGGTTTGAGAATGGTTATGGTAAGGTATGGTTTTGAGAAATGACTAGAAAAGGAAAATATAAAGACCAAGTGGTGACTCACAAAAAGTGTGAAATGAATCTGTAAAAAATATTTTTAAATAAAAAAAAACCGACTTCAAAAAATACTAAGGAACTTAAAAACAAAAAATAATTGGTTTTGGAGCAAAAATGTTTGGACTCGGTGCCAAGCCAAGTATTTCTGATCTGATTATAAAATCTCTACACTTTTTATATAACTTTCGTTGTTGATAGAACAGGTCGTTTGTAATTTAGTAACTTTTTGCGTAAGGGCTTGGCACCGACTCCAAAAATGTTTGCTCCAAAACCAATAATTTTTTGTTTTTTAGTTCCTTAGTGTTTTTTGAAGTCGGTTTTTTTTTATTCAAAAATGTTTTTTTTATTTTTTGCCTTTTAGTAGTATAGTAATAAAAAATAGTAATAGGTGGTAAGTAGGTACATAGGATAGTGTAGGTGAGCATGATGGGAAGGCCTCCCTTACGTGCCTCAATTCTGAAATGCAGACCTGTACCTTTCTGGCCATTTCAAGTATTTTTTTTGTTTTCAACTTACTAGCCTAAACATGTTCGTTTCAGTTCCATCATCAGATCCCGGAAATCATCCAATACCAAAGTGTTTGGCAAGACAAAACAAACGAACCTAAACTCGATGAGATTGCGTTATTGTATTACAAAGATCCCATGGCCACCTTCCTGCTCCATAATCAAAGTTTGGTAAACTTTCAGCACTAAAGTCCATGTAAAGGCGAATCAAACGTGCCCAAACTCAATGGGATTGCGTCTTTGTATTACAAAGATCTCATGGCCACCTTCCTGCTCGATCATCAGACCCTGGAAAACATCCAGTACCAAAGTCCATATAAAGACGAAACTGTCGATCCTAAACTCGATGAGAATGGGTTGTTGTATCACAAAGATCTCATGGCCACCTTCCTGCTCCATCATCAGACCGTGGAAAATATCCAGTAGCAAAGTCCATGTAAAGACGAATCAAAGGACCCTAAACTCGATGAGATTGGGTTGTTGTAGTTGTGGTTACCTTCCAGCTCTCTTATCTGACCATGGAAATCATCCAGAATCAAAGTCTATGTAAAGACGAATCAAACAAGCCCAAACTCTACCGCATTGGACTGTTATCGTCAAATCGCTTCAATTGTGCTTATAAAATTTAAGGAGTTCCTTCGATTTTTTTCGGATTCCATGATTAGACCCTGACCTGATGATCATGGGACCAACTAGGAGGTATACTTTTTCAATCAAAACAAGAATTTTCGAAATCGGTCAAGGCGTCTAAGAGAAATCAGGGAACATACATAAAAAAAAGATTCCGACGAATTGAGAACCTCCTTCTTTTTTTGAAGTCGGTTAAAATTGTGTGATTTACCCAAATCACATAATTTACAGAATAATTTCTGTTTCAGTTTTCAATGTGCTCTAATCAATCAGTCAAGAAAGAAGAATAAAAACTGCTCGTTTTCTACAAACAATTTAAATGTAAACTAATTAAAAATCACTCATTGTTTTTGGTATTTACATTCCGCAACAAATTACTCGGGAACAAAGTGCTGAATTATTTAAGGTATAGCTAAGCTTCTTAGAATAAGAGAGCGAGAAATGTTGAACTTTTGCTTATTGAATAACGGATAACTCCGTTTTTCAGAAAGCAAAATAATAATATAATAATAATAATAATCTTTATTCAATTATGTTTACATTTCAGTGGATGTATGTAGGTAGTTATTTTTTAATTTTGTTAATTCTACCCTCTCCTTCATACTTCATTCGGGCTTAGGACCGGTAAAATTTATCGTTTAACAAGTAATTAAATACGGTGGTATGTAATTAGAAAGCAATCAAATATCAAAATAAAAGAAGGTGTGCTGGTCTAAAAGAAAAGAGTAATTTTGGCGTATTTATGAAGTTAGAATCATCTGCTATTTACAAATATTATTTTATCATCATCATGTCAGCCTAGAGACGTCCACTGCTGGACATAGGCCTTCCTCAAGGTGTGTGGAGAACACTGACCGATTTTGAGCCGCCCGCATCAAATTATTATTTACTTAAGTACGTATTACTTACTAAACTTACAAGTATTTCCATTGTCCTTCGAAATGTCCACCACCGTTGTCAAAAGCATCCAATATGCACTGTTTTAATTGTTTGACACTGACCGGATCACTTTTGTACACTCACAATAAGATGTCCATGGGTACACAGCTGCACTCGCGATTTTTCCACTCAAAGAGTACGCACGAAGCATAGCTACATACTCCCGTGATATGAACTGATATGATAGGCCATCGCGTCGGGCAAACGTAGACAAACAATTAACTTTTGCAACGAAATTAGATACGCTCACTTTTGCTATCAATTTAGTACTGTTTGTCGCATGATCGGGGCGTGGCGCAGGCGCAGAGGGGCGGAGGGGAGGCGAATTTATCAATGGTTCATTTTACTATGATACTCGTAGTACTCGGGTCGGTCATAGTATTAGTATTCCATTTACCAATTATCACGTATTTTTGTGGACAGTTTTGAGACAATTTTGGGACTTAGTGTTTTTATTTTTTAACGTACTAGATCAGATCTTTTCGTCTCTTGTCCGGGGCAGTGGTTTGAATGGAGTAGGTAAGTGTTGTTTAAGTATGGTGTGCAGTATGAACAATTATTGTCGTACAGTTAGGACATTAGTGGACTGATACAAATCATAGGTAGGAAACATATAAGGTCGAAACGTCGCCACTTTTACAATAGCTCTTTGAGCCCGTTCTAGTGGCAATAGGACGGTTTTGGATGCCCCTCCCCATGTAGTAATGCAATAGGATATGATGGACTGACACAACGACAGGTAGATTTGTTTAATTAATTTAAAATTTGCAGCGCTACGCATTGTTTTGAAAATAAATATTAGTTTGCGCACCCGTTTACATAAGAGATCTATGTGAATGCGGAAATTAAGATTATTGTCAAGTGTTATTCCAAGGTACTTGATACATTGTGTAGATTCTAAAGTAGGGCAGGCGCATGCAGCGTCAGCAGATGAATGACATGTATTGTCGTGAGTGAATATAGTGCTGTTAGGTGATTCATGAATGTTATTGTTACGTATTGAGAAGTGGATATATTTTGTTTTCTGGGTGTTTAAGGTTAGTATATTGTCAAAAAGCCAGTTATCTACAGTATTGAAACCTAGTTGAGCATGTGTATATACCTCAGTACGAGTATTTCCTGTAAATAATAGTACCGTATCATCTGCATAAGACACAATGACACTATTATGAAGACTTAGGTTACATAGGTCATTAATATATATTAAAAACAGAGTGACTCCTAAAATGCTCCCTTGAGGCACCCCAAAGGGAGGAATAGGGATATTCGCGCTGAGGTTTGAACCTAGTTTTACACACTGACATCTGTCGCTAAGATAGTCAGTAAGTAGTTTCAATTGTGTGCCTCTTATTCCCACATACTCAAGCTTTCTTAATAGACCTGGAACTGAAACTGAGTCAAAAGCTTTGGCAAGGTCTAGAAAGATCCCAATAGTATGCATCCCTTTATCCAGGTTAGCCACAATGTGATCAGTAACCATGTAAACGGCCTGGTTTGTTGACTTTTGCGCTCTAAAACCAAACTGCCTGTAAATACATACATACATAGTCTCACGCCTCAAACTGCCTGTCTGAGAGTATATTGTTCGATTCCAGGTATTTTACTAATCGATTATTTATTAGTTTTCTAAAACCTTAGACAATGCTGGGAAGATTGAAATGGGCCTGTAGTTGTTTACACAACTTGTATCTCCATTCTTGTGTATTGGGATAACTGTAGCCTTTTTCAAGGACTTCGGAAATATACCGTCAGACAAACATATTTCAAAAATGTGGGTTAGTGGAGGTGCTAGGAAGGTCTTAAATCTTTTGATTATAGTGGTAGAAATGCCATCCCACCCTACCGCTGAAGTGTCCCGTAGTCCTGTTATTATTTGAACTACTTCGTCAACGTCAGTATCTAATAAAACAAAAGATTTGAGCGCGGGGTTATGTGATTTGTTAGAGGTGTAGTGCGATGAAAAGTTTCTTTGATACAAGATTCTTTCTCCGAGAGATTTTCCAGCGTTAGCGAAGAATGTATTTATTTTATTGAGTGCCAGTGTGGGATTTGACTCAGATTGAAGTAAATCTAATGCTGGTTCTTGATTTTTGGTGGTAAAAGTGCACTTTTTTATAAATTTCCAGGGTAATTTGCTGTTTTGCCCAGCTTTATTGTATTCAATCTTTAATTTTTTTAGAAGGTTGTTACAAAAATTAGGATATCTTTTGTAAGACATCGAGATAATTTCATTATCTGGTGCTTTCTTAGCCTTCGAGTGCAATTTATCTCTATGTCTTATGCAGCGCAAGAGACCTTGTGTAATCCACGGTTTTGTTATTTTATGTCTGTTAGACAATTTTATAGTAGATGTATTTTTGTGAATTGCACTTTGTAATTCGTTTATGAGGTAATCGATTGAAATATTAGGATCAGCACATAAGTAAACGGGGTCAAGATCTACGTTAGGTATGTCAATTGCAAGGTTCTTCATGTTTATTTTAGTATAGCTAGGTGTGCATTTATGTTTAGGAAATGATAGTTTTAATGACAATAGAATAGTGCGGTGATCTGTGGTTGAAGAGTTAATGACCAAAGTGCGTGACGGACGCTTTGTTTTGATAAGGAAGTGGTCTAGGCATGATCCACTTTGATGAGTAGGAAGAGTATAAGCTGGCAAGAGGCCATGAAAAGAGCAGACATTAAGATAATCGTACGTTTCTGCACTCTTTGATGACGTTTCTTTTGACGTGACTTTCGTTACTGCACTCTTTGATGACGTGGCCTGATTCACCGCAATGACCACAGGTAGGGCTTGTTTCGCGGCAGAATTTCACTGCATGTCCGTATTGTTGGCAATTATAACACCTTGTAACCAGGGTAAAGTCCCTTTCGGGACATGATATCCAGTTTATGAATACTCTCCCCTGGTTTATAAGGGCTTTTCGAATTCCCGGTGGTACTTCGATTATATAATTGCACACCGATATGTTCTTCTTCCCAGATTTGTGGCTCAATTTAACAGAGGCAATGAAGGACTCTCGTGTCTTGTCTGGAAATGTCTGTGCTAAGTTTTGTTCAAATATGCATTCGAAGACCTCTTTTTCAGTGAGTGTTGTAGGAACTCCAATTACGACTATTCTAGGACAACGCTTGGTCTGCTCTTCGACAGTAAGTCCTAATGTTAAAAGCTTTGTAGAGCTTTTGAGCTTCTCTACGTCATTTTTATTTTCGATGCTGATGACTACACCGCCATTTTTGGTCTTTCTGACACCGCGTACGTGCAATTTCATTTCCTCGGGCGAAATTATAGTCTGGAGAAGGGCTTTAGTGTCGTCACTGCTTTTTTTTTTGTCGGCCAGATATATCGTAACTGAACTAATGGAATTAGGGCGAATAAAATTGTTGCTCCCTTTTTTAACCATGTTCACGCCGGAACATGACCTTCCTGAAGCCTATCCCGGAGAGACGCCAGAATGTTCAAATATGAACATGACATTCTTGGCATTCCAACACACATCCAACTTATCACCGAGGAAGATGCGTGATATTTTAAGATCATGTAATTTATCACGTACGGCGGTCGGCTCAGACATGCTGCATCGGCACAATACACCGACGGTACACAACTAAATACGTGTATAAGTGTACATAGAATAAGTTTAGTATATAAGATTATAGTTTTAAGAAATAAACCAGTCAGTAGCTCACTCCCGGCTTTGACTCATACCCTACCCCTCACCTCTCACTGCGGCCAAGACACCCTTAGCCGTCACCATGATCGGTCTTGTGAGTCTGCTCGACCGGCAGTGAGAAAACCCACTTCACTACACCCTAATCCTACCCACTTTCCGTCTGTCGCCTTAGGTCTCCCGGCGACAGATATCCCGGCCTAGGGATCCCAGGGACTGCTAGGGAACTAGGGATTAGGGTTGTATACGCGACAGTCTGTGTGACCACAGTGTACACGGCCTCGCTATACACTATACCTAACAGGACTAGGGTAGACTAGGGAGTTAGGTTAGAGTTAGATCTAAAGTAGGGATGGGTATATCATAAGATAGGTTAGGCTAGATATAGGAACCAGTAGGCTTAAATTAGGATAAGTCTAGGTTTAGGTACGTGCAAGCTTAGGGCTATACTTAAGAGCTAACGAAGGTTAGGCCCTAACTTGTCCAAACCATATCGGCAAAAGTATTCTTCTGGGTCTGGGTATGATTTTCCTGCACGACTTTCTTAATCTCCTCAAGGGTATCTGAGATATTGTTCTTCTCTTGAAGGTGCTGGATGGTGGAGTGTGCTTGTATCACCTTTTGTTTTACAGACTGATAGTTTACAGCCATCTCAGATGCAGCAGTGCTCACTTGGCGGCAGATACTTGTGACTCGTGCTTTTGAATCGGTGTTGAGCTTACTTTCTGCAGCAATTGAACAAACTTCAGTTAGATAAGAGTTCATAATCTTCATCCATCTTTCTACTTCTGCTGTAGAGATTAGTTCAAGTGCCGGCTTTTCCGTAGCGGGTGGTTTGTCTTCAAGATGAGGCGACGGCAACAGTGTTGACGGTGTTGGGCTCCTACACGTGATCTGACTGCGCCTAAAAGGACTGGCGCTCGACATTTTTAAACATACACTTCTTACTCAAATATATGTATCGCTAAATATTATCTAAGTTCTTGCACATATACACGTACGAAACTCTCGTGACACACTTATTTTTGCTATGTCATAAAAATAGCGAATATAATAATGACTGCTCTTCAGTTAACAATAAACACGTCTGCATCTAGTGAGCGCAACGACGAAATGGTGATTAAAATGGATCTCCCATTGGAAGCTTTATCGATCTGCCACAGAAAGCTTTTGGCTTCTTCTTTTGGTATTTGGTTTGGCAGCTGAGGCTGAGATGTGTATTTAGTACATTAACATATATTTGTTTAAAAGTTACATAGTTTTCTTGATTTTTTTTCTATGCTTATATTCTAACAATTGTCGTTACAGCAACCACCATCAAACCACCAACACACTACCACCAGTGTCGTCGTGGGATTAGATAGAACCATAAAATAAAACTAAATATTTCAAATATAACCGTCGTAGCACTACTAATCCTTAGCTGCACAAACATAATATAATAAAGTGACAAAATATTACACGTTTGTTGTACAAAATAACAACCACGGCGTTCAGTGTATAAGGAAACTCTGTAAAGCGAATGTGTTTACTATATAGTAGCTAAGCAGAAACGAGAAAATGTGAGTGCAGTTCATATCTCTCTCCAGAGTGTGGTTAGGGATTATGTTGTGAGGTTACGTAACACCAAAGTCAAAGAAGAATGTAAATATCCAATTTAATGCTATGCCCCTTTTGAGAACAGGGGAAATCCATGTTGTGTCTCTATGGACTGCGAGAACTGGACAAAAATATAGCAACACAAACTTTAGTGCGACAGAAAAACTTTATTAGCTCTGAAATGCTTGTATTTTTGTACTGACTTATTTAACTGATGGCCTGGCAATACGATTAAAGGTAAACCTACTTCGCACATAGCGTTCAGAGTGATATCCAAATACATGTGAGTAATAAAGTTGTCTTTTTATATAAACAGATAAGAGTGTGAACTTAGAGTTCGTTCTTTTGGATTCACTTCTTTCTCTATGTTAGAAGGAATTAATAATTGATACTACACAGATGGTATATTGGCTATTTGTCAAAAACAGAGTAAAGAAGAACCATCTTGGCGTTAATTTAAAGTTTCTCCTTTATACACGAATAAATAAAAGCTTCGCTAGATAAAAAAAAAAGTTTCTTTCTAGTCACATCTGCCACATGGTCAAACCAAGCTATCCAGATCTTAGGTAACTTACTTCGAGTTTCTTGTTGACCCTTTTTCCATTTTATTATTATATCCCGTAGCAACAACACCAAAACAACTTCGAATAGACCGAAGGAGACAAGACACTTGAACATTAGTCACGTTTTGACGTGTAATTAGCGACGTGTCGTCCGCATGTACTAATTACCTCATATCAATTGTGTCGCCTCTGTCCGGTGATTTGTCTTGGCGACGTTTCAATAAGACTGGAGCATGACTGGCGCTAAAGACTTAAGGAAAAATGGATGGTGAAACAAAAACTTTTTCGTGTTTATGTCGTAAATGGTAGAGAAAATATGGTGTTTTGTCCATGTGTTTTGATATTTGTACTTTAAGTGTGCATGGAATGGCTTTTGAGGATTTGTTTTACACTGCAAATGTCCAATTATATTTAAACGATAGAGGTTAGAATCGGATTCTAGTATGCCACGAAATACTTTAATCTTCAAACGAGATTATTTATATTCAAGTATTTCTTTTTATATGTGAATTACAACACAGTGCACTTGATGAGAGCTATGAGTGATATAAAAAAAGTTTTGTCGGGGTTCTCTATATCAATGTTTGTCACAATGACTGAAATGCGTATCGCAGAACGATCTTGACAATCTCTCGCCCTACACGGGAGCACAATAGACAATTTTTGATCGCGTGTATTATGTGCGTTAATTAGTATGACGGCCGGGGCACGGCCGTGGCACGGTCAAATATTCATAGTATTGATTTGTATGAAGTAATTCACGTTAGGCCGTGGCAAGGCCGTGCCACGGCCGGAGCGCGGCCGGGCCACGCCCGTGCTCTGGCCGTGAGTATTGTTTCCCGGCGGGAGGGCAGTTGATGATTTAGGCCGGAACACACGGAGCTATAATTATAAATTAATATTAATCATAGGTATATATATATTAATCATATTATATTAATCATATAATATTAATCATATAGCATTGCAGTTAATGGTTTTACTTCCTTTTCAATGCATATCCCTTCAGGAGTCCCACAGGGTTCTTTATTGGGCCCATTACTTTTTATCATCTTCATTAACGACATTGGTTCATGTTTTAAACATGCCTACTTTTTATCGTATGCTGATGACACAAAAATATTTATGAATATCAACATTCCTTCTGATTGCGCGCTTTTACAAAGTGATCTGAATAATTTTGAACAGTATTGTGTTAAAAATAGATTGGACTTGAATATTTCCAAATGTTTTTCAATTTACTTTACCCGTAAAACTAACTTCATACAGTTCCCATACACCATTTCTAACAAACTACTCACCAACGTAACTACTATAAAGGACCTAGGACTCGTGCAAGATGCTAAATTACTATTTGATAAACACACTGATTTTATAGTTAAAAAGGCGTATAAATCTCTCGGTTTCATTATCAGGTCAACGTCGCAATTCAAAAATATTAAGTGTACAAAAATACTCTATTGTGCTTTGGTACGCAGTACCCTGGAATACGCAGCGGTGGTTTGGAACCGGCATTACAGTATGTATATTGATCGCATTGAAGCTATTCAAAAAAAAAAAAGTTTTTAAGGTACTTACAGTACAAGAGTGGATGTATAGATCATGGATATGAAGCGAGATGTAATATCACTTTATGACTTTAAAAGATAGACGTACTATATCTGATATCCTAACATTGGTGAAAATTGTCAGCGGGGTAATTGATTGCCCTGCCCTTCTTGAAAAAAATAATATAAGGGTACCACGTAAAGTGCCCTCTCGGCTCTATCAACCGTTAGTTTTACCACAGGCTAATACCAATTATCGTCAAAACTCGTTTATGTACAGAGCCAGTAAATCCGTCAATATCATCTCTAATAAAAATAGCGAGTGGGAGATATTTAATTCAAAGCTAGCACAAGTGAAAAAGTTTTCAGTTTAGATTTCTTCGGCCCTGAACCAGGCGGTGCAACAAATTCATAGGTTTATATAGTCATTCTTCGGTTCTAACATGCCTAATCCCCTTATTATGGCTTAGACACTTTAATGTTGTTTTAATTTTTTGTTTTATTTGCGAATACCTATTAATGGCTATGCACTTTTTTTTAATACGTTTTTACCATTTGTATTTCAAGCTGTTGGTATTCCGAAAAAAATAAAATAAAATAAAAAAATTAAAATAAAATACTTATTATGGTATATATTTTTGGAATATTTTTAACAGCGTATCAAAAATGTTATGTAACACACTAAAGTGAGTTACGCAAAAAATCTTTATTATTTCACTAAAATACTGACTTGCACACTAAAATACTATTTGTACACCAAATATGATGATCTTTTTACAAAATATCATTTGATATGAAAAGTTTCGTCCGTTCGGGAAACTTATCCAAAACTTAATAGGTTATGTTAGGTTCCCTTGTGACCCTGCTCCTAAAAAAAGGAGCCCTGCGAAGCAGGACTCCGTCAACTTAGCTTAGTGGTGCAATTAGTATTTTTGGTGGAAAATTAGTATTTTTGACTAACAGTTAAATAGAACCCTATTTTTTTAGTAATCGGTGAGTGACCACAGCTATAACTTATATTTTTACTACGTCACCAAAGTATGTCGACAGATATCGGTGCAACGGCCGTGCTCCGGACGGGGCCCGGCCCGGACACGACACGGTGTAACTAGAATCATCCTTTAATCTGTAACAAAACTTTACACGCACAGTATCACATTGCTCGGTCACTCCTGACTTAACCCAGGTACGGGTTGAATCAAAACAGTGTTTATCATAGGAGCTGGATTCAGAGCATTACTGACAATACAGTCAATTACCATAGACTCACGTTATAAAATAATTTATCTGTACTAAGATATGGTGGCCTATACAGAGAGATTATGGCAGTATCGTGGTTAATTTTAATGAGCAGACAGTTGCATTCATCTAAATTAGGTTTTTCTATAACTACATTTAGATGTTTTCTAATATATACTACAACGCCGGCATTCTGATTGATATGATTATCACTGCAAAATTGTCGATATTCATCTAAAGTTGGTAGAGCATCAGATCTATTAGATAAACAGCATTCCGATAGCACTATTATGTCGCAAGTTATGTCAATAGTATGTAGCAAAATTTCTAGTTCCTGAAAGTTCTTATAGATACTGCGAATATTTTGCGAAATAATAGTTAAACACTTATCTTGTGGTGGTCAGTTTGGTGATTATTGGGCTTCTTAAATTTCATACACGTAGCGCAGGAAGGTGGTGATGTCTTCTTACTGCACTCTTTGATGACGTGGCCTGATTCACCGCAATGACCACAGGTAGGGCTTGTTTCGCGGCAGAATTTCACTGCATGTCCGTATTGTTGGCAATTATAACACCTTGTAACCAGGGTAAAGTCCCTTTCGGGACATGATATCCAGTTTATGAATACTCTCCCCTGGTTTATAAGGGCTTTTCGAATTCCCGGTGGTACTTCGATTATATAATTGCACACCGATATGTTCTTCTTCCCAGATTTGTGGCTCAATTTAACAGAGGCAATGAAGGACTCTCGTGTCTTGTCTGGAAATGTCTGTGCTAAGTTTTGTTCAAATATGCATTCGAAGACCTCTTTTTCAGTGAGTGTTGTAGGAACTCCAATTACGACTATTCTAGGACAACGCTTGGTCTGCTCTTCGACAGTAAGTCCTAATGTTAAAGCTTTGTAGAGCTTTTGAGCTTCTCTACGTCATTTTTATTTTCGATGCTGATGACTACACCTCCATTTTTGGTCTTTCTGACACCGCGTACGTGCAATTTCATTTCCTCGGGCGAAATTATAGTCTGGAGAAGGGCTTTAGTGTCGTCACTGCTTTTTTTTTTGTCGGCCAGATATATCGTAACTGAACTAATGGAATTAGGGCGAATAAAATTGTTGCTCCCTTTTTTAACCATATCGGCAAAAGTATTCTTCTGGGTCTGGGTATGATTTTCCTGCACGACTTTCTTAATCTCCTCAAGGGTATCTGAGATATTGTTCTTCTCTTGAAGGTGCTGGATGGTGGAGTGTGCTTGTATCACCTTTTGTTTTACAGACTGACAGTTTACAGCCATCTCAGATGCAGCAGTGCTCACTTGGCGGCAGATACTTGTGACTCGTGCTTTTGAATCGGTGTTGAGCTTACTTTCTGCAGCAATTGAACAAACTTCCGTTAGATAAGAGTTCATAATCTTCATCCATCTTTCTACTTCTGCTGTAGAGATTAGTTCAAGTGCCGGCTTTTCCGTAGCGGGTGGTTTGTCTTCAAGATGAGGCGACGGCAACAGTGTTGACGGTGTTGGGCTCCTACACGTGATCTGACTGCGCCTAAAAGGACTGGCGCTCGACATTTTTAAACATACACTTCTTACTCAAATATATGTATCGCTAAATATTATCTAAGTTCTTGCACATATACACGTACGAAACTCTCGTGACACACTTATTTTTGCTATGTCATAAAAATAGCGAATATAATAATGACTGCTCTTCAGTTAACAATAAACACGTCTGCATCTAGTGAGCGCAACGACGAAATGGTGATTAAAATGGATCTCCCATTGGAAGCTTTATCGATCTGCCACAGAAAGCTTTTGGCTTCTTCTTTTGGTATTTGGTTTGGCAGCTGAGGCTGAGATGTGTATTTAGTACATTAACATATATTTGTTTAAAAGTTACATAGTTTTCTTGATTTTTTTTCTATGCTTATATTCTAACAATTGTCGTTACAGCAACCACCATCAAACCACCAACACACTACCACCAGTGTCGTCGTGGGATTAGATAGAACCATAAAATAAAACTAAATATTTCAAATATAACCGTCGTAGCACTACTAATCCTTAGCTGCACAAACATAATATAATAAAGTGACAAAATATTACACGTTTGTTGTACAAAATAACAACCACGGCGTTCAGTGTATAAGGAAACTCTGTAAAGCGAATGTGTTTACTATATAGTAGCTAAGCAGAAACGAGAAAATGTGAGTGCAGTTCATATCTCTCTCCAGAGTGTGGTTAGGGATTATGTTGTGAGGTTACGTAACACCAAAGTCAAAGAAGAATGTAAATATCCAATTTAATGCTATGCCCCTTTTGAGAACAGGGGAAATCCATGTTGTGTCTCTATGGACTGCGAGAACTGGACAAAAATATAGCAACACAAACTTTAGTGCGACAGAAAAACTTTATTAGCTCTGAAATGCTTGTATTTTTGTACTGACTTATTTAACTGATGGCCTGGCAATACGATTTAAGGTAAACCTACTTCGCACATAGCGTTCAGAGTGATATCCAAATACATGTGAGTAATAAAGTTGTCTTTTTATATAAACAGATAAGAGTGTGAACTTAGAGTTCGTTCTTTTGGATTCACTTCTTTCTCTATGTTAGAAGGAATTAATAATTGATACTACACAGATGGTATATTGGCTATTTGTCAAAAACAGAGTAAAGAAGAACCATCTTGGCGTTAATTTAAAGTTTCTCCTTTATACACGAATAAATAAAAGCTTCGCTAGATAAAAAAAAAAGTTTCTTTCTAGTCACATCTGCCACATGGTCAAACCAAGCTATCCAGATCTTAGGTAACTTACTTCGAGTTTCTTGTTGACCCTTTTTCCATTTTATTATTATATCCCGTAGCAACAACACCAAAACAACTTCGAATAGACCGAAGGAGACAAGACACTTGAACATTAGTCACGTTTTGACGTGTAATTAGCGACGTGTCGTCCGCATGTACTAATTACCTCATATCAATTGTGTCGCCTCTGTCCGGTGATTTGTCTTGGCGACGTTTCAATAAGACTGGAGCATGACTGGCGCTAAAGACTTAAGGAAAAATGGATGGTGAAACAAAAACTTTTTCGTGTTTATGTCGTAAATGGTAGAGAAAATATGGTGTTTTGTCCATGTGTTTTGATATTTGTACTTTAAGTGTGCATGGAATGGCTTTTGAGGATTTGTTTTACACTGCAAATGTCCAATTATATTTAAACGATAGAGGTTAGAATCGGATTCTAGTATGCCACGAAATACTTTAATCTTCAAACGAGATTATTTATATTCAAGTATTTCTTTTTATATGTGAATTACAACACAGTGCACTTGATGAGAGCTATGAGTGATATAAAAAAAGTTTTGTCGGGGTTCTCTATATCAATGTTTGTCACAATGACTGAAATGCGTATCGCAGAACGATCTTGACAATCTCTCGCCCTACACGGGAGCACAATAGACAATTTTTGATCGCGTGTATTATGTGCGTTAATTAGTATGACGGCCGGGGCACGGCCGTGGCACGGTCAAATATTCATAGTATTGATTTGTATGAAGTAATTCACGTTAGGCCGTGGCAAGGCCGTGCCACGGCCGGAGCGCGGCCGGGCCACGCCCGTGCTCTGGCCGTGAGTATTGTTTCCCGGCGGGAGGGCAGTTGATGATTTAGGCCGGAACACACGGAGCTATAATTATAAATTAATATTAATCATAGGTATATATATATTAATCATATTATATTAATCATATAATATTAATCATATAGCATTGCAGTTAATGGTTTTACTTCCTTTTCAATGCATATCCCTTCAGGAGTCCCACAGGGTTCTTTATTGGGCCCATTACTTTTTATCATCTTCATTAACGACATTGGTTCATGTTTTAAACATGCCTACTTTTTATCGTATGCTGATGACACAAAAATATTTATGAATATCAACATTCCTTCTGATTGCGCGCTTTTACAAAGTGATCTGAATAATTTTGAACAGTATTGTGTTAAAAATAGATTGGACTTGAATATTTCCAAATGTTTTTCAATTTACTTTACCCGTAAAACTAACTTCATACAGTTCCCATACACCATTTCTAACAAACTACTCACCAACGTAACTACTATAAAGGACCTAGGACTCGTGCAAGATTCTAAATTACTATTTGATAAACACACTGATTTTATAGTTAAAAAGGCGTATAAATCTCTCGGTTTCATTATCAGGTCAACGTCGCAATTCAAAAATATTAAGTGTACAAAAATACTCTATTGTGCTTTGGTACGCAGTACCCTGGAATACGCAGCGGTGGTTTGGAACCGGCATTACAGTATGTATATTGATCGCATTGAAGCTATTCAAAAAAAAAAAAGTTTTTAAGGTACTTACAGTACAAGAGTGGATGTATAGATCATGGATATGAAGCGAGATGTAATATCACTTTATGACTTTAAAAGATAGACGTACTATATCTGATATCCTAACATTGGTGAAAATTGTCAGCGGGGTAATTTATTGCCCTGCCCTTCTTGAAATAATTAATATAAGGGTACCACGTAAAGTGCCCTCTCGGCTCTATCAACCGTTAGTTTTACCACAGGCTAATACCAATTATCGTCAAAACTCGTTTATGTACAGAGCCAGTAAATCCGTCAATATCATCTCTAATAAAAATAGCGAGTGGGAGATATTTAATTCAAAGCTAGCACAAGTGAAAAAGTTTTCAGTTTAGATTTCTTCGGCCCTGAACCAGGCGGTGCAACAAATTCATAGGTTTATATAGTCATTCTTCGGTTCTAACATGCCTAATCCCCTTATTATGGCTTAGACACTTTAATGTTGTTTTAATTTTTTGTTTTATTTGCGAATACCTATTAATGGCTATGCACTTTTTTTTAATACGTTTTTACCATTTGTATTTCAAGCTGTTGGTATTCCGAAAAAAATAAAATAAAATAAAAAAATTAAAATAAAATACTTATTATGGTATATATTTTTGGAATATTTTTAACAGCGTATCAAAAATGTTATGTAACACACTAAAGTGAGTTACGCAAAAAATCTTTATTATTTCACTAAAATACTGACTTGCACACTAAAATACTATTTGTACACCAAATATGATGATCTTTTTACAAAATATCATTTGATATGAAAAGTTTCGTCCGTTCGGGAAACTTATCCAAAACTTAATAGGTTATGTTAGGTTCCCTTGTGACCCTGCTCCTAAAAAAAGGAGCCCTGCGAAGCAGGACTCCGTCAACTTAGCTTAGTGGTGCAATTAGTATTTTTGGTGGAAAATTAGTATTTTTGACTAACAGTTAAATAGAACCCTATTTTTTTAGTAATCGGTGAGTGACCACAGCTATAACTTATATTTTTACTACGTCACCAAAGTATGTCGACAGATATCGGTGCAACGGCCGTGCTCCGGACGGGGCCCGGCCCGGACACGACACGGTGTAACTAGAATCATCCTTTAATCTGTAACAAAACTTTACACGCACAGTATCACATTGCTCGGTCACTCCTGACTTAACCCAGGTACGGGTTGAATCAAAACAGTGTTTATCATAGGAGCTGGATTCAGAGCATTACTGACAATACAGTCAATTACCATAGACTCACGTTATAAAATAATTTATCTGTACTAAGATATGGTGGCCTATACAGAGAGATTATGGCAGTATCGTGGTTAATTTTAATGAGCAGACAGTTGCATTCATCTAAATTAGGTTTTTCTATAACTACATTTAGATGTTTTCTAATATATACTACAACGCCGGCATTCTGATTGATATGATTATCACTGCAAAATTGTCGATATTCACCTAAAGTTGGTAGAGCATCAGATCTATTAGATAACCAGCATTCCGATAGCACTATTATGTCGCAAGTTATGTCAATAGTATGTAGCAAAATTTCTAGTTCCTGAAAGTTCTTATAGATACTGCGAATATTTTGCGAAATAATAGTTAAACACTTATCTTGTGGTGGTCAGTTTGGTGATTATTGGGCTTCTTAAATTTCATACACGTAGCGCAGGAAGGTGGTGATGTCTTCTTACTGCACTCTTTGATGACGTGGCCTGATTCACCGCAATGACCACAGGTAGGGCTTGTTTCGCGGCAGAATTTCACTGCATGTCCGTATTGTTGGCAATTATAACACCTTGTAACCAGGGTAAAGTCCCTTTCGGGACATGATATCCAGTTTATGAATACTCTCCCCTGGTTTATAAGGGCTTTTCGAATTCCCGGTGGTACTTCGATTATATAATTGCACACCGATATGTTCTTCTTCCCAGATTTGTGGCTCAATTTAACAGAGGCAATGAAGGACTCTCGTGTCTTGTCTGGAAATGTCTGTGCTAAGTTTTGTTCAAATATGCATTCGAAGACCTCTTTTTCAGTGAGTGTTGTAGGAACTCCAATTACGACTATTCTAGGACAACGCTTGGTCTGCTCTTCGACAGTAAGTCCTAATGTTAAAAGCTTTGTAGAGCTTTTGAGCTTCTCTACGTCATTTTTATTTTCGATGCTGATGACTACACCTCCATTTTTGGTCTTTCTGACACCGCGTACGTGCAATTTCATTTCCTCGGGCGAAATTATAGTCTGGAGAAGGGCTTTAGTGTCGTCACTGCTTTTTTTTTTGTCGGCCAGATATATCGTAACTGAACTAATGGAATTAGGGCGAATAAAATTGTTGCTCCCTTTTTTAACCATATCGGCAAAAGTATTCTTCTGGGTCTGGGTATGATTTTCCTGCACGACTTTCTTAATCTCCTCAAGGGTATCTGAGATATTGTTCTTCTCTTGAAGGTGCTGGATGGTGGAGTGTGCTTGTATCACCTTTTGTTTTACAGACTGATAGTTTACAGCCATCTCAGATGCAGCAGTGCTCACTTGGCGGCAGATACTTGTGACTCGTGCTTTTGAATCGGTGTTGAGCTTACTTTCTGCAGCAATTGAACAAACTTCAGTTAGATAAGAGTTCATAATCTTCATCCATCTTTCTACTTCTGCTGTAGAGATTAGTTCAAGTGCCGGCTTTTCCGTAGCGGGTGGTTTGTCTTCAAGATGAGGCGACGGCAACAGTGTTGACGGTGTTGGGCTCCTACACGTGATCTGACTGCGCCTAAAAGGACTGGCGCTCGACATTTTTAAACATACACTTCTTACTCAAATATATGTATCGCTAAATATTATCTAAGTTCTTGCACATATACACGTACGAAACTCTCGTGACACACTTATTTTTGCTATGTCATAAAAATAGCGAATATAATAATGACTGCTCTTCAGTTAACAATAAACACGTCTGCATCTAGTGAGCGCAACGACGAAATGGTGATTAAAATGGATCTCCCATTGGAAGCTTTATCGATCTGCCACAGAAAGCTTTTGGCTTCTTCTTTTGGTATTTGGTTTGGCAGCTGAGGCTGAGATGTGTATTTAGTACATTAACATATATTTGTTTAAAAGTTACATAGTTTTCTTGATTTTTTTTCTATGCTTATATTCTAACAATTGTCGTTACAGCAACCACCATCAAACCACCAACACACTACCACCAGTGTCGTCGTGGGATTAGATAGAACCATAAAATAAAACTAAATATTTCAAATATAACCGTCGTAGCACTACTAATCCTTAGCTGCACAAACATAATATAATAAAGTGACAAAATATTACACGTTTGTTGTACAAAATAACAACCACGGCGTTCAGTGTATAAGGAAACTCTGTAAAGCGAATGTGTTTACTATATAGTAGCTAAGCAGAAACGAGAAAATGTGAGTGCAGTTCATATCTCTCTCCAGAGTGTGGTTAGGGATTATGTTGTGAGGTTACGTAACACCAAAGTCAAAGAAGAATGTAAATATCCAATTTAATGCTATGCCCCTTTTGAGAACAGGGGAAATCCATGTTGTGTCTCTATGGACTGCGAGAACTGGACAAAAATATAGCAACACAAACTTTAGTGCGACAGAAAAACTTTATTAGCTCTGAAATGCTTGTATTTTTGTACTGACTTATTTAACTGATGGCCTGGCAATACGATTAAAGGTAAACCTACTTCGCACATAGCGTTCAGAGTGATATCCAAATACATGTGAGTAATAAAGTTGTCTTTTTATATAAACAGATAAGAGTGTGAACTTAGAGTTCGTTCTTTTGGATTCACTTCTTTCTCTATGTTAGAAGGAATTAATAATTGATACTACACAGATGGTATATTGGCTATTTGTCAAAAACAGAGTAAAGAAGAACCATCTTGGCGTTAATTTAAAGTTTCTCCTTTATACACGAATAAATAAAAGCTTCGCTAGATAAAAAAAAAAGTTTCTTTCTAGTCACATCTGCCACATGGTCAAACCAAGCTATCCAGATCTTAGGTAACTTACTTCGAGTTTCTTGTTGACCCTTTTTCCATTTTATTATTATATCCCGTAGCAACAACACCAAAACAACTTCGAATAGACCGAAGGAGACAAGACACTTGAACATTAGTCACGTTTTGACGTGTAATTAGCGACGTGTCGTCCGCATGTACTAATTACCTCATATCAATTGTGTCGCCTCTGTCCGGTGATTTGTCTTGGCGACGTTTCAATAAGACTGGAGCATGACTGGCGCTAAAGACTTAAGGAAAAATGGATGGTGAAACAAAAACTTTTTCGTGTTTATGTCGTAAATGGTAGAGAAAATATGGTGTTTTGTCCATGTGTTTTGATATTTGTACTTTAAGTGTGCATGGAATGGCTTTTGAGGATTTGTTTTACACTGCAAATGTCCAATTATATTTAAACGATAGAGGTTAGAATCGGATTCTAGTATGCCACGAAATACTTTAATCTTCAAACGAGATTATTTATATTCAAGTATTTCTTTTTATATGTGAATTACAACACAGTGCACTTGATGAGAGCTATGAGTGATATAAAAAAAGTTTTGTCGGGGTTCTCTATATCAATGTTTGTCACAATGACTGAAATGCGTATCGCAGAACGATCTTGACAATCTCTCGCCCTACACGGGAGCACAATAGACAATTTTTGATCGCGTGTATTATGTGCGTTAATTAGTATGACGGCCGGGGCACGGCCGTGGCACGGTCAAATATTCATAGTATTGATTTGTATGAAGTAATTCACGTTAGGCCGTGGCAAGGCCGTGCCACGGCCGGAGCGCGGCCGGGCCACGCCCGTGCTCTGGCCGTGAGTATTGTTTCCCGGCGGGAGGGCAGTTGATGATTTAGGCCGGAACACACGGAGCTATAATTATAAATTAATATTAATCATAGGTATATATATATTAATCATATTATATTAATCATATAATATTAATCATATAGCATTGCAGTTAATGGTTTTACTTCCTTTTCAATGCATATCCCTTCAGGAGTCCCACAGGGTTCTTTATTGGGCCCATTACTTTTTATCATCTTCATTAACGACATTGGTTCATGTTTTAAACATGCCTACTTTTTATCGTATGCTGATGACACAAAAATATTTATGAATATCAACATTCCTTCTGATTGCGCGCTTTTACAAAGTGATCTGAATAATTTTGAACAGTATTGTGTTAAAAATAGATTGGACTTGAATATTTCCAAATGTTTTTCAATTTACTTTACCCGTAAAACTAACTTCATACAGTTCCCATACACCATTTCTAACAAACTACTCACCAACGTAACTACTATAAAGGACCTAGGACTCGTGCAAGATGCTAAATTACTATTTGATAAACACACTGATTTTATAGTTAAAAAGGCGTATAAATCTCTCGGTTTCATTATCAGGTCAACGTCGCAATTCAAAAATATTAAGTGTACAAAAATACTCTATTGTGCTTTGGTACGCAGTACCCTGGAATACGCAGCGGTGGTTTGGAACCGGCATTACAGTATGTATATTGATCGCATTGAAGCTATTCAAAAAAAAAAAAGTTTTTAAGGTACTTACAGTACAAGAGTGGATGTATAGATCATGGATATGAAGCGAGATGTAATATCACTTTATGACTTTAAAAGATAGACGTACTATATCTGATATCCTAACATTGGTGAAAATTGTCAGCGGGGTAATTGATTGCCCTGCCCTTCTTGAAAAAATTAATATAAGGGTACCACGTAAAGTGCCCTCTCGGCTCTATCAACCGTTAGTTTTACCACAGGCTAATACCAATTATCGTCAAAACTCGTTTATGTACAGAGCCAGTAAATCCGTCAATATCATCTCTAATAAAAATAGCGAGTGGGAGATATTTAATTCAAAGCTAGCACAAGTGAAAAAGTTTTCAGTTTAGATTTCTTCGGCCCTGAACCAGGCGGTGCAACAAATTCATAGGTTTATATAGTCATTCTTCGGTTCTAACATGCCTAATCCCCTTATTATGGCTTAGACACTTTAATGTTGTTTTAATTTTTTGTTTTATTTGCGAATACCTATTAATGGCTATGCACTTTTTTTTAATACGTTTTTACCATTTGTATTTCAAGCTGTTGGTATTCCGAAAAAAATAAAATAAAATAAAAAAATTAAAATAAAATACTTATTATGGTATATATTTTTGGAATATTTTTAACAGCGTATCAAAAATGTTATGTAACACACTAAAGTGAGTTACGGAAAAAATCTTTATTATTTCACTAAAATACTGACTTGCACACTAAAATACTATTTGTACACCAAATATGATGATCTTTTTACAAAATATCATTTGATATGAAAAGTTTCGTCCGTTCGGGAAACTTATCCAAAACTTAATAGGTTATGTTAGGTTCCCTTGTGACCCTGCTCCTAAAAAAAGGAGCCCTGCGAAGCAGGACTCCGTCAACTTAGCTTAGTGGTGCAATTAGTATTTTTGGTGGAAAATTAGTATTTTTGACTAACAGTTAAATAGAACCCTATTTTTTTAGTAATCGGTGAGTGACCACAGCTATAACTTATATTTTTACTACGTCACCAAAGTATGTCGACAGATATCGGTGCAACGGCCGTGCTCCGGACGGGGCCCGGCCCGGACACGACACGGTGTAACTAGAATCATCCTTTAATCTGTAACAAAACTTTACACGCACAGTATCACATTGCTCGGTCACTCCTGACTTAACCCAGGTACGGGTTGAATCAAAACAGTGTTTATCATAGGAGCTGGATTCAGAGCATTACTGACAATACAGTCAATTACCATAGACTCACGTTATAAAATAATTTATCTGTACTAAGATATGGTGGCCTATACAGAGAGATTATGGCAGTATCGTGGTTAATTTTAATGAGCAGACAGTTGCATTCATCTAAATTAGGTTTTTCTATAACTACATTTAGATGTTTTCTAATATATACTACAACGCCGGCATTCTGATTGATATGATTATCACTGCAAAATTGTCGATATTCATCTAAAGTTGGTAGAGCATCAGATCTATTAGATAAACAGCATTCCGATAGCACTATTATGTCGCAAGTTATGTCAATAGTATGTAGCAAAATTTCTAGTTCCTGAAAGTTCTTATAGATACTGCGAATATTTTGCGAAATAATAGTTAAACACTTATCTTGTGGTGGTCAGTTTGGTGATTATTGGGCTTCTTAAATTTCATACACGTAGCGCAGGAAGGTGGTGATGTCTTCTTACTGCACTCTTTGATGACGTGGCCTGATTCACCGCAATGACCACAGGTAGGGCTTGTTTCGCGGCAGAATTTCACTGCATGTCCGTATTGTTGGCAATTATAACACCTTGTAACCAGGGTAAAGTCCCTTTCGGGACATGATATCCAGTTTATGAATACTCTCCCCTGGTTTATAAGGGCTTTTCGAATTCCCGGTGGTACTTCGATTATATAATTGCACACCGATATGTTCTTCTTCCCAGATTTGTGGCTCAATTTAACAGAGGCAATGAAGGACTCTCGTGTCTTGTCTGGAAATGTCTGTGCTAAGTTTTGTTCAAATATGCATTCGAAGACCTCTTTTTCAGTGAGTGTTGTAGGAACTCCAATTACGACTATTCTAGGACAACGCTTGGTCTGCTCTTCGACAGTAAGTCCTAATGTTAAAAGCTTTGTAGAGCTTTTGAGCTTCTCTACGTCATTTTTATTTTCGATGCTGATGACTACACCTCCATTTTTGGTCTTTCTGACACCGCGTACGTGCAATTTCATTTCCTCGGGCGAAATTATAGTCTGGAGAAGGGCTTTAGTGTCGTCACTGCTTTTTTTTTTGTCGGCCAGATATATCGTAACTGAACTAATGGAATTAGGGCGAATAAAATTGTTGCTCCCTTTTTTAACCATATCGGCAAAAGTATTCTTCTGGGTCTGGGTATGATTTTCCTGCACGACTTTCTTAATCTCCTCAAGGGTATCTGAGATATTGTTCTTCTCTTGAAGGTGCTGGATGGTGGAGTGTGCTTGTATCACCTTTTGTTTTACAGACTGATAGTTTACAGCCATCTCAGATGCAGCAGTGCTCACTTGGCGGCAGATACTTGTGACTCGTGCTTTTGAATCGGTGTTGAGCTTACTTTCTGCAGCAATTGAACAAACTTCAGTTAGATAAGAGTTCATAATCTTCATCCATCTTTCTACTTCTGCTGTAGAGATTAGTTCAAGTGCCGGCTTTTCCGTAGCGGGTGGTTTGTCTTCAAGATGAGGCGACGGCAACAGTGTTGACGGTGTTGGGCTCCTACACGTGATCTGACTGCGCCTAAAAGGACTGGCGCTCGACATTTTTAAACATACACTTCTTACTCAAATATATGTATCGCTAAATATTATCTAAGTTCTTGCACATATACACGTACGAAACTCTCGTGACACACTTATTTTTGCTATGTCATAAAAATAGCGAATATAATAATGACTGCTCTTCAGTTAACAATAAACACGTCTGCATCTAGTGAGCGCAACGACGAAATGGTGATTAAAATGGATCTCCCATTGGAAGCTTTATCGATCTGCCACAGAAAGCTTTTGGCTTCTTCTTTTGGTATTTGGTTTGGCAGCTGAGGCTGAGATGTGTATTTAGTACATTAACATATATTTGTTTAAAAGTTACATAGTTTTCTTGATTTTTTTTCTATGCTTATATTCTAACAATTGTCGTTACAGCAACCACCATCAAACCACCAACACACTACCACCAGTGTCGTCGTGGGATTAGATAGAACCATAAAATAAAACTAAATATTTCAAATATAACCGTCGTAGCACTACTAATCCTTAGCTGCACAAACATAATATAATAAAGTGACAAAATATTACACGTTTGTTGTACAAAATAACAACCACGGCGTTCAGTGTATAAGGAAACTCTGTAAAGCGAATGTGTTTACTATATAGTAGCTAAGCAGAAACGAGAAAATGTGAGTGCAGTTCATATCTCTCTCCAGAGTGTGGTTAGGGATTATGTTGTGAGGTTACGTAACACCAAAGTCAAAGAAGAATGTAAATATCCAATTTAATGCTATGCCCCTTTTGAGAACAGGGGAAATCCATGTTGTGTCTCTATGGACTGCGAGAACTGGACAAAAATATAGCAACACAAACTTTAGTGCGACAGAAAAACTTTATTAGCTCTGAAATGCTTGTATTTTTGTACTGACTTATTTAACTGATGGCCTGGCAATACGATTTAAGGTAAACCTACTTCGCACATAGCGTTCAGAGTGATATCCAAATACATGTGAGTAATAAAGTTGTCTTTTTATATAAACAGATAAGAGTGTGAACTTAGAGTTCGTTCTTTTGGATTCACTTCTTTCTCTATGTTAGAAGGAATTAATAATTGATACTACACAGATGGTATATTGGCTATTTGTCAAAAACAGAGTAAAGAAGAACCATCTTGGCGTTAATTTAAAGTTTCTCCTTTATACACGAATAAATAAAAGCTTCGCTAGATAAAAAAAAAAGTTTCTTTCTAGTCACATCTGCCACATGGTCAAACCAAGCTATCCAGATCTTAGGTAACTTACTTCGAGTTTCTTGTTGACCCTTTTTCCATTTTATTATTATATCCCGTAGCAACAACACCAAAACAACTTCGAATAGACCGAAGGAGACAAGACACTTGAACATTAGTCACGTTTTGACGTGTAATTAGCGACGTGTCGTCCGCATGTACTAATTACCTCATATCAATTGTGTCGCCTCTGTCCGGTGATTTGTCTTGGCGACGTTTCAATAAGACTGGAGCATGACTGGCGCTAAAGACTTAAGGAAAAATGGATGGTGAAACAAAAACTTTTTCGTGTTTATGTCGTAAATGGTAGAGAAAATATGGTGTTTTGTCCATGTGTTTTGATATTTGTACTTTAAGTGTGCATGGAATGGCTTTTGAGGATTTGTTTTACACTGCAAATGTCCAATTATATTTAAACGATAGAGGTTAGAATCGGATTCTAGTATGCCACGAAATACTTTAATCTTCAAACGAGATTATTTATATTCAAGTATTTCTTTTTATATGTGAATTACAACACAGTGCACTTGATGAGAGCTATGAGTGATATAAAAAAAGTTTTGTCGGGGTTCTCTATATCAATGTTTGTCACAATGACTGAAATGCGTATCGCAGAACGATCTTGACAATCTCTCGCC
The DNA here is from genome assembly GCA_944739405.2 of Euclidia mi. Taxonomy (NCBI): domain Eukaryota; kingdom Metazoa; phylum Arthropoda; class Insecta; order Lepidoptera; family Erebidae; genus Euclidia; species Euclidia mi. The sequence goes on from OX123182.2 coordinate 94,323,066, forward strand.
CTACACGGGAGCACAATAGACAATTTTTGATCGCGTGTATTATGTGCGTTAATTAGTATGACGGCCGGGGCACGGCCGTGGCACGGTCAAATATTCATAGTATTGATTTGTATGAAGTAATTCACGTTAGGCCGTGGCAAGGCCGTGCCACGGCCGGAGCGCGGCCGGGCCACGCCCGTGCTCTGGCCGTGAGTATTGTTTCCCGGCGGGAGGGCAGTTGATGATTTAGGCCGGAACACACGGAGCTATAATTATAAATTAATATTAATCATAGGTATATATATATTAATCATATTATATTAATCATATAATATTAATCATATAGCATTGCAGTTAATGGTTTTACTTCCTTTTCAATGCATATCCCTTCAGGAGTCCCACAGGGTTCTTTATTGGGCCCATTACTTTTTATCATCTTCATTAACGACATTGGTTCATGTTTTAAACATGCCTACTTTTTATCGTATGCTGATGACACAAAAATATTTATGAATATCAACATTCCTTCTGATTGCGCGCTTTTACAAAGTGATCTGAATAATTTTGAACAGTATTGTGTTAAAAATAGATTGGACTTGAATATTTCCAAATGTTTTTCAATTTACTTTACCCGTAAAACTAACTTCATACAGTTCCCATACACCATTTCTAACAAACTACTCACCAACGTAACTACTATAAAGGACCTAGGACTCGTGCAAGATTCTAAATTACTATTTGATAAACACACTGATTTTATAGTTAAAAAGGCGTATAAATCTCTCGGTTTCATTATCAGGTCAACGTCGCAATTCAAAAATATTAAGTGTACAAAAATACTCTATTGTGCTTTGGTACGCAGTACCCTGGAATACGCAGCGGTGGTTTGGAACCAGCATTACAGTATGTATATTGATCGCATTGAAGCTATTCAAAAAAAAAAAAGTTTTTAAGGTACTTACAGTACAAGAGTGGATGTATAGATCATGGATATGAAGCGAGATGTAATATCACTTTATGACTTTAAAAGATAGACGTACTATATCTGATATCCTAACATTGGTGAAAATTGTCAGCGGGGTAATTGATTGCCCTGCCCTTCTTGAAATAATTAATATAAGGGTACCACGTAAAGTGCCCTCTCGGCTCTATCAACCGTTAGTTTTACCACAGGCTAATACCAATTATCGTCAAAACTCGTTTATGTACAGAGCCAGTAAATCCGTCAATATCATCTCTAATAAAAATAGCGAGTGGGAGATATTTAATTCAAAGCTAGCACAAGTGAAAAAGTTTTCAGTTTAGATTTCTTCGGCCCTGAACCAGGCGGTGCAACAAATTCATAGGTTTATATAGTCATTCTTCGGTTCTAACATGCCTAATCCCCTTATTATGGCTTAGACACTTTAATGTTGTTTTAATTTTTTGTTTTATTTGCGAATACCTATTAATGGCTATGCACTTTTTTTTAATACGTTTTTACCATTTGTATTTCAAGCTGTTGGTATTCCGAAAAAAATAAAATAAAATAAAAAAATTAAAATAAAATACTTATTATGGTATATATTTTTGGAATATTTTTAACAGCGTATCAAAAATGTTATGTAACACACTAAAGTGAGTTACGCAAAAAATCTTTATTATTTCACTAAAATACTGACTTGCACACTAAAATACTATTTGTACACCAAATATGATGATCTTTTTACAAAATATCATTTGATATGAAAAGTTTCGTCCGTTCGGGAAACTTATCCAAAACTTAATAGGTTATGTTAGGTTCCCTTGTGACCCTGCTCCTAAAAAAAGGAGCCCTGCGAAGCAGGACTCCGTCAACTTAGCTTAGTGGTGCAATTAGTATTTTTGGTGGAAAATTAGTATTTTTGACTAACAGTTAAATAGAACCCTATTTTTTTAGTAATCGGTGAGTGACCACAGCTATAACTTATATTTTTACTACGTCACCAAAGTATGTCGACAGATATCGGTGCAACGGCCGTGCTCCGGACGGGGCCCGGCCCGGACACGACACGGTGTAACTAGAATCATCCTTTAATCTGTAACAAAACTTTACACGCATAGTATCACATTGCTCGGTCACTCCTGACTTAACCCAGGTACGGGTTGAATCAAAACAGTGTTTATCATAGGAGCTGGATTCAGAGCATTACTGACAATACAGTCAATTACCATAGACTCACGTTATAAAATAATTTATCTGTACTAAGATATGGTGGCCTATACAGAGAGATTATGGCAGTATCGTGGTTAATTTTAATGAGCAGACAGTTGCATTCATCTAAATTAGGTTTTTCTATAACTACATTTAGATGTTTTCTAATATATACTACAACGCCGGCATTCTGATTGATATGATTATCACTGCAAAATTGTCGATATTCATCTAAAGTTGGTAGAGCATCAGATCTATTAGATAAACAGCATTCCGATAGCACTATTATGTCGCAAGTTATGTCAATAGTATGTAGCAAAATTTCTAGTTCCTGAAAGTTCTTATAGATACTGCGAATATTTTGCGAAATAATAGTTAAACACTTATCTTGTGGTGGTCAGTTTGGTGATTATTGGGCTTCTTAAATTTCATACACGTAGCGCAGGAAGGTGGTGATGTCTTCTTACTGCACTCTTTGATGACGTGGCCTGATTCACCGCAATGACCACAGGTAGGGCTTGTTTCGCGGCAGAATTTCACTGCATGTCCGTATTGTTGGCAATTATAACACCTTGTAACCAGGGTAAAGTCCCTTTCGGGACATGATATCCAGTTTATGAATACTCTCCCCTGGTTTATAAGGGCTTTTCGAATTCCCGGTGGTACTTCGATTATATAATTGCACACCGATATGTTCTTCTTCCCAGATTTGTGGCTCAATTTAACAGAGGCAATGAAGGACTCTCGTGTCTTGTCTGGAAATGTCTGTGCTAAGTTTTGTTCAAATATGCATTCGAAGACCTCTTTTTCAGTGAGTGTTGTAGGAACTCCAATTACGACTATTCTAGGACAACGCTTGGTCTGCTCTTCGACAGTAAGTCCTAATGTTAAAAGCTTTGTAGAGCTTTTGAGCTTCTCTACGTCATTTTTATTTTCGATGCTGATGACTACACCTCCATTTTTGGTCTTTCTGACACCGCGTACGTGCAATTTCATTTCCTCGGGCGAAATTATAGTCTGGAGAAGGGCTTTAGTGTCGTCACTGCTTTTTTTTTTGTCGGCCAGATATATCGTAACTGAACTAATGGAATTAGGGCGAATAAAATTGTTGCTCCCTTTTTTAACCATATCGGCAAAAGTATTCTTCTGGGTCTGGGTATGATTTTCCTGCACGACTTTCTTAATCTCCTCAAGGGTATCTGAGATATTGTTCTTCTCTTGAAGGTGCTGGATGGTGGAGTGTGCTTGTATCACCTTTTGTTTTACAGACTGATAGTTTACAGCCATCTCAGATGCAGCAGTGCTCACTTGGCGGCAGATACTTGTGACTCGTGCTTTTGAATCGGTGTTGAGCTTACTTTCTGCAGCAATTGAACAAACTTCAGTTAGATAAGAGTTCATAATCTTCATCCATCTTTCTACTTCTGCTGTAGAGATTAGTTCAAGTGCCGGCTTTTCCGTAGCGGGTGGTTTGTCTTCAAGATGAGGCGACGGCAACAGTGTTGACGGTGTTGGGCTCCTACACGTGATCTGACTGCGCCTAAAAGGACTGGCGCTCGACATTTTTAAACATACACTTCTTACTCAAATATATGTATCGCTAAATATTATCTAAGTTCTTGCACATATACACGTACGAAACTCTCGTGACACACTTATTTTTGCTATGTCATAAAAATAGCGAATATAATAATGACTGCTCTTCAGTTAACAATAAACACGTCTGCATCTAGTGAGCGCAACGACGAAATGGTGATTAAAATGGATCTCCCATTGGAAGCTTTATCGATCTGCCACAGAAAGCTTTTGGCTTCTTCTTTTGGTATTTGGTTTGGCAGCTGAGGCTGAGATGTGTATTTAGTACATTAACATATATTTGTTTAAAAGTTACATAGTTTTCTTGATTTTTTTTCTATGCTTATATTCTAACAATTGTCGTTACAGCAACCACCATCAAACCACCAACACACTACCACCAGTGTCGTCGTGGGATTAGATAGAACCATAAAATAAAACTAAATATTTCAAATATAACCGTCGTAGCACTACTAATCCTTAGCTGCACAAACATAATATAATAAAGTGACAAAATATTACACGTTTGTTGTACAAAATAACAACCACGGCGTTCAGTGTATAAGGAAACTCTGTAAAGCGAATGTGTTTACTATATAGTAGCTAAGCAGAAACGAGAAAATGTGAGTGCAGTTCATATCTCTCTCCAGAGTGTGGTTAGGGATTATGTTGTGAGGTTACGTAACACCAAAGTCAAGAAGAATGTAAATATCCAATTTAATGCTATGCCCCTTTTGAGAACAGGGGAAATCCATGTTGTGTCTCTATGGACTGCGAGAACTGGACAAAAATATAGCAACACAAACTTTAGTGCGACAGAAAAACTTTATTAGCTCTGAAATGCTTGTATTTTTGTACTGACTTATTTAACTGATGGGCCTGGCAATACGATTAAAGGTAAACCTACTTCGCACATAGCGTTCAGAGTGATATCCAAATACATGTGAGTAATAAAGTTGTCTTTTTATATAAACAGATAAGAGTGTGAACTTAGAGTTCGTTCTTTTGGATTCACTTCTTTCTCTATGTTAGAAGGAATTAATAATTGATACTACACAGATGGTATATTGGCTATTTGTCAAAAACAGAGTAAAGAAGAACCATCTTGGCGTTAATTTAAAGTTTCTCCTTTATACACGAATAAATAAAAGCTTCGCTAGATAAAAAAAAAGTTTCTTTCTAGTCACATCTGCCACATGGTCAAACCAAGCTATCCAGATCTTAGGTAACTTACTTCGAGTTTCTTGTTGGACCCTTTTTTCCATTTTATTATTATATCCCGTAGCAACAACACCAAAACAACTTCGAATAGACCGAAGGAGACAAGACACTTGAACATTAGTCACGTTTTGACGTGTAATTAGCGACGTGTCGTCCGCATGTACT